>OW386291.2:118942806-119613438 GCA_936432065.2 Rutpela maculata
CAGAAAATACAAATAATAGGTGTCAGTTCTGTTTTTGACATGACTGTGTGACAGTACTGTACTGTGGTTTTTGGATTTTTGCACACGATGTGTGAAAAATTACAGTTTCGAGTCATGGCTACTGTGTGTTATTTGTCGTTTTCGAAGGCAGTCATAGAAAAAAACTTTTAATAATTTATTTCGGTATTATATCACAGACTGTCATTTACCGCACTTTTCTAAATTCACCGTTGGATAAAATACGAAGCCGATTGACTATGTTTTTCAAAATAGCCAATCATATAATATATAATTTAGAAATCTACGGTTATTGTTTTAATCTAGAACTGACGGATGTACTACCAACAAAATGGCGGCAACGGAATTTTGGCGGGAAACCCAAGTGTCGTTTCTGGTAGTTCTCTTTTCTGTGTCCTAACCAATAATTGTAAAACTGGCTGTTAATGTCACAGATTTTTATAATAAACTATTGATCAAATCCTAACCATTAGTTAACCCAGCAACGATTGTGAAACTGGCTGTAAATGTAATAGCATTGTTTATAATAATTGTTTATTTCATATAGATATAATGAATATGTTTGATGATAAGAAACATTAGAAAAAGTTTCTATATATTACTATAAATTGTTATTTTTTAAACTTGAAACAAACAGTTTTCTTGTTCTAATAATATTTTTTAATCATATATTAATCTTCTGTAATACACACGAGGTTGATTTTCTACTCGAGTAAATTTTTTTTGAGTGACTCAAACCTGTTTTCCATGAAAATTTTGCTCGAATTAACGGACATAGGAAAAATCTCTCCACTTCGTGTTGCGATTTTTCCATGCCCTTAATTCTCGAATTATTTTTATGGGAAAACAGGTTTTTGTCCAAAAAAAATTTACCCGGTAAAAAATCGACCTCTTGTGTACTAATACCCGAAAAATCTATATACACCGTGAGTTATTTCAATTCAAAATGTTAATAGGGGCGTATAACTTTTATAAACTTCCACACATTTTTCATGTTTGACAAAATATAATCTGTTACTGTATGTAACAGGTTCTCATCAAAGTTCCAGTCAACCTTATAAAGACGATGGAATTCCATGACCAGACTCGGTACCTGCTGTGACGTTTTAGATCTTACAATACATTTATAGATTATCCTCCTACTGATTTCCCTTAGTATATAATGGTTAGAGAACGAATACTCCGTAAGTCAGCTAGCTCTTCGTGTTAGGCCCATGTGGTGCAGGTACCAACAATGTCACAAGAACAGATAACCACCCATATTCCAACGGAAATGAATCTGTGTATTATTGGGTCCTTAGTAAAATCACACAGTCATCACGTGAATGTTGCGTATAACACCCTACCAGTTGCAGAGGCGTACAAGGAGCGCCTATTAAGTTTATATTATTATCCGGTTTAGATAATATGTGTGGCGGCTGCCTGCCTATTGAAAATAATTTACAATATTAATTATTTCCCATTACTATTTAAAACATATATTATTTCTGCGAAATACTCTCATGATATCCTACTATTCATTCATTTATTTAATTATTTATTTAGTACAAGTAAAATCCAATTGCAAAATAGGATATCAAATCAAATCATTTATTTGACTACATTTAGTCCAGTGTTTGACGGTTTTCGCTCAGAAAACGGAACATTTTTGAAGGAAAACATATAAGATATTTTTAAAAGTACTTAAAAAAACCTTTAAAATGAGCTTAGTAAAAGTCGTTAGCATAAAAACTAATGGAGATGAAAATAAAATGGTTGTCTCGTTTCTTTCGGAGAAAAAAAATCAGCATTGAAACCACCGCAAGAATTGAAATTGAACGTAGTCCATTTACAATTTACTTTATTTAAGTACTAACAATATGTTCTAGGAGTTTGACCGGTTTGGGATGCCTAGATTTAAAAAAAAGTTTGGTTGAAATTTGAAATGATTTTTGAAATTTCTTAAAAAATTTTCATTTTTTCGCAATAATTAAAAAACTAAAGATACATAAAAAATGCTAGAGTACAAAAATTAAGTTTTTCTTTTGCTGAAAATTTTATCTTTTTTTTTAAATTTCTCTAGGATAAAAATTAATTGAGATATCACCGTTATAAGTTTGTATTTTAGTGCGAGGACCACCTTTCCCGAGCCCTTTAAATTAAAAAATCTCAAATACGAAGGGTTCAAGGAAGTTCAATTTTACATGCCTTGTAGCTCTTAAAAGTCCCTACAAAATGATTTTTGGAGCGATTGGATAGCTTAAAAATTAAAGAAATTATCGTATGCAATATCACTAGTGCTTAAAATTTTTTCGAAAGCGTTGTTGCCTGGTAAAATATAAAGGGTGTAAATTGGCAGTTTATTATCTGATTAAATCCCGACCGCTTTAGCGGGAGGGATTTAGGCCGGTTTTATAGGCACAGTTTAAATCTAAGTTTAACTAGAAGATTCTGTAGAGGTTCGAAATAAAAGTAAATAGCGTATTTAGCAAAGTATACATTAGGCACATTCATCAAATAGGAAATTATTAATTAAATTTGAATAAAGATTCTGTGGTATTGATAGTTGTTATTGAGTTATTATGGATAGTTATCGAATGATTTTTGTAGTAAAAAAGCTGCTGTGAGAAGCGTCTTTTTGAGTTCTTGTTAAAAGGTCCTTGTTAATTTCCTGCTTGATGAGTGTGCTTAATATACACTTTGCTAAACACACTATTTACTTTTATTTCGGACCTCAATAGAATCTTCTAGTTAAACTTAGGTTCAAACTGTACCTATAAAACCGGCCCTTTTAATCTTTGATAATAAACTGCCAATTTTCACGTGTTATATTACCTTTTTGGCAACTTAGCTTGAGCAAACATTTTTAGATAAAATTTAAAAGCACGAGTGGTATTTGGGGAGAATATTTCACGAATAAATAATTCATTAAATATATATTCAATATTATGTTGTGTAATTAATTGCCTTCAGACGTTTTCTTGTCACTTTTTAGAGTTTACTGACTTTTATTTTCAATTTCATCATCTACGTCACATAAAAATGCATTTCCAAAACGACTCATCTAATAAAAAACAAAGGAGGTATAAATGATGTAATGGCAGTGACAATTAAGATACGTTAAACCATAGATATTGTAACTTATAGACTGGTATTCCCGAAGAGTCCTCTAGCACGCTTCGACCAATCACACTACGAGTATAGCCAGACAATATTGCATTTTATCAATCTCTCGCTTTTACGTTCTAAGGTTGCGGACATGAAATGGTACCGCCATCTAGTAACGCTAGCTTAACTTAACTGGTGTAAAGAGTGAATTTTTTAAGAATTATTATATTAAAGTGTTTATTAATTTATATTTATGTATTTAATCCTTATTTTTAATTTAAGAAGTTTAATGGTTAAGTTAAGGTTTGCTTGTTTAAGTAGAGTGAACTTTAAGTACAACGAATTATAACATATAGTGCTACTTAGTTCAGTTTTGATTTTCCGAATACCTGTTTTGTGATGAATTACCATACGTAAGTACATTTGTGTATTTAACATGAAATAATTGATTTGTTTGCTTTGTAGGCATTTGTATTTAATTTTAGTTGTGAAAATTATTTTATAACTTGTGTCCTGAACCTATAAAGGTTCAGCCTTTGCTTTGAAATTGGAAGTTGTCAACTTATGTGGTGTTTTTAGTGTTGTATTATATTACTACGTATACAAGACAATACTACAATTTAGAGAAGATGTTTATAGATAGAATTTAAAATCTCGAGTTTCCTTTTTTGCCGAAAACATTTCACGAAACAAAACGTCAAAAAATTATCGGAATATTTGCCGCTAGAGCGACACAAAAAATTAGAGCGATAAATTTTGAATGTTGGTACTGGCAACAGAAAATCTAGGTTGGATTACCACTAATAATGACGTTTGGTTGGTACAATATTGTGTAAAAACGGACTCTCATTGGCTATAACGTTAATGCGTTAATGGTGAAATAATCGTTGAAAAACCAATCGCATTTTTTCGGTGAAATTTTCGGAGCATGTAAATTGTTTTACTCTCGACACTTTTAGAGCATTTATAAATATATAATAGTACTTCAGAGCTGTAAGAAATTTTAAAAGCCGGTAGGTACTGCATAATATTACTGAAGGTACAGTTAAAAAAATTGAGCCGTGTCGAAGACATCAGCGTTTCTCCAGCAGATGCGCTATGAGTCCTTTATTAAGGCTACCACTAAAAACAG
This sequence comes from Rutpela maculata, assembly GCA_936432065.2. Lineage (NCBI taxonomy): Eukaryota > Metazoa > Arthropoda > Insecta > Coleoptera > Cerambycidae > Rutpela > Rutpela maculata. The sequence goes on from OW386291.2 coordinate 118,947,044, forward strand.
TGCTGTGAAATTATCATCCCTTGTTCCGACAGTTGATGCTCTGAATGAGAAGATTAAGAGGGTTTATTTACAAATCCAGTTGTGGCTTGGGAACAAAAATACTCGTCCAACTGATTGGGGATAGTTTAATAATGAAGGATCTTTACTATCAATCAAAATGCTGAATATGCCTGCACCCGAAGAACACCTCAAAATGATATTTTGTAATTGCAAAAAAAGGATGCGGCGCAGCTTGTAGCTGCCGAAAAGTTTTCTTGTAACGCAACATGCGGAACATGCTCCTACCAAAATTGTCCTCCAATTACAGACCAAGAGGAGGAGGTCGATATGGTACACTTAAATACACACTATAATTTTAATAATTTAATATCACAGACCGAATACAACTAAATAATTTTAGGAAATAACCGAAAACTGTGCACGAATTATACGTCCGAATTATTGCACGCGCAGAGATATAGTGATTGATGACGTCAAGCAGTGGCGCAGCCAGAAAATTCATCTGGGGGGGGGGAGCAATAGAACCGGCCTCCCCAGAGGATGAGGAAAATTTTTTAGAAACCTGCTATATCTTTGGTTAATTGGAAATGTTTAATAAAAAGCTTATCGCTTTACCCAATCAGACGGATTTCTATCCTTAATAAAATACTGCCTTTCGTGTGCCATGGCAGCTTCAGTATCTTCCAGATTTTGCATATTTATTGCCTGAATATTAAAATTATCCTTTGTTAAATGTGATAAATAATATCTACTAGACCAAACAAGACAAGTAACACTTAATATCAACTAAATTTGATATTTCATTAACATCACAAACTGTACACTACCTAAAAGAATTTATACGAGAATTTTCGAATTCCCCGTCAAAAACCTTTGGGTATTTTTTCCATCAATATCGAGAGAAATATCTTCTACAGTTTTTTTCAAGAATAAAGTTGTACTTAAATTTCACAATATTGTGAGAAAATTACGTAATTTTCTCATGAGAATAAATTCCTATGATTTCAAGAATTGGGTCCCAGAGAGTGAACTTTTATGTAAATACCTTTACAAATTTTGTATTAACTTGTTGTCATTCTTAGCAAGAATATTATGCCGGTATTTTTTTAATTTAGCTTTTATGGTTTCTGCAATGATTACCTATATATTATTAGTGGTATTATACTCAGAACAAATAAACATTAAAAGTAAATGGACTGACTGATTTGTTATTTACCACCAATCTATTATCTACCACCATGATAGTTTATTGTGTTATATCAATCATTAAATCTTAATACAACAAAAATTACACTTACGCCATTAGCGCATAAATACCTATTCAGGTAGGTCAAGTGGGTAATTAAATATTTAAGTGTTGTTACATGTCACGGTACATTGTTACGTTAAATGTCTGCAATAAAACTGTCAAAAGAATAAAAGAAACCTAAAATATACGCTGATGGTAAATCGAAAAATAGCCTTAATGCGACATATTTATGTACTTTTTGTGATAGTTTGAATTCATTTTATAACGTTCTAGTTACATGACCTAGAAAACATTTTAGGGTGTAGAATAGTATATTAAGTATTAAGGTCAGTAAATGTTCTTTACTGGTTGAGGATATGTTTGGAGATCGAGACGAAGTCAAGATCTCCAAAACATCCGAAACCAGTAAAACACTTAATGACCGCAGTGCTTATGACGTTTTTTGCACGCTTAAATAATGTAAAAAATTAATCAAAATTAAAAAACTTGATATTTTAAAAATAGATAAAACAAACAAGTCGTACATGAAAAAGTTTTCGCATTGGTTACTATGAGACCGAATATTTATTGTCAAGTGACATCTACTGGCATTAGAAATTTCTCCAAGATAAGATTTTTGCCTTAACTTATAGTACATGCCAATTAGATTAAAAAACAGTGAATAGAAGAAATAATTTATAGTCATAATATTTGAGATGCGTACTCTAGATAGGGTTAGAAATAGATACCCGAAAAGTTCCCTCTCATTTAGGGTTTTTTTGCAAAAAAAACACCCCCAACGGGGACTTAAAGCTGGTTTTTCACTTTTATCTTGTAAACCGTTCGTCGGAAGAGAAGAAAGCATTAGGAAATAAAAAATTTGTCGTTAAATTCTGCATTAAAAATGTCGTATTAACCTTGTAGCTTATCGTCATCTGTTTCGCGCTAATAGCTTCCGAACAGGGGGGGTAGTTTGGAGCGCATGGGTAAAAATCGATCCTATTCGAAGTTTCATAGCGAATATCTTTAAACCGGTTAGTTTAACGAGAAAAATGCTTAAGAATAGGGTAACAGTTTCTTCCTAACCTCAAAGAACAGGCCAGAAATGCTAAATTGACACTCTTAAGGGTTGAACTGTAACTCTTATCTGGTATGTTAATATGATGGCTAGTCTTACTGGACTCTGAGAGAAAATGTACGACAGATAAAGCCACTTCCTACTAAATGAATTTAAAACTAACAGAAAAACTATATTATTATTATTATTATTATTATTATTATTATTATTATTATTATTATTATTATTATTATTACTATTTTAAGACTCGACGTACCGGAAAATGTAAAATTATGTAGATTCAAACATGTGTGTTTAACATTAAAGTTTGACTTTTTAGACTGTCCGTTGCCATTAACAACGGAAGTAAAAGTACTTTTTCGTAATACCAGCTTTGCAAGTGTAATTTTTTGACGTTTGTCAGTATTATGAAAGTGTCACTTGTAGTCCCTGGCAAAACAAAATTTAGTTTTATGCCCCAGGGCAAAAAAGTAACTTTTTTGACCTGTGTCAGAAAAGGAATGTAATAAAAAAGTTAAACAATAATGAAATTCCGACACCAACGAAGCACACATTTTTGGCTGCCTCCTGAATGTCAATACTTTCATCATAATCCATATTTTTATTGCAAAAACTTTCGTAAATAACTTGAATGTCAGAAATTATTATGAAGTTTTGAATTTGACAATTTATTGATAGTAACCATAGCAACTAGAGAGCGTTCGTAGCAAACACACTCCAATTAAAGTCTAAGTTAACTAATAAATGAGTTAGACAAATCTTGAAATATAAATTTACAATTTTGAGTGAATTTTCCTAAAAATTGTAATAATGCTAGTAGTACGAAAAACGCCGTATACACCTCGGCTTGTATCGTGTATTTATAGGTCTCGAACACTTGCAAACCTCAACCCTACGGGCTTCGGTGTTCAAACTGTGTTCTCGACCTGTAAAATACACTTACGAGCCTTGGTACATAAATAACTATTTCTAAGGCTGTGAGCGGCAGAAAAAGTAATATCCGTAGCAACGCATATATTTTATTTAATACGCCGCACCGGCCATGCGATATTAACGCAATGCGTTTTTGGTCGTGAAATTCGAGATTTTTCCACCCTCTATATCTTGTAAAGTATTGATCCTACATAAAAAATGAATAGGAACTTATTTGTAGAAACTTTCATCTAATTTAATTTTGTATAAGAACACTTTTTCGCTAGAGGTCGTAGTTTTCGAGTTATTCAAGAAAAACGTGAAAAGGGGACCTTTAAACTAACTCAACTTTAAACTATTTCAAATAAATCGAAAACTAAGTGTTTAGTTAAATCACTAGCGCATTCACCAAATTTGAAAATATGCTGGTAGTAATAATTAACGGAGGTTTGTAAAAAATAGTTTGTAAATTTAAATTACTTTTATTATTTTGAAATTATTTTAAATGTTCAGTGTATTAAATGCCCTTTCTCTTTGACCGACGTAACAGTTATTATTGTATTCTTTACAAATAAACCTATAAACCCCCGTTTTTTAAATTTTATATGTTTTCTATTGGCAAATAACTGATTGTTTACCAATTCTTGGGATAATTTTTGCAGTTGTTATCATTATGACGCATTATAGACAACAAGTAAATATATAAAAAAAAAATCATTTTATTTCGTGTCAACGATTATTGCAATTGACCTTCGAGCTAATTGACTCACTATTGTTTACGAATGTTTGCAATGGCATTTAATAAACGAGCAAAGGTGATACCCTCTCGAATATATAGGATTTTTGTTTTATATTTCAATGCACCCAAACATTTGTAATATTTATTTGTTAATAAATATTACAAAATGTTTATTGTTTACACTGGACTTGAGAGGATAGACTACACAATCCTTAAATTCTTATGAAGAAACACTTTAGAAAGTATTCATACGCTTTTAACAACCCTTGTTTACCGAAGGAAGTATTATAATCTTAATAAGGACACTCTTTGAGATTTCTTTGGATTTTCATGTTCCAGACTATGGTGGTTAAGAAACTTAAGATTTTCAATTCCATCAGCATATCTGTCAATCGGTATGTCTACCTGTCTGCCGGTCTGATATAGTTGTCTACAAATTTTTTGTGCGATTAAAATAGGCCATAAAAACCGGCCAAAAAAATATGAAAGTAGGTGCTATTACATGCTGACAAGAGTACTACAGGGCCATACTTCAAATTTTTGTGTATTAGAATGAACAAAATAATTCTAGAGATTTAAAAATCGTGTTTTCGGTAGAAATGACGTTTCTGGTAAATTAAGAAATCTTAGCGCTGTTTTGCATAAGATACGAATATATTATGCATTGGTGAACGCATTAAACTTCGCGTCAGGGGTGAGTCGCGTAACTATATCACAAGAGTTAGAAATTTTAAGTAAAAGAAAAGTGTTTCCGTAAATATATAATAAAAATAAAAAAGATTAACAAAAATAATAATAATAAAATAATTAAAGAATTCGGTAGACCAATTCCATGGCCACCAAAGAGCCCCGATTTAACACCTTTGGATACATCTTTGTGGGGGTATTTAAAGGACAAAGTGAATTATAACCATAAAATAGTTAGAAAATATTGTTTATTCTTATAATACATCAAACTTTTAATATCCGATATATCAAGAAATATTAAAGTTAGACCTATCAACCTTTATATATTTGAAATCAGAAAAAAGATCTAAAAGAATATGTAAAAACATACATTGTATTCCATTTAAAAAACAACCTTATTTGTTACATCATGTTACCTATGCAAGCAATTTTTTTTTAATTGCATGTGAAAAAATGGATATACAACCCTACAACTTTTATTCGAAACTTTTTTTAATTTCCGATAATAACAGAAATAAATAAATATATAATGAATAATCCTGTGCATCCAGTGGAAGTATAGTAACGACAAAAAATTTTTAAAAAATTTTGATGGTTCAAATAGGCTTAGAATGTAATGAAACGTCGAGATTTTAAATTTGAGTCGGTCTGTAACTTTTTTTGTGCGCACGTTTACTCTGGAACCGTTTGAGATATTGACTTGAAATTTGGTATACATATGTACTTTAATGAGATCTAGAACTAGATTATATTTTCATCTTGTTCCATCGAAGGGTTAGAGGGTAATTGGGGTAAATTTGGGGTAACTAGGTAAATCAAGCGGGTAAGAGTCCATAAAATTGGTATTTAGTATATATAAGAGAAGCCAATGTGTTAAAAAGGGCATTATCCACCCCCATTAACACCCCCACCTCATTATTATCCCCTATAGGGGATGAAAAAAAACTGTGATTTAGTGTGTGTACATTCTGTGTACAAGAACCAGAAACCTCAAAATATTTTTTTACTTCATCCACCCCCACTATCACCCCCTATCACCACCCCCACCCCACTACTGATGTGGGGTATCGTTTTATGGGTTTTTGGGGTAGAGGATTTCAAATATTATATTATTAAAGTTCCATAAATAATTATTTCCACATACAATTTTTTTTCCTTGTGAGTGACTTGGATAGAAAATCTGGATGTGGAAGTAGTGATTCCTTGGGCAGCGGTTTTTACTTCCACATCTAGTGGAAGTATAGCAAGGATAAAAAAATTTTTGAAAATTTTTATTGTTCAAAAAGGCTTAGAATCTCATGAAACGCCAAGATTTTAAGTTTAAGCAAAAAAAATTCTGTCTGTCGGTCGGTCATCTGTCGGTCTGTCTATAAGTTCATATGTGCGCACGATAACTCTGGAACCGTTTAAGATATTGACTTCAAATTTGGTACTCGTATGTACTTTACAGGAATCTGGCACAAGATTATATTTTTATCTTATTCCGTCGAAGATTTGGGGGTTAAATTGGGGTAGATGTGGAATAAATAGGTAAATCAAGCAGGTAAGAGTCCATAAAATTGGCATTTAGTATATATAAGAAAAGCTAAGGTCTCAAAAAATTTTTTGGCATAAGCCACCCCCATAACCACCCCCACCCCATTATTAAAGAGGTGAAAATAAATTGTGATTTAGTGTGTGTACAAGAACCAAAAACCTCAAAATATTTTTTTACTTCGTTCGCCCCCACTACCACCCCCTATCATCACCCCCACCCCAGTAACGATGTGGGATATCGTTTAATGGGCTTTTCAAATATTATATTATTAAAGTTCCATAATCAATTGTTTCTACATACAAAATTTTTTCATTGTGAGAAACTTGGATAGAAAATCTGGATGTGGAAGTAGTGATTCCCTGGACAGCAGTTTTTTTGCTATCTACTCACTTTTGTTAAAGTTTTTGCTGAATTGTTTTCCCAAGCGTGTTTGCATATCTTTGACGAATTGCATTCCTCCCAATATAATTCCTGTGTTCACCCAATCTTAGAGAGAAAAATCTCGGTGACTCATCCACATATTCATTATACTCACACGGAATGCTCTAAACACAAGTTTTTTTAATTTTGTTCATGATTTAGCGATTTTGTTTTTGTTGAAATGAATATCAAAGTGTTGCTTCTTTGAAACACCGCACCATCCTGACATCAAGTTTATCATCTATACAATGTTGTTTTTCAAAAAATCCGTGTATATAAAGTTCAATTAACTAGGTGACGGTGATTTTTTTTCATAATTATTAGTGACCTTTTTTTGAATGTGGTTAAACTTTTTTTCGCCAAATGGTTTCCTATTTAGCTTTTTCATAGTGAAAGAAAATATCCGTCGTTTTGGAATTTTAGGCTTTAACATCAGACTCGTTATTATCAGAAAATCCAGAAATCTCCATATACTTTTCATATAAATCCGCTAAAACTTTACCATATTGGATTCTCAATTTTGAAACTTCAACTTTTGTCATCAGATGACGTGAGATATTTTTTAAAAAATTTAAGATGCCAGCGCCAAAGTGGAGAACTCGTGAACTAATTATAGGCCGTTTATTTGTTTATTTGGTGATTACTTATATCGATTTTTTTGTTTATTGTTATTTTCGGCGTTAAAAATAATAACATTAATAATATATGACCTAAAGGTTTGCAAAATTTTGTTGTAAGTGATTTGCAAGATGTTATTGGCATTATTCAGCAAAATTGATATTTTTTTAGGTTATCTAGTTTCTCCCTTGAAAAGTACAGTTTCTTCGACATAAACGGTGTCTGGCTAGTTAAATATTAATAAACTTAAATATTTCTTTAAATATATGTAGTTGTAGTTTAAATCACTTTTTTTTTTCAGGAAACATGAGTGACATTTAGGTTAAGCATATTGCAATTTGCAATGTATGGAACATTTGGGAAGCACTAAAAATGTAAAAATTCTAAGTGTGTGTATAAAGGGGAATGTTTTAAATGCAGGACATATTATTTTGTACACCATATTCAACACAGAACTTAATAAATGTGTATGTATGCTCTATGTTTACAAATAAGTGTCAGATCAAATACCCATGAAATTAGTGGTACATTGAATATAGGTAACTGAAAAGATATTTATTAATTCTTTAAGTAAAATAAATGAAACAGTATTTTCTAAAATATGAGATAGAAATATTAGGGGTAAAACTTAATAGTGCATGATGAAATAGTATATATTACTTTTATAAATATACTGAAATTGCATATATTTACTTATTTCAAAAATTTCACTTACAATGTGTGATTGTTCAGGCCATTATTTTATTGCTTTTCGGGCCACGGTTATTTGCACCAGCTTTTTCCCCCTCGATGCCTGGTTAAAAGTGTCTACATCAAAGAGGGTATGCTTTGAACATTGTCGTGCCAACTCAACTTTCACGAGTTGTCCCTGCAATCTACAAGGGATACCGACTAGGTGGGCTCCAGCAAATTGTATTTTGTGTAGCCCCTTTAAACGCTATCATATTTTTAATAACTTAGCATCTCAGTTTATCATTATTTACTTATTGTTGATATCATCGGACACTAAAGAGACAATGGCAGAAAGGCCTATAATTAGTTTGACTATAGACCACCAGGTGGCGTACTCCTTATTTTCAGATGCCTATAGGTTTTGCATTTTTCCGGCGGACCATCGAAATCCGAAAAAAACGTCGGATCGAAACGAAAGTCGTATCTATCGACTCGAGAGCGAATTTAGAAAATTCCGTCCGTCGGTCTGTCGGTCTGTCGGTCTGTCGGTCTGTCTGTCTGTCACGCTCAGCCCCCCTAATCCGTTTTCGGATTTCGATGAAACTTGGGTGGTTAGTAGGAGGCCTTTAAAAAACCTTAACGCTGGAAGCTCGGCTCCGTTCGGAAGCCGGAAGTACCCGATAGAGACGTTTCAAGTTTTTCGGGAAAAATTGAATAACTCGGTAACGAGCAGTCGGATCAAGATATTTCAAAAAAGAGATGGTGCCGCTAGCAACGATCTACAGATAAGTATACGGGAGACAATGTCGAAAAACAAATGAAAATTGAATTTTTTTGCAAAAAACTGGTTTTCTCGAAATCGGGCTATGAAGCACGATAACTGTCCAGGATATCGATCGATTGCGATGAGACTTGGTGGGATCGAAGGTACACGGCCACAAATGAAGCCTATTGCTGACGGCCCGAATCCGTTGACCGCAAGTATTTTTTCCAAGGCCGAGTATGATTTTCCAAAGATATTGATAACTCCCGAACCGAAGGTCCGATTTTGATTTTCAAAAATGGCGATTGTAGGGTTCGATTAAGTCTAGTAGGTGACGTTTGTGGGAATTTGAAAAAACAAAAGCGAATCTACAAATTCTGGAAAACTTAATTTTTTTGATAGATTCTACAAATACCCGACAGTTTCCTAATGAAAATGGAAAATTAAATATTCCGTCGATCAATCTCTATAACCGGTATAAAGCACGGACCTTTTCGGTCAAAAAATCTGAAATAGAGTTTTTCGAAAAATTAAAAATAAACGAGTTATTTACAAAGATGCATGACCACAATATAACCGATGCCCTTTATGTATTTCAAAATGTAGTTAGCCTTTACTTTAGTCAATGCAAAAAGAAAAAAAAAGGTACTGAATCATCCCAACAGGGATAAAAAGCATATCAAAATGTAGTTTTTAGCTTGTTAAATTATTACAAATAATTCTTATTAGGAATTATAGTGTTGCCTAGCAACTACTTTTTTAGTGAAGTTTAGTTACGCCACTGGGTAAATTTCTAGTTTCTCTGTCGATCAGATCCTCGATGTCTAGACTATCTCATCGATAGAACGAGACTATGAGTCTGCTAGAATCACAAGTAGTTGTTCTCGACTAAACTCCTTTACGTTTATGTGGGCTTACGGCTGCACATAACTTTTATATCTAGCTGAAACGTGAAATTATTTTCACTTGCAAAGTATCACAATTGTTGCGAAATTAAACATTTTCAAAATACTTCAATTTCCAATCTTACTTAAATATTCAAACTCAACTGACAACTTTTCTCATGGCATCATAAGGTAATGTTATTTTCATAATACTTATTATAGGCAAACGTTTGTTTCAATCTATTTAAACGAACATATTAATGTATCTTTTCTCATTATAGTTGACGTTCTAAAAACTTTCGATTACGATATTTACTATCATGCAAAATTACAATAAAATAAGTAAACAAGTTAGTAAAAAAATACGCTTTTATTAGAACTACACTAATAATAAAATATTGCTGTTACAGTATACTCAAATTACATGTTTAAAAACAGCTGCCCAAGGAATCACTACTTCCACATCCAGATTTTCCAGATAATTCAGATAATTGTTTATGGAACTTTAATAATATAATATTTGAAATTGTCTACCCCAAGAACCCATACAACGATATTCCACATCAGTAGTAGGTTGGGGGGTGGTAGTGGGGGTGGATGAAGTAAAAAATATTTTGAAGCCTTTGGTTCTTGTATACATAGTAAATCACATTTTGTTCACCCTCTTTAATTGGGGTGGGGGTGATAACAGCTAATGCCAAAAATTTGCTATTTACTCCAATTTACCCTCGAACCCTTCAACGGAATAAGAACAAAATATACTCTAGTTCCAGATCTCATTAAAATACAATACCTTAAATAGTTCCAGAGTAATCGTGTGCATAAAAAAAAGTTACAGGCAGAACAACAGAACGACAGACAGATATTTTTTGCTCAGACTTAAAAATCTCGACGTTTCACGACATTCTAAGGCTATTTGAACAATACAAATTTCCATTTCTTTTTGCATTAATCCACTTCCACTGGATGTGGAAGAAAAATAAAGTCTCATTTTATTTGGTCACTTTTAGTCATGATATATCTCAAATCTGATATAAAATTCGAGCTCAGCAACCGTCAAAATGTTCGGATGCGAAGTCATGAGCTATTTCATGAAAGTGAACGATTTACCATTTCAGTCCCTGAATAAGGAAGGGAGGTCGTGATATATCGCAAATCTGATGTCAAAATGAAACTCAGTGACCGTGAAAACCTGCGAATATTGAACTATTCTCATGAAAATGCACGATTGTGCATTTTGGGAAGGGACATCGAAAAATCTGATATCATAATACTGTAATTGTCATCGGATATGCGCCAAAGTGCACAGAAGTGGGTGGATAGCCACTTACAAAATTTGACACAAACCAACAATAAAGTCCAAAAAATCTACAGTATAAGTATACCCAGGTGGGGAAGAAGAAAATTTTAAAAATATGAAAAGATAAACCATGCTTTTAATATAAAAAAAAGAAATTCCTTGCCTTCATTTTAGGATTCTGTCAAAATCAAAGAGAATGAGATAGGAGAGAGAGTCCCATATGACCACAATGTATTTTTCCGTACACAACTGGCTAGTCCCAAGCAGCATGATATCCCCCACTGCCACACATACGGGGAAACTGAAACTGAAACTCAAGGTCGCCACACGCCTCCTTTCACTTCTTGCGGGAAATATAACTCTGAAGTATCGAGCCAGCGCCCTCTGCAGTTCAGGTGCGCAACTAAATTCCCCCACTACCACCGTTACCGGGAAATTTAAATTCTTGAGGCATCGCACTCGTGCCACTGAATTTCTTAAAACTTAAGGAAAAAATAAGCAATAAACGTGAAAAAATAACTTTGTTTTAAGAAATTGACATTTTGCATTGCACATTTAACAAGACAAATATTACGAGTGAACGTAAATAGAATTTATCAGAAATAATTTATAAAAAACCGCTGCCCAAGGAATCACTACTTCCACATCCAGATTTTTTATCCAAGTCACTCACAACGAAACAATTTTGTATGTGGAAATAATTAGAAATAATTGTTTATGGAACTTTAATAATACAATATTTGAAATCCTCTACCCCATAAGGTGATAGGGGGTGGTAGACGGGGTGGAAGAAGTAAAAAACATTTTGAGGTTTCTGGTTCTTGTACACATTAAATCACAATTTTTTTTCATCCCCTTTAATAATGGGGTGGGAATGGCTAATGTCAAAATTCTTACCTTCTTGATTTACCTATTTTCCCAAATTTACCCCAATTTACCCTCCAACCCTTCGACGGAACAAAATGAAAATATAATCTAGTTCTAGATCTCGTTAAAGTACATATGTGTACCTCAATTCAATATCTCAAACAGTTCCAGAGTAAACGTGCGCACAAGAAAAGTTACAGACAGACCGACAGACCGACAGACCGACAGACCGACAGACAGAAATTTTTTTCTCGCTCAAACTTAAAATTTCGACATTTCGTGACATTCTAAGCCTATTTGAACAATAAAAATTAAAAAAAAACTTTTTGTCGTTACTATACTTCCACTGGATGTGGAAGTAATAAATGATTTAAAAAATATTCCAGAATTAAGTGACACTGTATAATAACCAGGGTGTATTTAATACACCCTGATAATAACTGCAAAGTTCTCAACTCGCAAGCATTGCCAGACGTGAAATTTAATAAGAATACGAGGGCAATGCTTGAAACTTGCAAAAATATAAACTCCGTCATTAAATACTAGCAACTTGCTACATGATAAAGAACTTCATAGGGTAGCAAAGTAACTTATTGTTTACAGCATCTTCAAGTGTAAGTTCCGAAATAATGTTTCTCAGTTCTTTTGCCCCTGGAGAAAATGGATTTTCGTTATCTGTAATGAAATTCATCATCGTTTTAATCCCACTTTCCATATTATTTGATATAACTGATGATGACTCATGGTGTGCTCTTAGTTCATAATTCTCTGAATGAACATGGGTAATATTCCTGTACATATTACTTATTATTAATTAATGCAAGCAGAAATGATTTCCATATGCACTAATTATTATTGATTGATAATAGGTATGGTTTCAGTTTTTTCCATTTTTGTTCAATTTTTTTTTAATGTCATCAACGTATTCAGCAAACTTAAAACGTGTAAAATGACATCGCACATGCTTATGCAGTGCATTTTCAATAAGCATCAAAGATGGCGTCCATTTTCCAAAATGGCCACTCGCGCAGACTGCCACCCAGTGTTCTTTCAATCACTACACGATTACCAACAATACCTAATGAGTCTCTGGTAAATGAATACATACAGAAGCATTCTCAGCAAATGGACTAATACTTTAATATTGAAATTAGGAACTATTTTCATTGATAAACTACGGTATTCAAGTACAACAGAAATTTACAACAAAACATATATATAGTTGTATTCGTTAGAATAATAGCAATTAGTTAAAACAGTTCTAAAGATTATACTATGTTTGGTTTTTTAAATAATTGGGTTGTTGCACTAAGTTAAAATTTGAGGAGAATCTATGTTAAACAATAACAATTATTCATAAAAAATCATTAGAAACATGTAGAAGTTGAAAAGAAAGTCTTATAATATTATAATATTAATTACAAAAACACATGCATTTAAAACGGAGATGACATAATAACGGCAGTCTGTAGAGAAGTTAGTTATAAAATGACGACAAACAGGTACTAATTTAGAAACTCGCTGATAGCGACGGAGAAAAAAGACAATCACGACAGTTTAATTTGACATTATATTTAACGTCAAATTCAACTGACGTTCATAGGTTACAATTCGGTATAGTTTAACAGCATCTAGTTATGGATAAATATAAGTTCAGATAGTGTTTTCTGCCGTACTGTGTAAATAATACCACCAATTCACCAGAAAAACTGTTGTGTTCCAATAATAAACGCTGAACGTAATAATGAATGATTCGAAGCCACCAGAGAAGGGCCAAGTCTTCTTATTGTGGAGACCATTTCAATGTCAAGTAAAGTAACAAATTACAATATATTCTAAGCGTTTTATTTGTGGTAAGTTGTATCTTAATGTAGGAATTTGATTTTTAATATGGGTTTCTCTTGTAGGAAAAACGGCCGCATTACAAGACTTGAGTGGCGTTCTAGCTGTTACAAATTTAAATTACCCGCCAAACTGGTGGATAAAACAGGGTGTATTACTGTATTCGATTAGAATGTTATTCATGCTTTGACTTCCTAAATAATCTGCTTTTATGTATTTTATCTAGTTTATTTTGGAATAAAGTGCAGTTGTTTTTGTTACCTATTGATTATTTATGAAGCTCCCTAGACGTCCCATAATACTAGGATGATCAATAAATTAAGAAAGGAAATTTAAAAACTCGCCGTTGAAAAACTATATGAAACAAACTGTGAAAGTCGTCTAAAGTCGGTGAACACAATCAGTCGGAAATGGCTACGAATGCGTTGGATTTTAGTTATAAATGCCCTTTGAATTATGTGTGTTATAAATACATATCATTGTTTATTGCTTAGATAGATACTATAGCATAAAGTATACTTACCTATTTATTTTTTTTTGTTTAATACAGATCTTTCTTGATATCTTCGTAAGTCTCATTCTGACTCTTCTTAGAAGTGAGTATCAATGGATAATAAATAATTTCTTTATTAGATAAACTTATTTTGTTGTTTTCAGTTAGATACGCATGTATATAGTTAATAGGAAATAAAACAATGAAAAGGAAATATTTAATAAAATACAAAGTATAGTTAACATATTCATCTAAATTAAATAATAAAATACATATTAGACATATTATGTAATATTAATAAGATAAGATAAAGGAAGTTCTTGCAGAAATTACAATAGTTTGTAGTCTATAGCAGTTGTAACGTAAGTACCTTGCAGCTTTTGCACTTCCAACCATTGCAATGTCAAAACGATCGTCTCTTTTTAAAAATTCGCTGACCATAAATATATCTACCGCAAGTAGAATGTCAGAATTAGCTTTTACAGATATACTGCCTTAGTCGTTTTGTAAAAAAATATTAACAATAACTGCAAACATCAATCAGTGCTAGCTAAACGTCAAATTTATTTTTGACATATATTTTCTTGTCAGCAATGTCAACTTATTCGTCTTCATCTGTTCTGCTTATAAGTTCACATCTAACTGCCGTTATGATGTCACTGCCGTTTTCGCGGCACATTCAAATAGTCGAAGTTTAACACTTTTTTAAAATATGTTGCGCTAAGAATTTTTCTTCCAAATTAAATATATAACTAAATTAAGTCCTCCACTACCATATTTCACCATTTTTGAAAATTCGTCAACAACCCAATTATAACAAACCGAAATTAAACGCATATTTCCCTCGCACTCTGCAAAATCCTATCCTTAAATATGATCGTTCTTTCACTGTAATAATATGAAAGCAAATACAAATAACATATTAAGTACAACCAGTTGTTTACATTCGATAAATTGCTTGTCTCTTAAGTTATCCTCGACTTTAAAAAGTCATAATTGTTTAACTTGGTATTAATTATCATTAAAACATGTATGAATGAATAAACTCGTTAATTTGATTTGGTAAATGTCACTCGATGCTACTTTCCATTTTGACATTTAATTAGTCACTTTGAGAAGGTAAATCTTACACTTACAAACAAATATTTATTTTGATGTACAATCTGTGACCTGAAAGACTAGAATTGTATCTTAATGATATACGGTGTGCCCACGAATTGTATTCGCAAGAGGGAAAATGTTTTTATTTGCAAGTTTATCATATATAAAAAAACTGCTTTTTATGGAAGATTCGAAAGTAATAGTATTTTCCAAAATTTATAGGGTACCAAATATATGCAAAAATGTGAAGAACTACGAAAAGTGAAGTATTTTCATTGAAAGTATTGAAAAATTGTATTAAAAAGAAATGATATAGATTGAAAGCTATAATATTTTATGAAATCTTGACCTCCAACTGCGAAATTAATTTTCTGTTTTTTTTTCAATCATTCACATTTTTATAAACAGTTTTTAACCGTCTTACTAAAATCTCGGCTCAGTAAATCCGTAAGAGGCGATAGTGATGAACTCAACTGTTATCAGTGTCCACCGGCACATGTAATAGAACAGCATTGATTAGATAAGCCATTTCTAAAACTTATTTTAAATTACATCCCCTTCAAATTCAAATGAAAACAGGAATCATTGCAGAGCTGATCACGTACACTTATTACTATCCTCCTCTTACAGGTTCAGGGATTCTGTTTTCCAATTTTTTCGCATATGAAACTAGGTAACTTTCATATAGTTTTGACATGTGTTCATTCCTGATCAATCGGATTGTATTTGCATACGAATTCTTCCATGTGATTGATTTCCGTATACGAAGTGACTTGAGAGGTATTTATATAGGTGACGTGCACGCTGGAGGTACAACAACTTATTTTTGACACTTTTGACATTGTTTCCATGGGAACAAACGGTATTTTAAGGTTAACTGGTAGAGTTCAAACTGTGTAAAATATTTCTATTTTAAAACTAGTGAACAGTTTATATTGTGGGTCAAATATAATCAATAAATGATAATAATAGCTCTTCTTTTTTTGTTGTTATCAACTGTGCTAGTAATTTACCTCCAGAGTGTGACGTCACGTGCACCTCACCTATTGATTAATATAACCTCACAAAGTATCACAAGTTAATAAAGAATATTTTGTGGTAAGAGGTAATTTAGATAAAATAGCTTATTTGGGTGCACTTGCAGAAATCGAAATAGGCGACACAATAAAATAAGGCATTAAAAAAAAAATTTAAGGAGATTTCACGTTTACGATGATTCGTTCGAATATTTATTACTGCCATCCAAAGTTAAACGTGAAATTGGCACAAAATTTCCCATTGTCCAAGCATGGATGTACTTCTGGTCGTCTATTTAAGCAACACATTTTACAAAAAAACTGCACTTTTTGCAGAAGTTACCAAACTTGCCGTGCATTATGTCTAGACCCATTGTCAACATTTAGGAAGGGAAGCCACCTGAAACCTATCCCCCTAACAAAATGGCGGTGATGCTTCCCAAAATGGCCCCCATAAAGTTTAAATTATTTTAATATAATAAACTTAAGCGTCTAGTTAGATGCTGAATTAAAAAAATGGGAGCAAAACGTTGTCAGAAGTCCATAATGGCCGCCACAAAATTTAAGTTTTATATTTCATTAACAATTAATTTTTTTAAATTTATTATTTTTTTTTTTCGTGGAGTGTGTCAAGACAATATTGCCGTGTTTTTTCTACTAGACCATGTTCACTGTGCAAGATGGCTGATCGTCCATGTGAAGGACTTGGATGAGCTTCCATTACGTTCATCAGCAGTGCATTTCGAGTTTAAGGCAGGAAATTTCGTTATACGGAAGTCGTCCAACCTCTTTTCTGCTCTTCAGTAGACCAGGGTAATGAATAACATAACAAGAATGAAAAAGACGACGGTGGTGCTGTTGGCATTCTTCAGGATCCAGCTGCATTGCGGGGGTAGGCTATGGCAGGTCCCGAAATACATAGATTAGTTAATGAATTCACAACTCAAACTTAATCACGGTCCGGACACAAACCATTACATCATGAATGGTACCCTTATTTTCAAGAAAAGTTCGTGAATGGAATCGATAAGTTGAAGACAAGCTTGTAACAGTTCAGAATTAGCAATTAAAAATATAGTATGAATGCAGATATATTTCAATAAGGATACAGCAGGTGAACAATATTATCGTTGCTTAGTTTCATTGACATGCAGCATACAGGTCTTGGCACAGTAGCGGTAGCCCTCCGAACACACTTGCCTCACCATTTGTCAGGCCCACTACATCTGGTTACCTCTTGCAACTCCATGCATTACATTAAATTAAATGTTACCTCCACTGGCACCTTATAAAATCTCTGGGTCCCAATTGTTTACATTACTGCCTATAACAAATACAAGGTTATGTTGTAATCACATTATTAAGTAATTAATTAAATAAAGGACTAATAGATTACCTGGATAGTATAAGGTATAATAAATATTTAATAAACTAAATTCGTAAATATTATTCAGATTTGTTTTGATTTTGATTGACAAATGTCAAAATTTAAGTTAGGGATTTTAATAGTAATATGAATGGACAGCCTGATTTGCAAATTGGCGCAAAATCACCCTTTTTTGCTTTCAAAAAGACAAAAAAGGAGGAGGCATTTTTGATTTGGCTGGTTGCTGAACAGGGAGGTGTTCTCCAGATGTGAATTTAAATTCCTTATTAAAATAAATCAACCTAATAAGAGCTAAGGTCAGTAGTTTCCTTTTTTTTTTAATAATATTTTAAATTTTAAATAAATATACATACCTTGGTAGATGTAATAGGTGTAATACTTTTTAGGTTTTTTTGTATGCCCTTAAATACTACCCTTCAGCCTCTATCAGCTCTTATGTTGTGCCTACTGGGCATATGAGCCGTTTAAAATTCCCAACCAAAACTATACATAGCAAATGATTAACTGGTGCCAGGCGGAGGCCTGATGAAAATTCCTTGCCTTGGGTGCAGAGCTTATCTTTTTATTGGAATCGCAATCCAGGAAGCCTGATGAAAATTCCTTGCCTTAGGTGCAGAGCTTATTTTTTTATTGGAAATCACTCGTAGAGGGTCTGCATGAGGTAAGCGGAATGCTGGCTATTATTTCACCACAGACGGGTGAGTGTTTTTCTTCTTTTTGAACCTGCCAGATCGCAGTGCCATTACTTTGGAAAGAAGCAAGTAGTCTTCAGCGACACAAAGGCGTGAGCCATCGTATATTTGTGCATTTGCCTGTATATTGGTCACCGTTTATTATTCGTAATTTTATCTAGTGTATACTTATACCATTTTATGGTTCTTATACTTAATCCTGATATAACTTCCTATTTTTTTATTTTATTTTGTCATCGCATGTAAGCCAAAAACAGCTGTTTGCGGTCCTGAAAGCTATCGACATATGGCTAGATGATATATTCTGCAAATAATTTTTATACTAATTATATCATATTCTATATAATTTATATAATTACTTACCCATATACATAAGTATATTTGCTGCTATAATTATCTGTGATAACCTCCACTTGCATCGTGATACTTTTGTGTATACTACCATGTATTTCTATTATACTTTTTCTTTGAAGTTTGTGTTTTGGCTGCTCTTTCCCTATCTCTGCCAATTAACCTTGGCTGGCGCCCGAAGTTTACAATAAATTTCCATCTGTTCATTTAATATACACAAGTTATCTTTTAAAACTTTATAATTGACATAAGAGACCTTGCCCACGACCCGCTGTCGACATATGAGCTGCCGAGTAGCCGAATTTTTAATGATCAATTTGGACCATTTAAATTTGGTCGTGACTGTTTACGTCACAAGCTTCAAGAGTGCTGGTAATTCTTTTCAGGAAACCTCAGGTGACCCAATATCACTGGAAAATCGCTCTGTTTCTGATGCGGAATCAGTAAAAATGCTGAGATTCTGAATGAAAAGGTATTGCACTGTACCAATCATTTGTTTCTGAAAGACTTGTTCAAGGATCCATTGTTAGCATCTCTGCACCTATGAAGGCACATAAATTGAGAATTTTTAAGCCTAAGAAAATTAACGGTACTGAGAAAGCACTATTCAAAATCTGCGAAGTGACGTACATCTCTTTCAGAGATGTCTTACTGCTAGTGTGAACAAGAAACTTGACATGCAAAGTTTCTTCAAGTTTGAAAACAGTCCCTATCCTCCAAGTCTGTCTTCTGCTGGTCACCTTCGCCATGCAATTGAAAAGGCAGATTTACTTGGTCCTCTTGAAGAAATGGTGAACAAAAATGATCGTGTGATGTTACTGTGTATGACGGAGTTGCTCTCATTCATTCAATTCAGCCACGTGTGCTGCGTACCTTTGGGGAGTACTGCGTTCGGGAATTCCATCAGAGCATTGTGGGATGTATCCAGGACGTCTCTGCTACAAGGCTTGATGTATGTATAGATCACAAAGCCTAAAAAGCGGTCTACGTAATGCTAGAGGTGAAGGAATTCAAGTTTTGCTGAACTCACCGGTTCCTAGAAATTGGCGTGAATTTCTTAGAAACAATAAGAATGAGGAAGATCTGTTTCTTTCCTAGGAAGGCATCTAGTTGTTAATGTGAGAACTACCAAAGTCATCACTAACATTGGAGATAAATATGTCAGTTGTGATACCGCTTCAACATCTCTTGTGGGACTTGCTTGCACTCCTTTTGAGGAGGCATGTGGACAGATTACAGTGCACACAAGAGATGCAGTCATCCATGGGGCTAAAATCGTTGTCATAAGAATCGTGGATACTCATGTTCTGGTTCTTGCCATATCTTTCTTCTTTGTATTAAGAATTTTGAGCCTTGTAGAACTATAAATTTCATTGAACTTTGGATAGAAACAGAGATACATTCCTGCTCACACCATTGCCTTGGTTCAGAATGTGTACCTTTCATGTGTGTCAATTGCAAAAATTGCACCAACATGACTAGGTTTTCAGTGTGAAACAAATTAATTGATTTCCCAATCGATAGCAGTACATGCTAAATATTTTTTTGATAACAATGATACAATGTGTTATGGTTTTGCTTTTTATTTTCAGCCAAGAACAGACGGAAGAAGATACTCCGCATGATAAGGTGATAGATGATGTGGTTATAGACGACATACTCGTAGATGATGTAGAATTGTAGAAGAATCTGGGTTGGACTGGACTGGCAATATTTTACAATTCACTATTATATATTCCAAATTTTTTTGGCGTTTCTTTAAAAATATTTGTCTTTCATTTACTACACTCTTATTTAGAAGTCAACTATTACCAACATCATACAACTTACAATGTATAGAAAAACATTAAACAGTATTTATCAGCCGTAAACGAAAAAAAAAAAGTCACGTTACAATTTATTACACTGTGGTCATTTTGATCGCCATGTTGTATATTTCGTCCTATGGACTTCTGACAACGTCTTAGAGCCTTTTTTGAATTCAGCATCCATAAAAACGTATAATTCGGCACCCAAGTTTATTATATTAAAATAATTTAAAGAATTTAAATTTTATGGGGGCCATTTTGAGAAACATGACTGCCATTTTGTTAGAGGGATAGGTTTCAGGTGACTCCCCTTCCTAAACATTGACAATAGGTCTGAGCAGGATGCATGACAAGTTTGGTGTTCTCTGCAAAAATGCAGTTTTTTTTTTGCTTATTCGACCGACTGTTCTACCAATTCTACTAACGGCCTTTTCTGGTCTATATTGCGAATATTAACATCACACAAAAATTTCAAGTCAAATGGATTCGAAAATTTTTTTAAGCTCGTACACGAGAAATGAATTTATTCGATTAAGTTTGAGAGTCGCAGCCCAATATAGCATACATCAACAATGTTTATTGCTATGTGGATTCAATTTTAATGAGATTTTAATGAGTTTTTTCGAAACTTTAAAAAATTACATTTAATCCTATGAACTGCAGGTAAGAATTAAAGTTTCAAGAAATCCACAAATTCTAAATATATATGCTTATAGTGTTTTTTTATACATTTCTTTTATTTTATGGATGCATTAAACTTATATTGATTTTCTAGAAATTTGCTGACAAAAATAAAAATGACTTGATAATTCAAATATTAAATAATTGACGTATTGGTTCCATTATATGCCTTTGATATTTTAATGTAAAAATTAAGTTCCTATTTACATAAACATTTTACATATTTAAGAATCGTAAATTTTAATACGCGTCGTAGAATTGGAATATTAATAGAAAACATTACAAATTATATTCAAATAGAATAAGCAAACACTAAAATAAATACAAACGAAACATTATGCATGAAAGTTTGTAATGAACAAGTATTACCGTAAGCATTATAAAAAATTGCAAAATATTTCCAAATTAAAATCTGCATAAATCTCACTAATCATTCATTAACACATTTATAAAATCTACACGGCAAAAAGCAATTTTTACCTTTACTCATTTTCTTGAGTATATTTCAGGTAAGAAATAGTGAAACATAATAGCTTCTTGTCTATTAACGCTAGTTCGGTATCAAGATTTCGCCCTTTAGGTAGCTGTTGATAACTTTGATTCTGAATGCTCGGGTGGTTTAAAATAAACCCACTATTAGATTCGGTCGAGTTTGCTTCATCCATGTGAACAATCGGACCCAATTATGGCATCATAATTTTGCACCCATTTTGCACGCTCCCTCCCAAATTTTGCACCCCCTAACATTTGAAATAGCAGAGAAAATTAGGTGGGGGTGTGAAATTGACGTTTGCCCCCCCCACTTGCTCCACGTAAATTGACTTTCCGTTATCATAATCATCTAATTTTGCAGTTTTGCACGATTTTGCACACCCCATTTTAAATTGTTCATTACAACCTACAGTGGTGCCAAATGGACATTTCAACTTTCAAATACTCAGAATTGATTTTAGAAAATTCCCTAAAAACCCATAACTCAATAGAACAATTATATAAACATATCAATTTTATTATACCTAAAAATACGTATACCGGGTCGCTCAGCCGATAAGGGACACTCTTGTAACTTTTGAGTGGGATTATGACTTTTTTTTCAAATTTGGTCTTTAACCAATTCGACGTAACGCGATACGACCATATCATTTTATCAGACTTCGGATTGACACTATTGACAGCAAAGTTGAAGAGGGTAGAAGTGATTTTTGGTTTTAAGTTTTAATCAAGTCACACTACAAAAATAGCGAAATAAATCGAAAAGACGTTGACCCTATGCTAGTGAACTCTACAATAACAAGTAGATATCGGAGATATTTACTTAAATCCGCCAATAACACAAAAACACCAACTTCGGCGGTGCTTTGTACCTGTCGGTGTTCGATCGAAAGCAAAAGACGCGGCACTTTGACCGCACCCGCCGGCTTCACTTTTTATGCCAATTAAGGAAATGTAAACATCTCCAATATGTTTTAAGGGAGACATCGGATAATGCAATGGGTTTTGAATTTTTATGAGGTTTCATGGGCATTTTATGGGATAACTTAGAGTTTTTTTATGGGACCCCATATTCTACAAAAGAAAGTACGATACTTTTATAGGACTTTTCTAAAAGTTCAATTTCTCATAATTTTTTCAATTTTTCATTTCATTATATAGTTGTTCTTTTAGGTTATTGGCTTTTTTTAGGTAATTTAAAAATCAAGAGGGTATAGCCGGATGAGTTAGGGAAATGTGCCCCACACTTAATTAGTTAAAATGGCTTCCAGATGATGCAGTTTATAGAGTATATTACATGGTAAAAATTTTAACCCTCTACTACCCCTACGAAGGTGGAAAAAAAATAATATGTCTTTAACTATTATATTTTTTTTCGGCTTCTATGCAACCGATCGATTTGAAATTTGGCACGAGTACTGCTTTCCTGGAGATAACTTACTACAAAAAATAAAGTCATTTTACGACCATTTTAACTATCGGAAAAAAATATAAATTTTTTTTAGAGGACAAAAGGGTACAAAGGGTAGCCACCTTTGTGGTTCAATCACCATTCTATGATATATTATGTTTTGACACTTCGTGATTATCATACTAAATTGTCAGATTTTTTGCTGTGGTGGAACAATATCGAAAAAAATAAAATTGGGTAAAATAAAATATTTACCCATGCCTCTTAGTTGTAACAATTAATACTTATAGCCTTACAAGGTATTGTTGCATATCTACACCGACCGCGGGTGCCAGTGCCATGTTGCCAACTCTACTTTTTACTCAGACGTAGCCAAATTCGGCACAATCTGACAATACCACTTCTGAAGGTCCCAGGGTCAACCCCCCCAGGGGCGAAGTATTAACTTTCTAGGACCTTAGGGAAAAGTTTAGCAACGAATGATGATCGTAATACCCACCGTGAGACTACTGTGCTATTGAAACAAACAAATATACATCCCCGAGGCAATCGTTGCTGTAAAATACATTGGATTAAACATCGCTTTTATGAAGACGATATTGCACATCTGGAACCATATGCCAATTGTAGCTCGATTCCTAGATCGGATTTATGCATTCTATTAAATTCCTTAACCCCAATAACAACTCCAAAAGGCTCTACAGACCACTGCGGTTTATCAAAAAAGCAATTATTAACGTTTACAGGCTTAACGGTAGATGCCATTTACAAATTAAAGTCAATGTTGGAAAATTCCAGTACAAGAACTTCTTCTGTCCTTGTTTTTCTATTAAAACTGAAAACTGAAAACAGGTAGTAATAATGATAACAGAATGACCTCCTACATTACCAAATTGTTCGATATGGTGCCAACGTGTAGCGCACTTGCTAGGAAGCTGAACAAATTGACCATCCTCAGAATGGTATCATTGGTATATTATTAAGGTTGTAATTAATAACCCTAATAAGATCTGATAAACCGCAGTGGTCTGTAGAGCCTCTTAGAGTTGTTATGTTATTGGGGTTAAGGAATTTAATAGAATGCATAAATGCGATCAAAGAATTGAGCTACAATTGGCATATGGTTCAAGATGTGCAACGTCTTCACAAAAGCGATGTTTAATCAAGCGTAGACACATTTCACGCGCAGGTATCCATTAGGGCGACTTAAGTTTACACATAGACTGGACCACGGATAGTAGGTTAAACCACAAAGGTTGTAAAAACAAAGACATATTAGGAATCAATATCACAAGTCAGGATAAGTATTGACAAACGACAACTAATGTTAAACAACTGTACCATACTGAGATAAAAAATTATCCATCTGCGTAGCTGGCTGATGGAACCTGTCCAAGGCCAAAAATGAGGGGAAAAAATCAAATGTATTATACAGCAACGATTGCCTCGAGGGATTTATATTTGTTTGTTTCGATAGCACTGTAGTCTCGCAGTAATAGGTATTACGGTCAGTTCTTTACCATCACCACATATGCAACAATGTTTATATGTAGCAACGAGTCTTTGCAATGGTAGTTCCATTATTTTATCAGAGCTAGAAGATGTCGAAGGCACAAAAGGCTGGTCTTCGTCGATCGTTCCCTCACTTTCTACATCTGGTTCAGTACGTCGTTTTTCAGATGTTGTAATGCGATTGTAATTACGAAGAACATCATTCGTCGCTAAACTTTTCCCCAAGGTCCTAGAGAGTTAATACTTCGAACCTGGGAGGTGAACCTCCAGAAGTGGTATTGCCAGATTGTGCCGAATTTCCCTACGTCTGAGAAAGAAAGAGAGTAGACTTGGAAACATCGCACTGGAACCCACAGCCGGTTGTAGATATGCAACAATACCTTACAAAGCTATAAGTATTAACTGTTACAACTAAGAGGCATGTGTAAATGTTTTATTTTACCCAATTTTATTTTTTTCCATATTGTTCCACCACAGCAAAAAATCTGACAATTAAGTATGATAATCAAGAAGTATCAAGACATAATATATCATAGAATGGTGATTGTACCATGAAGGGTGGCCACCCTTTTGTCCTCTAAAAAAAGTTTATATTTTTTTTCTGGTGGTTAAAGTGGTCATAAAATGACCTTATTTTTTGGAGTAAGTTATCTCCATTAGGGTGGCCCATCTCTATAGGCGGTGAATTTTTTTTGCGTATTTTTTAAGTCTCACCCCACGAAAATATACTATTATACTAGGAATAATTTATGTCAAAGTTTCAGATAATTCGGTGAACGGTAACCCGTGCCGCATTCAGGTAGAAATTTGTAGATAAGATTTTATTACGGTAACCCGTGCCGCATTCATGTAGAAATTTGTAGATAAGATTTTATTATGGTAATACACTTAAATTTTACTTAAAATACAAATATCTACCTCTTTTCTCATAATGTTTTATTGCTGTAATTATTTCCTAGAAATTATTTGTTTTGGAAGTTTGGAAATATAATGCACCTACGGTAGGTTTTTATCTCAGTTTGCAATTGTGTTCTACAGTGGTGACATTATAAGTTCTAGCATACGTTCCTTTTTGAAAAAATATTTAACGATGGCTGATGTTAGATCCTTACGAAAGGATACTTTTATTTACTTAGTTGGACACTATTCGTCACAAATCATTGGCAATAAATTGCCGTCTAATACAGTATTACAAGTGCTCTTTTATAACATTCGTGAAGTGAAGCTAAGTGTACATGAAAGTGCTAAATTAACAATAAAAGAGGTGTCAGTTTTTTGGGATAAAGCTCGCATGCCGACACGTCAGGATTTTCATTGTGTTAAACAACTAGATAAACTTTATGCAGAGTGGAGGAACTTACAAAAATCGGCTAAAAGGGCCAGTGCGGGAGGTAAAGAAAAAAATTTCGTTGAAAAATTGGACGATCTTTTTGACATTTCTCATGCAAATACATTGGAGTTGATGAAAATAGATGAAGATAAGCAGTTTTTAATTAACCAAAGAAAAAAGGGACGTCCTGGATTTATGCATGGTATTGATTACCAACTTGCTTCTCAAGAAAAATCAGCTGAGGAGAAATTACAGAAATTATCCGAACGAATGCAACGAAGTCAACAAGAAAAAGCTAGATTAGAGGAAACAGTCACCTGTCCATCATCACGTAGTAATTCAGCCGACTCCAACGAAAATGAAGATGAAATAATCGAAGCCCAAGAAGAGTTGTTACAAGACCAGCCTGGCCCGTCACAGCCAAAAAAGAGGAGATTGTATGGAACATGTAACATCATCACACCAAAAATAGCCGCTGCATTTGATGCTTGCAAAATAAGCGACAGGTATGGAGTCCATATTTTGACGGCAGTAACAGAAGCACTAGGACATGACACCACATCTTTGTCCATCAGCAGAACCACACTTCAGCGCTCTAGACAACGCATCCGCGAAGAAAGAGCTGAAATATTAAAAACTGCCTTCGGTAATTCTGAATTGCCGGCCCCAGTCATCCATTGGGATGGAAAACTTTTACCTTCTCTCACTGGAATGGGAAATATCGATAGACTTGCTATCATAGTTACTAGTGGAGATATTGAACAACTACTTGGAGTACCAGCTTTGCCCAATTCAACTGGAAGAGAACAGACTGAAGCAGTTTATGATGTGCTTTGTGAATGGAATTTGGACGAAAAGGTAATAGCTTTGTGTTGTGATACAACAGCATCAAATATGGGTTATATAAATGGGGCAGCCACACTATTGCAACAAAAATTAGAAAGAGATATTCTATATTTTCCTTGTAGACATCATATTTTTGAAGTGGTTTTGAGAAGTGTGTTTGACACAAAAATGCCTTCCTCATCTGGTCCAAATGTGCCACTATTTAAACGTTTTAGGGAATTTTGGCCTAAAATAGATCAAAATAAACTAAAAATTGGATTTCAGGTATCAAAAATTAAACACATTTTACAACCAGCTAAAGCCGAAATTGTAAAGTTTCTAAATGCAGCTTTAACTTTGCAACAGTCTCGTGATGATTATAAAGAATTTTTAATGCTTTCTAAACTTTTTGTTGAAGAAGAGCCCACTCACACGACATTCTATCAACCAGGGGCATTTCATCATGCACGTTGGATGGCCAAAGCCATTTACTGTCTAAAAATATTTTTTTTCCAAGATCAGTTCCAACTAACTAAAAAAGAAAAAATAGGTATTGAAGATATATGTCTCTTTATTGTAAAGGTTTATGTAAAGGCCTGGTTTACAGCGTCATTTGCTAGTAAAGAACCGCTTCATGACTTAGACTTTTGTAAAGAACTCATTAATTATCAAAATATTGACAAAGAAATATCTCAAGCCGCAAGTAGGAAAATAGTGAACCATTTGTGGTACCTTAATTCAGTAAATGTTGGCTTATCTTTCTTTGATGACGATATTTCAGTTACCACTAAAAGAGAAATGGTTAAAGCTTTGAATAGGAAAGCACCAAATCAAGAGGGTATTAAACGACTTATGATTAGTAACATTACTGACGTTGAAAACAAGGAAATTCAGGACTTCATATGCGAGAACACTAAACAGTTTTTTCAAAAATTAGGTTTGTCTATGGAATTTTTGGAAAATGATCCAACAACATGGAGGGAAAATGAAAGTTATACCCGATGTTTCAATATTGTAAACAAAATTAAAGTTGTAAATGGCCGCTGAGAGAGGAATCAAACTTATTACTGACTATAATGACATTTTAACAAAAAATGATGACCAAAAACAGTTTTTACTCCAAGTTGTAAATGATTATAAATCACAGTTTCCAAATGTAAAAAAAGAAACCCTGTCGCATGCTTTGGCCTAGTGCAAAAAATATTGTTTTTATTACTATATGTCTTGTAGATTTAGGATAATATTTGGTACTATGTATTGAAAAAACGTTTCATAATAAAATACACAAAGATAAAACGAGAGTTTTATTTCAAAAACTTCTAGTCTAGTTTTCTTAGACTACGAATTTACAGTAGTATGACACATGTCATAGTCACAACAGATAATGTCTTTGATATTTGTATGACTTGATTAGTCATTCTAAAAATAAATGTTGCTGATTAAAAAAAAAAAAACAATGCATCAACCAAAGAATGTAAATAATTCCATTTACTTTTATTATTGCATAATAATGCATTCTGCGGCACCCCTTGCCTTCAATTTGCCTCAATAATATTTTGAGGGGACTGTTTTTTCTTCAAATGGAATCATTTGCAGGGGTGAGAAATAAAAAATTTCGATTTCGAAAAAGATGGGCCACCCTAATCTCCATGCAAGCAATACTCATACCAAATTTTAAATCGATCGGTTGCATAGAAGCCGAAAAAAAATATATAATAGTTAAAGACATATTATTTTTTTTCCACCTTCGTAGGGGTAGTAGGGGGTTAAAATTTTTACAGTGTAATATACTCTATAAACTGCATCATCTGGAAGCCATTTTAACTAAGTAAGTGCGGGGGCACATTTCCCTAACTTTTCCGGCTATACCCTTTCCGCTGGTGAGATCTCTTCTAAAATCAGTTCCGAGTATTTAAAAAATATATATCATATTTGGTCAAAAATAGCCATCGGAAAGTTCAAATGTCCAAAGAAAGTCCATATGGCACCACTGTGCGGCGTCCCAAAAAATTTCTTGTAGCCCCCCCCCGTCTGCCTTCAAAATTTCTATTATTCTTGTAGTATCTTTATTGCTCAATTTTCACAATAATAAACACCCTATTTCTAATATTGCATAGATTCACATTAGCGCCCGCGTCATACCGAAAAATTTATTTTAGTCCCTACTCAGTATCAAAATTCCACTTATATTTATGCCATCTTGATCGCTCACTATTAAATATCCTATTTCAAATTTTGTGCACATTCAGCTTAGTGCCCATGGCTTCGTTCTTCAGATTTCTAGATTTCTATACATCATCGCTTAGTAGATACATTGAACACTGAAAACATGTTTAATAGAGTTTCCCAACTTTCTAAGTTACAAATGATAATAAATCGTCGCCATTTCAATTTTTCAATTCATGAAAGACTTAAGATATTAATCATATCTAGATGTTTTTTCTGAGAACCACTTTAGTCAACCTAACGTCTCTTATGTATACCACTAATCCGATAATCATGGTAATGTAGTGGGCTTCATAGTATATTAAGTAAGGTCTTTCATTTTATTAGTGTAGAGATATTTATCTGCAAACAGGAGTTTATTAGGCATTTCAGCTTTGACAGAAACTACTTCGTCTGCATTGACAAATCCAGTAATACCGTTGATTAACTTTGGCAGCAGGAGAACTAATTGTTTTCTGATATTTGACCCACGATCAAAAATATTTCTCATGCAACTTAGATTTTCCATCACATTTATTTGTTAAGAATGGAAATAGAGTTAAAAAAAATGTTAACCTGGAATTAGGAAAATGAAAAACTTTTTTCTACTACTTTCTTGATGAATTGTGTTACCGGTTGGTGAATACTTAATCACTGTAGAGACAGCAATAAAGTGCAAGATTCATGTGGGACACAATGACATGTGTTTCTTTTTTTTTCTTCGTTCTGTCCTTATTCGAAAAATCACTGCAATACCTAACAAATTAATATCTTTGTAACGTTTCCACTCACTCTTGTAAACGTCAAGGTGGCGGCACCTTCAATGCAAACATAAATCTCACAACATGACAATATCTGAGAAACTATTATTTTTGTGAACCACAAACATGCATCACATATTAATTGGAACTATAGTATATTTAATTAATGTTACATAATCAATATTATACTATTTTCCTCGACCATAACTGAGTTTAGGTATCTAATTAAAATATCCTATATATTATTATTTATACATTCTTCGTTATTATATTTCATCTTTAACACACGATGTATATTGACTTATCGTCTATTGTCTAGAACGATCGCTTAATTATTGTTGTTGTATATTGCGGTACGACATGTGTGTACTGTAAATGATTTTTGCACGCTGTCCGTTTTACATACACGTAACTATTACTTTGATATATAGTGTTATTGTTGTAAGTTGATTATCTAATGCAAAACTTGTACTACAGGCATTCGTTCAGTGACTGCGCCGATGGCGTGTAATAAGGGACAAACAAAGAATGAAATTAATTTTTAAATTATGCCTAAGATTAATCGGGTAGAAGCGAATGAAGTGTGTTGAGCTTCCTCATACCTGACTTCAAAGTATAAATGATTGTGATCGCATCATTTGGGACGACTGCGGTAATTTTGATGATTTCCTGAGCACAATTTGAGATCCCCAATCAAGTTGACTATTTAGAAACCTGAAATATGTCATGTCTTTGAGGAACAATTACTAACAAACGGATTTCATAATGCAAAATCCGATGGGAAACTGGTGCCACTCCAAGATACTGATAACACAGGCCCACAAAAATAAAAATTCGTGAACGAGAATTAAGACACACTTTTATTTACGTTTTTGGGGGCGCTGTATATGAATCTGAAGTAGGAATAGCATGTTTGTGGAAGAATTTTCGAGATAGAGGTAAAAATTGAATGAATATCATGAAAAATCGGGATTCATGATAATTCCAGGTTAGAAATGAATAGAAGAAATTTGGGAGACATGGGAATATCATTTTTGGGAGAAAATACAGTATTTTGCAATGTATTGCATTACTTGATAGAGCCTCATGTATGATGAGTTCACTTTGGACCGCACTATTATACAAAGTTTCCGAGGATATTGCTCCCAATAGTGGTTTATAAACATATTCATGTAGATTGATTCGGGATCGTACTTGTGTTCGCGCTGCCGAGCAGAAACGGAAAGAACAATGAGAAGAGGTGGGAATTATATCTCGAGATTGTATGGAACACTCAGGCCTCGCCGGCATCGACTTGTGACTAAACCTTCTGACGATTGCTTACCTTCGGACGACCTGTTACAATCATTTCTTTATTTGAGCGTTTCAACATTTATCAGTCTGAAATGTATCTCTCTATTTTCAGTATAGTAACTTAATTCTTTTATCAAAACGCATCCCTCTAAATTTGGAGATCAGTTATTTTTTGCTCATTTCCTGACTCTTTTATCATCGAATGATCTACGCAATGGATTTCTTTTTCATTCATGTGCCTCTTGGACCGTCTCTTTCTTTAATGACCAACAAAAGTCTGCCATCATATTGATATCCCATCTTCCTTGATACCGTTTCTCCATTTCCTTGATATCTTGATGAAATCGCTCGCCTTGCTTTTCATTGAAGTCACCTAGATTGTCAGGGAAATAACTTAGATGCGAGTAAATTATAAATTCATTAAACAACCTAATTTTTGGTAATTCTTGATCATCTCAGCTGCAATGCTTTCATAGTTATCACTTCTATGATTCCCTAGGAACTGATGGACTACTGCCTTAAAGCTTTCCCATGCGGCTTTCTCTTTGGAGTCATCGTTGTAATGAACATATCATCCTTCAAAATCTTTCGAATCTGGGGTCCATCAAAACATCCTTCCTTAAGTTTAGCTTCCGACAACTGACTAAATGTTCGACTTAAATATTCAAAGCAGTCGACCTGTTTATCAAGCGCTTTTACAAACTGCTTCATCAAGCCTAATTTTATATGCAAGGGTGGAAGTAGGATTTTCGACGGTTCAACCAGTGGCTGCTCTATTATATTCTTATCACCCGGTAAGAGGCACGACCACTTGGGCCAGATCTTTTTTTTTGTAGTAACTGTTTCGATCTCTACTATCCCATTCACAAAGGAAGCAAGGATATTTTGTAAATCCTGACTGTTGACCTAAAATCATGGAAGTAATTTTAAGATCACCACAAATTTGCCACTTATGTTCTTCATATTTTATTTTTTTTTTTAATATCATCATTGGTATATTTTTAATTTTAAAAACATTTTTTGTTGTTACTATACTTCCACTGGATGTGGAAAGAACCTGTTTCATCGAAAAGGAAGAAATTGTCAACGATCTTATATCTTAACAGTTCATCTCTCTAGCTAGTTGAATTGTGCGTTGAACCATAAGCTTGTTTCTCTTTTAGGTGTCTTGGTTTTTACAGTCTGATTCTCAATGAGGATGCTATTAAGAGGTGGTAAATTCGTCCTATGGATGGTATCTGCTTTCTTATCAATGAATTTGTCTTTCCTAAATGTTTCATACGCTTCATTTCCTTTAGTGAAGACCTGAAGTAACTTATTTTTCACAGCATCTTCAACTGTCTGTTCCGTAATAATGTTTCTCAGTTCTTTTACCCCTGGAGAAAATGGGTTTTCGTTATCTGTAATGAAATTCTTCATCGGTTTAATCTCACCTTCCATGTTATTTGATATAATTGATGATGACTCATGGTGTGCGCTTAGTTCATAATTCTTTGAATAAACATTGGTAACATTCATGTGAAATGGTTTCCGTATCCACCAATCATTGTTTGACTTAATAGGTATGGATGGTTTCAGTTTTATATATTTCAATTTTTGTTAAAATGTTTTTTAACATCTTCAACGTGTTCAACACCTTTAAAAACATGTAAAATGACTGGCTGAAAGGATGGCGTCCATTTTTCAAAATGGCCACTCACACAGACCATCACCCATTTTTTTTCAATCACTACACGATTACCAACAAACCCAAATGGGTGAATCTCTGGTAAATGAATGACATACAGAAGCACTTTCAGCAAATGGACTATCTCCTCCCAGATTAGGAAAAACTTTACTATAACATCCTGATAACATACAGATTGCATTTCTACAGCAGTAGTGGAAATCGTCCTTTTTATGTTAAGTTTTATTCGAGTAATAGTCCTTAAAGTGTTTAAAAAAAAAGTCTCCCGGTGCAATTACAAGTTACTTTCGCCCAACTCTGAAAACGTCTTTATTCATTCAAGTAGAAATGGTGCCACTTCGATTTGATTGATACCGAAACCGATACTTCAAATGTGTCAGACAAAGAAGGTCAATGACTGACATAAGTTTTAAATTATTCAGATAAAATTAATTAAAATATATTTTAGCAACTGATTATGATAAATTACTAGGAATTTATCGACTAGAAACAATGTAGGTATTAAATTATTCAATGAATATAAATAATTAACGCACTTGATTATTGGTTATCTTTGCTATACGACAAGATTTTATTATTATTTTTAATGGTTTACAGATGACCATAAATTTATATTATATTATCAATATGTAACTTAGTACCTACTGTCGTAAATTATAAAAGCGTATTAGCTATCATATTTTTATTGTCTGCTTATTTTTAAAATAATTCTCAACATGTTACTGTTAGTGGATTGTGTGAGTCAGAAAAATACCGAAAAACTCGGCTATTGTCTGATGCAACCAAAGTTGTTCTCCCCCCGTTTTCGAGGATGCTGAACGCCGTGGTGGTGGTAGAGTTTCTCGTTGGGGTGACCGACCCACCCCCGTAAGCTGCCAGAAACCACCTCCAAACGGCGTCAAACGCGTATTGATCGTGTTTCACGGAATCTAACTTATTGAGCCCCCGTTTTTGAGCATGCCAATTATGGATAGGACCCTGGGACGCATGCCTGACACGCGCCTACCCCCCCAACGGCCAATAACCACCCTCCAAAGAGGTGAGAGAGTGCTCTCATCATACCACTGGACAAAAAGGTTTCTCTCCCATTTTCGCGCATGCCGAACACGGAGAGGACCACGAATCGAGTGCTTGACACCCGTTCACCCCCTTAATGACAAAAAAATACCCCCTCGCATTTTCATAATGAGTGTAACTGCACGGGTTCAAAGAACGTAAAAAATAAATTTGAAATATAAAAAAAAATAAATAAATAAATTTATTTGTTTTAATTTTTTTTTTTTGTAAGCATTGCCTTTTATAATGTAAGAAAAGCCAGCGTAACAATATGTGCAGTAATTATTTGCGTCAATAAAAATATTTTATCTAATATATTATAATGAAATAAATCAGATGTTTCAATTATAATCCAGGCATTAGATAATTTTTCCCGGAAAAAATCATGGTAGTTCTGGAAATAGGCTTACTTTACGTTTTTTGGGGCGCTGAATCCGAATTTTTAATTTCCCATCAAAAATTCCCTTTAAATTTAGAGAACAAAACTCAAAAACTGATTTTTGGAGTTGCCGTATGATACCTAAATAGACGCGCGGCTCCGAGGCACATGTTTCGGGATCCACTCGCTCTCCTCCCGTTCGTCGTACGTCAAAATGTCAAAGGACTTTTTTGTTGTAATTTTTTTTTACTTTCTGAATGTCTGGATATTTTTTCTCTGAAACGGAAAAAAAACGATAAAAAGAAATCAAAAACCAATTTTTGAGTTTTCTTCTGTAGATTTGGTGGGAAGTTAAAAATTCTGATTCAGCGCTCCAACAAACGTAAAGTAAGCCTATTTCCAGAACTACCATAAATTTTTCCAGGTAAGGGCCCTATATGGTCTCTAATGCCTGAAGTATTATATAAATCTATTTTTTCCAAAAAATATGTACAACAAATATACATTCATCTTTTTTCAGCTCCACAGTAAATGAAGATGATTACTTTGTTAACAAGATCGAGGAGATGATTTTTTCCTGTGTAGCATCCTCAAAAACAAGGGGGGGGAGCCTTTGCAGCTTTGAGTACGCACTCTCACCCTTTTGGAGGGTTGTTATTGGCTATTTATGGGGGTGGGTCACCCCAGGGAGGAATTCCACCAGCATCCTCGAGAATGGAAAATCACCACGTTAAGAGTCCCTCAAACAATTATAATACGCGTTAACCTCCGTTTGGGGATGGTTCTTGGCCATTTGAGGGAGTGAGTTACCCCAACGAGAAATTCTGTCACCACCACGGTGTTCAGCATCCTCGAAAACACGGGATTACCAAGTAAGAGTCTCTCAAACAATTATAATATGCGTTAACCTCCGTTTGGGGATGGTTTTTGGTTGTTTGCAGAGGTGGGTCACCCCAACGAGAAATTCTGCCACCACCACGGTATTCAGCATCCTCGAAAACGGGGGGAGAACTAATCTGGTTGCATCAAACAATAGTCGGGTTTTCGTCCGACTCACACTATCCACTATGTGTTACATTGGTAATGTCCTTTGATTTGTTTGTATTTATTACACCGTTCTACAAAAAAGCCACATTTACAAATAGAAATTACTGATTCAAGGTAGTAGAAAATGATGATTTCGGACACAATAAGATTATATCTATAATACGTCAGGTTAAGGAAATATATTAAAAAAACCTAATATTAAATTTGCAACGTTATTACATAGTAATTTTTTAACTTACTTATATTCAGTCTGATAAGTTTAGTTGATAGAGGCAAGTTGGATTTTTTAAATATCCACAACTTTTATAGGTTACTCTATATTTAAATTCAATTTTAACCTAATCTCTAATAAAATATCGCTGCCCAAGGAATCACTACTTCCATTTCCAAACTCCCTATCCGAGTCTTTTACAACGCATTTCACTATGTGGAAATAATTGTTTATGGAACTTTAATAATATAATATTTGAAATCGTCTACACCAGAAACACAAAAAAAGATATGCTACATCAGTAGTGGGGCTGAGGGAAAGGGGTCGCAGTGAGGGTGGAAGAAGTAAAAAAAAGTGAGGCCTTTGGTTCTTGTACGCACACTAAATCACAATTTAATTTCTTTCACCCCCGTTAATAATGAAGTGGGGGTGGTAATGGAGGTATATAATGCCAAACATTTTTTTTGGGACCTTAGCTTCTCTTATATATACTAAATACCAAATATCTTGCTTGATTTACCTATTTACCCCCATTTACTCCACTTTACCGCCCAACCCTTCAACGGAATAAGATCAAAATATAATCTAGTTCCAAATCCCATTAAAATACACGTGTACCTTTTAAACAATTCCAAAGTAATCGTGCGCACAAAAAAAGTTAGACAAAAGCATGTCTAAAGTTGAGATATTTCCATGCCATTTATTACAAACGAAAAACGTAATTAAAAAAAGAGGAAATTGTACATGCAATATTTGCTTTACAATTTTTTAAAGAATAATAGTTTTTTTCAATTTTTGCATTATATTATAAAATAAATCATTTTCTCAAGTAAGACGTCTATATGTGATTGAATCTTTAGTTCGTCTTATTTTAGCATCATTAATCAAAGCCCCTTGATGCATTCCAACATTTCAAACACCAGTTGTGGCCTTCTTTAAGATAGCGCAAACAGCTTGCATTTTATGTGATTACGTTTATAGATTTTATATGAATAATCGTTTTGTTTGAAGACGTTTTTCTTAGTCACTTATTTAACGTCGGTCTATTTCTGTTACCAAAGCCGATCACAGGGGCTAGGAGATCACAAGTACTTATCTAAAAAATAAAAATAAACGTTTTGATGAACCCTTACTTTGTTGTGAAGTTCAACTAAGTTTCATTCATATAGAATAAGAGCTTTAAAATGCTCACATTGGACAGGCCCGCACTTCGCTATATTTCATCGACTTTGTCCAGTCTTAATTTGAACCCTGACCGCCAAGGTTGAAGGACGGCCACTGTCTGCTCCCTATGGAGCTGACGCACTATGAGGCAAACAGGCCATTGGCATCACAAAAATGTGTAATTGGTTTATTTTTTGATGTAGCCATGTGAAATTTGGCACATATATAAAGAAAGATATGTTTTTTATAGTTGTTTAATAACGAGGTAAAACTTTTTGATTTTTTCTCTTAATCGAAAAAACGGAGACTTGTTAATAATTTATCATAATAAATTTTGATATAATTCGAATAGTGTATACCAAATATGTCTTGCCAATAGTATTTTCGAGATGTGTAAATTAATCATTTTTTCATATTTTTGAGACGATATTGTGGGCCTTGCCCCATGGTGCGATGTCATAATACGCTACCCATAGACAAAAAAACAGATTTGTATATGTGTACAAATATATAGTGCAAATAAAAGCACTCAAAGCTTTGCCACTAAGGAATTGAGAGGAGAGTGGGTCATGCTTTATTTTTCGATAGCATATTAAATAATAAATATAATGTATTACTTAATACATAAAACATCATTATTCTCATGTAAAGTATGTTCTGGTAAACGATTTTTTATTGGTACCGAAGTTCAAATTTCGGTAGAAGATATATTATAAAGAGATGATATCTCTGTAGATATAATTTCCAGAATAGAAGAAGTCAGTACTCCAATACACTGTAGTGCGAGTTGCATTGGCCTTGAAATCACATTAATTAGGTTCTTGCGTGGTATTCAATATTTTTGACTGACGATTCTATACGAACGGTAACTATGGAGTCTACAAAACCTAATCTGGAGGGGATGCCTCTAGAAATATCTGCGTATTCTATTCTATTTTATAAAAATAATGAAAAAAAAAAAAAAAACGTTTACTGCAAACTTAGAACAAAATAAAATAAAGTCCATCGTTGTAAGTTGGACGTCCCATTCTATCCCCTACTTATTTTATCGGATTGCAAATCAGTTCTGAAGCACGATTCATTTGCTAAAATAAAGTTGAAGGTAAATCTGTCTCTAAAAAGTGCAGTGATGTGTACTTCTATGTAGCTATTTTAAAGAGAGGATGGGTTAAGTTGTCCCCTCCCTACTTTTCTCTTTTTAATGATTTTTTTTTCAAAAGATTGCGCCCGTTATCAGACCGCCCGTTATCAGACCGCCCGTATCAAATCATGGGTCCCGGTATCAAATTCACTGGCGGGCCCCCGCGCCTAATAGTTGATTTGCGAAAATCTATGGCAGGCCTATGCGCTTAGTAAATAAATGATGAGCGGGGAGGGAGAAATTTGAAAAAAAATTTGCCAAAATCTCTGACGGGCCCCTCGAAAGCCAACGCGCTTAATAATTGAGCAGGGGGGGAAGAAATTTGAAAAAAAAAAATGTCAAGATCTCTGGCCCGGAAGCCCGGGCCCCTAAACTCAGTGTCCCATAGACACCCCCATACGGGGGACCTGCCCGTTATGCGTATTTTGAATTCCAAAATAATTATCTAGTACTCCATTCGCTTCGAAGTTGTAGATTGTAGATTGTGGGCCTTGCCCCATGGTGCAATGTCATATATGCTACCCCATAGACAAAAAAAAAAACAGATTTGTATATGTGTACAAATATATAGTGCAAATAAAAGCACTCAAAGCTTTGCCACTAAGGAATTGAGAGGAGAGTGGGGCATGCTTTATTTTTCGATAGCATATTAAATAATAACTATAATGTATTACTTAATACATACAACATCATTATTCTCATGTAAAGTTTATTCTAGTATGATTAAAATAAAAAATGAACTGAAACACTTCTCAGTTATATTTTAATTTGGTGAACGATTTTTTATTGGTACCGAAGTTCAAATTTCTGTAGAAGTTATATTATAAAGAGATGATATTTCTGTAGATATAATTTCCAGAAAGGAAGAATTCAATACTCCAATACATTGGAGTGCCAGTTGCATTGGCCTTGAAGTCACATTAATTAGGTTCTTGCGTCGTATTCAGTATTTTTGGCTGACCACTCTATATGAACGGTAACTATGGAGTCTACACAACGTAATATGGAGGAGGGTGCCTATAGAAACACCGTATTCTATTATATTTTATAAGAATAATGAAGAAAAAAAATTAGAACAAAATAAATAAAGTCCATCGTTGTAATTTGGATGTCCCATTCTATCCCATACTTGTTTTATCGGATTGCAAACCGTTCATAAGCACGATTTATTTATTAGAATAAAGTTGAAGGTAAATCTGTCTCTAAAAGTGCAGTAATGTGTGTAGCTATTGTAAAGAGGGGATGGGTTAAGTTGTCCCCTTCCTACTTTTTCTTTTTAATAATTTTTTTTTCAAAAGATTGCGCCCGTTATCAGGCCCCCCGTATCAAATCATAGGCCCCGGTATCAAATTCACTGGCGGGCCCCCGCGCCTAATAGTTGATGACTGAGGGGGAGAAATTTGAAAAAAAAAATTTGCCAAAATCTCTGATGGGCCCCTCGAAAGCCAATGCGCTTAATAATTGATGAGCGGGGGGGAGAAATTTGAAAAGAAAATTGTCAAGATCTCTGGCGGGCCCCTAAACTCAGTACCCCATAGACCCCCCCATACGGGGGACCTGCCCGTTATGGGTCTTTTGAATTCCAAAATAATTATCTAGTACTCCATTCGCCTCGAAGTTGTAGATTGTAGATTGTTTAAGGCCCTGAGTTGGCTTTTCTTCACCTCGACCTAAAAGATCTTCTGTGATTTACCATACAACTAGTTGTTGCCCAGGATTCCAAGACGTTTTGCAAAGTTTGTGATTTTTCTGGAAGCTAATTTCCCTATGTCTTCCGCCTGTTCTATATACTTTAGCCTATTAGCCTAATGCGTTTGCAAAGTATATGTTCCTCAGTAGCACTTGCAGTTTCACAGTATTTGTCGTCTTTTGCCATGCCCTTGTTCTTGAGATGATATCTCGAGGGACAATGGCCAGTTAGAACTCCTGTGATCAGCTTTAGGTCGAACTTTTCAAGTTCGAGAAGCTTTGTGGCATTCCTTGTCGAATAGGTTATATACTTTTCGCTTGGAATATTCCTCCAGTAGGACTTCTTTTGTTCCTTTTCCCATTTTTGGACCTCTTCCGTTATATGCCCCTTAGGTAACCCACAGAACGGTTCGGGTCCGAAAAATGGGGCTTTAGTCCCTTTTCTTTCGAGGCTGTCAGCTAATTCATCGCCTTCTATTCCCTCATGATCTGGCACCCACATCAAGCTAACCTTCTTGTTTTTTGCCAGTTGCTTCAGGGATTGTCTCCATTCCCAGGCAATTTTAGACTCGAAGGTATAAGACCTGAGAGCCTTTAGTGCCTCCTGACTATCTGAAAGTATATAGATCTTTGCCTTTCGAGTGCCTCTGTTAAGTCATTCTTGGGCACAGAGACCTTTAGCATAGATTGCAGATTTTAACATTGAAAATGCTTTTAGTTTGCTATATGGGACCCAAATTCGTGAAAAGTGCTTGGTGTATTTGCAGCATGACGTAGACAAGGTTACTAAAGCAATACGTTGCCTGATAACGGCTAAAAACCTAACTTCATTATTTTCAATGTCCCTCTTTGGTTGCATCTTTGTAAACGACTATGAATTTTTTGATTACGGCACAACAGAGTGTTTGCTGTTCTTTAGAATTTTGCATTTCTTTTTTAAAGCAACCAAAAAAGTGTTAACCCAGCCCCACTGTCAATAGTTCATAACTTGGAAGCGAATGGGGTAATAGTTAATTATTTTGGGATGCGAAGGAGCGCATAATGGACGGAATCTTTTGAAAAAAAAAAACTAAAAGAAAACAGGTGGTGATAGGAGCAATTTAAATCACCCGTATACAGAATCAGTGCGGTAGCTCAAAGATGTGCATAATCAAATATAAACAGATCTAATTTCTTGCTGAAAGCATACATGAATAACTTATGTCAAAAGTAGCATGTAAAAACTTACTAGGTTTAAAAAAATTAGAAGTACAGGTCACACTAGGTAGACACTTAGATACGTATAAATAATGTTACATGTTTCTTACCCCCAGAGATATCTGTGGGAATTCCCTCTAAGTTCCATGTATAAGTAACAGAAAGCTAAGTTGGTTTGTTAGTTTGGCCATTATCCCAAAGATGGCACGCGGTGTCATAAACTAGAAAGTTACAGACTAGTTGAGAATATTCTGGAGCCATCATCTTTGGGTATATAAAAGCATGGAGAAGCCGAGCGAGGAGTACAGTTTAGTTAACAGAGTAAATGATCATGTTCAGAAAGCAGTTGAGTTCACATAGCAAGTTCAGAAGGATAAAAGTTGGTAAAGTTTCTGACTTATTGGATTACAGTACTAAGTGTAATATTATTGAAGTAATTATTTGTTGTAGTTAGTAAGTTAATGTTTAGTGTTACCCTGTTATAATTTCCCGATCCACGATACAGGGTGTTTACGTAACAATAAATAGGATTTTATTTTTGAGGTTTCAACCAACTCTATGAAACATCCTGTATACAGTTCTTTAGATCGACAATTGCGCAGTTGATAAAATTATTACGCATTAATTTTGCAATGCTTAAAAATTACGCTGATATAGATAAGATAGCAGGATTATAGGTACTGCTGCCAGACAATAAATTATTTGTTGAACTATATATTTTTGCATATCTCTGACCTATCGAATAATTAACTAATATCTAGTAAAAATTAGATAAGGTGTTTTATAATCAGTTTTTAATTTACTTAGAAACGTACGTAGCAAATTTTAATGTGAAATTCGTCTCAGATAATTCTAAATTTATCTTCTGTCTGGACAATCTCACTATCATAAATTTAATTATTTTATTACACTTAAACACGCATGACGGATCTATTACCTTTCTGTTAAATGGCGTCAAAATTAAAATCTTGATTGAAATTCACTGTTTTATAAAACACGAAAAAAAATATATTCAACCTCCCCACCTATAAAAATAGGGAGGTTACTGCAATCGGTCGAAAATAATCAATTGAGATATGACCTAAATCGTTACGTGAGGTCTCAGGAACCCTAGAATAGTGTAGTGACTTGCGTCTCGAAAATGCCTCGATACTTCCACTTTTGAGTAATAGCAAATCCTTTTAACCATGAATAGTCAAAATAAGTAGATTTTCGAACAGATCCACCTCGAGAAATCATGCCTGAAAATCACCTCCACCCCACATTTGTAGCTCAACTTGGAGAAATGTATCATGGAAATAAGTTTGATTTATTACACTGCCTTGATAAGTATTTTACTACTTCAGATAAACCAACTGATGTTGATGCTGTTCTATTAGACGGAGCTGCTCTTGTGCATATTCTGTAACCCAAAGCCTGTTCAAATTTTTGTGATTACATTTCAAACGTTGTTAAACCATACTTATTTAATATTATGCAGGGTAGATATTTTTGGGATGCTTATTTATAGAATAGTTTAAAGGCATAAACTAGGGAAAGAAGAAGCAAAGGAAATCGAAAATTAGTTAGACTAAATACAGCAATTCGAAAAAATTTGTATGATTTCTTGCGAGTTGCAGCAAACAAACAAGAATTCTTTAACCTAATTTCCACCTACTTTGGCAGCATCCCATTACCTGAAAACAAGTTCTTGTATGTATTAATGATGAGAATGTTCTGTATAAACCGCCTCTCGATAATATAAATACAGCCCTATTATGCAATCACGAGGAAGCGGATACGCGCATTTTCGTGCATGCACACAATTTTTATCAGAACAATTTAAAGAAAATATTAATAAAGACTGTGGATACTGATGTTCTGGTACTAGCACTCTTTTATCAATATCAAAATGAAAATCAGGGCATATGGATAGAATTTGGTACTGCAAAGAATCTAAAATATATATCTTTTAAAGATATATCCAATCAACTTCAAGAAAAATGCTCTCCTCTTTTCCATTCATTTACTTCTTTTTTTGGAAAAAGAGAAAAAAGTGTTGGGAAGCTTGGGATTCTTTTCCGGATGTCACCGCCATTTTCATAGATTTGGTTACAGATCCAAAACAGCCAAATAATGATCAATTAAGAACGCTGTCAAAATTTGTCATAATAATCTATGATAAGTATTTCGACACAGATGATATGGACCTATGTCGAATACAATTATTTTCACAAAAAAAACGTACTGTTGAGAGCTTACCCCAAACAATGACTGCCTTGTCAGTTCATATCAATAGATGTATTTATCAAGCAGGATTTGTTTGAGGTAAGCTAAGTCAATCGATCACAGAATTCCCATGTCCATCCAAATAGAGATGGACTATGGATAATGATAAATGGATGCCCCTCTGGATTACTTCCAAAAATGAGAACATTTCATCAAATGTATTGTTAAAATGTAAGTGCAAAATTTGTGGACCTAAGTGCAAATGTTTTAAAAAAAATTTAAACTCTACCTACAATATTATGTTCATGTGTACAATGTTGCAATTAAGTTATTTAACTTAAAATTTACTTTCATTAAGTAGGTAATATAATTTAATTATTTTATTTTCTGTTAAATGTTTTTTTGTTAATTTTACCATTATTTATATATACTTTTTGTTAATGTGTTATATAGGGTGTCCCTTATTTATACTTAATGAAAAAAAAGTTTTGATTTTTTTCGGTCTCACTCCCAGAAAGTTTACATTTCATATAAGAATCACACACTCAAAATTTCAGACTTCTAGACATATTTCTTCCCGTGCCGATGGGACCTAGAAGTTTGTGAAAAGCAATTTTTTTAAATAGAAACATTAAGGTGGAATTTTTTTCAAATCGTTACTTCAATTATATATATTTGATATAAAAAGAAGAAAATAATAATTTCAACCTATATGATTGATATTTACTCTTACCACCAGAAGCAAAATAGTGAATTTTTGAAGTAAAAACACATACAGGTCACATTCCATTCAATTGCTAAAGCTGATTAATTTTGTTATGCTTTTTCTGGTAATACACTTGGCACATTGTTCCCTTAGAAACCACGTGAGTTGTGAACGCAAGTATGCCTTATAAAAACGTTTGCACATAATTATCTGTATCATCAGTCGGTCGCGTCGATCTGATGATCACATGAGTTTCGTCACCACCAAAAATTGTCACCACCTGACAATAAGAATGAAAATGCCCGTAACAGTCAAACGAGCATTTCTCTAAATACTTTCCAAAGGAAATATTTGATGAAATGGCGGAAAAAACTAGAAAAGACATCAATACGAATGAGTGTGAAATTAGAAAAACTTGTAGCCTTGCATATTATAATGAACATACTTCGTTTTCCTGAACCGAGATTGTATTAGGCACCTGCAACAAGAATCAAATTTCTGGATGAAATTGCCACATCACGTAATAGATTTGAATCCCTCAGAAAAACTTACAAATTGTGGATCTCAACAAAGAACGTAACGATGATAGTGATAAGCTTTGGAAAGTACGTCCAATAATAAAATTATTCGAAAATCGTTGCGAAGAATTGGTAATATGGTAATTGAAGA
Source organism: Rutpela maculata (assembly GCA_936432065.2). NCBI lineage: Eukaryota > Metazoa > Arthropoda > Insecta > Coleoptera > Cerambycidae > Rutpela > Rutpela maculata. The sequence continues at coordinate 118,991,103 of OW386291.2, forward strand.
AAATCTTTGTATTGATGAATCAATACCATTTAAGGGGCAACTATCAGTCAAAGAGTATATAAGGGAAAGCCAAACCCGTGGGGGGTAAAAATATTTATGCTTCGTGGTAATAGAAATTCACTAGTATCAATAAACCGTCACAACCACAGTCCATTTTAGTGGACTGTAAGATTCGATACTCTTTGCCATTGGCCAATACATTGGCCATGAGCAGTGCTGTAAACTTGAGACTTGTTCACGAATTCAGTATGAGAAGTGCAACATGCATCTTGTTTATCTAAATTTAAAAATGGTTTAAAAAATTTCCATGTACAATATTTAATTTTTTTTCTTCTTAACCTGATGGAGGCATTTGCCACTATTCATAAATCTGTGGAGGAAGCTAGTCTAAATTTGGTTGAAGAGTTACTGACGGGGTATTAATTAATAATCTATGCCAAAAAAATGTTTCTTGCTTATCAAAAAATCGGGGCTGAAATGGTTAATATAATCATTAAGTAATTTTTTGCTGAATTTGATATCTAATTATTCTCATTTTTCAGCGAGGACAATTGACACATTAAATTAAAAAAATAGCATGGATCTAATTTCTCGTTTCAATACCGATTCGGAATTTTTAAATCACGATCCGAAAACCTGGGGAACGCACGAGAAATAATAATGACATTTAAAGTTGTCAACGACACTGTCGAAAGGTCGGTAAAATTATTGGAGGATATCCATGGTCTCCTAACAAAGAATGAAAAGCAATTACAATATGTATGGCAATGTGTGCAAGAGCGCAGGAAAATGTATCCAAATCATAAGAAAGATACATTAAAGCAAATAGTTTAATCATTTTGAATAATAAATACTACATAAAAAAATATTTTAACCTCCCCACAATAAAATTGTGGGAGGTTACTACAATTAGTCCAAAATCGAAAATTGAGATAACATCAAATCTTTATGTTTTGAGGTCCCAGGAACCCAAAAAAGTTGTTTTTGAAAAATGTCTGTGTGTGTGTATGTGTGTGTGTGTGTGTGTGTGTATGTGTGTGTGTGTGTGTATGTATGTTAGCACGATAGCGGCGAAGCTACTAAACGGATTTGGATGAAACTTTGGATGAGAGTTTCTTTAGTGCTCCAGAAGATCTGAAAAGGTTTTGGTTGAGATCGGATTACGTTTAGTGCCGTTTTGGCACAACAAGTTGTTTATTTTATGATTACTTACAATTTGTAATTGAACCATTGAAAAGCAGTAAAAATTCCGATTTCAACGATATATCACACTTGCACTTTTTCGATTTGGTTTCCGTGAAAAAAATTCAAAAACAAAAATTTCACTTGTTTTGTCCTCAAAGCAGTACAATGTACAGGGTGATATTCTAATAATGACAGAGGTGTTCAGTGATTTCGGCTGAGAACTCGGGAACGGTTGAAGATATCGAACTGAAATTTGAAACGTAGGTATAAATATTGTAGACGGACGAATTAATAATACACATACGTCACATGACGTCACAAATAAGAAAAATTCTGGTGCAGATATCGACTTAACTATTGGAAACATCCAATTAAAGTTTGAAACGTAGGTGGAAATATTGTAGATGGATGGAATACGAGTAAATTAAAAATACACCTACGTTCTGATGACGTCGTAAAAGCATAAAATTCTTATAACAGGGGAACTGATAATATTCCTACAAGACGAGTCACGAAATTTTTTTTTTAATTTCCAAGAAATAATAATAATAATAATAAAAAATATCAAATTTTCGGAGAAATGTCACTTTTCAGAAAAATGTCAGATTTTTAAAAAATGTCAAATTTTCAGGAAAACGTCAAATTTTCGGAGAAATGTCACTTTTCAGAAAAATGTCAAATTTTCGAAAAAATGTTAAATTTTCAGGGAAATGTCACTTTTCAGAAATGTCAAATTTTCAGAAAAATGTCACTTTTCAGAAAAATGTCAAATTTTCGAAAAAACGTAAAATTTTCTAAGAAATGTCACCTTTCAGAAAAATGCCAAATGTTTGAAAATTGTCAAATTTTCGGAGTAATGTCACTTCAAAAAAATGTCAAATTTTCGAAAAAATGTCAAATTTTCAGAGAAATGTCACTTTTCAGAAAAATGTCAAAAATTCAGGAAAATGTCAAATTTTCGAAAAAACGTCAAATTTTCGAAGAAATGTCACCTTTCAGAAAAATGTCAAATGTTTGAAAATTGTCATATTTTCGGAATGTCACTTCATGAAAATGTCAAATTTTCGAAAAAATGTCAAAGTTTCGGAGAAATGTCACTTCAGAAAAATGTCAAATTTTCGGAAAAATATCACTTTTCAGAAAAATGTCAAATTTTCGAAAAAACGTCAAATTTTCGAAGAAATGTCACCTTTCAGAAAAATGTCAAATGTTTGAAAATTGTCATATTTTCGGAATGTCACTTCAGAAAATGTCAAATTTTCAGAAAAATGGCAAATTTTATTAAATGTGCTCAAAGGAAAATTCCCAAAAAATACTACGGGTCCATTTGTGGTATAAGTTCTCTGCTAGTGTGTTAAAGCGTGCAGACTGTATGCTGAGTATTTTTGACGTGTCAAGTGCATCGAGAGATTACAAGTTTTTTCGACGTTAATAAAGCCCACGGATGGTATGAGAGGCCATCCTGAACCGCTTACAAGCCCTACAAGTGTAAGCAACCCCACCGGAACGCTTTCGGTGAGTTTTTTCCAATAAAACTTTAAAAGTGACAGTGACATTATATTTTAAAAACTATTTCCGCTACTTCCGGCATCCCGCCGGAAATTCTTCCGGCAACATAACCTAAAAATAGTACTACATAACCTAAACACAATTTAAGACATTGGTACCAACCTAAACATTTTTCAAAAACCAAATTCCCCAGAGAAACATTGGAACAAAAAATTTGACAGCTATCACTTTCCCGACCGATTTAGTGAAAAATTGGTCGAGGCCAAAAGATAAAACAAAATATACCAACTCAAACTTAAACGATCCACCATGAACACTACCCTGGCTACATCTGGCAGGGAAGCTGTTCACCAAGAGTTATATGGTTTTTTCCAAAGATGGCCATCCCTGCCATCCATCCCATTACCAACGAACAGGTTTTTTCGTTTAGTTGTTTCTCGTATCAATAATCAAAATTATTAAGTGCTCTTGCCTACGAACGTTTTTATAGAATTGTGTTTATTTTTATATTAATTTTAGGTCCATGTGGACAAATTATAATTTTAACCTAGTCTTTAAGCCTGCCTACAGAAGACAGGAGCTACTTTTCTATTTTTCTCCAAGCCAAACCACGGCGGTGTTCACCGTGGTTGTCTGGCTGGCCCCGGGCTAGGATCCGATGAAGCATATGTTTGTATTAAAAACATTGAATAAAATATTAATGTTGTGCGGACTATAAATTTAACACTCAAGTTCTTAGGTCCAAATCCCACCGAACGCAAGACTTTTTTTCTGATTTAATACGAAAAAAATATTTCAACTTAATAAATATAATTAAATGAGATCGTTCATATTGTTTAGTGCTCTTTTCGGCTTCAAAGATTCACCGGGTGGGGAGGTTCCAGCTGCTTCCAGTAGCTGCCGATTATTCTACTTACTTTTAAACCTGTGATGATAAGGGTAGGTATGGATCATGGTATTGCTTTTACTTTATTTTTATACCAAATAACAGTCATTTGGGGTTATAAAAAATAATTTAAGGGTATATTTGAAAACATTCCAGTTTGGGGTTTTTCACACCCCCGTTTTTCACACATATAATATTGTTAAAAATAAGTTATAATGCAATTATATGCATTGTTTTGTTGACACAGACGACTATATTTAAATAAATAATATTTTTAAATTATATACCAATTGACGGAAAAGGTAATAATGCAGTTTTTTTTATCTAGTGCCTAATTTATTGGGTCGTTTGCGTGACAGCCAAAAACTTGTTATAGCTAGAATGCCCTCACCATATTTTTTTGCTAAGGGGTTTTGTATAAAAAAGTAGTAGAACAAATAATGTGAAATAATTTGGAAAGTACAATCAATATTTTCGCAGTTTGTAACAACAACAATAATAAATTATTTTAAATAAATTCATTTTGCACATGTGCAGCTTTCTCTTTGTGCGCCACTGACGGCTTTATTTAATGGTGTTTATTTTTTATATCTTGTAGAATTTTGATTTATTGTTCCGTTTTAGAGATATAGCCAAACATTTGTCGTTGTTGAAAGGCTCCTCTTCTTTTTTTTGCTGAAGAGCATTAAAAAAAGAAAATGGCAAAAAGCAAACGAAGAGTCTTATGCAGAATTGTATACTCTATCGAATGACGCCAAGATCATTCCTCTTGCTCCTACCGTTTTTGAGAAAAAAAAAATATATAGGGGGAGCACGGAGAGCAGGCATGATTTCTCGAGGTAGGTCTGTTCGAAAATCTACTTATTTTGACTAGGTCTATTCATGGTTAAAAGGATTTGCTATTACTCAAAAGTGGAAGTATCAAACATCTAAGTCACTAAGCTAGAAAGTAGTTTTTAAAAAATGTCTGTGTGTATGCATGCACAGGGTGTTCCTTAATGACGTTCCTAATATTTCAGGGAGTAATTCCTTTGGTCATTTTATGAAGAAAAGTTCATATGAACGTATTTCCGCAAGGCTTAAATTTGTTGTTGAATTTTTTTTTATCGTTATTTTTTTAATATCTCAGAAAGTACTTCAGATATTATTTTCAATTTTGATGTGTTAATAGAATATAAAACCACATGTTTTAATTAAAAAAGTTATTTTATCGCTCCATCAGTGGCGTGCCTACAAACATGATATTTTTTACCAAAAAAGTGGTATGCCACTGATATTTTTTCTGATTAGCCTTGTCAGTTCAACATTTAGCAGTATTGACTAATAATTTTTGAAAGCATAAATCTAGTTTTCCTGGAATAAATGACGTTTTTACAAACATCATTTTCAAAACAGTATTTGTTGACATAAAGTAATGGTCTAGGTGCCCGCGTACATAAACGCAATTTATACATATCCTCGTATAACTTCTTGTACGGCATAATTGCGCCTAGTCTATCACTTTTTTCCTTTGCGAAAATTTTCGTAAACGCGGCGTTCCTCCTCGGCAAGAAAAAGACGGTTTCCACGCGTCGGACTGGAAAATCGGCAAATATATTTTGTCCGACAATTCGAAAATTGGATTCTACATATTTTCATTAAGCAATCTTGAAAAAATCAGCTGGTTATCAATAAATGTTTTAAAGTTATCTTATGTTATGTTTAGGGTGGTAGACACCCTTAATGTTCCAAAATTTTTGTCGGACAGAATCCAATTCTCAAATTGTCCGACAAAATATATTTGCCGATTTTCCAGTCCGACGCGTGGAAATCGTCTTTTTCATGCCGAGGAGGAACGCCGCGTTTACAAAAATTTTCGCAGAGGAAAAAAGTGATAGACTAGGCGCAAGAAGTTATACGAGGATATGTATAAATTGCATTTATGTACGCGGGCACCTAGACTATAAGTTGTTGGAGTTGAAAACCATCTCATCGTATTATTTCTTCGATTTTTAGTATTTCATTGAATATGTTTTATTTTTAGCTGTTTTTATTCGAATATCTCAATAAATACGGTGGACTAAACAAGTGTGGAAAGGGCTTTCAATGCATTAAGTATATGGTCTCGCAGATGGTAATGCAGCAAAAGCCAAAAGTGTGTATCAGGAAAGATATCCTAATAGTGCCTTGCCGGATTTCCAATTCTTTTCGACTATTCATCGCCGTCTTTATGAAACTGGTAGTTTCCAAAAAGGTACCTCGGAACTGTCAGTACTGTCAGGACACCCGAAATTGAGAAAAACGAACGAGACGAACATCCTTAGACGAGTACTTGTGGTTTATCAGCAAGATCCCTCGATCTCAGTAGTTTGGATTTTTCTTTGTGGGGTAATCTTAAAACCCTGGTGTATAAAACTACCATTAACACTTAAGAAGATTTAAGAGAGCGAATAGTTGCCCCATGTGAAACAATACGGAATATGCCGGGAATATTTGAACAAGTGCGCAATACGATGCGAAGACGGGAAAAGCACACCTATTAAGTGAAGGTGGTCATTTCCAACAATTTTTATCATTATCAATGTTAGTAATAATTAGTTTCAATGTGAATTTACTTGTTTCAATCAAGAACTGTGCGTCTGACGAAAAAATGTCGGAGACCGTTTTCATGTAGAATTGACCAGGCTAATCAGAAAAAATATCCACATGGAAAAATGTCAGTGGCGTACCACTTTTTTGGTAAAACATATCAGAGGACATGTTTGCAGAGTTGGAGCGATAAAATAACTTTTCTAATTAAAATATGCGCCGAATAACCCCCCCCCCCCCCCAAGAAAAAAAACTCTAGCGACACCATCCAGATCTGATGACGTGCACTGTCCTTTCAGCACTTTTTATTTTCAACATAATATCCATTTTTATGTGCCATTTGAAAGTAGATGTTATTATGATTTCAGCAATATATCACACTTCACTCATTTCCGTTCATTTTCACCAACTTCAACGGCAACGAGCCCGGTTATTAAATAAAGTAACAAATTTTTGTAAACATTTGGTGAGGAGGTTCCAGCCGCTTCCAGTAGCTGCCGATTTTTTGAACGTTAAAAAAGACGAATCGAAAATTACAGAATAAGACATTCATATCATATACAACTTTTTAGTTTAAAGTAACAAGTAACATATGTAAAATGACATGGTAGAATATTTTATACTTATTAACATTAAGCCATATACAGGATTATATACTACCTTGTTTTATATAAAGTATGTTTTACTATAATTTTGGAGCTAAATGTTGCTCAAGTTTTTTATTAAAAAATAGAACTATGAAAAGGTACAGGATTTCGAAACAGTAATATACACTATACAGTGTATCTTTTCGGTCTGAACGACCTTTACGTAAATTAGATGATATATCAATTTCACTTTAAAACGGTGCATTTCGGTATACAAGAACTGTACATTGCGATACATTGCAATGCACGGTTGGTACAATCAAATGTCGGCGGTGCATTGCGAAGAATTAAGATGTATTGCAATGTTTAGCAGTGCATTGTAACATTGTCTTTTGGTGCATTCCGATGAAATTGCTCTGTATTTTGTTACGATTTAGATGCGCAACGTATTCGCCTGGAGGAGTTTCGTAGGGTGGGAGAACCATAACAGTCTGAAGGCGAAAATTGTGTAATGTGGAATTACATTACTGCTTGAAAAATATAGCACGTAGATGGAGAATGAAGAAACAAATCGGTTGGCAAACCGCAGCTCAATATCTCTTTTTGTTCCTGAGTTATTGATTTTGTGGATTTTTTTTTTTTTAGAAAATCGCGAAATATTTACAAAAAAATCATGTAGATAGAAAATGAAGAGACGAATCGAATGCTGTGGACATTTTTATCAATTTTTTTCATTTCCAAAAATTCTCATAAAAGAAAGAAGAGACGAATCCAATGGCACAAACCTCTCGATATCTCTTTCGGTTCTCGAGTTATCAATGTTTTTGCTAAAAATTCTCAGAGACTGCATACAGATAAAGAACGAAGTGATGAATTTAACAGCGTAAACCGCGGCTCGAGGTCTCTTTTGGTTCTCAAGTTATCGACAGTTTTTGTTTTTATTTTATAAACTGTCGTGAGACATTCCCAAAAATTCCATGTAGATAGACAGGTGATGAATCGAATGGCACAAATTGCAATTATCTCAAACACTTTGTTTATATCTCAATGCACATCGGAGATTGTAAAGTGTGAAGGGGGCATTTTAATGTAATGCAATGCTTAGTGGCTACATTTCAAAGCATTGCAATGTTTCAAATGATGCAATGCTTGATAATTGAGAAGGAGGGAATGCAATGAAAGAAGGAACAGAACTAATAAAAGAAATGGCCCTTGGACAAGCCATCATCAAAAAACCAACTGGTTCAAATAATAGCCAGAGCTAAAAGAAATACAGCATCTGGAGTAGACAAAATAAACAACGAGTTAATACACTACGGATCGTAAAGGCTAGAAAATAAATTTTAAGGAAAGTCTGATAATGGTGCGAGATACGTCAACAAAAGAGAGTCGTACCAGCAGAGAAGAATACATACATACATACAACCAACATATTGAAATACCTAAGAACATATCTGACGAATCAACTGAAAAGGAGAGAAACTATAAAGGAGAAAATTAAAATGACGTACAGGGTCACAGTTTTTGGGGCTGTGGGAGGGGGTCAGTTCGTTTAAAAGGCGCTGTGGCGCAAATAAGAGAAAGTATCTTCTTCCTGATCTAATAATTGATGACCTGGGGGGTGAAAAATGAAAGAGGCACAAAATTACCGGAAGGGGCGGAAAATGGGAAAAAAACTTTATCGCCTACTGGAATACAAATTTTTCACATTTCCTAACTTTTTAGAAAAATTACTAAAGTTCACCAATTTTTCAATATGAACCCTACATCATGGGGGCGCACAGTGCCCCCTCTAGCTACGCTAGTGATAACACATCAACACTACTAGAACGAAAGATAATTACAAAAAAGATAGAAATGTAGTCAATGAACTACTGGCTCCAAAAGAAGGAACCCAACACATCATCTAAAGAAAGCTCTAAAACTGAACAGCAACAAACTAAAAATAGGGAGACCATGCTACACGTGGAGAACAATTGAGAGGATCATGAACAAACTAGGAAAGGATCAAGTATACTGGGAGAGAAAAACGAGGAAAAAAAAATGAATATCATGAAGAAATCGCAATTATATACACTCTACCAGAATCAGAAACGGAGGCATCAGAAGACTCAGAAGAAGAAGACTTGTAGAAGCAGAAACATAAAAAGAATAGCATAAATACTCCATATCACGATACAATGCGGCAACGCATTTCACAAATACTTACACTGCCCATCCCACACTTTTGTACCATGCGTCGTGTGGCTCTAGCTGCAGACAACAAGTATGACCCAAATCCAACCCAGCGTAGATGTAGTCGGCCCGGCGGTATATCCTGAGGGTAGCAGCAATGCCTACCGTACACTGGTAAATCAATCAATCAATAAATTATGTGCATTGCAATGAACTTTGGTGCACAAATTCTGACCAACGGTTTACTGCTCGCTATAAAATATTCGAAAATATTTAACAAATGAAAGTTACAGTCAAATGTTGCCGAATACCTCTTTTTTTTTAACTATTTATTTAACGTCGGCCTATTTTCGTTACCAGGGTCTATCACCGAAGCCAGGAGACGAGCTACCACCACCCTGGAAATTTTGCCGAACCTCTTCCCTTAAGAAGAGTAGGGATCTTTTACTTGCCTAACATTTAATAGACAAGGGACCGCCTGCTTTACATCCCCTCCGAAGGATGGTATATCCACTACGTAATCCTCGTCTGAAATTACGTAGCTTCCGCGTATACACTGATATACAAGACGCTAGAAGGTGGGACGAGAACGCTGTATTTCCCAAGATGGGTCATCCATCCAAGTACTAACCGCGCTCGACGTTGCTTCAACGGAATATCGACTGACATTCACATTGAAGTCGCCTCTACGCTCGCCCCTACCGAATACCTCTTCGATAAATTAAAATAACAAAGATATTGACCTTGCAATCTCGGTGGCACCGCCTAATAGTTATTCCTTCCGGCTTCCAGCAAAATGTCGGTCAAATAGGTATACGCTGTTAGCTACGCCCGACTGCAACTTCTACTTGCTAATTATGTGGACGTTTCGTCGAGTAGATAATAAGCAATGCTCGGTTTGACACTACATTCAAAGTCGCATTTTGTCACTTACTCCTTGATCTCATTTGTTTTAAAGCCAGACTGTTGCAACTGAAAGGGTCACGTAAAAAAGGATTGGGGGGTATTATTTCCTTCGACAAGGCTTCCATATAACCATATAACTTCATTTATTTAAAGTAAGTCAGTTGATCTATTAATTAGATTTCAGCTTCATGGTGAAAATAATTTAAAGACGTTAAAGTGAGTTACAGCATTTGGAGAATTAACTAATTTAATAACATACATTATGTAGGTTTATAATCTTAAACAGATTTGGTTGTTTGATTGAACAATTTTACTTATAGCTCTTGATAGTTGTGACAATGTAGGAAGTACAAGAACATCATGTATGATATCTACTTTGACTAAGAGAAATTGAGCCCGAAAAATAACGGTCGTCACATATGGCTTTTAATTTGTTTTGATTTTGGAAATGAAGTAAACGAAGTTCTGCCTGATACGCTCTGGGTTTTTTGTTGCTTTAACACATTCACTCAAATTATCTCCAAAATGGGGAATAATAATTCAAAATTCAAATTCAAAAATATTTATTTATAATTATACGACATGATGTACATTGTACAGTTTAAATAAATTTTCCAAAAAATCTCTTTCTTAACGCATTACTTAGTTTTAGCTCGTCATTTTTCAGCTCAGGGATTTTTTCTTTTATAAATATTTGTTTTCTAATTACCTATAAATCTGTTTGGCCAGATTTCGTCCCATTTTTCCAAATTTTCAGTTAAATGAAAATGTTTTCCGAAGATACGCTTTTCTACGCATTAAAGTTCGACTGTGTCGTGTTCTTTTAACGTAAAGAGGGCAATATCTTCCCAGAAAACATTTTCGAAAAAAAAAAATGATTGGAACAAAATTTGTAAAAAATCCAGATAGAAAGATCAATAGGTAATATAAAAATGAAGAAATAAACAAAAAATTACCTCTTTACTGAGAATTACTGAGAAATACCAACCACAGACTAAATTAAATTCACATAATTTTTTTTTTTTGAAAAATCTAACTTTTTACTCACAATTCCGGAAAACTTTGTGGGAAAAAAAATATAGCAAAACGAATCATTTGTAAGAACTACTAGACAAGACGTGAAAAAAAAAGTTTAATGGGTTAAAAATTTAAGAAAAGCCTTTAAATAAAAATTTCGAAAAATATGGTCGAAAATCAATAACTAAACAAGACAGAATGATGTAGATGTAGATGTAGATGTAGATGGCTCTTAGGTTTTCTAAACAGACTACTGAGAGAGCAAAACTTTCCAAAGAATTGGAAGAAAGCAAGATTGGTGCTTATACCAAAACCAAGAAAAGACGGCATAGACACAGTAGCATATAGACCAATATGCTTACTTACTACCATAAGCAAGCTCTACGAAAAAATGATAAAAAGAAGGCTTTAAGAAGCTTTGGAAAACACAGAAAGACTGTCGGACCATCAATATGGTTTTCGAAAAGGCAAATCAACACTGCACGCGATGGAAAAAGTGAGACAGCTAATCAGTGACAATGGAACAAAGAAGTGGGGAGCATTAATCACTCTTGATGTTCGGAATGCCTTCAACACTGCACCATGGGGAAAAATCATGAAGGAGTTAACGAGAAGGGAAATCCCACAGTACCTCGTTAACATCGTGAGCAGCTACCTCGAAGAAAGATCTTTGGAAATCGAAAGAGGAGAAGTCTTCAAAGTTACAGCTGGAGTCCCGCAGGGTTCAGTACTCGGTTCGACATTATGGAATATCCTCTACGACGGCGTTCTGAAAGAGAAAATGCCGAAGGACACTTGGGTCGTAGGATTTGCCGACGACATCGCTCTAGTGCTAGTAGCAGACAGAGAAGTAGGATTAGTCTCCAAGGCAGATGACGCTTTGGAGATCATAGATGCATGGATGAGACGCCATTAATTAGAACTCGCCCCAGAAAAAACGGAGGCGGTTATCCTCAAAGGGAAAAAGGACAGAAGACATATGAGCTTCCAACTGAGAGACGTCCAAATTATCCCCAAGAAACACGTGAAGTACCTAGGAATAATAATCGATGACAAGGGGACTTTCGGCGAACACATCAAGCATACAATCAAGCATACGATCAAGAAAGTAGACGCGAATTATGCCCAATATAAAAGGACCTGGAAGCAAGAAGCGGGGGAGGTCTTATACAACGTGACACAGTCGATACTGACGTATGGAGCTCCGATATGGCACGCGGCTATAGAGAGAAGACGGCATAGACAAATGCTAATAAGCACCCAAAGGAAAGCCCTATTAAGGGTCATAAGTGGGTATAGGACGATACCTGCGAGCGCAACTCAAGTAGTGGCAGGGATACTCCCCATAGACCTTTTGATAGATGAAAGGAGAAGACTCTATGAAAGAGAAGACGGGGGTACGCTACAAGCCAAGAAAACGAGAGAGAGACCAGCCTGGAGAGATGGCAGGCGCGGTGGACGGATACGCTTGATCTAGCTCAGTGGACCAAAGTTCTCATACCCGACGTGAGGACATGGGTCAAGTGCCGACATAGACATATGGACTATTTTACAACTCAGATGCTGACTGAACACGGATCCTTCAAAGTCTATACGCACAGGATAGGCAAGGCAGAAGAGGAGATATGTGCATATTGCGAACACAGGGACACAGTAGCACATACAATGTTCGAATGCATTAGATGAGAAGCCGAAAGACAGAGGGTAAATCTGGAATTAGGAGTCACAATAAACGAGAACAATATCATTGAAGAAATGATGGAGAACTGCGAAAAATGGAGCTCGATAGAGAAATACATCAGAAAAGTGATGAAATCAAAAGAACAGGAAGAGAGGGACATGCAAAGGAGACATGAGAATTAAGGCAGAATCTCCCACATTCAGATGCATGCTGCAAAGCGATTCCAGGGTGTGAGAGTGAAGAGATGGGGGGTTTTTAGTGGGTGGAAATCCCACACTACCACGGGCCGTGGTGTCTTTGAAAGATTTTCCCCCCACCGAAAAAAAAAAAAAAAAAGATGCAGATGCATATGCAGATGCAGATGTAGATGTAGATGTAGATGTAGATGTAGATGTAGATGTAGATGTAGATGTAGATGTAGATGTAGATGTAGATGTAGATGTAGATGTAGATGTAGATGTAGATGTAGATGTAGATGTAGATGTAGATGTAGATGTAGATGTAGATGTAGATGTAGATGTAGATGTAGATGTAGATGTAGATGTAGATGTAGATGTAGATGTAGATGTAGATGTAGATGTAGATGTAGATGTAGATGTAGATGTAGATGTAGATGTAGATGTAGATGTAGATGTAGATGTAGATGTAGATGTAGATGTAGATGTAGATGTAGATGTAGATGTAGATGTAGATGTAGATGTAGATGTAGATGTAGATGTAGTTGTAGATGTAGATGTAGATGTAAATTGTTTAAGGAGTCGTTTGGCCCTGAGTTGACCTTTCTTCACCTCAACTTAAAAGGTCTTTTATGAATTACCCTTCAACTAGTTGTTGCCCAGGATTCCAAGACTTTTTGCAAAGCTTGTGATTTTCCTGGAAGCTAATTTTCCTATGTCTTCGGACGTTTATTCCACCTATTCTAGGCACTTTAGCCTAATGCGGATTAATACCTTGCATTCACAAAGTATATGTTCCTCAGTCTCAATTGCAGCTTCACAGTATCTGCATTTGTCACCTTCGGCCATGCCCATGTTCTTGAGCTGATATCTGAAAGGGCAATGGTCAGTTAAAAGGCCTATGATCAGCCTTAGTTTGGACTTTTCAAGTTCGAGAAGCCTTGTGGCATTCTTTGTTGAATAGGTTATAAACCTTTTAGCTTGTCTGGGGCTTCAGCCCCTTTTCTTGCGGGGCTATTAGCTAATTCGTTGCCTTCTCTTTCCTCATGCCCTGGCACCCACATCAGGGTAACCTTGTTGTTTTTTGCCAGTTGCGTCAGGGATTGTCTGCATTCCCAAGCCATTTTAGACTCGAAGGTATAGGACTGCCTGGCTATCTGAAAGTATATAGATCTTTGCCTTTCGAGTGCCTCTATTTAGGCATTACTGGACACAATAGCACAATTTCTGCCTGGAAGATGGTTGGGGTGTTACCAATGGTTTTAGACAAAAATAATAGAAAATTCAAAAAAGAATTCTTCGGAAGAATGTCTTATTTAACTGAAAATTCGAAAAATCTAAGGCTGAAAAACAAAAATCTGGCCACACAGATTTGTAGGCAGTTAAAAGTTTTCCCAGAACTCAAAAATGACGAGCTAAACTAAGTAATGTGTTAAAAGAATCTTACATTTGAATCAAAAATTCGGAAAAACTAGGGATGAAAAACAAAAATCTTGCGACACACATCTGCAGATAATTTAAAAACAAAGATTTAAAAAATATTTTCTGAACTCCAAAATTACGAGCTAAAAGTTGAAATGAGTGGCACATTGTGGTTTTTCACCACTGTTTTTTCACCACTGTGCGACCTTGAAATTTAATTCTATAATTTTTAACGACCCTTTTTAAAGGCGGCTCAATTTATTTTCAAACATTTTTTTTCATCCTTTTTAGTAGCCTCTTCATTTAGCTTCTTTACAGTGAAAAAGAATAACCGTTGTTTTAAATTTTTAAGCTTAACACCAAACTCGCAATCAGAGGATTCTGAAATCATCATGTATCGAATTTTATGTAAATTTGCGAATCTGTAATTATCGCAGCTATATTGGCTTCGCCATTTTGAATTCTTACGTTTTGATATCAGATTCGTTATCATCAGCTACTCCTAAAATAGCCTACTACCAATTTTAATGCAATTCTGAGGAAATGTGAATTTTCTCCCACAAAATAAAATTTTGTGTGACTAGCCAAATTCTCGACCACAAAATTCCAATTTATGCTAACCTTACTTCACATGACATAACTACTCACACATTAAAATATGTGCACGTATTTCAAAAACATCCTGTATAACGCAAAAGAATAATTCTGATACCTATGTTTGAATAAAATGAATATGCAAATGCAGAAAGATTCTTCATTTTGTTTTCAAACCGAGACTTTTCCTTAGACTGAGAAATTAGATAATATAGGAATTATGTATAGAGCACATGACAAATATTTTTCAGGTTATAATCTAAACCCAAAGAACCCTGGTACCATCCTTTCACGAGGGTGCAGGTTAAGCACCTGCCAGGAGCGTCTCCAGGTGGCGGATAAGAGGACGGCCAGACTCCGCAAGGAATAGAGCTAACGTGGTCACACTGCTGAGGGGGAGGGCTAATAATCCATTCCAGCTCGGCTAAAACCACGTCGCGGACCAGCTCACATACCGTCAACCGCTTGGAGTGGCCCAAGTCAGGGTCTCTCCGGGGGGCACGGGGGTCTTAGCTTCACCGCCCGGACCACCATAAAATCTTCGCCAATCTCAAGGTATTGTGCGCGCTGAAGGGACGCATGGTCGAGGGGGAGCCCGACCACTAGCAACATACCACGGGGCACAGGCGCACCCCGTTGTATAAATGCCTTCCACGTATGTAAGGGAGTAGAGGTCCTTAGCCGACATTGGGCCTCCCCCCACCACTTTATGTGACGTCACGACCTTGACCTTGAGTGACGTAAGCGTCCTTGAGCTACACACGCTCTTGTACCATATCATTTGACCTTGAAAAGGTACGTTTGCCAAGCACACGTTTTGTACCTTCGTGGCCTTGACCTTGGATGGCGTAAGCGACCCTGAGATGTAGACACCGCCCGATCTTGTGTTAGGCTTGTACCACATCGCTTGACCTCGAAAAGCACGTTTGTCAAGGATAACATGTGTTGTGACGTAGCAGCACGTTGCCATAAAAGAGAGTGGGTTGTAAGAACAAAATCATATTTAGTCTGATTCGGCTACAGTTAATAAGTGAGTAGTGTTGTGATCTTAAGTATTTCAAGTAAGAAAAATTTTGTAATATAATTAGTTGGCATTCTTTCACTGTATACAATTGTTTAAATATGAATACCAATATCAATTTATCAGTTCTTAATGAACGTATCATTGAAGACACGGAGGTTTTAGAATTAAAACCTATTTCATCATTAACCTTAAATAAAGTTTACATCATAAAGAAAATGATGATGCTTAATACACGGTTTGGTAAATCGATTTTAGTAAATTTGTTTGACGAAGATACAAATACTACTTTTAAATCATTTTTACCTAAACGTATTGCAGAACTTGTAAGTGCATTTATGGATGAAATAAATTCATCTAACGGTAAATACGCGTTGATGTATTTAGGACAGAGTTCTCCCATATATGCCGGTGCCAAATCGAGGTCACTATTAAAATTCAAACTTATTGATTAAATATATCAGAAAATATGTAAATGTTTTAAAATATTATCTAGTTAGTAAATAGGGTATAGTGAAATAATGGTTGCGGTAGAAGTATTACAAAATATAATCTCATTTTAGATCACTCATTAGCTCATATCGAATCAGGCATAGTTGTAGTAGGTTCTTGTCACCATAGACTTGTACCACAAGTATTTAGTTTCTATTTATTTACTTTTCATCAGTAGTACCCATGTAAGTAATTTTATAATTTCTCTTTTATATTTTTTATAAATTTATTTATTTAATTTCCAGCTTTACCACAACCAACAAATATGTGGATGCAATATTCGGCACAAAAGTGGACAAGGGCGGAAGACATTGATTCGGCCATTGAAAAACTGTCTTGTCAACTGAGTGATCTAAGTATGGATTCTCTGCATGCTATAAACTATGATCTAAATTTCTGCTTCGATGCTGAACAAGTTGAACGTCTTAAGGAGGATTCTGAAATGTATAATACTGGTGCTAACCTGTGTGGCAAATATTCCTGCGGTATTTTAAATTTAGAACAATTTTGTGAGCAAATGGTACAAATAGATTTAAAACGTTTTCTATATGATATAGAAAAATATCTACCTAAAAAAATTATTGAAAAATATCAACTCAACCAATCTGATGAAGAAGCTGTAGACAACTCAATTACTAGTTAATCAATTATTGTTTTTTTTTTCATTTTGAGGTGAATATATATAGTAATTAGAATTACACAACTATTGTAAAATTGTAATTGATGATGTACATTAAAATGCAATATTGAACTATATTTTATTGTGAGGATAAATATGAAATAAATGAAACACATTACTAGATTATATTTTTTATTTCCCTATTTCTTGGCTACATATCTAAAAAAATGTGTTATTAATACTAAATATGAATAAACTTAAAGATATTTATTCAAATTTTATATCTAAATCTACAATACATTTATTAAGATAGTGAACATTTGCAAGAGCACAATGACTATTGTTGGGCTGAATATGCTCCATACATCTTGGTACACTCAAAGATTTGAGACTAGGTATGCAGGGGGAGCAGTCATCTAGGTCTATGATTTTATTCCATCTTAGATGATGCAGTAGAATGTTTTTCTTTAGTCTGCCTTTGCATAAAATTATAACATCCTGTGGTGATACATTACATCCATAATTATTAGCTGTATTTTGACAAAGCCGTAGAAGTATCATCGGAAATTCTGACAGTTGAATATATCCATCACTCCATTTTACACCGCCATGATAGTAGTTCTATAGCCATCGATATTGATTCTGTTCACCTCGGGTTAGTGATGAAAAAGGATATGGTGGCTTGAAAAAGTAATGTGCTTGCTGGTTAGTGTTACAGCACACCACAGCCAATTCTTTTACTGTAAACACATTCTCTTTATATTGAAATCCTTGTAAGTCAATAATCAAAGTAGGAAATTCGTTGCTTAATGATGACATCATAAAAGAAAGTTTTATTTAGCGCCGGCAATTCCAGACTGAACTGAACCATCCAGTGCACTATATCTTAAATATGTATCGTGAAGTATAAGCGCATATACACGAGTTTGTGCAGGAAACTTCGTCTTTCGTGTTTCAAATTCTATTTTTATGTCTACAGTGGATGATTTAATTGCATCCGGTTGGCAGGAGCAATCTATGACAAATAATGGGGATTTTCTGAATTCTCCCAGATCCATCAATGGTTCAGCCATATCTCTATCATAGTAACTACGTTGAAAGTTCTCGTATGCATAGTATGCTGCGGAGTCGAGTTTCTTATCGAAATCCAAATTCCAACGCTCATATGGAAATACTTCAGAGTTCAGATATAGTCGAATATTATTAATATCTGCAGATATAAACTGTGTGACGTCCTTGGTTCTATCATTGGAATTGCCATTGTTTTGAAATCCGATAATGATATATCGAGGTCTCTCAAGGCTGCTAGTGGTTTTAACAGCCCATATGTCAGACGATGTATCACGCAAAGTAGGTAGCTCATATAGATCCCACATGCGGTAAGCCACCTTCACTATGGCATAATTACCACCCTTATTAATTCTATTTAATAGTTTAAGCTTTTGTTTATCTTCAGGCACAATATGTTTTATCTTCCACTCAATTTTGCTAATTTCTAGATCTGCATCAACTTCACCAATGTAACTATCTTTAAAAGATCGAGTTATGATTAAAATTAATTCCTGCTTTGCATTTATAACACCTTTTGTGTAATCTTCTGCAAAACCCATGATGTATTTAAGAGGCAGCCTACCACTGAATACGTGACTGGTAGTATCTAAAATGTCTTGCTTCTCTGCGGTCAGACCCCAACCTGCAGTTAAAAGTGATCGGAGATGTGTTTGTCCATATGATACCATAGTCTTCATTGTGGTAGTGATACCAGGCTTCCTAACGACAGCCACTTGTTCACCACCCATTTCATATCTGATTTCATCGAAGAGAAAAGCTAGTGTGTTATTGGATAAATAACACCGCTTGGTAAGATCACTTGGAGTAAATTTTCCTTCTATATAAATATAACTCTCTGCAATGTCGAGTATAAGGTCTTGAAAATTGACAGGAATGCGTATTTCATCCGAGTTATTATAATACGGTGATCCGTATGGTTTATGCGTATGCTCATGTAAACTGGCAAGTGATTTATCAAACACGGGCTCGTCGAACACTTCAAGTTTTTCACTAGATGTAAAAGCTGCCATTGTTATTTAATTTTCTCTCAGTTTTAATCCAATAGATTGAAGAAATGCACGGTCCTTAGCCGACAACCTATGTCTTAACTGTTTAAGAGGTATACGCTGAATGAATTGGTTTCTACAATCACTCTTCTTTTTATCGTTAAACATTTTATATTGGCAATGTGCCAATCGTTTCTGATTATATCGAAAGCCCATTTTTGCTCGAAATATTAAAATTGTTTCAATTCTAGCTTCACAATAATCTTTTCACCTCGAAAGTTAATTAAATCTCCATTGTCATCCAATATGTGCAGAGTAATGTTGTCGATAAACTGACGTCCTTCAGGTCTAACAGGTAAATATATGATGTTAGCTGGCTCCTTGGTAAGTTTATATCCAGGTTCAACATCAATATCAAACTCGAAGAGTGTGTGGGATTTTAGGGCATTCAGATACGCTCCGGAAATAATGTTGCAATTCACACGTACCATTCTTACTTTCATAATATCAACAGGGAGTGTTGATTCATGGCTCTGGTTTGGATGTAAGTATGTTGGTTCAAATCCCAACAAACTGCCAATCGAGTTTGCTTGTGAAAAGTCAATTCCATATTTTGACCAAATTTCACACTTCAGCGTATTGTTGTTTGCTCGTAGCCGGAACAATTTCTCTTTTTCTTCCTCTG
This sequence comes from Rutpela maculata, assembly GCA_936432065.2. NCBI lineage: Eukaryota > Metazoa > Arthropoda > Insecta > Coleoptera > Cerambycidae > Rutpela > Rutpela maculata. The sequence goes on from OW386291.2 coordinate 119,010,683, forward strand.
TATCAGCTGGTATAGCTTTCAGTATTGCTCGATATATTTCATCAATTTCATAGGCTCCATATGGTATATGCTTGTATACAAGGGGTAGTTTTGGACGCTCTCTATAACAAAAACGATTGTTTGTCTCGTCTACATTAAATATAGAGTTGTATGAATAAAATCCAATTAATCCCAGTCCATATCGACTACCCATATCTAGTTCAATGGGTGGATAAAATTCTGCACTGAGCACGCTTGAGCGGCTTGATAAAGTGAAGGTGTGTGACATGACTGATGTTTTTGGAGATTGCTGCATGAATTTATTGTGATTTACAGCAATTGTTGTGGATTAATCTTCTTTTTTTGAGGGGTGATGGAGATACATTTATGTCATTATTTGACACCACGTTCACCTCGTGCACTTTACAGTAGCAGCAAAATATTTTTCGAGGTGGTGAGCCATCATTAACATCGATATTATTTTCATCATTAGAATAATGTTCTTGACAGTACTGATATTTTAAAATGTCAATATCATCCTGAAGATGTCTGGGTAACTTATCCCACACTAACGCAATTTCATTAGGGGCACATGCAATCATTACCTCTTTAGGCATATCTGAAAGTTGCTGTTTACTCATCTTCAATAAGCTGCGTAGTCTAGAGAAAGCAATCAATGAGTGGCCCATCCGTTTAATTGCTTCTCGATCCATTGATGGTGTTACAGATTCCATTTGAAAAGTTTTTATTTAATTTTTTGAGGAAAGAAACTTTAAGCACAAATGACCACACCACACTGTGTTAAAATTTTGTTGGCGCTCATAATTATAGTAGATTTTATTTGTAGACATTGAACCGTTGCGCAAGTACTGGACTAGTTCTCTTGGCGGGGGTAAATCGCCAAAACTATCGAAATATGTGACTAAACTGCCACGTTTTTTATATGCCACCCAGTGTGTTCCAGGGCCATCTATACTATCCAAATTTATAATGGAGGATTCATTATGATGTGGTCCAGAATTTGGTAGATTGTCACGCATAAATATACCTCGAAAATATGGTACCTTCATCTTCTCAGCATAATATTTAAGATCGATGTCGGTGAGAGGTTTTCGAGGTAGGGTGTCTAGTAGTTTTTTGAACTTTGTGGTTTTAAATAAAGACCCAGACCTTTACGATACGGTTTCAAATATAATCCTTTGCCACTTTTTCCTAGAGCAATCGCTTCCATGTGTCTATTATGACGATTTTTTTCGGCCAATTCCTCTCTACTTGTTTTAACATCATTTACAGCTTTAGCTATACCAGCTGCACTTCCAGCCAAACTACCTAACGCTGATAATCCTGCAAAAATAGGTATTAAAGGTAGAATTCCACCAACTTTCGGAATCGGTATTATGCGAGGTGTACGAATATTGCGTTTTCCACCAGCCGCCCTCATGTGACGCCGTGCTGCTTGAAGCGCCATTTGAGCAATTTTTTTTGTATCATTAGCAATAGACCGCTTGCCACCGACCTTACGTAGATCATCACGTACCTTGCGCACTATTCCAGCACCGAACGCTACATTTTTAACGTTCTTCCTGTTTTTATTCTTCTTTTTAATTATATTTTTTCTTTTTGTAGTACGAGATGTTGACCTACATCCCATACCGAGCCGTTGTTTCCCCTTCATTATGGTAGTAACTAACCACGCTGCAGCCTTTTCTTTTATACCTGCGTCTTTGGATTTAACTCGTTTCCAAGCAGCTTGTTCAAGCTGATAGTCTGCTTTGTGTCGGGCAGCTAAATCGTTCGTGTTTTGATCGTATGCAATATCGTGTTGCTTGCACGCAGAATCCAACTTATTTATACCTGGATCACCTCGCGCTAATCTTTTTTGTAATTTAGTACCGGGGCCGCAGTACTGATAACCTCCCGGTAAATGCAGTTCAAATGGAAGCTTATTTATTAAGGAATTTACTACCCCTCTACCAGCCTTTAAACAATGGCGGTTTTTACTTGTGTGCTGTTTGACTGACAACATTTAAATAACAATTGTAATGCATACATCTATTTATATAGTCTTCAACCGTGCTACAATGCGTATTGTAAAGCAGAGACAGAAGTTTGCTGTAGACAATTTAGACGAAAAAGTTGGAGGTGGGTTACAAGTCGAATCGCGCCATGGACCATTACTTCCCACAACTATTCGTGGACTATTAATCGGCCCAAGTGCCTGTGGAAAGACAAATTTACTTATATCTCTGCTTACTCACCCCCTTGGACTTCGTTTTGCAAACATTTACCTATATTCAAAGTCTCTATATCAACCCAAGTACGAGTATTTGCGCAAGATATTAGAACCTATTAAGGGACTGGGATTTTACACCTTCAGTAATAATGCAGATATAGTGGAGCCATCCGATGCTAAACCTAATTCTATATTTATATTTGATGATGTTATATGTGAAAAACAAGATGTAATTCGTGCGTTTTTCTCAATGGGTCGCCATAGAAATGTAGATTGTTTTTATCTGGCACAAACATATTCTCGCGTGCCAAAGCAGTTAGTGAGGGATAACGCAAATTTTATAGCATTGTTCAAGCAGGATGACATGAATTTACATCACATTTTCTCTGATCATGTCTCACCAGACGTATCTTTTAAGTTATTTCAAGAAATGTGTGCAGAATGTTGGAAAGAAAGATATGGGTTTCTTGTAATTGACAAAGATAGAGAAGTAAATGAGGGAAGATACAGGAAAGGACTTGATAGTTTCATATATCCATAAGGAATTGTAATTAGGACTTCAATCGATCTGCAGACAGCGTCGGTATTACATCGACGAAATTAAGCAGAAAGCTAATATGGATAGAGATGTGGGAGCTGAAATAAGTCTGAAACGTCAATTAGTTGAGGCTACCGACTCCGTACGTAAGAAATTCAATTCTCTCAAGAATAGAGATGCTGAGAATAAATTAACGCTGGAGAAGATATATGAACCTATAACCACACCTTTAAAAGTCTTATCATCCGCTTCAAAGGTAAAATCACAAAACAATGTGCCAACGCACACGCAAAAGCCAACACAAACACCATGGGGTGCAAGAGCTAGTACCAGTGTATTTAAAGCTACATCTGAAACTAGTGATGATGATGAGAATAATGCAAGTCAAGCATATTTTATGGAAACGCCACCAAGATCATCGTTAATGAGTACCCCAGGTTCAGAAAGTATCCTTAGCAGTGCAGAAAAGGGTGATGTGATCAAACAACATGTAGAAAATTTAAAGTCTGGTAATCATAAATATGATACTATATACGGTGTGCGTCTAGATCCCAACACAGATAAACTACTAATGGGTAATAGCGAAATACGCTTTTCTGATGGAAATATCACCTTGTGGTATGGTAATAAGCGAGTGGGAAAGTATCCTGGCAGTTCTAAGTTGTATGATGTAATATTTATGAAACATCCATCAGTTCTACGTAGTGATGAGACTTTTACTGGAGATGAAGAGCGTGAAATATATCGGCAAATATTAAATAAAACAAAAGCACCGTATAACCGTTATGATATAAGTCTGGGTTTGAATGAAAAGAAATGGAAGAAATTCAATCAAATTATAAAACCACTGTTATCTCCTACAGTAATGACAAGATCTAGAAAAGGTTCGGGTATGCCTATTAAGAAATTATACAATAGTAGAGGTGTGGATTATGTTTATTGGAATAAACCGAAAGAGTTGGTAGATCGTCTACGTCTGCTGTATAGTTCAAAACTGGCAGGTAACAGTGGTGTTAACAATGAAATAGTTAGTTTGTTGGAGGAAATGAGAGAAGAAAAAATAATCTTTTAGCGAAATAAAATTTAATTCCAATAAGGAGTGTCCAACGTAGGAAGAAATAATTTAAATAAAAAAAGAAAAATTGATTTTATTAAATTTCCCTGTGAATATATCTAATTGGGAAGTATAATATATTGTGAAATACTTAAATCAGATCAGATGTAATCAGAAATGCTACCTGTTCACAACACAATTGACAAGTTTGGACGTAGAAGAGGCGGCGCTAATAAATCATTAGTCGTACGCGGTCCACCAGGTCTTGGCTTTAACCTCACCACAGATAATCACTTTGATATCCAGAATAAACGTTTAAAGAACATTGGAGAACCAGTAGATAGTAAGGATGGTGTAACACGTAACTATGTTGAAAATCGCTTTGCTACATTCTTTGCAGAAATCCACAAGGCTATGGATGAGATCAGTGACTTAATTATTGCAGCAATGAAAAAGTATGTCGATAGTCAAGCTGACTTAAGTAGTGGAGCTATGAAAAAGTATGTTAATGAGCAAATGCATAAAGTTAATGATCAAGCTGGCTTAGTTAGTGGTGCTGTGAGAAAGTATGTTGATGATCAAATGCAAAGAAAAAAAGGAGAAGTTATTGCAGCAATGAAAAAGTATGTTAATGAACAAATACAAAAAGATACTGACAAAAAACATAAAGAAGTTGAAAATGCTGTTATTCTAAACACTAAACAGATTAATAATTTAATTGAGAAACTTGTTAAATTAGAAGAATTAACTTATTAGAGATTAGTCTATTGGCAAACATCTACCAGTTAGGTGTATCCTCCCCATTGGAATCAAGAAGTTATCATGGAAATTAGTAGTACAAAAAGGGGCATTGTGGAGGAGCTGCACAGATTACCCCGTAAAAATTTCCGTAGAAGAAGAACAATCATCAAGGGTTACGGTGATTTATGGCAAATTGATTTGGCTGAAATGCAGCCATATGCTAATGAGAATAAAGGTTATCGATATATTCTCGTAGTGATTGACTGCTACTCAAAATATGTGTGGACAAGACCTTTAAGAAATAAAACGGCAATTGAAATTACGAAGGGCATGAGGAGCATTTTGCAAAAATCAAACTACTCACCTAAGAATATTCAAAGCGACCAGGGTACCGAATTCTACAACAAACACTTTTCCACTTTAATGAAACAACATTCCATTAATCATTACTCGACGTATAGTACAAAGAAAGCAGCAGTTGTGGAGAGAGTGATACGGACATTAAAAAATTGGTTATATAAAGAATTCTCAGGTAAATACAAATGGTTCGACATTCTAGCCAACGTTACAAATATGTACAATAACAAAGTACATCGCACGATTGGTATGAAGCCTGCTGATGTAAAACCATCCACAAAATTGAGTGCTTATGATAATATTAGGATTGCTTTAAAACCTAAGTTTCATGTTGGTGACGTAGTTCGAATAAGTGCATACAAAGGTGTATTTGAAAAAGGTTTTACAGTCAATTTTTCAACTGAACTTTTTAAAATTGTAAAAATAAACATAACTAACCCAACAACTTATCAGCTTCAAGATATGTATGGCCAACCAATTAAAGGATGTTTTTATGAAATGGAGTTACAAAAAACTAAATATCCCGATGTATATCTAGTGGAGAAGGTGTTAAGGAAAAAAGGAAACAGAATATTTGTTAAATGGATGGGGCTTTCCAAAGAACACAACTCTTGGATTGACAAAATGGACGTTGTGTAGTTTATTAAATATTAAACATTGTAAAATATGCATAATCAATTATATATTTACTTGTGTATCAGTAGTATAGTAATAAAATATGTATACGACATTAATGTGTTTTATTTAAATGTCTAAAATTCATTATTTTCTTTATTTCACTGTAACATTATTTACATTTTATATATCAGTAAGTTAATAGAAGAAAAAAAAAACAAATTTATTTAAACATATTTTATTCCCAAAATATAAATTATTCTAATTCCAAATACAATAAAGAAAGAAATTTTACATCTTCATAAAATTCCATGCCTTAATTCCATGAATTAATCTCATGCCTTAACAACTGGATTTCTTGATTAAAACACCAACATTTTCTTTCGTGATGCACAAAACTCCCATAAAAATGACCAACATTCTCGCACAATATTTTATCGTCTCTACACATCCTACACACATTGTTCCAACAATCGTCTTTATACCTATCACAAGAGAGACACCGCTGCCTTAATGGATGGTCCACCTTGCACACATCACAAACATCTCTGCTTACTCCGAAATTTGTGCGGGTTAACAGCTGCAGACACTTGCGGCATTCATTTTCTTGGCGTTCGCCTGCATCTCTTCCTTGAACCCCTTGGCTTTTCTTAATTGGCACAGGATTCGCCTCTCTACATTTTCTACACAATCCCGTACATGAATTCATGTACTCCTTCGGCCAGGACACATAACAATTATGACACACAATTTGGTTATACGTACTATATGGGTATGCGGCAATGGTTGGTTTGGATTCCCACTCTTTTGGAAAAGGCATTTTAACACTTGTTAATACTTTATAGTATATGCAGTACGAAAGCAGAAAAATAACTGTGCTCCTCTTCGTATTCATTCGCATTTAATAGATGTTGAGGGTGCTGACGTCATTCAAGGCCAAGGTCGCCGGCTACATATAAGCGAGGAGGAGACGTGATATGATTCAGTTGATTTTCAGCACTTCAACAGATTTATTCGTTTACGTTTACCCTTACACTTTTTAATTAACAATGGCTGCTGTACCAAATTTTATGGTTGATGCACCCAGGGGATGTGCCAACCTGCAGTTTTTGGATTGGTTGGCAGAGCTGGACCTCATCAACAATATGTGGAGCGACGATGAGGGTGATGCAGATGCGCCTGGTGTCGAAGGCGATGTCGATGTCGACGCTGTTGATGCCGAAGGGGAAGTTGCTGGAGCCAACGAGGGTGTTCTCGCAGGAGACGAGGAAGACGATGATGTTATCGTACTTGAAGGGGGACCTGCTGATTCTGACGACGATGGCATCGTTGCAGATGCCTCAGATGAAGAGGATGAAGTGGAGTTCAAGGACAAGTATCTCCTAAGAGGACACCCCGGGGGTGAGATATTCTGCACCACTATGACGTATGTGGCTGTCGATACAAGAGGTGGTGCAGAATATAATATGTGCTACGAGTGTTACATGGGCTACCAGCGACGTGTCGACATAGCATGGCATCGGCATGTCGATTACCACGCTACAACACGTCTGACGGACGCGGAGAGAGATTATTGCAAATGTTGCAGAGATCCGCTGCACCAAATGAGACCAGTGGAAATCTGCAACATTTGCAATAATAACAAGAAACAGAAATTGTAAATAGTTTAGTATTGTAATTGTAAATATGTAAATAGTTTAGTTTAAGTAAATTTATATATTAGTCCTTAGGTAAATTTAAGTTCAGTTTGTAAATAATTTTATATATATTATTCTTTTTGTAAATAAATGTCTATTTTATGAAAATGTTTGTTTTTTACTTTATATTTTAAGAGCAAAATAAAGTGGGGGTAAATCGACTTAATAGTAGGAAATAGTATAGTCTTCTTCATTTGAGTTTCTGCATTTAATATGGACACAAACCAAGATCCAACCATATCCTCTACCAGTGATTTGATGTTATCGAATGTTGTACCATTGGTATGGTGCGAAGTAGTAAGATATCAAGATCCTGAAACCGGTGAGTGGTGTTCATATTTATCGTGGGTTACAGAGGAGCCACCGGGTCCGGCCGACAGCACTACAAATGGATACCGCGAAACGTCCTCAGAAGCAGTATCCTCTGAAAGTTCACCGTCTGTATCCGATGCAGAAACGGATTAAACTGTCTATCTACAAGGCTTGTTTATGTTGGTTGTGGTGGAGTGGGGGTGTGCTTATATGAGAAACTCATCACCGTTTGGTCCTCAGTTAAACTGCATAGCTGGAAGAGAAATGGCTTCCCAAGAAAATGTTGTGAGTTCCAGCGAATCCACTGAAACAGCATTGTCTTTCTGGGAGTACGACGTTAGAGTTGCGCACTCCTACGATGGGAATGGTCCTGATAGCAGCAGCTGGGTGGTGTTAGTGTCCCACCACGAAGATCTGGGGCATCAAGAAGATCCAGATAGTGGTAGCTGGTCCATGGAAGCCGAGCCGCCTAGCAGATCTGCTTCTCCATCGGCTTGGTCTGTCGATACATTGCCAATGGGTGGCAGCGACTCCGAGGAAGAACCGCCCAGCAGACCCTCTTCGCCATCGGCTTGGTCTGTAGATACAGTGCCAATGGATGACAGCGACTCAGATTAACATATTTTTAGTTTATTTTTATATTGTTTATTTATATTTTTATATTTTATTTATATTAGTTATGTAAGAAATAAAATATCAGTATTTTGAATTTTTTTTTTTTTTTTATTTACAAATAATAATACATACAGTTCAGTAAATTGTTGAAGTTCAGTATACTGTAAATAATATATCTTACACATATATACCTATATTTATACAGGTCATTAAAAAGACAAAATTTCCTCAAGGTTACGCAGGAGAATGCGTTATTTGACTAAAAATTACAAAATTTTCGCCGCTACGCGGCCTCGTGGCGCGAAAGTCAGCTATGCTGTCTTTCTGACTTACGCGCCTCTCGCCCGCTTGCGGCTAACATCATGTTGATTGTGGTATTATAAGACTCAAAATCAACTATTTCATTATTTGACTTTATTCATATTTATTCAATAAGAAATATACCCGTTCTAATATTACAAAGCTTTAAACTGTAACATCCCTCAGTATTATTATAAAAATTTAAAAATGCATATTTAAAATTATTGCCGCGTAGCGGCGAAAATTTTGTAATTTTTAGTCAAATAACGCATTCTCCTGCGTAACCTTGAGGAAATTTTGTCTTTTTAATGACCTGTATAAATATAGGTATATATGTGTATATATGCCTAGGTTTCTTAACCTAACTTTATACATTTAATTTAAATAAAACAAAAAAACAGATATTGCAGAATTATTTATTACATAAAATTTTTATAAAGAAAATGAAAAAAAAGAATTATAATATACATACAAATAACTACTCTAATAATACCAAAGACTTAAAACTATTTCTTTTTTTTTTTTTTTTTTTAATTCACTTAGAAACTATCCTAAAATTACAATACTAAAAATATGCTTAAAATTATCCTACCCGATTTCATACACAAACTCACACGCGGGGAAAAAATTGAATATTTGATGAACAAAAGTCTCATCAGATATTCAAGATTTTCTCAATCTCCCTCAATCTCTTTTTAATTCGCTCGTCGGCGATCCTGCGATTTTCTACCTCTCTCAGTATGGTATTACCCCGCTCTATCATATCTCGAGCAGAGGTAATCAATCGCGCATCGCCTTGTCGAGCCGCCATTGTTTCCGCTGCCTCTCTTTTAAGTTTCGCGTACAGATTAGCGAAACTGTTAACGATACTCCTATCGTCGGCTTGAGAAAAAATCTCCGGTTCTGAATCGGAATCATTCCGATTCACAACCGGAATACTCTTACGAATTTCCGATCTCAACGGTTTAGAACAAGTGGCTTGTTCTAAACCGTTGCTATCGGTAAGTTTACGAGGCACAGTCATCTCTTTCACACCCGACTTTTTTGGAGCAGTTTTATTTACCAGCCCTTTGCCTTTGTTTGATATGTCAAATTTTACATTTTTAGGATTATCTTTAATAGGACTTAGAAGGGCTGGTACAGACTTATTCTCATTTAAAATGTTGCGTAGAATTGAATTATCATCGACCTTCTTAGATTTCCCTACCAGCGTCCTTTTGTTGCTGGATTTTTTAGAGGCCAAGGATTTCGCCTTGACCACTAAACCAGCCTTCGTAGGTAGAGAAGTCTTTGAAAGGCTTGACTGTGCATCGTCAACTTTATTCTTCGATGACGAAGATGCTGATTTAATTTTCTTGGGTTTCGAGCAAGGTTCAAAATCAGAATCATCATCATCATCATCGATGAATACCTTCTTCGTAACAGTAGGCGAAGATCGAGCGAGATTTTTTTTCGGCACACTCAACTCACCCTGACACGCTGCAGTCGTACCGACGCCGACATTGCTGCTCCCTGGTTGACCTTTCTTGACAGACTGAGGCGTATTTTCAACTTCATCCAGGAGACGCAAAAAAGCTGGGTCGATGTTGTTAAGGTCTTCCTCGGTAAGATACATATCCGTCTGAAAAGAAAATATTATTTAGATATTAAGCATTTCACAACTTACACACTTTCTGTTTTAATTAAAATAAGAAATTACCTGTATGTCACCAAAGTCATTGCTAGCCATCGGTAGCCGTTGTGAGCCGCCGCCATTATTGCGCGTGGGTAACACAATATCATCCTGCGATGGTCGGTAGTTGGCTACGAATGCCATCGCCGTCAGGGTATTCACAATTGGTGATGGAGACCTTCTTGCACCTTCCATTTCTAATTTTTAGAGATAAATTTCCAAAGAGGAATACAAAACTTAAAGAATTAGAGCTTTAAAAGCACGAACACGTCTGATCGACTTAAAAGTTGAAGATGAAAAGAACTTCCTCCTCGGCATCAGTGACGCTAACGTGAGGAATTCACCCCACCAACCCCCCTACTCCACACCTCACCCTTATTCTCATTGGTTGTAAATTAATCCCACTCTTCACCCCACTCTTATTTTTTATTGGTTGAAATTAACCACTGCTGGAGCAAATGGCTAGATGCAGTAGCAGTACAACTAAATAGTGAATAGCTTTACATTATCTGACTACCATTTATTTTGAGAGAACTCATATATTAAGAAAACACAACAATTTGTATACAAATTTTATTAACGAATAATAAGAGAATACATACATTTGTTACAATTATTGACTACTTTCTGATTAAGTAAAATATTGGGATGAATTTTCCAGTTTTGTATTATGTTTGCCGATCTTTGCCTTAAGTATTAAAAGCATGATTAGACTGGCTTAACTCTGCTATTGCTGCAAGTAAAGCATCTAAATTATCATTGTTTTTTTCAACACCTCGTTCGAGACTATTTACGGCTGATATTAACCAATCAAAGTTTTGCTTTGGCTCACTTTGAAAGAATCTTATATCAGAATGTCCCCAGGGGAGCGTCTTTGAAGTATTTGGGATAATGAAACGCTTGTCGTCATGATGAGAAAGAGCTACTTTATTCTGCATCTCTGTAAAAATATCATGTAAATGACTTCTAAATGTGTTCATTTTTCGAAATATTAAACCCCCTTGTTCAACGACTTTCTTGTAGTCGTCTACCGTCAATTCTTTTTTAATCACCGACTTCTTTACACCTTTGCCTTTCTTTAGCTCATTACGAACTGATTGCACGTAATAAGCTTTTGCACCCGTACCATAAAAGCTAATAATAGGATCCTCAGGGAACTCATCTTTCATATTTCCGAGCACTGATGGATTTTTTGGAATATTAAATTTATTTCCTTCATTATAATTAGACGTATCAAATTTTTCGGGATTTTGTACAATAAAGTCGTAAAAATTGTCGGTAAAAATTTTAATAATTAGCGAATCTGTGTCCATATACAACAACGAAGAATCATGACCGAATTTACTTTTAATAACATCATAAAAAAAGTCATACATAACCGTCTTCGACAATTCAAGTATACAAAAGCCCACGTAAATTGGTTTGTTATACAGTACTTTCAATTTACCCATTTCAATTGCTACAAAATCTTCGGAGAAAATTGTGCATGACTTAAAATTTGGACGAGCTATTAGTGTATTTGCACCTATAGTTTTTCTTTGATTACTCCAGTGAGTAACTAACTTAATATCTTTTCTGTTATCGACATTTTCCATTGTCTTACCAAAAACCGCATTATTCATTAACTTATACTGATCTTTTTCAAATTTATTGGTTGCTTTATTTCGCATTTCTGTATTCAAATCGATATATTTTTTTAACCAAGGTGACTGATTGAATTTAAGCACTCTATGCGTTTTTAATACCATTAAACCATTTCTAATGGCTTGTTTCAAGTTTCTGTAGTGTACAACATATCTCTTTTTATCATTCAAATTTGGAATTAATTTCGATGATTTTGATTTTGATTCAGGCGGTATAACGTTTTCCACTAAGAATGGCAAGTCTGAGTGTAAATCGTGCAACTCTTCAGGGTAATGTATATCCACTTCAAAAATATACCCGCATGCACTTTGATCTGAAATATTGGTAACATCTAAATCGATAATTTCTCTTTCAGATAACCACTCAAATGTACCTGTAGGTATTACCTGAGACATACTGTGTCCATATAAATTCGTGGCGTCTAGATAAGTAATGAATGATGACGGCTCATTGGGATTGTAATTAGGAAGAAACTTATTATTCGCAATATGCTTCCTTTCTGAACACTGGCTTATTCCGCCACGTATACCCTTTTTAAAAAAGTGAATCATATCAATGTCTGTTAATAGTTCTAGTTCCACTCCTGTCAATTTTAACATAGCGTCCCAAGATAAACCTGGAGCTGTATAATATTGAGCTGGATCCAATTTATATTTATTCAGACAAATTTCGCGAAAATTTTCAAATACGTCACATAAAAGAAGCACATCTGATTTTAAATAGACATCTGAATAATCGCCCAAACTCTGACACTCAAACAACCTCCATACATTTTTAGCTCTTTCATAATCTTCATCTGATATATGTATTTCATTTAAGTTGTCATAGAATTCCTGCTTGGAAGGCAAATTTCTATTATTTAACTTCTCTAAACTATCCACAAAACTGTATGGAAACACACCTTTCCGTCGCATTAAATTAAATTTTACATTATCAGCAAAAAAGCTTCTAGTCATAACCATTTGGTTATCGGTTAAATTTTCTCCTAAATTTTGTAGTGATGCCGACATAAATTTGAAACTATCAATGAATCGTAATTTTAAAAATTTATTTTTCTTTTCTCCTTTGCTGTTAACATAATCATGCATATAAAGATGTTTTGTGAAAGATATATATTTTTCCTTGTTTTGTGGTATTACATCAATTTTGTCTTTATGAGAACATAAATCTTTCACAAATAGGTGTATATCATATCCGCTCATATTGTGAAATATAACCGGAATAAAATTTGGTATTTTATAATTTAAATTACAGATAGAATGAGCAGCACCGAATCTTATTTTACCAGTGACGTGGCAATGATCTTTCACTTTTACATCGCCTTCTTCGAAGGGTTTCTCACATATACCGCAAACAGTTGCGTTATTAAAATTTTCTCTCTCCGATGATGTCAGAGGAGTCATTGGAACTATATCTTTCAAATATGTATTATAAATTTCTCTTAAATCAGACTCTATACGCGATACAAAAACTTTAGCTGCATCGGATCCCCTGTATAGTTCAAACTTGGAAATGGAATTATCAAAAGAACATTTTATGAAATATGCAAAGGAATAGGGCTCATGTATGAAAGTTTTATTAGTGTAAGAGAATTCAGGGTTTGGCTCACATGTGTTTATTGGTTTCAGAATAGATTCAAAATCAGCATACACTACGAATGGTACTTGCATTTGCCTTTCAAAATTTTCAAATTTTAATATATTTTCCGGTACCTGTTTCCCATATTTATCAATCCGAAATTGTCTCGATGGTGTTGTTGTATAAATATGATTACAATCATTTTTCTGATGAAGCATTAACTGACGCTCATTACTAAAATACTGCAAGCATCCATCACAAAAATATTTTTTATGCTCGTGAGCAGAAATTTGATGTGAAACTAACCTAGATAAATTCTTTATCCAACAATAGTGAGTTTTGGCACAGTCTACCGTACAATGATGATCCTCATCACATTCCGCGGAAATTAATAACAAATTAACATGCATACGCAATTTCTTCTCAGAGTAACGCAAAGGTCCGACAACATCATACTTTACTCTATTATTCTCAAATTTCTTTTCTAAACCATATACATTAACCGATATATTATTCAATTCTTCAAATTTTGAAATATCCCGCAATTTAACTGGAAAATCCATACCTGTCAAATTTAAAACTCTTGAATAATGTGGATAAGATGACATGTCAGATGTTCGACCATTTGCAGGGTACAGCGCTGAAGTTACAGCCCAAGCAAAACAATACTGATCCTGGTTTTCTATATTCACTATGGCCCTTTTATTTTCTATGAACTTTGGTAGTTTGATGTATGATGAACCACCCAGTGGACTGTACTTATTTACATTTATTTCAATAAATTTTATTTGCACGAGGGCCCATCCTAAAAAATAATATGCAGTTATTAATCATTATTCTACACATCAATAGATATTTACATACCGGAATCACGTTCTTGGAACTCTGTAGTTTGTGTCACCATCATGTCCACAAAGGTATCGAGAAAGTTGCCTAAATCCATACTCTGGTCCAAAATCTTATTGGGGGTATTAAATGATTTCATTTCTGATATTTCTTGAGTTTGCAATATGTATTTGGCAAACGTCTCCATGTTTATTTTTACTGTTTTGTGAAGTAACAGCACTTCTTCTAATAAATTTAATATTTTAGGTCTAATTTCGTTGAAAAATATTATATAGTCTAATTTCTCATTTTCACTATGCACTCGGTAAGTTATAATTCTATATTTGAAAGCACTTCGAACAATTTCTACACCATCCATCAAAGGTACACATGAATTTGTTCTATGTTGCAATGTTCTTTTATGAGATTGCATCTGATTAGCTGTTAGAGTCACATTACAGCTGTTACACGTTTGCAAGCTTGTAGACGTTGAAGGGTTTGAATCCACTTTTGGCCGTTTTGCTGAAGGGCCATCTTGATTTAAGTTTTTACATGCTTGCCTCTGATGGCGTCGCATATTATCACCTCGCGTAAAACTAGCACCACAAATACACGTATACATCTTTGCTACGTTACTACAGGAGTCTAACGTTCAGAATGATGTTAACTCCTCTCACTCTTTTATAGCCAAGTGCTACTACGTCACAACACATTCTATCCTTGACAAACGTGCTTTTCGAGGTCGCAAGCCTAACACAAGATCGGGCAGTGTCTACATATTAGGATCGCTTACGCCGTCCAAGGTCAAGGCCACAGAGGCACAAAATGTGTGCTTGGCAAACGTACCTTTTCAAGGTCAAATGATATGATACAAGAGCGTGCACAGCCCAAGGACGCTTACGTCATCCAAGGTCAAGGTCATGACGTCACATAAAGTGGTGGGGGGAGGCCCAATGTCGGCTAAGGACCTCTACTTAAGGGGCTCCGTGCGTGGCGACCATCCTTTCCCCTTTACTCGTGGAGTGGGAGGGGCATGTTCTGTGCAGACCTCCCCATCACAAAGCCCACAAACGCAGTGCGGGAGGTGATGGAGCTGGGGTGTCCATGATCCCGGTCAACACCAAGGACCTTTCAAAGCGCCCGAGCTTCTCGTCTGGATTCCCGAGCCAGGGGAGGGTCCTCAGGGAGGATGGGGAAAAATAGGCCCACTCTAGCTGAAGGTGCACATAAATCTGCATCATAGTAAAGAGACCACAACGGTCCTTACTAAAGTGATGCAGGGGTGAGAAATGAAGCAACGTCGCAAGCGGCGAGGACTTGACTGGGGTGACGGATTATCAAGGAATACCGCGTAGCGAGGCCGTTGCTGACAAGGAACATAGCCTCGGAGAGCAATCTTCAAAAGGTTGAAGGAATGGGAAAATAAGTCCATTCCAGATAAAACTGCATCACAATGAGGAGGGTACAGCGATCCTCACTAAAGCAGTGGTGCGAAGAGAAGCAACGTCGCTAGCGGTGGGGACTTGACGGGGTTATGGACCATCAAGGAACACCGCGTAGCAAGGCTGGTGCCGAACAGAATACCGAAGTAGAACGACGTCGCGCGCGACGAGGACTTGACTGGGGTGGTTACTAGCGAGGAACGCCGCGTAGCGAAGCCATTGCTGACAAAGCATATTATACAACTGCAGGGTCTGGACTACAGGATATAATATCAACGGGGAAAGACAATGGACCTGGCAACTACCACTCCGCCTATTTTCTGAGATCTGCTGCCAACGGCACAGGAAACATGGATAGAGAGATATCTACAGGCAAACAGAAACAGACCCGGAAACCATCATAACTCGTCCATTTTCAGACCTCGTCAATGATACAGGAATATTAAAATGGACAGTGTAAACTAAGACAGGGAGAGCATAATAAGCCCAGGAGGCTGCAGTTCCCTCGGAGTATTCTATACAGTCGAGCCGTAGGAGGAGGTTTTAGTCAGTTAGAGGCTGACTCAGACCCATTCCAACTTGAGATGGGCAGCCCGTGTGGGTTTCCCCTCCTCGAAAAAAAAAACAAAAAAATAAGTCCAGTAAAAAATATAGTGAAACTATTTAAGATATTGCAAATAAAAAGTTTCATAGTGCATAGTTTACCAGCAAATTTAATATGCATACTAAACTTACACCGCTCTCCCCCTTACATTGACACACATTTGCGATACACAAAACTATTAGATTAGATTTTTCTCTCTGTGCCTCGGCCCACTCGACTATATTGGTCCATTTTCAAGTAGTAAGTACTAATTTCTGCGTTTCTATCTCTGGTGGGCATACAGACGTCAATTGAAACGGGTGTCTGGCTGATAATTCTCTGAAAGAATTATATAAGTCTTTATTTGTTCTATCATAATATTTGAGAAACCTCACTTAATTATATAGATATAATCAAAAAAATTATTCTTTTGTTTTCACATTAAATCACATTATGTTTTTCATGTTTTCGTGTTTTTGTGTTTGAATAAATATGTAAAACGTTTATCTTATCTTGAGTTATTCAAGGAGATCTACAATTTGTGTTTCAGCCGACATCTGGTTATAAATAACCTTCATATTAAAATTAAATAATAACGTCTTCAGTCTTGCTTTAATGTTAATGAGTTTCTTCGAGGTACATGCATTCATAAGTCTAATAGAATGAATCGTCTATCTTTGTATCTGGTCTTTTTCGCAACAGATACAGTCATCGCTATGAGTGCTTTCTGAATATTTGTCTCAATGATGATTTATTGAAATCAAATATATGATTTGGACTTGGATTTCAAATAAAATAAAACTATAATAAAATTTGCAACTTATTCTAGTACAATCCTTATAAGGGGGAGGTAGTACACCGCACTGCCTTATTAGAATTGTTTTAAAAATTGACACCACAATACAATAACCGACTTCATAAAATTTGAAAATCTGAATTTGACCCGTATGCTTTTCTTTTCTGTACAAACATTACTCAGGATTGGCTTAAGCGATTTTTATGAAATCTTTCTCAAATTTCAAGGCGTCCGGCGGTGGTCCCGTATTAATTTCATCAAGCTACATCTAGAACAAGGTGAGCAAAAATTGAAAACAAGGTTTTTTAAGTCGAGAATTTGCAAAGTCGTCAGTGATAATTTTTTATAAAATTCTGTCGAAATTGCATATCAGGATTCTCTGATAATAGTCATGTGCATTCATTGGTATTTGTATAAATTTGTAAATAATCATGTATATTCATAGGTATTCATGTGCATTCGTCGGTATTTATTAGAAGTTCTAAATAATAACGTGTATTCAAGGGTATTTATCTGAATTTCTTACACGTATTCATTGGTATTTGTTTGAATTGTGACAAAAATCACTGAATATATTTGATTATTTTGGAATTCATATGAATACATAATATGTCAAAGTACCTATTTTTTTAAAACTTAGAATCGATTAAAAGTATTTTCAAAATTTAGTAAATAAATCCTAGTGTCGTTTCGTGTAAACAAACTTTTAAACCTTTTACATTTAAGAAATTAAATAATTTTCAAAATTTTTAGATACGTTTCCTTTTGGTGTATAGACGCAATTTTGAAACTTCGAGAATTAGTCCAATACGTGGGGGTTTTTTGAATGCAAAAGGTGAGGTAGTAGTGATTTTTTAATATGTTGTTAAGCTTGGGGCTCTAATGAAAAATCCAAGTTTTCGACCTCGAGGCGCATGCGCTCGAACCGCCATCTTGGATTTTAGGTACAAAAATTTGGTTTTTGATAATAACTCAAAAACGGTGGCTTTCACGACAAAAGATGTTCTATACAAAGTTAAAGAGGACAAAATTTCCTACATTTTTTTGTAGCACACATATGTTAGGAGTTACAGCTCCGTGAAGTTGCACTATTTGAAAAAATAATGCGGAAACTTCATTTTGGTTGAGTTTTATTTTATTATTCTTATTATATATCATTATATTTGTACATAATTATAAAAAAAAGGCACTTGAATATTATCATTTAACAGTATTATACTTATCGTAAACAAAGTTAAAGGCGAAAAGTATATCGCATTTTTTTTTAAATTTAAGAATAGTAAATTATGATTTTAGAGCGTTACAAAAATTAATTTCTACTACATTTTGGTACGTTTCGATGATCCGGGTTGGTTATTGTAGCCTGAAAAATGTCGTCATCCTCGTCCTCGCTTTCAATGCGGATTTCCGGCATATTTCCGCAAGAATCTCCGTTGCAGAAGCCACGTACAATCGAACATTTAAGTCCAGCCATTCGGCAGCTGCATGCAGTTACAAGATACCAATTTTAATAAGGAATCGGGAGCTGGTTTTTCCGCCATTGTTATGGGAGTGAACCCGTAAGCGCCATGCTTCCAACCCCAGTCTTCAGGATTTTTCTCTATGCCTCTCCATTTCTGTACTTGGTGGTACGCCCTAAAGGCGTGGAATTGCGCCGCGTCTTTTGTAGGTGGCAAAGAGGCAAGATTATATTTGCTTTTCAGCGTAGATTTAGAGAAGCGTTGGAAACGAATCTCTTCCAAACTCTCTTTATCCATGTTGCCACCATATAAAGCTACGAGAAAGCGTACTCCGGCCTCGGCAATCTCCTCTGACGTGGCATCTTGTTGGTTGAAAATTTCAATTATTTCACGAACCGCTCTGTTTTTTTCTATCAGCGTACAAAATTTAGTTTTTCCCTGATTGAATAGGGATGACGTTGTGTCACAACCACTGAAGGCATGCAAGAACAGAATGTGCTTGGTTGCTTCTTCGTATTTGAGGCTACTTGCTGAATATATCCTCTCAGCGGTTTTTCCTCTTCCAGGTTTACGGAAGTAGATAAAACTTTCGGCTGGTGCTAAGGCTGTCACAAGTACTAAAAGGTCAACATCTTCCCCGACCACAAAAACAGCATCAAATATTGATTCACTGCATAAAGAAATTGCAGTGTTGACAATTAGCACATCGGCATCATCTTCAGCTGGTTTAACTGTAAATGCAGCCAGCTCAAATTTGTTCTTCAGCATCGATATGAGACGAACTTTATTTTTTTCATTGGCTAAAAATCGCTCCTGCGAAACTTGCACAATGCCTACTAGACAGCAGCTGTTCTCTTGCTACCTGCTTATCCGTTAAGGTTTAGGGCAATCTATTAATATGAAATTAAAGTAGAGTCTCTTTAAAAATTATTTCAATATGATTGGCATTTGTTTAAATTATTTATTTTGGTTATTAACAGCCAAATAACAAAATATAATACTTTTTTTTTTCAACGGTTCACGGAGCTGTAACTCCTAACATATGTGTGCTACAAAAAAATTGTTTTAACAAAAAATGTAGGAAATTTTGTCCTCTTTAACTTTCTATAGAACATCTTTTGTCGTGAAAGCCACCGTTTTTGAGTTATTATCAAAAAACCAAATGTTTGTACCTAAAATCCAAGATGGCGGCTCGAGCGCATGTGCCTCGAGGTTGAAAACTTGGATTTTTCATTAGGGCCCCAAGCCTAACAACATACTAAAAAATCACTACTACCCCACCTTTTGCATTCAAACACCCCTTTTTGATACCCACGTACTGGACTAAATACCAGAATCTTCGACTTTTGGAAACTTTTAGATCAAATCGAGAATTACACAGGCCCACAAAAAAAAAGTTGTCTGCGCCGGGGTACTGACCATACCTATCCCTTGTATTTTGACCCGCTGAACACGAATATGACCATAGTTTTTCCCCAGGACGTCAGGTTTTTTTTTAACAGCAAATAAATATATAAATTTTACGATTCAACAGACTTTTTTTTGCTGTAAAAAAAAACGGATGTGTTGGGGAAAAACTAAGGTCAGATTCGTATTCAGCGGCTCAAAATACAAGGGATAGGTGTGGTCAGTACTCCCGCGCACATCACTTTCTTTTGGTTGCCACTATGCCACACTCAGTGTGGCACAATCCCATACAAAAAAAGTCATCTGCGCGGGGGTACTGACCACATCTATCCCTTGTATTTTGAACCGCTGAATACGAATCTGATCTTAGTTTTTCCCCAGCAGGTCAGGTTTTTCTTTTAACAGCAAATAAATATAGAAATATTAGACTTTTTTGCTTTAAAAAAAAACCTGACGTATAGGGGAAAAATTAAGGTCAGATTCGTGTTCAGCGGGTCAAAATACAAGGGATAGGTATGGTCAATACCCCGGCGCAGACAACTTTTCTTTTTTGTGGGCCTGTGTTATTAAAACTTCTTAAATAAACAAAAGCACTTCGCGTTACTACTCACGTCTTTACTCGAATAAACTAATTTGAAACATTCGAAATAAAGAAGAAGGCAAATTTAAACCTACAAACGTTATCTTCAATGTCTTCTTAAGTCGCCCTGATGAACCTCTGGCGTGAAATGTGTCTATCCATTTTACTTCTTTCGCTTTCCTCCATCTGTGTAGCTTTAGCATCCAAGGCCAAAAATTAGGGAGAAAAACATTATCTAATCGATTAACCAGTGCTAGTAATTAAGAAATATTTAGTTACAAAAGCATTGTGAGAATGCGAAATCGACAATATACGTTTTTAAAGAAAAATTATAGTGTTTAAAATCATGAGACCTTATCTTGTTCCAGTTCAAAATGATCATATGCAGGTTGTTTCTAATTTTCCTGACCAAAAAGTGAGGTAATCGGTGCACTGTTTCCGAGTGGACGTATTTTTATCGCGAAAGCCTACGTTTTCAAATATACATGAATATGCATTATTACTTAGAACTTCAAATGAATACCGATGAGTACATATGAATACCAAACCGACGTACTCTTACCGCTGTCCAGTATAAACTGCCTTCTCCCCCGGTCGTCAGCTGCACAGCGCCACCTCGTATTCGGTGATACTTTATTACTCATCAACATTAAGTACAAATAATTCATACACTACATCCCCCATAAGCATAAACATTTGGTAGATTATCATTTTGGGCTTTATAAAATTTTTCCAACACATTTTTCTTTAGAAAAAAACAAATAATGTTATAGTGATTGTGAAATATGAAAATTAACACCTAATTCGCGGCTCGAAACGTATAGTCGTTATCGTTCAGTCAGTGATCGAAAATCCGGTAACAATTCACATTTAAATGAACACATACATAGTGGGCATATTCACTGATGAAGAAATATGAATCCTTCTGTGTTCTTAGTAAATCAATGTCTTCAGAACAACATACGGGTCATGTATAATATATGTGTCTCACTAAGATAAATAAATTTTGTATTTTAAGAACTTGGTTCTATGTTAAATTTTAAAATGACAACTGATGCCCGTCAGCTGAGACAATTGTCCAGATATGAAGTGCTACATATTAATAAACATATTCTGTTCATGTTAACTTCAAAATCGTGTATTACAATATGCAAGTCTTATTTCTTCACAATTTGGATTATAGCAGTTATTCTCATTTCTGATTGGATTACAAAGTTAGTATTAACTGGCCCAACCAATCAATATATAGGATTACACTGATTTAAAATAAATGTCAAAGAAATTCTAGTTGTATTGTACAATTTGTTGAGTTGTGTACAATTTTCTTGTGGATGTTTACTAATTTAACCAATTTTCCAAGTACCGCTTATTTATTCAAATTTAGTGAAGGACTGAAGTGTTTTATACTTATACTAGCTGATTCTCGCGACTTCGTTCGCATGGAAGACTTCGTCCGCGTGCAGTTAAGAACATTTATATACTAACTTATGCCTATAAAGAAGTACTACACACTCACTGAGTACTCCTATAGTCCTCAGGAAGTGCACTCGAGGAAACCAACTGCACATCGCAATTTGAAAACCGTCGAATACATGTCTCATTATTTTATCAGAAGAGCCCATCGCTGGAATATCACGTTTCTGACTTACGCGATATCAGAGATACGGGTACCCTTTAGACCATCTACCACCCCCCTTCAAAAAGCGAAATTTTGTCTTACTCGTGTCTAATAGATTCCAATAAAGAGTATTTCTACCAAATTTTATGCTTCTAGGTCTAACCGTTTCCAAAAAGCTTAAAAACCTCCCCCTCTCCTTTCACCCGTTCGGTGTCTCTTTTTGAAAATCGTCGAATACGAGTCTTCATATTTCCTCAGAAAAGTCCGCCCGAATAATCACGTTTCTGACTTACGCGATATCAAAAATACGAATGTGCTTTAAACCATCTACCACCCCCCGTTTTCACTTCAAAAAGTGAAAATCGAAATTTCGTCTTACACGTATGTAATAGATTCAACAAAGAATATTTTTGTCAAATTTCACGCTTCTAGATCTAACCGTTTAAGAATAAGCCCAAAATTTCAACTCCCTTTTTCACCCTCTTAAGGATCGATTTTCGAAAACTCCCTTCGTAGTGATTGCATACGTCATTCGAGGAACTTTTATGCAAAATCTGAAGTTTCTAGATCTAGCAGTTTGAGCTGAGCGTTGATAGATGAGTGAGTCAGTCAGGATTTTCTTTCCAAAAGCAAAGGAAGGGTTTTTCAGGCTTTTTAAGGTACACTGCGAAAAGTTAAGAGCGATATGAGTTATGATAATTGAATTCTATATCAGGGACTCTGATTTCTTTAGTGCTGAAATTAGAAATAATGATTTGGTAGGTTTATTTTGACTATTGTCTCAACAGCAAGGGCCAATATCCGGCAGGCACTGTTTACACCATTACACAGTGGGCCACATTTTATAAAAAGTGGCCAAAAATGCTTTTTTTTAACTTTCGAATTTCGCTTTTATACTTTGGAGGTAGTTAAAAGAATGGCCAATGCATCTTTTCTAAGAATACAAAAGCCATTAGGCGATATCTCTACCTGCTAGGGGCTCGCAAACATGACCCTTTATATAGCACCGTTTCACCGGTATTACGTCTCATTTAATCACCAACTTTTGAAGAGAGAGTGTGTGCCTAAAACGTGATAATTCAAAGTGAAATTTTTACAGCAGCTTCTTTGAGGTACGTACTTCATTTTAATATATTGCATAAAGAAAGTTTTGAATTTAAAAACAGATAGAGGATTGTTTTATTATAAGGTGTTTATCAGAAACTTTTACGAGTAGGTTCAGATTTCTGTAGAGCTACGAAACAAATCTTACGTTATCATGCCTTGGAAAAATATGTAAAAAATGCCTTAGACATTCCTTTATAACAAACAAACA
The DNA here is from genome assembly GCA_936432065.2 of Rutpela maculata. Taxonomy (NCBI): domain Eukaryota; kingdom Metazoa; phylum Arthropoda; class Insecta; order Coleoptera; family Cerambycidae; genus Rutpela; species Rutpela maculata. Next base: position 119,034,044 of record OW386291.2, read on the forward strand.
AAAAATTAGGCAATCCCAAGGATTTTCGAAATTTTGGATTTTTTATAAGGTGCGACATGTATTCCGCGAGCACCGGCAGCATCGATCACTTGACGCAAGAGGATGCGGAATCAATTATTGTTAAATAACTTTTATATTTATAATATCCTTTTTTAATCAGCATTTATTATCAATAAAAATGGAATGTTTCGAAAAAAATTCAGTTCTATTTGATTTAATTAAATAGATGTATTATAACCGGACCATAATTTTTAATAATAATCGTAGAAAAAAAAATTGTGTATGGAAATCCGTTTCATAACAGGCTGAATTCAAATATCGAATAAAAAAATGTCTGCGGGTGTGTATGTACGAGTGCATGTGTGTATGTGGGGTGTATGTATGTAGACCGTTTCATATAAACACGATAACTTCCGTTGGACTTAATATTTTTGTTTAAAATTAGCCACGTATATAAAATAGCATAGTAGAATACTCCCTATTGAAATTCAACAATATCCGTCATACAGGGCGATCTTCAGAGACGTAAAAACTATGCTTTATTATAATTTTAGAGCAAAATGTTACTAAGGTTTTTTATTAAGCACACAAAAATATGAAGACGTATATCTAAACCTCAATATAGTCTCAGGTTCGAACGATATTTCAATTTCACCTTTAACATATAAACATGATTTGCAAAAGTTGAATCTGTTTTTTGATGATTAAAAGAACAGATTCAACTTTTGCAAATCATATTTTAGAAACAAGTCACAATTTTCCTAATATAAATGATCTAAAGATATTACATGTGGAAGAAAAAGGTTTTAAATGAAATTTATTAGAATCAATAGAAATTATTAAATCTAACAATAGTTCCGGCAATAATCTTCTAAATGACGAGTTGAACCTATGTCAGTCTAATTTCTTTAATGTATTTAAATTTTAATCCCTCATAAACTTATTTGCATAATTAATATTCTTAATGGTTATTGTTATATATCCAAGATTTTATTTAAATTTTAATTTTTTGTAAACTTATTTGCATAATTTTAATATTCTTAATATTTAAGATTTTGTTTATAAATACGCACAGCCAGCCATTTGTTAATTCATTCATTTGAATCAACATTTGAAAATGACACGTTAATATGCCCAAACTGCAGTAACACGTATGTTACAATAAACTAGTGATAGAAAACAAAGTAAAGTGTTCTTTCTTTTATCATTATGCATTATGATTAACTATCACCAAGTAACGGCTTCCACAATCGATTAAATTCTACTCGTTTACTTATTCATTATAGATACTCGAATTCCAACAATGTTGACAAGAAAACAAGTAATCGAAATTTCATACAAGAAAAAGACAGAAAGACGTTCTTAACGCCAGGAGAATCTTTATAATCATCTGATTAAACACTTCGGGATAGAAAGTGATGAAAATATGATGAGATAAGTATGGGCGAAGTATTGAAGGTCTTTTGAAAGAAAATGAAAGGTGGCTCAACCAACCCTTTAATATTGAGGCCGAAGCCCATGAGACCGAAAGTGAAGAAAGTACCGATGATCAACAACCAAGTACGTCAACAGGTAGAGGCGGCGCACGTGGTCGCTCTAAAGTAGCCTTCAGTGAGGGCAGTTCAAGGACGAAAAGAAGAAGAGCTAATGATGTTTCTCGAAGCTAAGGAGCTTACCTTGGCTGCTAAAAAAGGCCTGAAACAGGAGGGAAATCCGAGTGCTTCAAAACTGATTTCAGAGGTGGTTTTAATACCCCTACCTAGATCCAAAAGAATGCTAAAGGTTTGGCACTTACGCCAAAAACTCAAAGTGTTGTTCCGCTTACACCTGACCAGGCCCTGTCAATGATGGTGGAGACAAAAGAAAGCAAACATTGCTATTTAATACAAAGAACGACAGCAAAAAACAATTTGCCAATATTTGCCCATCTTATCATAAGGTTATAGATGCCAAATTACTCTGCTATCCAAATAAGGAAGCCCAAACTACAACAGAAACTTTGGCTGAAATTCGCCTGCAGGATCTTCTTGACCACACTACATGCCGAATACTGGAATTGCAGAAGCCAGTTATACAAAACCTAACCCATGATAAGTTAAACAATCTAACTTTGTTAGTTAAATGGGGCTGTGATGGAAGCACAGGCCATTCGCAATATAAACAAGTATTTTCAGAATCCGAATTTGGTGATGGCGATATGTTCCTTACGTCACTAGTTCCCTTATAGTTATATAATGAAAAGCTAGGTGGAGATAAAATAATAATTTGGCAAAATCCACGACCGTCCTCCACTAGATTTTGTAGACCAATAAGATTCTCGTTCAAGAAGGAAACGACGGAATTAACAGTTCAAGAATCGACCTATATAGAAGAACAAATCAGTCGTCTTATTCCAACGACATGTATTATAGACCAAAATCAGGAACTGTCTGTGTCACATCTCTGCGTAATGACTATGATAAATGGCAAGGTGTGCAATGCTCTTTCAGATACTTCTTCTGCACAGACCTGTTATATTTGTAAGGTGACTCCGATGCAGATGAACCTCATCAATAAAGTTATGGAGCTACCGATAAACAATTTGGATTATCTTCGCTTCATGCCTGGATCAAATGCTTCGAGTGCTTATTACATATTTCGTATAAATTAGGAATAAATACCTGGCAAGTATGAGGTGAAAAAAACAAGTCCATTTTCGAACAAAGAAAGAGAAAAATTCAGGCGGATTTTCGCGATAAAATGGGATTGCTCGTCGATATCCCAAAAAGTGGCGGCAGCGGAACCACAAACGATGGAAACACAGCCAGAGCGTTTTTTACCTCCCAAACAGCAACAATTACTGAAGACCTTATCGAAAGGTTTGGAATTATATTACGTACATTGTCTTGCGGATACGCAATTGATGTAGGGGCTTTTAAAGAATATGCTCTACAAACGGCAAGACTTTATGTTGATACATACCCATGGTATTATATGCCAGCCTCTGTCCACAAAATATTGATCCATGGAGCTATTATAATTACGGAAGCAATGTTGCCCATTGGCCAATTGTCAGAGGAGGCCCAGGAGTCCATGAATAAAGATCTGAAGCATTTTAGAGAGTTCCATGCCCGTAAAACGTCTAGAGTATGCACCAATGAAGATTTATTAAAGAGGCTGCTTATTACATCAGATCCACTTATATCATCATTGCGGCAGCTACCCCCCCCCCCCCCCCCCCCCTCCAGAAAAACAACAATTTGTAAAGAAGTTTTGTCTTTATTGGAAAAGCCTTCACTAGAAAGCTAATCCGAGGAAACAGGAAACATTTCTACTTCAACAATGGAATTTCAATCTGAGGAAAGCAATTCCTCGTCAGAAAGCGGAAGGAATGATGGCGGTCTTGCGCTTAATGACTAACATTTGTAATAGACATTGTTTAAAATACTAAATATATATAAAATAATCCCATCTAATTAAATGTGTACATTCGAAACATATAACTCTTTCTTATCTTTCTAAAAAAAATGCCACAGTCTTCTTTCATCTTGTTTTTCCTATTTTGCATCCACTCAAATTGTAATCTCTCCTAAAAACACCTCTTACGTTAGATATTTAAGTCACTATTCTATCTGTCTTAAATAAGCGATTGTTTATAACTGAAATAAAGCAAAAATGCCATTCTATATACTCTTACAACCCCTAAAAATCGCCCCTGTTTGTAAATATTTGTTTATATATTTTTTCTGAGTTAATTACGTTAAACTGAAAAAAAAATAATAAAATGTCAATTTCTACACTAACAACCCCTAAAAGCAACCCCCGATGGTAAATATACTTTTAATTAGGTTGTCTGTCTTATTTAAACGTTTTGCTATAACGTCCAACCGAAAAAAGCTGAAATACACCATTTTTCAGCCACCCCCAAGGATATTTATTTTTTTAATTATTTTTCCCTCATTACATATGTGATTGTTAATCGATCTATAACAAAATTGAATTTTTAGCCACTTTTTGAAATTTTCGGACTACTGTGCATTATCATGTATAAAATATTACAAAACTTTCGCAAAATATTGGTTATATCTAAATTTTAATTTGACATATATTATTGGCATTGTTACTACCTTCAAGTAAGTTAACAACTTTCGCGCCAGATATTTTCCGGTGACGCCCTACAACTAAATGTTTTAAAAGTCTTACAATTCTTTTTAGAGAAAATATGAGAATAATTCTTAAAGTAGGCGGATTCTTGTGTATCATTTTTAACTACTCTACCTAATGGCACTATTTTTAAAAATTAGTGAAAAAATTCTTTATAGCATACACTGATGATAAAATCTTATTAAAATTCCACTTTTTATGGCTTTAACTGTCTTTTATAATAAATTTTAGTTCAAAAATGTCAAAAGCTACATTATTAGTCAGTTTATCAACAATATTATTCACATATAAACTTCTGCCACTATCACACAACCTACATAACGTTTAATTGAAATTATTAATAAAAACACGTCTTTAGTTATAGTGACGCAGAAAACGCAGTTAAATGACTGTGGTATTCAATAAACTTAATATTTCTTCCCTTACTTTTCATTCTCATTTTCGATCAAAATTATGAGATTTCAACATATTAAAAACTATGACTGAACAATGGAAACAAAGCATCAAGATGACAATTTGATTTCTCCCTTATATCATTAAAATGATGCCATTAATGTCTTTGTATACAGGTACAGGACAGTTTATTCACAAAAGACAATAATAAATGTCAGACATGCTCAATCAGACACATATAATCGTTATATACTGGCTTTAGTTACTCAAAGAGGCTATCCATTACTAGCACAGTATCTAAAATAATTTATCCGGTGCCGAGGTTTAATGTACTGGTATAAATAATGTACCAAATGCTGTATATCTTAATGACACGTTTAAACATGACTAAAGAAATATACACGGTATTTAATACATAACTTCAGCGTGGCTTTTGTATAATACATGGACACTTTTATACTTTAATCACCCTATATTATGTAATATGTAAACATTTTATTTTAGAGTTAAAAACAGGTAACAACTACAAATAATAAAGATTTTATTTCCTGCTCAATCCAGCTTTCTGTTCTAGTGATATTAGAAATGCCTGGTAGTAATAGTAAAAAAATGTGAAATGAAAATCTGGATACACAAGAATAGATTTATCGACAGATTTCTTCATTAAATAAGTTGTACCGATAAACTGGGAGAAAAGGGAACTGAAGAACTATTTGAAGAGATCTTTTTTGCTGTCCACCAACACAAAGATGAAACTTAAGCATTTGTGGGGTGATCAATTGGCCTCCCGACAATTTTGTGTGTGTATTCTATTATTCATTTCCACGAGCACTGCTAAAAAGTGCTCGCGAGCACTAAGCACTAAGCACTCAAAAAAAGTGTTTTATTTTTCGAGTACAAAGCACTGTTAATAGTAGAGTGCTCCCGATTACTAAGCACTCTGAAGTGCTTTAAATTCAGGAGCGCTAGGCATTAAGCACTTTTTAAAAATTTAAATAATGGAGATCCTATTGATTGAGGCTAGAATTTCATTGAATTTATGTGTTATTTATAAAAAAAAGTCAACAAAGACAACCTAGAAAGAAATTGAGAGTTTTTTGAGAGAAAATATGTATGAAGAGAGACATTTTCTCTAAAAATGCAAAATAAGAAAGATTTCAGATATAGTTAAGTGTTAGATCCACCCGGAGACGCACTGCAATACTGAATAGTGAATACTCTTCTGATTTTTACCTTGGTAGAGAATTAGTTTTTAGGGAAAGAGACAATTTATCACTATCACATCTTACATCATGCTTTTAGGTAGAAGGTAGGAGGGTACACTATTTTGTACTTCTGACTAGATCAGAATATAGATAATACTTAATACGATAAATGATAAAGTTATCATTTTTACGTGAATTTGGTCAATATGCTTATTGTGCTTGTAATTTAAAATGTAACATAATATGATGACTGATGATGATGCATGAATGAATGTGATAATGCCAGCCTTTTTCGAGCATAAATTAAATAGGAAACCATCATTGGCTTGGCACACACCCAATTTAGAGAGAGACTATTTTGAAAAAAGTAATGAATGAAAACAATTTATTACAATTGAGAGAAAGCCTGAATGCGCTTGTTACGAATTTTTTGGTCAGATCAACCGGTGAGAGCAAAATATAGAACGCACTTCTTAACACTGGGCTGAACAAGATAGCTATCCAGCTGAAATTCCCTATTTTAACCTCCCCACAATAAAATTGTGGGAGGTTACCACATTTAGTCCAAAATCGAAAATTGAGAAAATATCAAATATTTACGTTTTGAGGTCCAAGGAACCCAAAAATGTGGTTTTTAAAAAATGTCTGTGTGCGTGTGTGTATGTGTGTGTGTACGTGTGTATGTATGTTAGCACGATAGCGGCGAAGCTACTAAACGGATTTGGATGAAACTTTGCATGAGGGTTTCTTTAGTGCTCCAGAAGATCTGAAAAGGTTTTGGTTGAGATCGGATTACGTTCAGTGCCGTTTTGGCACAACAAGTTGCTCATTTTATGATTACTTACAATTTGTAATCGAACCATTGAAAAGAAGTAAAAATTCCAATTTCAACGATATTATCAGACTTGCACCCTTTCGATTTGGTTCCCGTTAAACAAATTAAAAAGAATTCGTTATATGTGCATGCATGACAGCATCCAAAAAATATTATTGGTATTATTGTTTGGGGGAAAATGTATTTTGCCATCTGTCAAAAATAATTGGGTTGGTACCTTTGTAAATGTTGATGTATATGTTATGGTACGAGACGATACAGCTAACCTGAAAAATATATATTTCTTAAGATTTAAGAATATTACGTAGCTATTATTAAAATTTCTGCCTAGTTCCCGTACTTTCAACTAAAATCTAGTACAGTGTAATGTTTCTGAAGTTCTAAATACTTTGTCCTAATAAAATAGGACTCTTTTTGTAGGTTGGAAATCTAACCTGTAATCAGCTGTCTATTTTTATTAATCAACAATTAGGCAATCCAAACCAGTGACTTCTAACTTGGCGTGGCGGTCAAACATTTGTTGACAGTCATTAAACGTTTGTCAAAACAGTTTGTGTTTTTCCGTTGGCCTGGCTAACTATCTTGAAATTTTAACAATATAGTGTTTTTTGTGGATTGTGGCAAATCGTTTTTGATTGTTTTCAAGTAATAAACTTTATTTAATTATGCAGAGTGAGTACTTCAAGAAGTTGATGTTGGAAAATCGAGATGTAAAAACGATGGAAGGTGTTAGATCATCCCTTTTAATCGCGGCTATCCATCTTTGACGTCGTTTTCTTGACAGATCATTTATATGAGGGAAATATTTAGAATTCACGGCGTCTGGTACACGGTAAAAGCTAACCTTGTCACGATTTCCACGATGTCCACAACCCACTACTATGTGCATATCAGGCATTTTTTCCAATTATAGCCAATAATATTATCACGAAAAAATCTAATAAGTGACATTCAACATTTCTTTACAAAAAACTCATATTAAAAACCTTTAAAATGTAAAAACTACATGAAAAAATGCTGCACTAGTCACAACCTAAAAAATAGAAATAAACCCGTCTTTGACCGCCACGCCATATTGAAAAACAATTTTGACAGGTCGTTGGATAGCCTAATATAGAAAAATTATTTGCGTGAATCTTTAAATATTTGCTTGGAGCCACTGTGGCTCCAAGCTAAAAATTCGTATACAAATATTAAAAATGAGAATAAACTTGAAAAACTTAAACATGATGCAGACATGTCCTTAAGTATATTTCATAACATAAAAATCAACATTCGTAAAGCCAAATATTTTTTACAATGTCAAAACTTATTTTAGTTGTTTTTTTTAAGGTAATAATAGTTTATAGCCGTGTTCGGATATTACGTCTGATTGATGGGACGCGTCACAATCGTTGATTTAATGCAAATCAAGCTAACCGAGCTAAATCTGAAACGCGAATATTACAAAATAAATTACTAGGACGAAGCTCGACTTGCTCAGACCTTTTTGATCGTGCAGGAAGATTTTAATTTGACGCATGTGTAGTCTGCTTGAACTGTCCATAATGTTATTGACTTGTTGAGGTTAGAGTGTCATTTGGGCTAAATTCTGTATTATTATTTTTATTCCCTATTCAATGTTCTACAAAATCTTCGAAACGTTATCTGTTAATACCCTTATAATATCCGGCAATTGATTAACATGCAACATAAACAAACATGAGAGGTTATGTTTTAACAGATTGCTTGTACCACTTCAGTTCGTTCGATATTTGTCCATGAAATATATGGCTCCAAAGTCACGTGTAATTTATCTGTTTGCTCAGTGCTCTGATTTCCGATGTAATATCCAAACACAGCTGATTTGGATCCACCGTGTGGGGAGGTTCCAGCTGCTTCCAGTAGCTGCCGATTTTTTGATAACGCAAATGTGCAGCTGGTGAGAGGAAAGTAACGAGGATTAATTATCTTTTTGATGAATTAAAAAAAATTGAGGTAGTAACACAAATGTGCGTCTGTCTGAAAAATATCATGATAGCACCTTTTCAAAAAATGCACTTTTGGGCACTTTGGTTTTTTCTTTATTTTTTTTTAAATTTGAATTTCTCTTCAAATACAACGCAATAATTTTTCTGAGTTCATCTGGAAGATCTTTATGGTCGATAATTTTTTCAAATCTTTTCGTCCATTAGGTAAGTTCCAACAAATTTTTAATTAACAATTGCCTTTTATGCAAAAATTCAACTCTCCCTTGGATTTCTGGAATAATACTGTAACAAATGTATCTTTACAGTCAAGAGAATACTTTGATGCCCATTTCATGTAATTTCCTTTATGGGCATTTTTCACATGCTTATCCAGCTAGACCCTTTCCCTGGCACCTTCGCCAAATATTGCAAAATTTTCCGCTAAAAAAATATTGTTTTTCACTTTTTGCTCATCATGCACTAGACGTAGCTTGATGAAATTAATATGAGACTATCGCGGAGACATACTTTACAGTTTGGGAAGAGCTCATAGAAATCACTTAAACGAACATGTAAGTAACGATTGAACGAATTAAAAAATTAGATTTAGATATAGAGGTGAAACATGATAAACGTGAAGCGTGATGTACACTTAACATTCATTAAAATATTTTGGTAATAAATTTGGTATTTTGTTATACGGATAAAAACGGTACATGTTAGATGGAACAGTGAAGATTTTTATATGTTCATTATGGCGGGCCGAAAAAAGTGAGAATTTGAATTTGCAAACGATACAGCTTATAATTTGTTGCTATGTATCTAAAACTAATTCGGTTAAGTTTTTAGCCAAATCGGTTAATATCTAGCCAGGCCCCCACGGTCTTTAAAATTAATTATAACTAAAAACATTTGAACTTTCACAACCAGTTGAGAAATATACAAGAAAAAGTATTTTTAAGTTTGAATTAAAATTTTACAGCCCAAAACACTAAGCTATATTGTGACGTCATTGGTCATAAACACCTAACCTCAAAAATACATATCTTTTAAAAATTTCCAAGTAATATGTCACTATTATGAAAATTTCTGCTTGGTTCTCGTATTTTCAACTAAAATCTTGTTCTATGTAATGTTCATAAAGTTTTAAATATCTTCTCCCAATAAAATAAGGCGATTTTTGTAGGTTGGAAATCCAACCTATAATTAGCAACCCATTTCTAATAATCAACAATATTGAGACATCATATGTGTCAATTTTTAAATGTTTGCTTGGAGCCATACTGGTTTCAAATGAGAAGTGCGGATATAATCATTAAAAATGACAATACTTAAAAAACCTAAAAGTTGAGGTTATGTTAATTCAACCGATGACGTCACAGCCCATTTTGTATAATACCCGTTCAGTTATTCAGTTTTGATATTTATTTTGGAAATTATAAATTGATAGATGAAAGAATGTTGTTTAAATACTGGTAAATGCTTTAATGTAAGGAGTACTTCATATTAATAATATCAAAAAAGCAAAGGGCCTTTGCATACAGTGAAAACACCTAATTGTAAGATCTGCAGAGATACTAAGTAAACTTTTTGATGTTACAAATTACAACATACCCAAGAATAAAGATTAAGAGCCCAAACATCTCAAAACTGAAATTTAATTTTTTACACCATGACCCACCACTTTAAAAAATCTGAAAAAATTACAAGCCAACAACCATATGAAGTACCTAGTTATTACTGTAAAAAATAAAGATAGTCACTTGATAAAACCCTAAGAAAAAAATTCTTCAAAATTTCAAAAATGTTTGGCGAGCCGAATTTTAAGCCAAAAAATCTGCAAAAAATTCTTAGCTTGCAGCCTTAAGAATGTATGGATCTTGATTTTTTCAGATTTTTCAATACAATTGGAAACGCGAAATTAAATAAAAACTGAAAATCACGTCTCCCTCTATAACTGGCCCAACCGTAGGGGTACGGATTTAAAACTCGGCAGAAATTGTTCATTAATAGAGAGTTAACAAGCCATGTATGCAAAGTCCAATTTGGCTCAGGGGCATTTTTCACTATGCTTATCCGGCTATACCCTTTAATGTATCACAAGGATGCACTTTTCAGAGGTCTACGTTAAAAGAAAAACGATCTAAATCGGACTTAAAATAAACTTTTTACTGGGTTTGTTCCAGGCAAAATGGGACACACTGGTGTCACTCAAGAAAAATCCAAAAATAAGTATTTTCTCACAAAATTTGGTACAAACCCATTTGAGCCGAATCCATAAAACAAAAAAATCGCTAGTAAGATTTCTTTATTTTCCGCTCCGAAAAAAGACCACAGTAGGCCTAGCTTTTATGTTTTATAAAATTCAATGTACCGCAAGAATGCACTTTTCAGATCTAAAATAAACATTTTATGGGGGTGGTTCCAAGCAAAATGAGACACTGTGTATACGAATGAATGAATATTTTCAAAAATTGATATTTTATTTCATGGTTATCTCAAGTGTAAATGAAAATATAACTGAAATTGAATATTACGAGAAGATAATATATAAATGTATGTGAAGTTTGATACGTTATATTTACTTGTTGAAGCTACTGTATGACAATGCCAATACTACATTTTACGATCTAGTCTAGTCCAATGTGTCATTAATTATATTATTATTACTTATTATTATAATATTTTCCAATACGTATCTTAATACAAATTTACTACGCCCATGGAGCGAAATCATTGTCATCCTTCAATGAATTAGTACAGGCAATAGAGAATGATGACGTCAGTTCAAAGATTCATTGCTCCTACTATAGGTATATTACACTATACGACACCAAAGCAATCATCTATCATTTTCCACAAACTGTGGTGCTCTGACTCCGTGATTTGTTATAGTTAAGATGTCAATTTTGCCAAGCTATTAGTGTCATTAAATGATTTTATACCGATTTCTAACTTCAAACTGAACCAAACTATAAATGTCAACTCATACATCTTTATAGCTCCGCAACATAAAATATAATAAATGTCACACGTTCTTTCTCTGTGGTGGTCGGCCGTGCCTTGAACGATTAATTGTTAAGATGCTAAATTGTACATTGCGGCTAAGTAGGTCTAATTAACCAAACTAATTAGGTATATTTAAGAAAACGACGATAGACCACAATTTATTTATTAAAAAAGATAGTGAGATATCAGTAATGTTTTTTTAATTTCTTACTTAACGTCGGTCTATTTCCTCTAACAAGGCTAATCAGTTAATCACCGACCGCCAGGAGATAAGTGCTCAGTGTTTGCGTAAACCCCCTAACCTGGAAATTTTGCCCAACCCTCACCATGACCGGATTATCCATAAAGCTAACTAGACTTTAGCCTAGGAGCGACAATGCGTGAAGGGGCGTGCGTTAGGGCATGAGGGGCGTCGCAAGCTCTTTGCGCTCTCTGCTTATTAAAAACATATATTTTGTCCCAATTTTTTTCCATTTCCTTTTAGTGCAGTTAAACTGGTTCTTTTCGGCGACAACATTCCACCTGAAATTTTATTGTTTATTCTTATGTAATATGGTCTCGAAAAAAATATTTACGCCCAAAAATTCCTTGTGCGTCAAAAGTTGCACCTTTTGACGTACTTTTGCGGATTTTAAACTTATCTGCTTCATATATCTTGTACTAGTAATCTGATGGGAATTTTAAAAATACTGGCTTATTTGAAATAAAATTCCTAAAAAACATGGACCTGTCCGATATGTATTGGTCAATCCGCCATCTTGGAAAAAAATAGAAAACACCAAAAATGGCCGTAAAAATAAAAATTGAATATATTTTCTATAAAAAGGAGTAATTTCACCAAAGTTGGAAAAAATAAACCTCATTTATGGTCAAATATAATGCACCAATAGCGGACGTCGTATGTCAAATAGAACTGTCAAGATCAGTTTTGTTGATCGTTGCTTGGCAACGGATCTTTTCCGGTCTGTTTTCTGATAGTTTCTTAGCAACGGACTAACATACTGAAATTGTGCATTTTTCGATCTGAAATAGCGCCGAAAATGTAGATATTGCCGATCGATTTCAGAAAAAATAGACTTCTGGCATATGTCAACTCGTCGAGTTGGCCATGGTTCAAGATAGAAAAATCAGTGAAATTATATCATCGTTACAAGGCTAATTTTTTTTGTGTGTACACATTCTATGTTTAAACTTAATAAAATAAGATCGCCAGAAAATGTGGGCCGTCAGGGGCGCAGCCAGAGAAAAACTGATAAGCCAAGAGTGGTCCAGCATGCCATTAAGAACAGATATTCTGTTCACGAAGCATGTTGCGACATCGTAAACCGTGCGCCTGGCAGTGTGCCGTGTTCTTGAATTTTAAATACTCTATTTGGTAAAGACAGAGTCATAAAATCTTATTACATGCAGATCATCTAAAAACGTGGTTAGGATGCTACAAGAAATTGTAAATATTCCTTTATATTGTATATGGGCAAAGTATCTGCATTTTAAAAAAAAAAAAATCAGTTGTACTATGGCACTTTTTGGATAAATTACGAGTAAATTACTGCTGCTTGCGTTATAAAAACTATATTTCTCTCATACCTGCCTAAAAAATATTCACAGACATCATAACCGCCGTGTAACGGGGGCGAAAACTGAAATTGGAAAAATTTAATAACTCAAACAACACGTTCATTTTATATAAAAATGAATTTATTTCGATTTGAGAAAAGTAGTACGCCCATTATTGCAGATCCTTGCCTGAGTGATATATTACTCTCTGTCTTCATCAAATAGAGTATATCATATTCGTCACAACATACAAGATCTATGCCACCTCTCTCTGCTCGTTTGCAACTACATTCTTCGGTAAAAAAAATTTTGAAAAAAAAATTGAAGCGCCTTCAAAAAAGGTCGGTAAAAATTATGATAAAAAATCGCACCGTCGCATAGTGGCGCAGGAATCCGAAAACGTGGCAATAATTCTAATTTCCGGCACAATCCCTATACGGATTTTTGAGGGTGCACATTTTAAATCTGACGTTGAAATGTAAAAATTAAATATGGCGGTTTCAATATGTCGGCGGAAAACGTTTACTTCGGGATTCATTGAAACAATTTTAGTAAACATAGATTTCTGGTATTACTGAAATCAAAAAAGTGTGTGCGTTCTGAAAGAAAAATTTGAAAACGACGTATTCCAGCATGACGGCTGAAGTATGTGGGATTTTTTAACTACTATCTCCATTTCTATTTTTTTCTACATTTCTACGCAATTTCACATTTTTTTGTCCCCCTATGTACAAAATAATACTCCTAATCTTAATTTTATTAACCTAACATACAGGGTGACCCCATTATATAGGTCAAACTTCACCAGGTGAACTGAACGGTTTCGGTTTTAGTTATTATTTTATCTTATAATCTATAAGCAGTGCAACATTTTTACACTAGTGCAGTTCAGTTGATTCGAAAGGGAGGGCTTAAATCCACATATCCTAGAATTCCACATTTAAAACATGACAACACTAAATAATGAACTAACAGGTCACATGTCTTTCGATTATTAATGAAGGCTCGGTAGTTTTATTTTAATTTTTAAACTAAAATAGTTCACCCATAATAATATAACAAATTCACAATGGGCACGTATGTGAAAATGAATTATATCCTATGGTTACAAAATATATTGTGGTTTATTGATATAATTGCTTAACCTTGTGTTTGAAATTATAATTACTATATAACTTAAACAATTAAAGTAAAATAACGTAATATATTCAGTACATACCTAAGGTACTGGATCGATAGTTTATTAAGCCAAAAACTGCACTTAAAAGTTCTATAAAACATTTTGCGCATCGATCATACGCAGATACTACTTAATAATAACTGTTTTATGGAGTTGGTAGTATGCCAGATGACCTTGACTGAAGTTAGATAGTGGGTCAATTGATACACTGATATGCCCTCTTCCCATATATGAACAACGTAAAGTCCATTTCATTTTACGACTTAATACCGTTGTCGAATTCCTGCCCCACTGTGCATCAGATAACCGAGTTATTTGAACCTTATTACGTAATATCGATATTCAAATCTGTTAAAAATGCGTTTGAATTTGTTATTTGTTTATTTTTACACCGACCTCAATATTGATATTAGTAATAAAATGCAATTAACTGAACAACGCGTGGTGGTGAAATTTGATTTCATTTCATAGGGGGTAGTCTATTACAGAGCAGTATAAAAAAGTTGCAAATAAATATAAAATATAGATTTTGATCTACAGCAGGGGGCTACATGACGGGAATGTGAGGAAGAGCGCTCCCTTAGCCCCCTATCTACGCCACTGGTTTATTTGTGGTTCAAGCAGTAAAATTTCCCTAAACGCTCCGAAAAAACTATTCAGATTAATAAAAGAATATGAATATTCCTGAAACATTGAGAGAATTTGTATAAAAACTAATAAGTTGGACTTAAGCCAGAAGTGCTAAAGTAAAGAACATTTTATCATGTTATTTATTAAGATAATAAACAGTTTGCAGTTACTGATTACGCATTGAATTTGTTATGTATAAAATTGTATAAACAAATAATAAACGTGTGATAAAAACATCGAATAAAGTCGCCAGTCTAAGGTCAAACATTTACGTGTTGGGAAAGGTAAGTGTGTGTACTAAAAGCAATATTTCAAAGTTTTAACATCTTTATTAACAAAATTGCATATATAACCTACAAAGGTACAGAAAAATACAGTTAAATAGTAGGCATATGCAAGAAAAAACGTAAGTGTATTTGCAAATTTAATAACAGTACAAATTAGTCTTACAAAGCACTTTAATGACACTAAAATAACAACATAAAAAAATGATATGAATATGTACACGATGATCATAAAAAGTGATTACGTAAAACTACACAACAAACAATAAAAAATACAAAGTTTTATATTGCAAATCAGTTAAACCTAAAGAAAAATAGCAAGGAACTACCATTGACTTACTTTAAGCAGCAGAATATAAAATATACTTTAAATTAAATACATACATACACTTTATATAAAATTTTAATTTGTTCATAATAATAAAAAATCTCATTTAAGCATATAATGCACATAAAATCCATACATAATAAAATATCAGTCTTTTAAAAAGGTACAATTTCTTCTCAATTTTACGCAGAACATACTTCAGTTTGGCACTTAAAAAGTGACTATCAATCACCACAATTAAACAAGCTACGGTTATAAATTTATATCACAGATTTCAGTCACAGACCAAACTCCTTCAAATGGCTTTTCGTAATCGATAATCTTGGACTTGGAAGAAAAAAAATTATCCATCCAGAGAGTGACTAAAGTTACTAGAGGTAAAAGCAGTCATCCAACCCTTAAGGATGGCTTTGGATTTGGCAACGTTGAATTCACGGAGATTATAGGAAACTGTAACAAAGAAAAGTATGCATTAATTAACTTCTTTATTAGCCTTCGATAAAAACTAATTATCTTTAATGCATCGATTATAACCAGGAAGTGCTTATTAATACATATTTGGATTGGAAAATACATTCATTTGTGTAATGATTTTGCAATATATTCTACCGGTCTAGTAGTTACCAATATCAGGGAGGCCTTTGAACTATTTTTAGGTGAGGTGTAAAACTGTACATTGTGTAATGGTCGTTCTAAATTATATTTATTTTAAGGCAAAGTGGCCCTGTCAATGAACGTTCAATAAGGTAGTCTAGAGGGAAATCCCGAGATCACAAGTTTGACTTGAGGGCTGTTTTAGGACTATTTAGGATGTAAATATACCAAAAGTCCCCTGCACGGGGGCACGAAGACGGTACCGGTTTTTGGGTTTTCGCTCATATATTGAAAACGCATAGCCATAATCAAAAAGTGGCTATATGCAAAATTAAAGCTGACTAAATTTTCTACAATAATGTTTCTATTACTTTTTGTCGTGTCTGTTATGGTTCAGTAATGTATATCTTTTAACTGTATTCCAACTTTATTATAAATTTATTATAAATTGAAAAAAATTTTTTAATAATCGTCGTGAAAAGAAATTTGTTGTACAGATATCAGTTTCATAGCAGACTGAACCCAAATATCGAATAAAAAATGTCTGTGTGTCTGTAAGCGTGTGTGTGTGTGCGTGTATATGTATGTGTGTGTATACAGTTTCCTGTAAACACGATAACTTCTGTTAGATTTAAAATATTTAATTACAATTTGGAACATATGTAAAACAGCATAGTACAATGAAATGAAATTTGGCCATATCTGTAACATATGGTGATAACCAGAGACATGCAAACTCTCACAACATAATAATTTTATTAAAAATACCATGTTCCAAATTTTAGGACATTGATATCATCAAAGTTAGTTTGAACCTAACATACACCCAGCATATTGTGATTTATAAATCTTATACATATTTTTGTACGCTCAATCAAAAAAACGCATTTTGCTCTGAAATTAAAATAAAGCCTATTTTACGTAAGAGTGAGAGTTTGTAGGCATCCGGTAATGACCATGTATTACAAATATGGCCCAATTTCAACAAGAATTATTGTACTAAGCTGTTTTACATATGTTTCAAATTGTAATTAAATATTTTAAGTCTATCGTGTTTACAAGAACACACACACATACATATACACGCACACACACACACTTACAGACACAAAGACATTTTTTATTCGATATTTGAGTTTAGTCTGCTTTGAAACGGATATTTGTACTACAAATTTTTTTCCACGATGATTATTAAAAATTTTGTTCAATTTATAATAAATTTATAATAAAGTTGGAATACAATCCATTACTGAACCATAACAGATACGACAAAAATTAATAGAAACATTATTGTAGAAAATTTAGTCAGCTTTAATTTTGCATATAACCACTTTTTGATTATAGCTAACCGTTTTCGAGATATGAGCGAAAAACCAAAAACCGGGACCTTCTTCGTCTTCTTCAATATCATTGGCGCTTAGAATTTTACGGTTTAAATTTTTAAGATTGTCTCATTAAATATCAATCACTGAAAGCGAGAGATTTAATATTTGATAAAAAATTATAAGATTACATGCGTTATATTACTTGGGCAACATAGCTGGAAGAAAATTTATATATAAAATTTAAAAGCACGAGTGACATTTGTAGAGAATATACCACGAACAAATTATGTCTTTAGTGTCTAATAAAGACAATTATCCACGTTCCACACTTCATGAAATCTCATTTTTATCACCTTATTGTGTGTCAGCGTAGGACATCGGTAGCCCTTCTAACCGCCTACGCATTGTACTGGGAATAGATAAACACCACAGATAGTAGACGTCTTTCTACGTCTTTCTTTTCCTACTTTATCTGGTCTCTCTCTTGCGCTCGTTTATCTCAGGACCCATATATAAAACTGCATTTGCTGAATCTGTATGTGCAAAGCATTCAGGTGGCAAAATAGCGAGATAACCAGTGTATAAAATAGATATAAGATTTAGCATCTAATAAATATCCATACATATTAATTATGAATAAAACTTGATTAAATAAATAATTAAGGACAAATTAAATTAAATTGAAAATAAAAATATATAATAATTACCTTTAGTGAAACAAACCATTTACATTTTAATCAAGTTTTATTCATAATTAATATTAAATCTTATATCTATTATATATTCCAATTCGGTAATATTGAAAGTTATATTACTTTTATTTCATTACAGTCCCGAAGAAGATTAAGACATTAGTGGAAACGTCGTCAAGTGGAAATAATCGTCTTTTATTTTTGTTAAAAGAAAAATTGTACTACGACTTGATGCACTTAAACAGTCGAAGTCGGCGACGACGATTCAATTGAGTTATTGTTTTAAGCTTTGTTATAAACGTTTCGATCTAAAATTTGGCACGATGAGTTACCGCCATTAAAACCATATTACAAGCTATTATTTTCCTAAAGATTCGTTAAAACAGACGTTATTGTTTAAGCTATCATTAATTGTTTACAAATTGCAAATTTCAGTTGTTTTTATTTTTTGCAACTTAACAAATTGACCAAAAAGTTTAGGATACCTAGAACTAGTTTTCTATACAATTTCATAACGAACAATCTGTTTTGCTTTGTTGTCATATGAGCTAAACAGTATACAGCCAGAAACATTTAAGACAAGCTGTGAAAACAACACAATTTTGGAAGGGAGCGTAGTATTTTTGAAGATAAACTGCTTTAACAAACTGACAGAGGGACAAAGAAGTCATTTTATAAGGATTACGTTTTTCACTTTTAAGTACAAAACCTCAAAAGTGCAATTATGTTGCATGCAACCGCTGAACGATGTTGGCGTTGATGTAAGTCAAAAAGAGCAAATTTTATCTCAACTCCAACACTATTACCTAGCGAGATAATATGGTTATGTTGTTTAACATTTTTTAATGGTAATTATAATAACAAGCACTACATGCAATGAAACTCATAACAATTATTGTTAAGTAAACATTTACCGTGAAACTACGACTAAAGTTATGATAGTATGTAACAAATTCATACTGGTAATTTATAACATTATATATAAAAAACGTTCACTCACAAAATGAAATTAAAATTTTAAAATGAAAATGTTAAAATAAATAGAGAATTTGATATTGTTGGCAAAGTCGCCAGCCAATTTAATTTTTTTTATTTGTTTATTCACGCAGAGGAAATATATTTAAATTGCGTTTAGTTGATTAAAATGCATTCCAGCGCATCAGGTGTAAGTGAAATCTTTGTTTACGTCCCAAGGTATCGCTTGTAAAAATAACATTTAAAAATATATGCAAAGGTTACACTGAGTTAAGCGCCAATGAATAGAAAAAAAAAACATATTCTAGCAATTTCTAGAATTCTAAATTTCTACCTCAAGTATATTTTAATTTCAAGTATATTGCTTTTTGTCGTCGTTTAATTTATAAAACAAATGTAGTGTTCTCTTGAATGAAAATATTTAAAATTATTCAAATTTTATAATTCAGGGTATCTATACATCTAACCCCACCTTATGCTTAATAGTACACGCAAATTAGATTAAAAACCAGTGAATAGAAGATATAATTTATAAAGTAATAATACTTAAGATGCGTACTCTATATAGGGTTAGAAATAGATACTCGAAAAGTTCCCCATTTTTTGCAAAAAAACACCCCTAACGGGGACTTAAAGCTGGTTATTCACTTTCATCTTGTAAACCGTTCGTCGGAAGAGAAAATAGCATAGGAAATAAAAAAAGTGTCGTTAAATTCTGCATAAAAAATGTTCTATTAATCTTGTAACTTATCCTCCCCTATTTCGTGCTAACAGCGTCCAAACAGAGAGTTTATTTAGAGCGCACAGGCAAAAATCAATCCTATTCGAAGTTTCACAGCGAATATCTTATCTCTGTATAATATTTTCAATAAATAAAAAAAGTAAATAAAAAAAATAAATTAAAAAGAAATTAAAAAAATTAATTCTTGTGCATTTTTCTCGTTAAAGTAACCGGTTTTAAGATACTCGCTGTGTAACTTCGAATAGGATCGATTTTTACCTCCAAATTACCCCCGTGTTAGGAGGCTGTTAGCGCGAAATAAGTGAGGATAAGCTACAAGGTTAATAGGATATTTTTTATGCAGAATTTAACGACAAATTTTTTATTTCCTATACTTTTTTCTCTTCCGATGAACGGTTTACAAGATAAAAGTGAAAAACCAGGTTTAAGTCCCCGTTGGGGGTGGTTTTTTGCAAAAAAGGGGACGTTCTACCCCTAAATGGGGGGAACTTTTCGGGTATCTATTTCTAACCCCGTCTAGTACTCATCTCAAATAGTATTACTTTATAAATTATTTCTTCTAAAATGTCTAATTTACGTGGACTATTAAATGCTTATTCGATACTTAGTTTTTATGTTTAATTTTTCGAGAAAAAGATCTTCGGTTATCAAGGATCTGATTTTTATCCAATATTATATGTTGATATACCTAGTACTTCTGTATTCGACATAGATTTTTCAGAAATATGCAGAAAGATGAGTATTCGCACCATCATACTGACATAATCACTCCGATCTTAAGACACACATGATTCATATTCAGCTTACTGGTTACGGAAATTAGCGATTACGTTAATATATAAAAACTGAAACGAGATATTTGCAAAGTAATATGAACTCGTAAAAGGTAACTTTTATTTTGCTGGCTGCATATGTATGTATTTGTTAAATGTAATAAATGTATGTGTTGTGTGTTTTAAATATATTCGTCTATTGTGGATATTTGTAAGGCAGAGTTCCACAAAGCAAATGATTATCACTGATAACGAATTTTAAAAATGTATATTTATTTTAAAGCTGCGGGGTCAACTATGTGAAATAATTCCTTGTAATTATCAATGGCAGTTCGCTTCAAGCACACACACCATAGCATATATATTTATGATCATTTTAGTGAAACATTCTGATAAGATTTTAGAATGGAAAAACCCAGAATTGCTCCGAAAATTTAAAATGAATATTGAAATTTCAAATCTTTCTGATTAAAAAATATGCTAAAAACTGTCTACGACATTGCACATCTGGAAACTTTCACTTCCTTGGATATATTAGAGGATAAAGAACAACTGTAAGATATTTGTCAAATGCAAATTTTGTATCAAAAGTAATGTTAAAATTAAAAACAAATGCATCTCCAAATTGTACTTTTGACTACACCTAACCCTGTATATGGCTGTAAGAACCCTCTTATGCATATATTATTTCCAATAATATTATTGTAATCTGTCTTATTTTTTATAATTGCATTAAGCTGGATTATTTATTTGCGGCAGAAGCATTTCTTTTATCGCAGTTATTTATGTCCATATATGTCGTAAATTGATGTTATGAGGACTGATAACAATGTAGTAAAACAATAAAAGATACTTCGGCCACAAATAAATCCAATGAAGCAGAAAGCATGAATTCTCCTTTTAGTCATTTAATGGACAACAGCATGATCGAAATAAATTGTATTTAAAGAAGATACTAACTATTTTTACACCCAACATGCTGCCTGCATATTCCGAATCATAGGTGGATCAAAATGGATTTATTTTACCAGTATGGATTTGAATTTTCTAAATGCGTCCAGCTCGCAAATTCCGACCAAGAATCCATTTTTGCCTGGACAATTTCAACACACTTTCTCGTATTTACCTTAGATTCACTTGGATTCTCCCTCTTCTTGTACATATCGTCATTTGATAATGATTTGTGCAAAGGCGTTTGTATTTTCTTTATGATTGTGTAGTTCTTCCCTTGGTTGTTGTCCCAGTACTCCTTTCCCTCGCATCGGAAGCACACACAAAACTCAATTTTTTTAGAATTAGGAGGAAGGGGAATTTTAAAAGAAAAAGTGTCGTACAGTACATAAGCTGGGCTAACATTCGTCGATAAGTTATTCGGCACATATACACAAAAGGCGTCCTCGTATGTCTTCCAGTTGTTAATCGAAGATCGAACTATCACTTCCTTATGGAAAGACATGTTGCTGACTTTAACGGTTCCTAGTATAATATCCTCCGAGTCCTTAACGATTACATTCTCCAAAGAAACTTTATCGGTGTCGAGTCTCTTTCGAAAATCTACGTAATCTGAAGCTGGCTGCGAAAACGTCACTTCCCAAGGTTCTATCTGCCCTACTGGGTCTGCGGTAATCCCTTGCGTAACTTCCGCAAGAAATCGGAAACTCCAAAGAGGAGGGACGTTGGACGGTTCTGTCATCACGCGAACATGTGTAAGGGACATGCCTTTGTCGTCTGCGAATACTACTTTCTTCTTCAGTCGCGTCGGACTCGTTGGATCTTCGTCACTGGAACTCGATGATTCATCCGATGGGCGAATAACTAGGCACGGGCGTTTTGGAGAAGCTGGCATTTTCGACGAAGGTTTGTTAAAGCTATTGAAAGAGTGTGAATGTTGGATCGACCGGCAACTGCCACGCGGCACCCTTGGGAAAGAGTCTGCCCCCAGTCGGAGTGCAGCATAGTCGGTGAGGAAACCTCCTGTGGGCGGGCTGTGGCTGAAAACTGGGGGACTGTGTGACACCAACATTTCGTAGTCAACCATAGAGCACATGAGAACCTGAAAATAAACAGTAAGACTTTAGAAGTGTTGCCAATAAAACTGATTGTGTAATAGTATTTGCAAAGGCCGCACACATGCGAATTCCTAACATTTGGTTCTA
Organism: Rutpela maculata; assembly: GCA_936432065.2. Lineage (NCBI taxonomy): Eukaryota > Metazoa > Arthropoda > Insecta > Coleoptera > Cerambycidae > Rutpela > Rutpela maculata. Next base: position 119,056,814 of record OW386291.2, read on the forward strand.
TGTAGATGCGTAATTTTGTTTGGCATAATTAGCTAAAACGTTTTTTATATGAAAATTAATAGATTAATACACATTAGTGCATTTCTTAGTCGAAAAATTGTAAAATATATGCAACTTTCTAGAAACATCTTTAATACAATATTGGTAAAATATCTGGAATATTTGTAATATTTTCTTCTTACTTCATATTTAACTCATACGTTTATAGAAAATTTAATTTTTTTTCTACATGTTCAAAGAACAATATAAGGCAATACTATAAGTTTATTTAGTACAATTAATATTAATAAACATACCTAGTATCAAAAAGATGAGTTAAAAGCACTCTGCTCGTATCTCGTGCATTTTTAGTAACAACTGAAGTAACAACTGCTTGTCCAAAATCTCAAAACTGATTTTGAGATTCGTAACGCATAGAGAGGGGATCGCTATTCTCCGATTGTACTACACGTGTACTATAATTATCCAGAATATTCTATTCTCTTTTGAACTTCATTCATCTTTATATACTTGTCCAAATTTGATATGACATAAATATCCTAGTTATTACTAATATAAAAACGATATATAAAAGAACTGATTTTCAAGTGATATTTTTGGACATAATAAACAAGTAATTTACAGGCTATCATACTTCAGTAATCAAACCTATAAAATTCACTAAATATTTGACATGTAAAAGGAACACGTCCTATTTTCGCGCCAAGTTCTAGAAGCACAATAAATCACTTAAAGTTAGAGAATTATCTTATTTGAAAATTTAACGATGTCTAGCTTTATTGACACTAATAGTAATACTGTGTAGTAATATAGAGGAGAATGACCCACATCAAACATTTAATTAGATAATGAATAATTTAAATAATGATTGAGAGGCACTTACTTATTTTCTGATTGATAAACTTAAAAATAGTTTTCCTATTTCTCAATACATTATTATGTTTATTATTATATTATACAATATCGACCTAATAAGTATACCGAGTATTGATAGGAATTACACGTCTTGTAACGTCTACAATTATCAAAAGACTTAGATAAGTTTTACCAACCACTACCTTCAGACGTTATTACGAGTTTGCGCTCCTTGAAAATTACCAAGTTGTGGATTCGTTAAAAATTAATTTATGAGAACACTATAAAAATAATACGATACTCTGGTCATTTTAGTCTTTATTATCTTCACTTTAGTGGATTGTGTGAGTCGGAAAAAGACCCGAAGAACTCGACTATTGTCTGATGCAACCAAAGTAGCTCTCCCCCCAGTTTTCGAGGATGCTGAACACCGTGGTGGTGGCAGAATTTCTCACTCTCCCACCCCCACAAACGGCCAAAAACCCAAATGTGGTCAAACGCGTATTGATCATATTGCACGGAAAGTAACTTATTGATCCCTCGTTTCCGAGTATGCCAATTATGGGGAGATCCTGGGACGCGTGCCTGATCCCAGCCCACCCCCTCAACGGTCAATAACCACCCTCCAAAGGGGGCGAGAGAGCGCTCTCATCATACTGGACAAAAAGGTTTCCCTACCATTTTCGAGCATGCCGAACACGGAGAGGACTACAAATCGAGTGCTTGACACCCGTTCACCCCTTTTAGCAAAAAAATACTCCTTCGCATTTTCATAATAAGTGTGACTGCACTTAGCTTTGCCCGGGGTATGCTGAGAACGCAATCTCACCACTTTGGAGGGTTGTTATTGGCCATTTACGAGGGTGGGCCATCCCAGGGAGGAATTCCACCATCACCACGGTGTTCAGCATCCTCAAAAACGGAGGATCACCAAGAGTCCCTCAAACAATTATAATACGCGTTAACCCCCGTTTGGGGATGGTTTTTGACCATTTGCGGGGGTGGGTCACCCCAACGAGAAATTCTGCCACCACCACATCTCAGCATCCTCGAAAATGGGGGGATCGCCAAGTCACCGAGCCTCTCAAACTATTACAATACGCGTTAACTTCTGTTTAGGGAGAATTTTTGGCCGTTTCCTCTAGCTAACACTAACTTACTTTCCAAATTTCAATACAATCGGACTTTTCTTTCTTAAGTTATGGTGCTTAAAAGAAACGTGACGGACGGACGGACAGACAGACAGACAGACAGACAGACAGACAGACAGACAGACAGACAGACAGACAGACGGACAGACAGACGGACAGACAGACGGACAGACAGACGGACAGACAGACGGACAGACAGACGGACAGACAGACGGACAGACAGATGGACAGACAAACGGACATTTTGTAAGTTTTTCAGATTTCGTTCACTAACACAATGATATGAATTTTTTTTTCTCTACGAGCGATATTTCCGGTTTTAGAAATGTGCCGAACAAATAATGCAATATACTCTTCGTTTTTGCGAAGAGTATAATAATCTACAATACGTGTAATCTAAAATATCAGTCGAACTTAAATCATTTCTTGAATAATTCGTCTTGGACATAACTTATAAAATAAAAAGCGACAATATGTATATTATGAAATAGGTAAAACTACTTAACAGATAAATTATTTTACTTTACTTATCTACTTAATTTTGTTCATACGGTTTTTAGATTAACTACCAACAATCAGTAGATGATTGTCGTTAAAAATCTGTGAATTATAAAAATGGATTTTTAACGACAATCTTTCATGCACAAGCTGTATTTCTGATTTCTGAAAATATTTTAGTTAGTTTTATAAATCAAATGCAACCTGTATTTCAGAGACTGGTCATAGGATTGGGTTGTGATTCAAAACTTTTCTCAGAGTGGGTCATCGACAAAACATACTAAAATTGGCCGTGCACTAGAAACCCCTAAAAAGTTTATGAAGTCTTTTAAGAACTTTTATTTGTGCGGATATTTATATTTCAATTTTTTTGATAATAATTTGTTCGAACTTATTGAACACATGCAATTCGTGTACATAATATCTAGGATATTTATTAATAATAAACTGTAAAAACGAAAATTATATTTAATAGATGTTTCTTTAGAAATCCTGGCCGACAAGTAGACCTCCTTTTATCCATATTTGGTTAGCGTTAACAGCACGTTTAGAAATCAAACAAAATTGCCTCCTTTATCAGTTAAGTGTTAATGACTAGTCGGAATGCATATTTGAAAGAATATCTATAACGAGGTTCCTCACAATCTCCACTATTTTTATACTTTGAAGCAACTTCCCTGAAGATTATCTATTGTTGTTTTTATCACAAATTCAATCACAATAGTTGTCAATTTGATTTAATGGAAAGTCAATGATAAGAATCATTTCTATAGTAACTAAACACACAATGTGGCTGAAGGCCTTTGGCTAAATAAGGAGAGGCGAGGCTTTTCGGACTTGTTTCATTGATATATAGTCTTCGATATAACTGGAATTTCTACCCACGATATTCTCTATGCACTTTTTTTATTATTGTTACACATATCTAGCTAATTTAAGACCAATAAGCAAAATAAATGAACGAATGATTTATCCTTTGCGGATTTCTTCCACTGTAAACACCATTAAACGTTTATTTGCCAGATCGTACCTTTAGTTATAGTTAACCAAACACATATTTAATTGATAGATAGACATTGCATGGTTTTCTTCTGCAGATGAAATAAAACGAGATTAATCTCTTTAGGATCAATTATATTCTCAAAGGTTCTGTGCGAAATGTTTTTCAATTTTTTTATTACTGTTAGCAGCAGTCTATTTCTGTATCAAGGTCAATCGCGGACATAGTAACATAACAGATACACTGAATCCACAGTTTCGCATCCCTTTGGGAAGATCTCCGTATTTCAACTCGGACGCGAAAGGCCGTTGCACTACATTGAATCAATCCGAATATTCTTATGTAATGGCTCAAGCTAATTTCTACAAAGCTTTACAAGAAGAGAGGCATTCAAAAAAACAAGTTACTTAACCAATTTTATTCTTTGGGTCAATTTATATACCATAGATATTGTAATACTACAATATTTACAATTCCAATACGCTATTTTGTTACTTGGATGTCATGTAAACTAAATCATTTACTAAATTACATTTAAAATAACGTGAACTCAGCGCATTTTGAAATGAGCGTTATCTTTGACTATCGGGAAAAACTTTTGATGTGAAAGATTTGTTTCATTTTCTTTCAATGCAATTCAAATCGATCAAAATAAAACATTGCCACCGAAAAAACTATAAATAGTTATCAAATTTTTGTAATTGTATTATCTCTACGACCGGAAATATACCGGCTTAAAGCGTGACGGTAAATTTAGACGTAGGTGCCAAACTATTACCAAAATAGCACAAGACACGTTTCATATGTCTTAATCTATTTTTGATTGTTCTATTTTAAAACTGTATGCTGTAGTAAGATAGGTGACAACCGCAGACTATTTTTGTTACTCTCATTAAAAATAAAACTATAAACATACATTGTACATACATAGTGTACTGTAACTAAAAAAAATTGCGCGTGTTGAAAGGCGCGTGGCTATATTCGCGTGCAGGATGAAAATTAGACACTTAAAATATTTTACTTCCACATCCAGTGGAAATATAGTAACGACAAAAAAAAATTGAAAATTTTTATTGCTCAAATAGGCTTAGAATGTCATGAAACGTTGAAATTTTAAGTTTGAGAGAAAAAAAAATCTGTCTGTCGGTCTGTCTGTCTGTAACTTTTTTTGTGCTCACAATTATTCTGGAACCGTTTAAGATATTGACTTGAGATTTGGTATACATGTGTATTTTAACGTGATCCAGAACTAGATTATATTTGCATCTTATTCCGTTGAAGGGGGGGTAAATTAGGGTAAATGATATAGATAAATCAAGCAGGTCCATAAAATTGGTATTTAGTATATGCAAGAGAAGCTATAAGGTCTCAAAAAATTTGTTGGCATTAGCCCCTTACCACTCCCACCCATTATTAAAGGTGAAAAGAAATTGTGATTTAGTATGTATACAAGAACCAAAAATCTCAAAATATATTTTTACTTCATCCACGCCCCCTATTACCACTCCCACCCTACTACTGATGTGGGATATTGTTTTATGGGTTTTTGGAGTAGACCATTTCAAATATTACATTATTAAAGTTCCATAAACAATTATTTCCACATACAAAATGTTTTCGTTGTGAGAGACTTGGATGGAAAATCTGGATGTAGAAGTTGTGATTCCCTTGGGCAGCGGTTTTTTTAAACTATGCTTTAGATTTTCGAATACCCCACACTCTTATTCAGGTTTCGTATATTTCATGATATTTATTGCACATATCGTGGTGATGTCCTCAGATCATGTAAACTTTTTATCTTTCCACGCACCAACAGACTTAAATTTTCTTCCCTTTTTTCAATGTATCAAAATGACAATGAGAATTGATAAAGATACCTTCAGCTGCAGTGTTAATTCTATAAAAGATTATTCCATAACATAGTTCTACTGTCTATATAGTGTATATTTTTTTATTTCCGTGTTTATTTAGAGTTAATATTATTTAATGTTAGTTTTAGATGTACAATGTTGAATATTACAACCACTTTTTTTTGTTTTCTGTGAAATACCTAATGAACAGTATATGCAAAATAAATAAAGAAATAAAACATATATTGAGGTCTGTCTTCGAAACAATGTATTATTATTAAATTAGTTATTTTGTCAGAGTAAGACGTAGACCATGTTCTTTCCATTTGTCGAATGATGTAATTATGATTTTGTGCCAAATAAAAAAGAGAGATTATCATTATTTGGATGCAGTTTCACCAAGTTTTATAATATTTCTTTTCTATATGCATACGTCTATTAGCAGTAGTATTAATTTGAATGAAGAACCTGCGTACCATCATTTGGCAGCCTGATTGGAGAATCATTAGCAACATTATAGCAACAAATAGTTTTACTTCTGTTGCGTTAAAGTCCGAACATTGGCTATTTAACAAAATATATCTACTACCATGATATTTTTTTCATCAGAATATGTGAAATTGTTGCTTTACTTTAAAGTAATGGATAATTATTTGTAACCTTCTACAGTAAAAATGATTAAAGCAAGGGGAAACATTCTTGTAGGTATCGCTTATCTCTTGAATCACGTTGCGTCTCTCCTGGCTATTCGTTAGGATCTTTACATATGGAAATCACTCGTAAGGTTTTTATTTACAAACATTCCGTCTTACATACGCCGCAGCTTAAAATTATAGTAAACCTATACATTCTTACATGTTGTTTTATATTCAATAAAAATGTCCATACTAGAACTAGCCTTAACCGGTTTTTACCACGAAGCAAAATGCCTTACGAAGTTTTCTACCCTGACAGCAAGTTACACCGTCTCCGTATCTAAAATTGGTGCTAAATGCAGTGTGAAAACAATAAACAATTACAATGTGTAGATTTTACTAGACCAGTTATATAACTATTAATAGCTAGTATTATAATCTGCTTAATCTCAATTTAAATGTTTAATTATACCCAGACATATAAATTACAAATTAACATCTAATTGTTTAAAAATAGGAGCAGTACCGTAACGACAGCTTAACCTTTAGTGTAAATCTTGGAGGCAAACAACTATAATATAAGTGATTAAATGCAGCGGTGCAGTTATTTCCAAAGGCGTGTTTGTACATTTTTGCTACGGGGTATTATCTCTAGTCAATATACGCATAAACTCTTTTTTTGTTAGTGATGTTGTCCGTCAACAAATATAAAATATTATAATATGTATTAGAAATTGTCATAATTTTTTCGCCATTTGCCAATACTTTCTAAATGTTTAAATATATAGAATATAGTATTTAAAACTAATGTACTGTCTCATTGTCAGAACAACTTTTTTTTGCTTCTCAAGAGAAAAGGGCAATGAAAGCTGACTCAGAATAAAATTACCACCTAGTTCCGAGATTATCCCATACCTATGATGCTGTAAAATGTTTGATATTTTTAGTTTTCAACCGTACTTGTCCAACTTGTCCGTATTGTATTTTTAGGAATAACTGCTATTTTAATAAACTTCCAATAATGCTTTCTTGATTGTTGAAATGTTTGTCGGTATACTATACAGTATTATTGTGTTTGTAGAACTTCAACGAAGGCTACAACATTCTTCATGAGCATTTTTTCTCTCAAAATGTTTCCAAACTTTTATATTTACTGATCATTTTTCTTTTTTAAAGACAAAGGTTCTTCTCTAACTAATACTAACTTACTGTCCAAATTTAAATACAATCAATCAATCACCGAGTAATAGAGCACATTACCAAGTAAATTTCCTATGACATGACTATAAAAATACATTTTTTTCTGAATAATATCGGTGTAAGTAATGTTCAGGTGTAACTTTAACATGTCGTTGTATATTTACAACAGAACTGTAATTTTACTTTGAAATTTTAGTGCTAGTTTTTCATTTTTTTTTGGCGACTTCAGACCAATCTGTACTATGAAATGTTAGAGTAGTGTCATCTGCATACGTGATAATTTCCCCGCTTATATCTAATTCTAACATATAATTTACGTAAAAGAGGATTAATTGCGGACCTAAAACTGTTTCTTGTGGAACACCGTATTTCACTTTTTTTACTGCTTAGTGTTTTATTAATTTTTACTAATGTCTCTCGATTTGCTAAATAACTTTTTAACAAGTTTAATGCTAATTCTATATTTTCCATTTTATCCAACAATAATTGATGTGATATACTATCAAAGGCTTTAGCCAGATCTAAAAATATGGCAACAGTTTTTTCATTTTTATGTTCATGTATTTTATTTGTAAAGTGAAATCTACTTAGATATAAATCTGATTCTCGACTTACCTCATGTATGTTATACATATTTAATTTATTCAAATAGGTATAGAACAAGCGGATTCAAACACGGTAACTTCTATTGGTCTTAAGTTTTTGACTTTTCACTAAGCTAAAAAATCAACATTGCGATAAACATTTTTTTAAATTTCGTAATTGATTATTACATGTTTACTTGTTATGGTAATTGCACTACGCCCAAGTCATAACAACTAGACAAGATTATCGAGATATAATATTGTTTAATCAATTGTATAAATAATCTCTCTCGTATGACATATTACCGAACAGACTGAAATGTGAAAGTCCCCGTTCTAAGGTTTTTCCAATTAATCACTGATAAAAGAGCATTCAAAAGACTCTACAGCAAATATTACCGATCTCAAAAAATGATATGCACCCAGCATATATTAGTCCCTAATTATTACAAAGAATGTAAAATTTATGAGTATGGATTTCACGTGATATTTTAATGCTGATAAAATGGACCATCACATGTTCGGCACATGATCATTACTTGCGTTAGGTGAATTGAAATATTAAGGCCTTTAACGGGCTTAATGAAGTATCACTTTCGGACCTATATACATGTAAGAAACGTGACAGCACAAGAAATGTCCATCGCTACCATGTATCATTTTCAATGGTTCTAGAAGGAAAAGAGATTGGCACGTGGCCATTACCTGCGTTGGGTCACTTTATGAACTTGTCCTTAATAGACTCAAATATCAATTAACCTTACTATTACAGAAGCAGAGAGTAAGGGCAACACAGGAAGTCATAATAACCACAACTTATCATTTACAATCGTCCGATCAGTAAATAGGCACGTGATCATAATCTGCCAGCCGTAATTTTAAGAACTTAAGGCTTTAATATGCTAAAATTTTCAGACTCAGTTTTATTACAAGAAAACACTGCTGATATCATCGCAAAAAACATGACCAGCGCCACGTAGATAAAATCGTTATAGTCGTCTGATATATTACTGATTAATCTTGAGTATTGGTTATCTATGAATTAATTGATAAATGTTGTGTATGATGACCGGTAATTATTTATTTAAATAAAAGGCGAAGGTATAGGGAAAAGATCTATTCAATTTTAGAAAACAATGTTAAGATATCGCCTATAATTTTACTAACCATATATTTTACTTCCACATTCACGTAGTGGAGTGGAAGAATAACGGTAAAAACAAATTTGAATTTTTTTTTGTTCAAATGGGCTTAGTTAGATTGTCATGAAACGTCGAGATTATAAGTTTGAGAAAAGAAAATTATGCCGGTCTCTCGGTCTGTGTATCTGTCTTCTTTCTGTAACTTTCTTTGTGCGCATGCTTACTCTGGGAAGGTTTATGATATTGACTTGCAATTTGGTACACCTACGCGTATTATAACCAGATCTGGAACTAGATTATATTTTGATCTCATTCCGCTGAAGAGTTGGAGGATAAATGGATAAAGCAAACGTCTCCCCCACTATGACCCCCACCTCATTATTAAAGGGGTTAAAAAATAAGATTTTAATTTAGCATGTTGTGTGTATGAGAACCAAAGGTTTAATTTTGTGTCTTCAGCTACCCACACTACCATCATGTGGCATATCGTTTTAAGGGTTTTGAGGTAGATGATTTCAAATATTATATTATTAAAGATCTATGAATAATTATTTTCACACAGTGAAATAAAAATAGCGGTTCAAACAGCGGTTATTAAAATTGCTACTAAACAAATAAGTAACTGTCTACTAATAGCGAGACTAATAGCTTATCACTTCAACGGCCATAAGAATAAACATTAATATAATTGTATAAAGATAAAAAACTTACATTTACATTTAAGTTATAAGTAAATTTGAAAAGGATAGCTAAACTGTAGCCAAAACACATTATTAATCTGTGTCTAAAGGCTGTTAATTTTTTTCACATGCAATATCTTAACCGGGAGATAACCTCTACGTCTTTAAAATATTATTCAAATAAAAATTATAATGTATTTCATTGGTGTTTCATCTTTCAACGATTCAATAAAAACCTTTTATGATATTCTGTCAGAAAAGTATTTAATATTAAAGATTCTTTGTGAAGTATACAATTATTTTGTAGACTTTTGCATAACATTGCTACCGATCCTAAGAAAAGAACTTAGCAATAAAAACATCAATTCTGTGTACATACGAAATATACAGCTTATCTGACTCTGTATCTTGACAGTCTTATCTCACAATCAGCGGATTTCTTTTAAATTTGAATGAGTTTTGGGGGCCCATGGGTTAGATTCCCATTTAAGTCATTTGCGTGCCGCTTTAGGAATCGTAATTTAATATTGTTTTTCGAGTCTCTTTCAATTTTCAATAGAAAATCAGTTTAACTGTTGAATATATTAACATTAAAATCTGAATTTTTGGCATGTTTTCAGGAAGCTTTTTATAGAAAGTACTTGAACAATTTACAACAAATATTTTCAAAGAGTAAACGTAAAAAATTAAAGAAAATGAAGAATTCTTCAATGGATTTTTTCTTGTAAAAATGGTTGTGAAATGATCATTTACTTCATAGGCTAACAAAAAGAAAGAAAATATGAATATGCCACAGATAAATAATAATTATAGACAACAAATGCTCACTTATTTATGTAAAAGAACAAAATTTAAAAAACCTTTTTACATTTAAATAAAAAAAAAATAATAAATTGGCAATTATACGTGCCCACCCATCTAATCTTGTAATCTAATCCTTTACATTACACTCCAGTTTTGTGATGTAAGGATGACGTAATTGTTGGAGAATAATTTCTGGCAAGTCTTCTTGATCATGAATATCTAACAGTTAATGAGATAATTGGCTAACATTTTCCATACGAGTTTTAGAATGCAATTTTAATGCAATTTAAACGAAATAATTTCGTCGTGTTTTTGAGAGTCCGTACGTGCATTAGCCGTAGTTCGCAATTTCATCTTGCATTAGTCGCGGCTTGATGTCAGTATACTGGGACTGCCGTAAAACCATAACCTACAGTTTGCAGACGATTTCATATAAATTAACCTACAGTTTGCAAAAGATTTCGTATAAATCGTTTAAGCCAAATCCAGAGTGGTGACTGAGCAAACATAAAAAAATAAACGTACTGGTCGAATTGATAACCTAATCTTTTTGCAGTTGGTTAAAAAGGAAACATGGAGATGGCGGAGACTCCAAAACGTCTGCGAAGTGCTATATTTCATTTTAATTTATATTATTTCGGAGCATCCACATCATCACTAACAGCCAAGTAGTTTTTAGAGACCTGGAGGCAGTAGAGATACGTTTTGAAACGGTAAAAGACTGCCCGGAGTTCCTGGTGAACCTTACTGAACACAACAGTATACAACTGGAATGGATGCGAGGACATTAGAGCAACATAAGCAGTGAGAACGCAGACAATCTGGTCAGAGGCATCAGCAATGAAGGGGTTCTGTATATTCACTGGTGAATCATCCAAATCGAAAATCAACGAATTGCTAAAGCTGGGCAAAAACAGTTGCAATATACAGTGGGTATTTTTGACTAGAAATTGCACCCTAAATAAAAATAAACATCTAACCAACATACGGTTGGGAGACGACCCAGATTGTAACATGTGGGACGAAGAGGCACAAACTTCCCTTCTCACATCTTATGTCATCGCCCTGGTGGCTAGAAAGTTTGCACACTTGTCTTCTATTGACTATTAGCGATACCTGTAGACATCGCCTTGCTAGGGGCAACGCATCTAATGGAATAATGAGACTATGAGTTATACACTTATCAGAATAAGCTTAACGTTCACTACAGGGAGGTCTCCGTACTGCAACCCCCAAGAAAACAAAACTAGAACAGGTACTTTATTTTTAAACTGTGATTATGTGTGTCATTATTACAATAAAAATAAAATTTCCCTGGTATTTATGCATTTCTCGCTACGTAAGAGCTTTTCATTGGGATTAAAGGAATTTTTTTTGGACTTGAATGACAAAACGCAGTTTTAGATAACATTGAATAAATGGTCCTAAACACCATAATTAATTATGTGAAATCACGAATTACTGCAACTTCTCGACAGTATTTTCCAGTTTCCAAACTTGGATGTTTTTAAAATAATTATTCGGTTCCGCGTACAAGGTAATAAAGTAAACTCCAAATTTGGATATTCTACTATTTAAGGCAGTATTTTAAACGTATACTTAACATTTAAATAGTCTCGTCGAGTAATTGCGTAATAAAAAAAAATATGTTTACTTTTTCTAATTGTTTATAATTCATGAATAAAAAATTATCTAAAATTACTATTAAAACAAATCTAATCATTGTTATTGTATAATAAGTAATAAGTATGATGTATTGTTGATTTTGTAAATGTCTGTTTGAGGCTGTTGACATTTGATGCTTTGACTTTTTGGTTACTAAATGTAAACACTGATAAAATAAATTATTCTTTTTAACACTTAATATAGTTGCGATACAGATGGTCGAAAAAGTTGTTAAGTTGAAATTAAAAAAACAAATTGCTGGCAATTTTAGATAGACTCCTGTAAGTTTATGTATTTTTTACATTTTTGTATGATTTTTGTACGAATTTTATTTAAATCTGAGTTTAAATCTGAAAAATATGAGTTTCTCTAAGTTCGAAGTTTTTAAAATGTTGCCATTTCTTAAACATACATCAAAAGAATAAAAAAATCATTTGACAGCATCGGAGACCGAGGAATCAGAAGACTCAGAAAAAACCGCTGTCCAAGGAATCACTACTTCCACATCCAAATTCTCTATCCAAGTCACTCACAACGAAAAAACTTTGTATGTGGATATAATTGTTTATGGAACTTTAATAATATAATATTTGAAATCCTCTACCCCAAAAACCCATAAAACGATACCCCACATCGGTAGTGGGGTTGGGGTGGTGATAGGGGATGGTAGTCGGTTGGGGGGTGGACGAAGTAAAAAAATATTTTGAGGTCTTTGCTTCTTGTACATACAATAAATCACAATTTTTTTCATCCCCTTTAATAACGGGGTGGGGGTGGTAATAGGGGTGGCTAATGCCAAAAATTTTTTTGAGACTTTAGCTTCTCTTGTATATACTAAATACCAATTTTATGGACTCTTACCTGCTTGATTTACCTATTTACCCCAAATTTATCCCAATTTTCCCCCAACCCTTCGCCGGAACAAGATGAAAATATAATCTAGTTCCAGATCTCGTTTAAGTACATATGTGTACCAAATTTGAAGTCAATATCTTAAACGGTTCCAGAGTAAACGTGCGCACAAAAAAAGTTATAGACAGACCGTCAGACCGACAGACAGACAGACAGACAAAATTTTTGTTTTCGCTCAAACTTAAAATCTTGACGTTTCATGAAATTTTAAGCCTATTTGAACAATAAAAAATTTTAAAAATTTTTTTGTCGTTACTATACTTCCACTGGATGTGGAAGTAATAAGACTTGAGGAAGCAGAAACACAGAAAAGAGGAGCATTGCATATCACGACACAACGCGGCAACATGTGTTACAAGAAGTCTCAGAAGAGGCAGAAATCCAGAACCAAAAACACAAAAAACAGAGCGCTTAAACGCTCCCTCACGGCACAATGCGGTAACGCCTCTCACAAATACCTACACCTCCCATCCCACATTCCTTTACCATGCGCCATGTAGCTCTCGCTGCTGGCAATAAGCATGACCCTAATCCAACCCAGTGTGGACGTAGCAGGCCCAGCTGTATACCTAGGAGTGGCAGCAATACCTACCGCACGCTGGTAAATCAATCAATCAATCAAACATCAATAAAAACTTGCCATTTTAATTCGATTTTTTTTGTAATACGCTAACGAAGAAAATCGAAGCCAACCCGGTCATACAAAAATCTAAAAAGTTCATAAACATCTAGTAACCTATCTAAAATTGCCATCATTTTTTTTTAATGAATGCTTTTCGATCATTTAAACCTCAACCAATAAGAAAGAGAACAGTATGAACCAAAATCCATTTTATCTTCTTTCAAGACAAAATTCATCGAATAGTGTTTTTACAACTTGCTATATATTCATCATACATTTATGTTTTCTTAACTCATTTGGCATCCGAATGCTGTTGATGCATCGCTAAATACCAACCATAACTGCATGTGCATAGCGACGTGTATTTTATGTGAACATCCCGTAGACCTAATTACAGTAATTTGCCATGTTACAAGTCTGTCAAGCACAACCATTTTCTTTTTTAAAAAAATTCCTTATAAAATTTACATGTGAACGTCCTTGGCCATTCGTTTGAAGACAGGATTACTTTATCATATGAGCACTGCATGAACATAAAATACATCGACGATTACAAAAATAAAATATAATAGAATCACGCCACCGACGCCGGGATTTCATCATTTAGGTTATTGCGCCTTAATGCGCAGGTTAGTTATTTTGATACCGCAATATAATTTTTTAAAAATACTCTGTCGGTGTTTGTTTTAGCATTAATTTTGTGTAAGTTATGTTTTATTTTAATGTATTCTAACGTCTGAACATTAAAGATTGTAACCACGGAAAATTTTGTCTCATAAAATTTACTAAAAATAGTCGATTTTTGACCCGTTTTTTAATGTTGCTACCAAGATATATATTACGCAACATCTGAAATCATTGAATATTAATGAACTTGAAATATAATTTGCGTATAAGGCATACAAGTGGAGTTGAAGACCAAACGTATCAGAGCGGAATCTGGAATTGCTACTTTTAAAACTAATATCCGTAATATTATCGTTTTAAAAGCATCAATTATCCGATCCATGGCTTTGAGTAGGTACTTACACTTTGAGAGTGTTAATAAAGTGCAATCTGGCAAAAACGTAAAAGTTAATAATTGCAGTGCTAAAAGTACATTTGATCATTATCAACAAATTTCAATAATCCACATCGATACGATTTTAGAGTTCCTATTAAAATTATGGAATACTGATGGTGAACTATTAATAACACAACCCCACAAAAAAAAAATTCAGACCAGCGAACCAGACCCATGTATCCCTATGTGTTTTCGGTCGCTGAATCCGAATCCGAGGTCAAAAAAATTCGTACACCCCCAAAATCTTTAGCTAGAGCCAAAAAACACCCCTGGACTGGGGTAAAAAGAATATTAAGCTTCGAGAATAGTTGCTACATTCTAATCGATCGAATTATACAAATTAAGGTTAAACAGCAGCGCACATACAATAGATATGAAACACACCTCCAGTGAGGGGCGAAAACTAGCCCCCATTTATAAAAAAAATCGATCCAAAACAGTGATGACTGCTGAAAAAGCTCGAAATGTCTAAGTTTTTGTTAAAGTGATAAGAAACTGCATCAGATCCGACGTAATCTTCACAAACTGCCCCTATAGGTTTGAGAACAACCACCTCTAGTTTAAAGTACACAAAACAAGAGAAAACGTAAAATCTAACAGGATTTCTATTTTATGTAGTACTCTAAAATAGAACTAGAAACTTACGTACCATCAACGTTACTTCAGTGTTACTTAGATGGTGTGAAAACTACCCCCTATGTAAGATTTATCTATAAAAGATTACAGTGACTTCTATAAAACTTCTTAACACCTGCGTTGTGTGGAAGTGAGAAGAAACTAGACTATATTCGACGCTGTGCTTGAAAACCACCCCCATGGGGTTGCGAGATGCTACCTATATCTGTAGGCGAAAATAGCCTGAAAAAAACTCATAATTTAGGTTATTTTCGAGATTTACTAAGAATTGGTGGATAACAGACCTTTTTTCGTGTGTGTAATATATGAATATCATCGGATACTCCGCCATTTTCTAGAATATCGCGTATGCAAATATATTACACAGACACAAAAGAAAAAGTGAAAGTGATCTGTTTCTGGGACTCCAATGACGTATTTCGACATGCCGAATACGAATCAGGTGTCCGTTTAGCACCACGTCGAAATACATATGAGTTACCCAGTGGAGTACCAGAGAAAGACCACTTTTTTAATTTTGTGTGCCTGTGTTATTAATGGTCCACCTTGTATTTCTATAACAATACCATAACAGATAAATTGGAGAATTGTTTCATTTTTGTCTACACAAGTGTAGTGTCATATTTATTACGTTTTACATATATTTTTATGAACCCAGTCGTAAATTCTCATGATAATTAAATATGCCGGCTATATCACAAAAACCATCAGAGAAAATATTTATTTTCTCGCTATGATTAAATAATACACATATTTTGTATAATGATAATGTGTTGAGTATTAAGGATTCATTTTGGTTAAATTTAAAGCAGTAAATTTGTTTTTAAGTTTTCATAACATCGTAAAGTCGGATCCCATATCTTGTGAGATATATGAATATGAAGAAAGCGAGAGGATATGGTGGAAACAAAGGAAGATAGTGAGAATGTGCCCATAAGGCAACAACACGGAACAGAACACCAAAAGTAATACTCAGATCTGAAGGCAGATCCTATTTTGAGAATACCCAAGGACACTACAGTCCCAAAGTATAACTTTTACAAAAATGTTTAAATCAAAATACCAGGCAGAGAGGACTGGAAAAAACGGTCCTCCGATATCGGCCCAAACAATCTGGTATACGGACGACTCCAAGACAGAACAGGGAGTCGGAACTGGAATTTACGGGATAAGGTCGAAAACGAAAATCCCGATAAGTCTAGTAATACACGCCACAATATTTTAGGCCGCTATACAGTGGTGTATAAAGGAAATAATGAGTCAAGGAACTGTAAAATAGTCAATTGCCATTTTTTCCGATAGCCAAGCAGCGCTAAAGGCACTCGATTCCATGCAGGTCGATTCAAGACTAGTATGGAATTGTTTAAATGCCCTTACAGACCTAGTAAGTCAAAACAAAGTGACCGTGGCATGGATACCAGGACACGAGGGACACAGTACATGTGCTGTGCCATTGCGAAGGCCTAGCCAGACTGAAGTTCCAAGTATTTGGCGAAGAGAAACCAAGGACAGATAGCTATACCAAGGAGCCCTTATCAAGGCTACGGAGTCTGATACAAAAGACAAAGCTGGATAAGGAACTCTAAGTAAAATTAGACAAGGAGTGCCAGGTCGCGGTGGCCAAGGCCAATCTGTTAACTCCTTTTTCAAGTCTAATCTAATATGATCCAGTGAGAATGTGGAAGATGGTGGGGAAATATGGAAAGGTAATAAAAGATGGTGCGAAAATGGAGGAATGTGATGGCAAACTGATAGACGGTGGTGGGAAGGAAGAACTACTAACGAAATGGTGAGAGAGGTGGTGGAATGGCGAAGATGATCATGGAATAGAGAGGAAGATCATAGAATGGTGAGGGAAATCGTGAACTGGTGAGGGAGGTTACGAAATGGTGTGGGATATAATGAAATAAAATGGTGGACTTAGCCTCAGGCATAAGCAAATGATGGGCAGCACGGGATTATTTTAAGAATCAATGACTCGGTATATAAATACATTTAAGAATCGAGTAAATACCTGTGAACCGAACACGGTGCTCATATTTATACTTGTTTTTGTTATTTTTTCAAATTATTATAATTATAATCATTTATATGTTGTTTTAACAAAAATATTTACTGTCTGCAGCTGTCCCTATCTAATGTTAGATATGTTCAAGGATGTAGGGGTCTACAGATGGTCCAACCAACCAACCGAGCTCCTCGGTATACTTTGAAGATTTCCATGCGAACTCGTAAAAGTGAGCTGGTCTGCTGGAGCCAACATTGTCGGTACGCTTTGAAGACGCTAGAATTCCAGCAGACTAGCTCACTTTTACGAGTTTTCATGGAAATTTTCAAAGTGTACCGAGAAGGTTGGTCGGTTGGTTGGTTGGGGTCTGTAGACCCCTCGTCTATCATTATCCTGAGAACTTAGATTGGGTGTTTACTGTGTGATTCGCCCTAACCAAGAACAGGGAATCTCAGATTGTTGCATCGTATCCATCGATTCATACGAGAATTCGGTATTTGAAAAATTTCTCGACAACTACGAGAACCTTTGGGGTCTGATACTTCTCGAGTCTTGCATTGAAATACTCCCCTCGCTAGCCTAAGCTACTTTAAAATCAAAACGTTACAATATTGGACATGCATTCAACAACATAAAAAATACGATATAAACGCTAATCTATGGTGATTACTGCTTTATAGGGTTTTCTTAACGCACAAAGAACTATATCGATTTTTTTCTCCTATCACTTAATCCATAATCCAAGTGCAATTTTGTCTATTTGAAATGCTTGTTGTAATTAGATAATTATATATTGTTATAACAAAATTGCTAGAATTATTTGATGGATTATTTTATTCTTTATCTAAAATACCGAAATTTCGACCGATTAGAGCATTGTATGTGTTAGTAAATTGGTGATTTCATTGGCGTAGCACGATTATTAGATTAGTCCGTAACAAATATCACGGTTTATCCATATTTTATATTGGTTATTATAATAACCACACACTAGATACAAGCCTGTTGATTAAATATTTATATGCTTTAAATTTATCATTATTGATACTGTTTGACTAATTCAACCTTTTGTCCCATTAAGAATTTTTAAATTGCTGGAATTCGGACAATAATACTCATGCTGTATTTTTGAGGTGAAAAACTTTTGGACGAATATCTTCACACCTTTAATATTTTAAGATTAAGGTTTTGAAATATTTCGACAATTTTTAATCTAAATGTTTTGAATATTCTGCAAATATAAATTTTGAACATTTTGTCACTGAAACTAAATAACTTAGAATTTTAAAAGCATTGAAAGTTCAAGAATTAAAAAAAAAAATGAAAAACCGCCTGGCAACAAATTTTAAACTAAACACAAAAATTGATTAAAAGGTTAAACGATAATGGGAAGACAGAATAATAAAATATACTTACATATTTTTAAAAATTAAAGATGCTTTGAAATTAAAAAATATTTTTATGGCGAATTATGTAAAAATATAAAATTCTGAAAAATTTTCCATCTAGGTATTAAAAATGATAAAAGTTCATTTTCTCTGATTAAATAAACTTGCAATTACTAGGCCTACGTCTGTTAGTTGAGTTACTTTATTCTGGGTTATTTTGTCACTCTCTCAGAAATAATATTGCAGCAGAATATTTCTATCGATATATAATCATTTATAATATCCATGTGTTCCTTATAATGCTTGATATTTTATATGCGTGAGTTAAGTATGCGTATGTGTTCTTATATAAGATTATTTTTAATACTATTCATAACTTGTATTAATCCCACGGACACATTTAATTTTTGGGTTAATGTTTTATGTATTATAATTATTGAATAAATACATTAAATTAAATATAAATTGGTTATAGAAAGCCATATATTTAAATTGATAAAAAATTATATTATTAAACATCACTAGAAAAAAGTGAAACCAAGTGACAATTTCGAAATTGTACATTTTTAGACACTAATTTTATGTGAAAGCTACAAATATTGCTTGTAATTATTTATTTGGGACATAATAATACCCCAAAAAAAATTAACTGTTTTACTATTAAACCATTATTTCGCAATATCGTCATTTCCTTTATTAAAAAAATAGCGACCAAGGAGTCCAACGAGGCCGAGGTCGATAATTAATCCTTCTTTCGACATACATCCACTTTAGACATATAGGTAAGAACCAACGAGGTTTAACAGATAGAGGAGCAATTCCAATTCATTTATGAATGGTTTCTTTGGTCTGACAATTTCACAGGCACACAGAATAAGAAAAGTGGTCTTTTTCTGGTACTCCATTGGGTAACTCATATGTATGTCGACATGTTGAACACGAATTAGGTATCCGTTTAGCTCCATTAGCCACCATTCTTTGTAAATTGCGAAAATAACCTAAAAAAAACTCATAATTTAGGTTAGATTCGCGATTTACCAAAAATTGGTGGGTAACGAGCTAAACGGACACCTCATTCGTATTCAGCATGTCGAAGTACGTGGGGGTGGCCCAATGGAGTCCCAAAAGCAGACTTTTCTTGTGTGTGTCTGTGTAATATATGAATATCACCGGAGCCTCCGCCATTTTCTAGAAAATCACGTATACAAATATATTACACAGACCCAAAAAAAAAGTGAAAAGTGATCTGTCAAACGCATATATCTCGAGAACCATTGATGCTAAAAATCAGTTTAGCATAAAATTCTCTAAAAATTACCTAGTTTATCTTATTTTCGTAAAACTGACCGTTTATGAGTTATAGCGCGTCAAACGAGCGAAGTCTGTTTCTTTTTGTCTACGAGAAAACTATGTCAGGACTTCCATACTGTCGATTTTAAAAAGATGATCAGCATAGTTGATAAACCCAGTACTTTCATGTAGTTATAGAGTACAATATCAAGAGTTTCTCAATGTACTGGTTTCTCTATTCGAACGCTTTTGGGCTTCCAAACGATTTGGTGAAAGTCCAGATACTAAAAATTCTACGTCATCACATTGTGTCGCCAACCTCATCGCCTGGAGTCGAATGCTAGATAGAATTCATCTGAAGTCTCTTTAGTGCTTTGAGTAGCCCTACTCCAATCATACTGTTTCACGATCGTTCACTAATTGCGGGTATGAATCTGATTATCTCCTCAGGATGTTATAATCTGTACCGACGATCCAATTTGCAGAAGCCAACCTCGTCGTTTTGAAAGCTGCATGCCAATTTTTAAAAGTAAGCTAATCTGCTGGGATTCCAATAATCTTTACGGCATAGCGACAAGGTTGGCGCTAGCAAGTTGGATCATGAGTAGACCCTTTTACCAAGCAGGATGTGGAAAGGACGATTTAGTATTAATACTTCTATGAAGATGCATCATTTTGCAAGTATTTTCGTCGGATAGGCGCGGTTCATCTAGCAGGTCTAGAAATGAGTAGATATTTTATCTCCCTTGTCTCGTAACACATAGCACAAGGTCTAGAAATAAAGGACAAAGTTGATCGTATTTCCTGTGATTCAAAATTTGATTTAATTTTAGCATAATAATTAGTTCGAATTATTAATATTGACATCAACAAGGTTGTGCCTGATTTACAGTTTCTAATTATATTTTAATTATTTTACTTTTAATCTGATAATGTTGTGAATTTACGCTATCCAAAATATTCAATTGAGCTTTCTCTGAATTACCTAAACAAATTATACACCTACACCTTCATAAACTATAATTAATTTAACGACCTAACATAACAAAACATTGTCAAATATTAAAGTAACAGGTTGAAGGTCACAGCTACGGTGATGCTGATATATTTTAATATTGGTACTTAGGTATGTATGTTTTAAAACGCATACATCCAACGTAAATATATGATCGACTTGGCGCCCGCCTACGCAGATAAAGGATTAAATATAGTCTGTTAGATAAAAAAAAGCTATTCAATAAATTATTCGCTCGCCAAATTTCAACAACAGCGATTATCTATAAAAAGTTTCAATTAAAAATAAGCTGGGATCAATAAACTGTGAACTAATATAAATATTTATAGTTATGATGGGTTGCTCACAGATAAACTTTTAGTTTCTTCACCTCCAAAAAAAAAGATAAAAATGCAAATAATTACGAAATGTGTAAAACTTATCAGTGGAAAATTATTTCTAAACTTCTATTGCCGCATAAGTTCGCATCAGATGGTAGTTGGTTAGTAAACGTTTGAATTTTAGTAAGTTCCTCAAGATTCACGAAAACTATTGGACTGTGTGATAAATTATAAAATCAAATTGTATTTGGACAAGATTTTCAATCAGGCATAAGAGTTCAAACCATAATGTATAAATTCTTATATAGTTTTAAAAATAAAACATTTTGCTTCATTTAGAGTCACTAAATGTACTTTAAATATGATAAAATCATTATATATTACTAGATCATCTGCGAGTAACTCTTAATATCATTAAGAGTTACTTCAGGGATAGGCAAATAGGGATGGACGTAAATAATACCTTTGAATGGAGAAACGTGACCTGCGGCGTCCCACAGGGTTCGGTACTCGGGCCAACATTGTGGAACATTATGTTCGACGACGTCCTACGGATTCCCCTCGCAAATGGGGTCACCCTTACGGGCTACGCCGACGATCTTGCCCTAACTCTGACTGGAAAAAAACCGAAGCAGTTATGATCACAAGGAAAAGAACTATCCAGCCTGTCACCATCAGGGTTGGACAGATAGAAATTAGACCGGGGAATGGACTTAAATACCTCGGAATCTGGCTGGACCCGAAACAACATTCAGGTGTCACATAACAAAAACGGCGGAAAAAGCAGGGAAATCGGCAACCGCTCTGGGAAGAGTGATGTGCAACACGAAGGGGCCAAAGGCCAGCAAAAGAAGGGTGCTTTGTGGCGTGGTGTATTCAGTCATATTATATGCCGCCCCGGTCTGGGGATACGCCTTAGAAGAAAGGGCTAATGCCAAAGTAAGCCTGGCAAGGATTCAACGGCAGATGGCACTACGGGTATGCAGCGCCTATCGGACATTCTCGTACGAGGCAGTGCTGGTGGTAGCAGGGATTCCTCCAGTGGATTTATTGGTCAAGGGAAGGGTAGAAGTGTACGAAGGAGTCGAGAGAGGAACCGCCAGGGAAAGACTGTTCTAAAGATGGGAGAACGCCCATAAAGGAAGATGGACTCACCGCATGATCCCTACAGTCAAAGAATGGATGGAAAAGAAACACGGAGAAGTTGGGTACCATCTCACGCAGGCCCTGATAGATCACGACTGCTCTGCCGACTACCTGTTGAGAATAGGAAAGCTGAACTCTCGAGAGTGCGCATATTGTGGCGAAATAGACGATGCAGAGCACAGTCTTCCACTGCAACAGATGGGTGGAGGAGAGACGAGGCATAAATCGTCCAGAGCCGGATGAGTTTGTGGAATTCGTGCTGAAATCTGAAGACAATTGGGCAAAGGCCGAGACAACTATTACACGGATCGTCGTGCATAAAAGAGAAGATGAGAGGAATCCCGACCTATACCATTTGCACAACTAGAGGGAATACAGGGAACAAAGACACGGGAAAAACAACATCTATATATTGAATAACGATCGACGTGTATCCTGAAGAGAAGCGAGAGCGGTTCCAGGATACATCATACACTGAAGAGGGGTGGTTTTAGTGGATATGCCTAAAGGTGAGTCCCACACTACCGTTCAGATGTCCATAAAGGATTTCCATCCCGGAAAAAAAAGATCATCTACGAGAACATAAAAATTAACTACTGCGACTTATTACCAGTAGATGGAGCCAATGATTCGTTTTATAAGTCACTGCTACTTGACTACTGATGTACATAACTATGCTATCGAAATCCCTCGTATGATCGTCACATCTCATATGGTCATCACAGATGAAAGCAATAACCAGTTTGAGAATGGTGATGCATACTGACCAGGCGAGCGACTTCATTTATTTGAGAAATCCGTTGACGGTGCAATATAAGCTTAACCATTTCGTCGTCATGATACCAGTTTTAAATCATCTAGAATTGTGTTTTAGTAACTACTACACTTTTAGTTTATTAATTTTAGTGTCGTGGTTGTCTGTTAGGTGCTCAATATCATCAAAGCTTTTTCCTCATCCCAGCTGTTATTATACCTTTGTTAAAACATGAACCAATTGGTAGCTTCACCTATGAGATATTTGAAAAAATTGATTGTCTATGATTCATCCTGTATAAAATTGTAGATCGACTCCCATAATGGAAAATTTTGGCGGTATGTTTGTTTTTATTATATTGTCATTATGAGTCGCTAACGTCACAAGGCGGATTACCAGATCAATTACTTTTATTTGTAGATTAGTAAAAATAATAAATATTCGTAATAACCTAGCAATAAAACATGCATTGAGGTTTGTCAGTTAATTCAATTTACCGAGACGTAAGCAAACGACGCATTATTTTACATCGTTTTAAAAATCAGTATTAGGTAATAAGGTTCACGAAACTCATTATTTTACTTCCACATCCAGTGGTATAGTAACGACAAAAAAAATTTTAAAAACTTTTATTGTTCAAATGGGCTTAAAATGCCATGAAACGTCGAGATTTTAAGTTTGAGCGAAAAAAAAATTCTGTCTGTCGGTCCGTCTGTAACCTTTTTTGTGCGCACGTTTACTCTGAAACCGTTTAAGATATTGACTTGAAATTTGGTACACATATGTACTTTAACGAGATCTGGAACTAGATTATATTTTTATCTTATTCCGTCGAAGGGTTGGGGGGTAAATTGGGGCAAATTTGGGGTAAGTGAGTAAATCAAGCAGGTAAGAGTCCATAAAATTGGTATTTAGTATATACAAGAGAAGCTAAGGTCTCAAAAAAATTTTTGGCATTAACTACCCCCACCCCCTTATTAAAGGGGATGAAAAAAATATTGTGATTTAGTGTATGTACAAGAACCAGAAACCTCAAAATATTTTTTTACTTCATTCACCCCCACTACCACCCCCCTATTACCACCCCCACCACTACCGATGTGGGGTATCGTTTTATGGTTTTTTGGGGTAGAGGATTTTAAATATTATATTATTAGAGTTCCGTAAACAATTATTTCCACATACAAAGTTTTTTCGTTGTGAGTGACTTGGATACAGAATCTAGATGTGGAAGTAGTGATTCCTTAGGCAGCGGTTTTTTATTTTACAACTTTTTTTACTGACAAAAATTTAGAAAAATTCTGACGTGGGTTTGCTTAAAACCTTGAATAAACCCCGGAATATAAAAATTTATTACCACACTGCTTATTGTGCACTGGGTTCGATACCCAACTCTAATACTGGGAATATCGGTAGGTAATGGATATTTTCAGCGTTTTTTTCAAATGTGTAAGACCCTTTCAGACAGCCTTGAATATGGATCTACGAGTTCCCTAATATGAATGGTGGGTATTTAGTGAAAATTTCACATTTCGATTTGAAAACATCCTTTTTAAAGTCGGTTGAAAATAGTCTATATAAATAGTTGTTCAGAGACATAATGCTTAGATAATAGTCAGTGATTTAGTTTTTGGTAGCTTTTTTGAGCAGACGTACCTACGCTAAAGTGAAAAAAGTATATCGATATAGAAAATTTATGAAAACTCTTGTATCTATTCGTAATGCAAAAAAATCTTATCTATACCTATCTATCTATCTATTATCACGTTACTTACAAAACTATCTAGCAGAGCAAATAAATATCCCGATTGTAGAAAAATTATTTACTATTTCATAACAACTAAAAGTCTTAGGAGAGCTGGTTGAAGCTCATTGCATAGCCATTCATTTCTCAATAGTGTCAGACGCGTTTCGCCTTCTCAGGCTCATCAGTGCCATGGAAAAAGTCAGAACAGTCAGTGCGTCATCTATGATACGCTAGATTCACTATTTACATCTGGCATTGCGCTTGGACTGTATCAGAAGTTAGTAATCTGCATTCGCAGTTTCTGTGATGACTTTAAATAGTCGAACTTTGTAAAACGTTTACTTCTGACCAATCTTTGCCATCTTGCGTAGATGTCACGGTTAATGCTCAGTGGTCACACTCCACAAGAAATGTATGGAGTATTGATTGAAGCTTTTGTATTTTCATTCGTTCTCTACCATGTGGCACTGATGAGCATTGATGAAGGCGAAACGTGCCTGCCACTGTTGAGAAATGAATGGATATGCAGTGAGCTTCAACCAGCTCTTCTCAGACTTTTAATTTTATGTTCCACTGAAAAGTGTAGAGTATAACCAGACTGAAAAAAGTCAGAACAGTCTAGTGTGTCATCTATGGTACGCTAGATTTACTATTTCGTAACAACAGAAATAATTAGTCTCCAAAGTATTTTTTCTAGAAATACCGGGGAATCAACCGGTTGAAAAATTGTAAAGTACCCACTTCAAGCATTTATTTCTCTGAACTTCAGTTACTAACGGGATAAATAAACCGATTGTCACAATCAAACATTCCTCTTCAAATTCATTTTTATATCTCAATATACATAATTAAAAGAAGTATTGCGTCTCCTGAAATCAATCAATTCTAGTGACGTCGTTTATAGGTTAAAATTATATCCTTATATGTGACACCTTTTATTTATTCAAACTTTTATCTATGATCTTTTAACCTGTGTCTTTATAACTGTCTTGATAAGCCCCTCAGCGAGAGGAATGTGTCTCTGTTGCTTTCCCCAATCTAGAGCGTTAACTTCATCTCTCTTCATTATCGCGTGGGTTTATATCGGTTAGGTCTATTAATTATAATATGGCGATTAGCTAAGTAATCATGTCCAATAAAAACAATTCTTCGCATTCAAATATGTAAAGATACATAAATACACTTTTGATTTAACAAAAGATCTAATTTTATAGTCTTAGCTTTAGCCACCGCCTTTTATGTTTAACGTCTTGCTGATTGTAATTAACGTATATCTATTTGTGCTTTCTGTGTTTATTATTTGTATCGAACCTATAGAAGACAAAAAAAAGTCAATAAATAATAATAAAATAATAATAATAAAATTTTAATAAACAAAAATTTTTTAAAAACATGAAACTTCCTCTCCACCTATCCTTATTAATATGATCCCAGAAAGAGCGCTGAGCGCAAAAGAGCACTTACTGTTCTTCAGAATTTGAGAGTATTCTTGTATTTTTTTGTTAATGTGACTAAAAAAGAAAATCGTTAGTTTAGCCCCTCCCCCACTTACAATAATTAGTAACTCGAAGGCCAATATGGCCCTAGCTAATTATTTTGAGGAACAAAAGAGTGCATAACGGGAACAAACTTTTCAGACAAAAAAGAAATATTGAGATAAGTTAGAAAAACCGTGGTTAGATTCGACCGAAGGTTAGATTCTGATTGGGTTTTCCGCTTGGTAGTGGTGCGTTATTCCCAAAATATTATCCACTGCAATAGAAAACATGGGAATTATCACGTATCCACTCATAGTCCACAGTACAGCGCCGCTTTTTTTAATGATTAGTAAACAGGCTGAATTTTCGTGAGTAGCTTCGTTTTGACGAGACTTTTCTCTCTGCGAAAATTCTCGGCAGTGGTAGCTAATAATTGCGCTTGGGTGTATATATGTCGATTGGGTGATTGTTCAAATTTTATTAGTAACAGTTAGTTTTTTAGTTAAATCTTGTGATAATTTGATAAAAAACGTTTGTCCTACAAAATCGATGGTTTGACTGAAGCCCCAACATGTCCAAATAACGAGGTCACAAAAATGATTAGTAACCAGCTGATTTTTTTTACTATTGCTTAATAAATGTTTTTAAAATTAAATGGTCACATTGTCCTACAAATTATGTGGTTTTTCCAGTCCTACGCTCGGAAATTGTCAGTTCCACGGTAACACTCTCATCATTAGTAACTGTAGGACAAAGGTAACATGATAGGTTAGTGTATTCTCTCCCCAAAAAAAATAGTGTCCTACAAAAAAATTGGTATGTATCGCTAGTCCGACAAAAATTATTTTAAATAACGAATTATTTTATAATTGCGGTTTTGGTAAATCAATATACTTTTATTACTTGAGCGGAATTCTGATATCTACCAAATTTAGCACATACATTCAGATTATCAAAGACAACATTTTCCTTGATTTTAAACCCTAATTTGCATATTTATATTCGTTGCGAATATTTGAATTTTTCATGAACTTTTTTTATTAAATGTTCGACTACAAGACCGAAAAATTTTCTTTATAATTCTAATGTAATAAAAATTGTGATAGTACAATTTTCTAAACAAAAAAACCATTAAAACGACATTTTCGACTTGGACACTATTTTAATCAAAATTTCAATATCATTTTATTTCGATTCAATTTTGGACTCACGGTTTTTGGACAATTCTGAACAAGTCTCATTAACAAAATTTTCCGATAAAGAAATGGCTAATATGATTTTTTTTATTATTTCCGCATATTTTGGTACCGCAGGTGGCTTTGCATTTGTAACAGGCGAATGTTTTTCTGATCATAGTTATATCCTAATTTGTTCTATATTTAAGTAAAATTTGATTCAAATCGGAAAAAAAATCTTAAGTAAGTCACACTGTATATTCAACCGTTTTAATATTATTGGAGAAAATTTGTAATGATCTGCTTTTTGTGGAGAAAATTTATAATGATATTTCTTTTACATGTTTAAAAAAAATATAATTTAAAAAATGACACGGGCTGGCCATTAATAAGCATTTTAGGATTTACACACTTCTAGGTGTAATTTAATATTTTTTAACAGACTCTATAAATTATTAAAATATATTAAATTTTTAAAATATTCGATTTTGGAGCACCTCTATTATTAATTTTGTACAACTTATTTTCATCAACTCAATTAAAATATTTAAAAA
The DNA here is from genome assembly GCA_936432065.2 of Rutpela maculata. Lineage (NCBI taxonomy): Eukaryota > Metazoa > Arthropoda > Insecta > Coleoptera > Cerambycidae > Rutpela > Rutpela maculata. The sequence continues at coordinate 119,084,986 of OW386291.2, forward strand.
ATAATATAAAACTTTACCTATGGAATGAAATTTCAAAATAAGTGTTTTTATTTTTTTATCAATATATACAACTTTTTTTGTAGGACATTAGTAAAATCGTGTTCCACACTTTATTCCCAAGAGAAAAAAACGAAAACTAGGTTGTTACTATTGAGAAAAGTTTTACCGTGGAACTGACAATTTCCGAGCGTAGGACTGGAAAAACATACCATTCAGTTTATTAAGCAATAGTAAAGAAATCAGCTGGTTATTAATCATTTTTGTGACCTCGTTATTTGGACATGTTGAGGGTGGGGGACGCTTCGGTCAAACCATCGATTTTGTAGGACAAACGTTTTTTCGTGTTTTTTATCAAATTACCTCAAGATTTAACTAAAAAACTAAAATTTGAACATCGACATATATACACCCAAGCGCAGTTATTAGCTACCACTACCAAGAATTTTCGCAGAGAGAAAAATTCTCTCGTCAAAACGAAGCTACTCACGAAAATTCAGCCTGTTACTAATCATTATTTAAAAAAAGGGCGCTGTACTGTGGACTATCACGTATACCAGCTCAACATTGTTGTATGATAATACAAATTTATAATTTTTTTCTTTTAGTGAGAACTAATGTTTAGTTCTCACTGAAAAAAAACTTAGAAGTTTATACCTATTAGGTCTATTATACAACAATGTTGAGCTTTAAATCTTGCAATTTTAATCGTAAACTGAGGCGTATAATATGCGGATGATTGTGCGAATGTGCGTACAACTGCAATTAGTTTGAACAATTATAATAAGCCCATCGACCCGTAATTTATGATTTATGAGGCTTCAATTCATTAAGATCATATTAAAAACAAGCCACTTCATTAGTGGATAGAATTAACAGCATATGTCAATTAGTATTAATAACAATAAAAAACAATTCATGCTACTAAATTCTTTATAGATTTATAGGATAACCTAAAATACTAACACTGTTATCGTAGTTGAAATTGGTTTTTACCATATAACCCAGACATGCGATAAGATAAAGTCAATTTGTTTTGATTACAACTTTAGTTATAGGTGGGTATGTCAGGGATATAAAAATTTTTCAATGGTTTATATTGCCTTGAGAAAATTCAACAATTTTTTGCAACTCTGCGATATTGGATAGTGTTATTTTCACTCGGAATGAGATCTTTATCGTGAATTTGCTTGTAAGCAAAAGCAATTAACATTTCCGCGAAGTCAATGGTAAGGTCAATAGGCAAATCGTCGGCTCTTTTCAACGCTAAACAATTTTCAAAGGTTAATGAATGGATTTTATGTATCTTGTTTCCTAGTGGAATATAGAAACATGATTTTTCGAAAATAAGAAATTTTTATTAAAACACAATACATTAAAAAGTTTCAGTTTTTTCGAGTACCTGATAAAAACGTTTACAAATAAGAATGCATAGAGACTGAGACTATTACTGTTCCGAAGTGAAAGAAGCGAGGGTAGCTTGTGCTCACTTTTTACAAAAAAAAAATCGAAAAATAAAGGAAACACTATACAGCCTGTTTTTAATGATTGGTGCGCGAAAAAAAAAAAAGTGAATATAATTATCAGAAAAAATTGTATGGCAATAAGTAAATAAAATATGTACGACAGATTAGTTCTTTGTTTCAATTTTTTTTAATTCCCCGTACTTCACATATTTACCTGATTTTGTAAGGATTTTTAGCTTACTGCCCTAGGGCTTTTTGTGCAATTTACGTGCATAGCAACTAAAGCTTTGCCGTAAACATTAGTTACTGCCCTGGAAACAGTATTGCTAAAAACGAAAACGTCAAAATGGCTGATTGTACAAAAAAATTATTCTCTGCATTCCTCTTTTTTTCGTCTAATATCTTCGTCGCTAATTTTTTTGTTTCCAACATTCAATTGATTTTTGCATATATTCTACATGTACTAAATATTCTAAATTATTGGATCCTTAAAACACTAATAAATACCTCGAAGAAATAGTATAATAGCTACAGGTTTTTACTTCGGAATAATGTCATATGAATTTGATTTTGTTTATTTTTGGGAATTTAATAGTAAATGTGAAAGTAAATGCATCACAGAGAAGTTTATATATAATGCGTGGGCTTGCTAATCTATAGGGAGTGACACCTAGAAAAAAAGAAAAACCTTGGAGCTTAATATAATTTGGGATTTTAAGTTGAAAAAAGAAGTATTTTAAAGCGATTTTCGTCAAATAACTCGAAAAGTTGAGCGAAAACATGATATAGATAAATAATAAAGTTCAGAATGAATTTCGTTTTTTTTTTTGTAATCTTTGCAGAATTAATGGTTTCGGAGATCTGAAAGTATAAAGCTAGCATCTGAACGTTTATGAGATGAAGTATTCAGTTTAAATGTTAAAGATCTCAGAAACTGTGTCAAGAATGTCAATGACTAAAACTAAAAACTATTAATTAGGGTTTCAAAATGATTTTCAAACTATTTCTAAAGCATAAAAAACAGAGAAGTTATTCTCATATTGTTTTTCATTAACGTATAGTATAACTCAACCTTTTTCGTCCATTTGCAGCATTTGCTTTAGAAAAAAATTGCATATTAAACGTAAAATTTTTGTTTCTTTGTAAATATGTCAATAAATATTAGTTTTGGTGAAGAAATGGTAGATATCAAAAATAAAGCTTATAAACTGAGGATGAATTTGTTTTTTCTTCCCTCGATGTATTGCCCACATAACAATTTTTACTTGAATTTTTACGTCGTTTGCTAAAAACAGACACTTTTTGCACCTGTTACATAAATAGCTAGTATTATAATACTACGTTTTCCAGATAAGAATTAGGTACTTCTAAATTGTATGACACGTCTAACCCGTATTATACATATAGATATAATTTAGAATTAAAGTAGAACTACGAATCGCAAAGAAAAAGTATTTGCGTTGTCGAATATATTATATTAAACCATTTATTTGGGTTAAATTTCTAAATTAAATTGTTTATCTTCCAAACTCACCGCGTGTTCCCAGCGTGATCAAGAACAGACGCACTAAAAATATGAATTAATACTAAAATGTTTTCAGAATGTATAATGTTTTAATTTGTAATATACAATTAATTATAAAGTAATTTTTAATATGTAAAAATTTAAATTACCAATGACATTTTCTACTAAACCGAAAGTGATCTTCTGACCAAAACCAACCCAATTAATTGATTCGGATCTATGCTTCGTTTTGTACCTGAAATAATGCCTTTTTTTAAAATTCCTTATAGTGAGTTTTTGCCCAATTTCATCTGTCCATGCTGACTGGTTAAATATCAAATTAAATTACAAATTTAAAAAATACATTAAACATAAGAAGTCTCCGGCAAATTGACATTTATTTAATAGTTTTTATGTTAATTCGAAACCGTTTATGAGATGTTATAAAACAGATTTTATATCATCTCATAAATAGTTTCTAGTAATAATCTTAGCAGTGTATGGTGAAAGGATTAAAAACTCTTTTCATTTTAGTTTAATTGCTAAAATAAAGGTCGATACTTTCAACACTTAATATCTGAGTATCTAAAATGAATATGTCTTTAAAATAAACTAAATTAATTTAAAACTGTAGAGGATCATATCTCTTTTTCAATTAGGCAATCTACTTATATATAATATCTCATAAATCATGATTAAAAAGAATCAAGAGCCGAAATCCATTTGACCTTAATGCTACTTATCGACCATTCAGTAGAATACCCGCATTGCATGTTATAAATCAGAGAGAATTCTTTTCGTCTGCAGACTAGGAACGTCTGTGCGAAAGGCACTTCTAACTTTAGCCTGTGAAGCTCTTGATTAAACACTGCCGCTGAACGAGAAGGATAAGAGAAAAACAAAATCACTGCAAATTATTATGTTATAAGTATAATTTATTTGCAAAATTTTGCAAGTGTTGAAAATTAATTTTGTTACTGATTTCGTTTTTTTTTTTTTGATTCCTTATTCAAAACGCAAGAGCTAAAGAATTTACTGTTAAAATGCAGATACTAAATGAAAGCAATGTCAGAAACTCCAGATGTTCTTATTTGAATTTAAAAGGCAGTCAGAATATTCAAGCTAGATATACTATAAAAAAATAAAATGGTGAAAAATGTGATAAATTTAATTTACAATTATTTTTGTTATTAGTTCTTTTATACTGCAACGTGACCTTTTTAGACAACGCAAATTAGATCGAAAACAGTCATAATAAGAAAAGAAATAGTAATTTACTCCACATTCTGGAGACGCCTATCACTCAGTCCCAACTACCTGACATACAGTTGGAATCGAGAATTGCCTTCAACCCTTAATCCGCGAATTCCCCTTATTTCGGAAATTCTGAAAAACTGAATTTTTAAAATACAACTTGCGTTTTCTCTGTAGTAGAACAGTAGAATGTGGACTGTTTGAAACAGCAAAAATAACCGCAATATTTTCTATGGTAACTGAGTTAATATTTAATTCAAATAATATCTCTGTTCTGTTATTATTGACAGCTTTACTTTGTAAATTAATTACTTGGCTTGCCATTTTAAACACACTTATAAATAATTCTAGATCCAATCATTCTTTTCGGACGACATAAAAACTGTTATCAATACGATTTTCTGAGAAATCGGCAATAAAATGAACATCTACCATCGCAGCCTGATGTCAAATGATTACGTTACATTTACATAATCAAGAAAATAAGAAAAAAAAAAAAGGAAACCGTTTGACGTAATGTACGAACATTATTCTAACAGGAAGTTGAAAGTTCTTAGGAAAATTTCTCAATAACAAGTATATAAATAAATTTGAATAAATAATAAAACCATTAAACATCAAATTCTTGCATGATCAGTATACTACATGCTGTTAAACACTACAAAGTGAGCATGTTTCTAAACGATAATGGCTGTGCAATTTCTATTTTTAAATTCTAGTACAAATGTAGATATCGAAAATACAGTGGTGATAACCAAAGTACAACTTTTTTATACTATTTAATGTCACTAGATGATCGTATCATCGTTATCTCAGTCATACATGGTTTTTACTTGTGATATTTAATTATTGCAAAATCAGTATCACTTTCGTAACACGGACGGCTTGAACACCGTTAAAGGTCATTTCAATATTAAATTAACAATTGGAATTAAATGATCTAAAATATGGTAACTTGAGCAGAAAAACATAAACTTGACTCATCACTAAACTGCGGGTAGCTTTTTTTGTAAAATTTAGCTCAGAAAATGTTCGAGACTTAATAATTTACCTTAATGTGTAAGTTATTAAGTCGAGAATATTTGCTTAAAAGCAAAATTTTACAAAAATTATAGGTATACGCAGTTTGCGTAATAAGGGGTATACGATTATTTCCCAAATGAACAAATTCCTTACGCTTTTATACTTAGGTTTTTGTTATTTTTATATAAATCAAGTAACAATCATTATTATTTTATTATACTACAACCAAATATAAAAAAATTATTTGTTATTAAAAAATCTGACAACTTATGTTTCGTAGCCATGGAAACGGACGCGTTAGATGCTTATTTGACTTTTATTTGTTTTGTTTTGTTGTTACGCGATCGTGATTGTAAATCTGATAGTTTGTGACAGTTTGATATTAAAAATATTTTTGTAAAATTGGTACATAGTAATTATAAACAAAAATAATAATTATTCTTGAATTTGTAATGTTTTATTTTGTGTTTAGTCCAATTGAGAGTAAATTAAATCATTTATATGAATTTAAAATATATAGAGGTAATTTATTCGCTGGTAAATTTTAAAAAGCTAGCTTGCGTTTATTCAGTGTAAAACTGTCGTCATTGGTTGAAATTTAAAAATTCGCGAAATATCATTTGTCCATAATTTATAAGGGAAATAATCGTGGAAAAAAGTAATTACGAAAGTAATAGTGGCTTGTCGCTGTCAATTGTAGGACAAAAAATGTACTCATAATGCAGCAAAGTAAATAATTGCAACAATAAAAATTAGCACAACATAATTATCCACAAACGAGCTTATATATCATTATGCAAAAACTGCCTTCGCTAAATATATGCAGTTAAAAGTATGACGTGAATTCCAAATCGAGTTATAATCGCAACTAATGGTATTAATGAGAGATTTTAATAAGGCATTAGTGTAAGCCAACGATCAAAAAGCGATTGAAAGAACATAGTAAGAAGATATATACTGTTTTTTTTAAGAAAATGTCTTATGTTAAAATTGATGCAAGGCATGTACTTAGAATTGTAATAAACATACAAGCACTTTTTTAGTAACTGCGAAGACAAGTTATATGTTTTTCCTTGAAAAAATGTAACGTGAATATTTTTATTTTATTAAGCGTTTGGCTGCCTGATGCCGCCCCTGTATCACGTAATATCAAAGGCTAACTACATTTTTATCCAAATTCTATCCATGATTTTCTTAAATGTTTTTGATAGTGTAAGGTTAAACCTGGGGATAAACACTGATTAGTGAAACACTTGATTTGAAATTTAGATAATACTTACGCTCACTTCAAATCAGTTGTATAAATGCATGTACCCATTTCCTTTAAAATACATATTTATAACAGCTAATATCTATTATGTGTGAGATGGGAAATGATAACTAAAGTAAATACAGTGAAAAATGTGTTTAATGTAAAATTTGAAAAAATATCAAAGTATATGTAATTATTGAGCTGGTTAGAAGGAACTCGAAAGGGTAAATTTCAAGGTTCCGTAGAACCACAATATGTTCGTCATGTCAGTCCGTCTGTTCGTCTGTCACCGCCTTATAACTTTCAAACTATAAATGTTATATGCATGAAATTTTCACCAATGATGTAAAATGATCCACAGCCAGAGTCGATGTTATTTTTCATTTTTTAACCTCCAAAAGAGGGTGTTATAAGTTTGACGCGTATGTTTGTATGCCTGTCTGTCTGTCTGTCAGTCTGTGGCTTCATATCTCTTCAACGGGTGATCCGATTTTGATGCAGTTTTTTTATTTGAAAGAGTATTTTGTCGAGAAGGTTATAGGCCATATTAGATTTTGATGTTTGGTCGCCATCTTGAATTCGCCATGTTGAACTTCTCTGGAAATTGTCCAAGTAAAATTGAAAATGTGCAAACAATTATGGTAGCCGAACATGATTTAGGCCTCATTTTGATCCGGTCATATGAAACTAGTACGATTAGATACATTGATCGGGGGTTTTTAAACATTTTCAATTTTATTTAAGTATTGTATGCAAAAGTAAGGAAACAAATTTCGTATACACACGTGTAATCTATTGTTGGAAAGAGCTTTTTTGAGTCGAGTTAATCATTTGAAAATTATAAATTTGAAATATATATAAAAATAATAATACATTTGAAATTCAAAGTATTAAAACTTTTTGAGTTAATTCAATGACAAGTTTGATTTGAACATCCCAAACAATTTAGGTGATATCACATTCCTTATGTTATAATATTTTTTTGGAACATTATAGGGTAAATTATAACTACAAAACCTTGTATGTGCGAACGTGTTTCTGTGGGATAATCGTAATTCCTATCTATTCTATGAAATAATAAAAATGAGCACAAGGTTTTTTTTCATTAACGAATAATGGCAAATAAATCATGATATTATAAATTATGATAATTAAAATAGAAATTCTCTCCCAAGTTTCCTGCTAGAACTCATAAATAGCAACCGATCTCGAAAAAATATATATAAGATTCAAAAATGTGACTTTATAACAAACTTAAGGCTATAATGAGTACAATAGGAATTATATTTATTTTCTCACACCCATGATTCTCGAAATTCTATTATTACACCTTAGATAGAGATATGCATTATCTGTCATATATTTTATTGCACCTGATGAAAGACAAATATGTGTTGTAATCCGATATGAAATATCCTAAAAATCATAATCGGACATTTTGTACACTGACATATGTTGCTGAATTTTGATCAATGAAAATATCTGAAGAAAGGTAAATATGATTAACTGGATATAAAACTTCTTAAAAACAGTAATCGCAAAATTTGTACGCCGAAATCAACGTTGGATTAAATTCTGATTGAATTTACGTAAGCACATAATAAAGCAAAATTTTCCTGCGTTGCGTTACTGTTGCTAACCAAATATTTGCCACAAGTCACTTAGGTATGCCTTGTCTTTTAAAACAGTTGTCCAGGCACTTAACCTGTGGATATCATTAGGTATAACAGTGTTTACTGTAAGTTGATCAGTGATCACATTCCAATACTTAGTTATCTATTGACGAATCTATTTTATTCTTTAATATCGCAATGTTTCCAGGTATGAAACTTTATCTCACTGAATCTCCCAAGTGCTACGTCTAGAAGTATCAATTTATATATTCGATATTTCTAGCAATTTATATTTCTAGCCGGTTAATTTTGGTTTTCCTTTAAAATACGAGATGTTCAAGATAAACTTCCTTGGTAATTAACTACTAATTAAATATTTTAATTAAAAAGTGTACCTGAAGATAGTTGCGACCTTGATAAGATTCAACAAAAATGAAAATACTGCATTTTCCAGATTTATATACGGGTGAATGTTTTTCAATTTTCTAATAAGTTTTTTTTGTGGCATTGGGTTTTCTCCATTAACCAATTACATAATATAAAAAAGATATATCACAAGTACACTCTTCTCGTCTAGGACATTTTTCTAATAAGTTTATGTTATGATTTTTACTCGGAAATAAGTAAGTTTTTTTTGGTCAGAGGAGGAATATGTAACCTATGCTGGCCCATAGACGATGGGGGATGTTTCTCTCGTTATCCAAAATATGATGCAGATAAAATAAATTGACTCCTGGAGAAGCCTAGAACCCTCGGTGTGACGTTGTCTCTGAAGCAATTTCCACAAACACCAATTTACCAATTTAACCAATTTAATTACTTTCATTTTGTTTAAGTATGGGTACATGTCAAAAAGGTATTGCATTTATTTCATTAGTATTAACAATATATGAAAGAGCTACGTAACAACAACGCGAGAACCACGCGATGTCATGCAGCGGCCAGATGTTGTGGCAGAAATTCTTCCAGACATGGTAAAAATAGAGACAATTAGCAAATTTCTATACAGACCTCTTGATTTTATTTTGAGATGTTGAATTATGAAAATGAGACGATTAGAGCTTTTGTTATTTTGTCATAAAAGATATTGTATAGGGAAAATCAATAAAAACCCCATTAAAAAAAGTCAAGTATATAAAAACATGTTGTTGCACAATGTGTCTAATTTCTAAGTTAAGGAATTTCAACGGGGGGTTCAAGGGGGTATCAGGAAATGGGAAGTGGATATAGAATGGTGTTTGTTGGATTTATATGTTTATGAGAGGTGGCGGTTTTAGGGAGGCACACTTCAACACTACACTCAAATATTGTCACTCGACGCGCCTTTTGCCAACCATGTTGGCATCATGTGGAGATGATTTAAACCCGTTTTAGTCATCTCCAGATGATGCCGACATGGTTAACGAAACGCCCGTCGAATGGCAGTATTCGAGTGCAGCGATCAAGTGCTCTAGTGATTGTGAACACTTCTTCAGAGGCATAAAAAACTGAGTCTGAAGTAGGTAACTTGGACGATAATTAAATCGTTTTAATATTTCTAATTACACGCTATTCTATGATTGTAAATAGTTCTTGTAAAACATAATAAAGCCTTAATGTCCACTCTAAAGCCCATAATGCTGTCAAATGCCTCGTTTACTACTTTATTATACCGTAGATATATAATTTGTGCATAACTACTTCGATCACCATAAGAGGTTTAATAACTTAATAAGTACGCAGAAACATGCATATAACATTTATAGTTTATGGTTGAAGGTACTTTTACTAAAAAATAAATACTCAGAATTTAACTGGAAATCCGTTTTTGGTTACTTCTCGGTTCCCCTTTCTTTAAACGCTCTGGTGTTGCAAGACAAAGTTCTTTGCTCTCTTTTGAAATTAGATATTGTATTAAATATCGCATTACAATGAATTCGAGTAGGTTGTAAATTGTATAAATCCATAAAAATAGCACCTTCCGCCTTGCCTTCTTGTGCATGCCAAGATAAATGATTGTTATTTAAAATAAATAAGTCAGTGTGCTACAAATGTATCGATATTGATTAATACCAATAACACATTTAAAATTATGTCATTGCCACGCTAAAGAATTATCATCTAGAGTGTTTTTATGAATGCCAAAGTAACTAGTTCTACAGAGCAGCACAAGAGAATTTTGTAACATTTCATATTTTCAGTTCTTATAGACCACTTGAGTTTACTGACGTAATTTCAATATCCGATTATGCCATCAGAATTAATGATTTATGACTTCGTTCGCTGTTTGCAGGACGCAATACGCTTCTCTAACTCCTCGATATTGGCTAGAGGATTGATGTACATGCATTATTTTAGGTATACCCAGAAAAAAAAGTCCATTGAGGTAAAGTCTGGTGACCTAAGAGGCCAGGGAATGTCACCACCTTTGGAAATGACAGTGCCTGGGAACAACTCACCCACAACGTGAATGGGTAGTTGTGCGGTTTGTGCCGTGGCACCATCCTGTTGAAACCACGTCATATCATCGTAACCATGAAAGTTTCGTAAAGCTTCGGTAAAAAAAATTGCGTATTATTGCACAATAACGTATACTGTTTATCGTCACAGCGCGGTATCTGGTGTCCTCGAAATGAAATCAACAATATTCCCGTTGAGAGTTGTCAGCATGTTTCCCAAAATTAAAATTCATTTTGCAGAACTGTTTTGAACAAGATGACATCATCATTATTTTTAAAACATAATCCACATTTGTGCACTTTAATATTTGCTCAATAAATCAATTCAACTATTTCATACATATTAGTTATGATTTAAAGAAAAATTAATTTTACTCTGGGTCAACCTGTAGCTCACAATTACCTATCCTTAACATGTCTGAGTGGTGGTTTTCATATGCTTAGTTTACAATCATAATTTTGTTGTAATTTATACTTAAACCGTAATCAGAGCTTACTGTATGAAGGGCATGAGCTGATTCTCGCTTGTTGCAACTAAGGCAGTATATCTATATATCTCAAGTTAGAAATCTTTGTTACGCCCGTAACTATTCGACCCTCCCAGTCATCAGCACACATCTCATCGCGTTTTTCATAGTTTGTATTGACAATTTTCATTTTATAAATTATTATTTTAAGTATTATATTTTATAAATAAAAAAAATTAAACATAGAAGAAAACTGAAAAAAATATATGATTTTGTAAAATCTTTCATGATTCATTTGCCATACGGTACAAGACTGCATACCACTGCATGCATGTTGCATCCTAGTTGTATTCATTTTATTACAAATCTTACATAATTATTTTGACATATTTCTCTACACTCGTAATTTATATACAACTATTTTACACGAAGAGACCCTCCACAAGTAGGAAATCTACAATATTTATTACAAAAGTCAAAGGACACATTTTTAAAAGCTGAATATTTAGAATCTAAACTTACTATGTTATTAGGGTTTGCAATCCCGTCATAATACAATTTCTGAGTTGGGTAATAATTTGCTTTAACATGAATTTCAAAGAAATATCTGATAAATAAATTCGCATCATGTCAGCATAATGCCTCCACTGTGGTTTCATTAGTTTAATCAAATCCCCAAAGTTTATATTCCGAATCCAGTATCAAAAGCGGCATTTTTAAACCGATCATTGCTTTTTGAAAGCAATTCCGGAGGTAACTAAAATGTTGTAGCATTAAAAGGCCGTTCCATCTCATTTTACAATTCTGAAAATCCCGGGATCTAATCGATTATGATCCCTGGATTTGCGGTATCTAAATATTGCCGGGATCCTGGGATTTTCGGTTTAGAGATTTCGGATTGCAAACCCTATACGTTACGTGTCTTGTTTATAAGTAGTGTTACAACAGCTGAGATATGAGGATTTATACCTAATTACACCCTTGAGGATAAATAGTCCTCCAAATTTTGGGGTAAAATTTCGAAAAATTTGCAGAGCTGGGTCGAGGAAACTTTCCATATTTGATAAAAGTCTGTAAAAGTCTTGTAAATAATTCAATTATATGCACTTATTTGGTATCACAATGAAGCTTGCATCATCACAAATCAGATTTCAGGGCTAGAAAGAGAAATACATATTTTTTTGTTTTAAAAATCACCATGTTTTAGAAAATAACGTCCATAAATATATTACTATCTTTTATTATTAACAGACTTCAAAAAATTGTTGAAAGTTTATCTCAATGAATTTTGAAGTTCGGAGGATGATTTTAGACACGTCAGGAGCCATCAGCGTTTCCCTTTTTCCAATAAAAAAACTTTCAAGAAAAGGGCACTAAAAATTATGAATATCAGTCCGTTAATTGCACTTTATTACCGAATACTGATATTGAGGTCCCTAAAGATAAAAAAATAAGGTCAACTCAATATATTTTTAATGGACTTCAATATCAATATTAGGTCATAAGTTCGATTACCTACGTAGTATGTCATTTTAATATTGAATTTTGTATAGTTATATCATAAAATTTACATAATTTGTTTATTAATAAACACATGAATCTATTTGTTTATTTTCAATTATATATTTTTCAGTCATAATGAATAATTAACTATACTCCTCATTAACAGTTAAAACACAAAATTATACACCTATTGTAAAAAAATAATAAAAAGAACATGTCCCGTAGTTACTATATCAGCGTGTATCATATAATAAATGTGCATGCATCCGTTTATGATTTCATTAAAGCCATTAAAGAATCATTAACGTTTGTATATGTTCGTAATATAAGTAAACCGAAGATCCTTCTCTGGTGACAATAAAACGTTGTTATTAAATTGGCCTGGCATTGTTTTCGCTTTATTACTGATATAAGAAACCTGCAGATAAAACAGCAAATAATTTATAAAAAGAAAAGGTTATTAACTGCAAAATTAGATGCTAAAGACTGTTGTATACAGAGTGTTTACCAAGTATCAAAAATGAAACGAATCTGCAAAGAAATAAAAAATAAAATAGATATTTTTCGAGATATATCGATGAACCCTCGGTACTTTCAGGTTAGTCTTGGTAATTTCTCTATGAATTTAACTAAAATTGGTAAACTGTCAGTTTATGACTAGACAGTGAGTCCACAATAATACAATATATCCGAGGATACATCATTACATTAGTAGAATAATGATTATTTTATATACTTACAATTAAAATAAGTTTTTTTTTATCAGTTTTTAATTTCTCATGACTAATTAAATAAATCGTACGATTCAACCGCACTAACTTTCTCACGAAGATCTCTGTGTAGAACCTGTGTGTGTGCTTGGTTGAGATCATAGTAAACATAGCAATTATGATTTTTTAATCAGTAAACTACGACATGTCATTAATGACATGTCGATTTATTTAAGTTAAACATTTATTGTATATGATGCATACAATGCATCGGCCAAGCGTCTAAATAATTCTCATAGAAAGACCAAATCATCGGGAGAAGCATTTTACTTGAAGATTTCGGTTGTATGCATTTGTATAAAAAATAGAAGGATTTATGAGATTGTTCCCAGAATAAAAGTGACTAAAAATTTAACATTCAACACTTTAATTAAAAAACATGAAAATTAGTGAAATATTTATATCTTAATATTGTTTATAATTTATCATTTGTGGAATAATTATGATTTCTTAAGTTTGTTGGGTATTTTGCCACTGTAAAAATATTTAAAAATTTTGATGAAATAAACCTCTGCGCCAAAAGGATCAGACAGAGGGGCTGGTTTTAATACTTCTATTAGAAAATGTCTCACACCTAAAAATATATAAACTGAAACGAAAATGTTAAATGATAATTATAAAAATTAAATCGATATTATCATCTTTACTTATTTTGTTCTGATCGTATGTACCTGAAGTTTCGAGCGTTTTGAACGAATTTTAGGTGAAAAAGAAAAGTTAATAAAAACCACATATCGATTTACGCAGAAACACTTCATTGCCACATTGGCTGACAATAATATCCACAATACTTAACTTTTTACACCTAAAGTGTGCTTTTTATTAATTTTTTTATTTCCATATGAAAAAGTGAACGTTCGAAACTTTAGGTACATCTGATCGTGTCTACATTTCACATATTAACAATCATTTTATTTTTCATGTTACTTACTTGAACAAAACTATAATACACTATAACTAAGGTATACAAAGTTAGATAAGGTTATTGATCTTTTCAATTTTTTTATAAAATTAATCTATAATACAAACAAGGAAGCAAATTGAAATCAAATTTAATAATCAAATTATAAGTGCATAGCTATGCCACTTAAATCGATATATATCTACGTTGGGTAGAACATAGTCACAGACTAAAAAAAAATAAATGTTTCAATTTTTTATATGAAAATTATATTTAGATAATTTAGTATGATATAAAAATAATAAAATGGCTATTATCTCCATTCTACACTACAAAATAAATGTTTTTATTGAAGGATAACGAAAAATAACGAAAACCTTTTTTTTTATTTTCTGTGGTAATTCAGAGGTGTTCTAATCATAATTTCATGAAAATAAAAAATCTAGATGTTACTATTTATCTCACACATATGCATGAACTTAGTTTCTACGAATACTGGATAAGACCAAAAAATCTAAAGAACACTTTAATTTCATTGGTAAATACCGACGTAAATACATGAAATTTGATACAACGTTATAGTCATCCTGTTTTTGTTGATATAATCAAACTGACGCAAGCCTATTAAAACCTGGATAACTGTTGGTAAGCTTAAAATTAAATTAGATATCTAAGAACCTATTTAGATCTGATGTAGTATATTAAAAACTCCCACTGAATTTGACTAAATACGGTCAGAAAAGTGTCCCTATAACAAGAGTTAAAAATTTTCAGAAAATCGTGGAAGTTATCCCACATCTCATTTTTCTCTTAAATAGTACCTAATTAGTAAAATCAAAACAATAAAACATTACAAACACAGAATACTTCAGTTAGTAAAATATACCTATAATATTTAATCTCGTTAATAAAAATAGCCTCTCCAAAAAAAAACTTGCAGGAATAAAATTAGATTACTTTACAGTGCAATACGGTTTTTGAAAAAAAAAGGTCAACCTTAACCGGCTAAAAAAATTGTCATCCTAAAAAATTGTTTGACCCATATTTGTAAAATATTAGTTTTTTTAATTGACTAATTTTATTATTTAAGAAAAACATAAAATGCAGAATAACTTCCACGACTTTTTGCAACTTTTTTGCTGTTGGCAAATTCGCTTTTAATTGCATCTGCAGTCTATACATCAGTATATTCGTCAATTCTTTTTTATTTAGGAATTCGTCAATTTTTTTTTATTTAGGAATTCGTCGAAATTCGCCACGCTATATTACAATTTTATGTCACTATGTAGAAGCTAAATAAGGGATCACTAGAAAGGGCGAAGTAATATTTTATAAAAAACTGAACCTTCTTCAAGAAAAAACAGGCTACCTGCTAAAAATTACTAAATAGAAGTTTCACCCAGTTACCCAGTTAACTAAACCTTATTACCTAATATTGAGGGCACTGTAAAAATCGATATCGATATCAGGTAATAAGGTCGACTAAATCGGGCGAATACGTGAAATTTATTTAATAATTTTTAGTACAATTTTCTACAAAATTTTTTGAAAACTCAGAGCAAAATGTTTTGCAAAACGTGAACGTGAACAAAATATTAAATACAACTAAATATCAACCAAACTTAATAGGATTTCCTTAAGTTTAAAGAAATATTTATTATGTAGATTAATGTACTACATCTAATCCGAATCATTATTGTTATTATGGGTTTTCTTATAAAAATAATTATATATGTATACCTAGGTAATATTGAAATATATTTTTATATTATATATTCTATACCACAGTAAGCTTAACATGAAGAAAAGTCATGTAAAATCTTTATTTTTATGTCGAGACACTGTGTTTAGAGGAAAATAGATAACAAATAATACAAAGTATAATAAACGTCGAGTGACTAAATTCCAACTTGATCCGCCACATATTTCGAAAATATGTATTCACCAGTTTCAGACAATTTAACAATAAAAATATAAGTATGTAAATGGTGTACCTAAGTTAAAGCGTAGTGAATTATGTTATCGAGTATATTTCGTAGTTTGCAGCGTCCGAATGCAACTTAAACTCATTTGAGTTAATTATATTATAAAATTAATATAATAAACCTTGTTACTACCGCAATTCGGGGATCAAGATATAACTCAGTTGTGACAAACACTTTAAATTATAAAATTGAGTATTTTATTTTTCTTAGATATTAAAATTAATTTAATTAATTATCATTAAAACAGAATAATTTAACTTTTGAAGAGATTGAAAATATAATGCTTCGTTCAGATATACCTGAAGTTTCGAACGTTCACTTGAACGAATTTCATGTGAAAAGGAAAAATTAATAAAAACTACAAATCAACTTGGGCGTACCATTTTTCTGGTAACGGTACTATTGTTGCCAGCAAATATGACCAGAAAAATTGTACGCCTAAGTCGATTAATTTTTCCTTTTC
Source organism: Rutpela maculata (assembly GCA_936432065.2). Taxonomy (NCBI): domain Eukaryota; kingdom Metazoa; phylum Arthropoda; class Insecta; order Coleoptera; family Cerambycidae; genus Rutpela; species Rutpela maculata. The sequence goes on from OW386291.2 coordinate 119,101,622, forward strand.
ATATGAAATTCGTTCAAGTGAACGTTCGAAACTTCAGGTAGATTCGTTCAGATTTCTTCTTACGTGTATGAAAAATAAGATTTCCACATACTTTACCAATAATGCCAGTTCTCAAATGCTAAATGTCTAATATTTGAATATTTTAAAGTCTTATTTCACATCTTAATTTACATTATTTATGAAATTCTCCAGTATCTACACATACAGAGTGACTTGCTTAAGACTTAACACCCTTTTAACTATTTATTTTTTACTCGATTCAAACAAAATTCTGTTTCAAAAGATAGATAGAATCAGTAAGTTCTATGACTGCAAAATAATTTACTCTCTTCAAATGCAAGTCTGAATGAAAAAATGTAAAAAAATGTTTTACTTATTTTTTTATAAAAAAGTTGTGTTTACAAAAGTTGCTCGGTATCATCAAAATGTCTTAAATCCAAAGTTTAAACTGACGATTTTATATAAAAAATGGAATTCCAAAATATCATTTAATGCGGATTTTTCCTGTTGAAAAACATGTGACTCTTGTTACTACTAAAACATGGTTACTGTAACTGTCAAAGAGTTGTCAAGTATATCCTATTTTTGCTTGCCTTTCGCGGCTGTGGCATATAACCCTACTGGGTCAAACTGTCGACAACAGTACTCAGAGAAATCAGTCGTGGGGTGCGGTATTTTGATAATCGTATATTTCTATGATGGAAAATCAAATGTTTTTTAAATTTTTTGCAGGACATTACAAGTGAAATTGCAATATTATTTACATAGAATATGTACTTCAACAATTTCAACTTGATGGTGCCCCAATAAACTTTTATTGTCATTGTTAAGAACATCGACTTCTGGAATATCTCCAATTTTTTTTGCATAGATGTGTTCACAGACGTTATAGTAATTGTTTCTGAATGTTGAAATGTTGTGCTTATTTTGGAAAACTACCCCTTAAAATGGGGGTAGTTTTGAAAAATAAATGCGAAATGTCGGAAGTAGTATATTGTCCTTGCCCTAAATAATTTTATTTAGGGTAAGGACAATCAAAATTTTTTCAAAAATACTTCTATTGTAACGGGGTAGTTTTCCAAAATAAGCACAACATTTCAACTATCAGAAACGATCACTATAACGCCTGTGAACACATCTATGCAAAAAAATTGGAGAAATGCCAGAAGTCGGTTTTCTTAACAATTACCAAAATTTTATTTCTAAAGGGATTTCCAGAAAATCAAGAATACAAAAATAAACTTCAAAATATACATTAATTGGAAACCGTATGGTGCAAGCTTGTGTTGAAGTTACACCACAAACCCTCAAAAAAGTTATGCAAAATAACTCAAAACAAATAGAAGTATGTAAGGTACGATATGGTTTAATAGAAAATTGTATTTTATACATACTACAACGTTTTTGTAATACCTTATGAGTCATACAAATTTTACTCCAAAGTTTAATATTTTAATTTTTTTAAATTGAGCCAAACTTTGGATTCACGCTATTTAGAACTCCCAACAAATTTTTTGCCTGGATAAAAGCTAAAAACGTTATAGTGGTGTTACAGTCTTAACTAAGACACTCTGTATAGCTAACAATTTATGGGCTTGAGACTCTATTGATCCAATAATGTAAAAAAATTGGAGCGATTAAAATATTGATAAATCGAGAACATTCAATTAAACATTTACAAAATTCAAATAAATGATGGCAAAACATTTTTTAACCGAATGATAACGAATTGAAATTGTCTCTTGTGATTTTAATTCAAGAAAGCCCGTTTTTAGTTATACTTGTTTTTGCAACGGTTCACACTGGGAGTTTGCAAAAAAAATTAAACAAAAAATGTACATGAATAAAACATACATACACACTATAACTATTCAGACTTTCTGATGGTTAGATTAGTAACAAATTAAACAAATTTTTAGATAATTTAGTTAGTAGTAAAATACGTGCGCATGAGCTAACCTCGAGTAAAAATTATACATGAACGAATCCTTGGAACCAGAATAAGCAATTGAGGCAGGTCGCGTAAAACGCGCACAAGGATTCGCAAGCATTTCATTGAATATTTATGTGCATATTAACTTGTCTACGCCTTTGCAAAAATAAAAAATGAAACTACTCACCTCGTACTTGCTAGTATTAATTCCTTAAACCAAGTTGGGCTGATTTTGATTCTGAACAAGACGCCTTCACTTCACAATTAATAAAAAAAAAACTAAACTAAAATAAATTAATTTTTAAAGTTATCAAAATAAAATTTCTATTTACATTTTAAGTAAATTTTAGTATGTAGCCATGTGTTTAAGAATTATGTGTTAGTGTGATGAACACTACACTCCAACAACGTTGGTATGAAACTGGCCGACACTGGCGAGACATCGACTTGTAGCAAGTTCGCTACACCGATGAAAATGCCGGCACTATTCTCCCACCAGTGTCGATGCACGTGGTGAACTTACGACCTAGCATGTCTATCTCTAGGTCCTAACTGGACATCTCAAAATAAGCATGTTAATGACATGACATGACCATAAACACTTTCCCTATTTATATTTATTTATATCATTAGTTTAAATTATTATATTTGTATGTTTTCCAATTTGCCATGCAATAGTGATAAAGGAGTAATTATAGAAAAATTAAGTGCAGATTGCACTGGACGTGATTACTTGAGGCTGTTTTAGTTATGAATAGGAGTATGTGTTCATGCAATAAGAGAAAAACTACCTGGTTTACATTATTTGCATCATGATTCTTTGCATATTTGACCAGTTCTGAAAGGATGTAAATAGGTAATCTTTGATAACTGGAGTTTCTCTGCATTTCTTAGTGTATTATGACGTAGATTAAGTGTACTTAGATTTGCAAAAACCAATTCAAGGAGGAAAGCAATTAAAAATAACAAAACAGATCATTTCTTTTATTTTTGAATGAAACCTACGGCTTACAAATTATTTCAAACCAGCCCAGTAACCACAAAAATTGCGGCCCTTAAATGGGCCAATCCCAACAAGCAAAACTTAAATGTTATATAACTACTTTGTTTTATTGCAATTTTATAAATGTAATAAAATAGCAATAAAACAAAATTGTTGAAGAAATGATAACACAGGCCCACAAAAAAAATCTTGTAATTGAAAGGTGAGGTGCCTTACCGTATGTTTTTTGGTGTGCTGAAAACGAATCCGGAGTCAGAATTGACCCATCACCCACCATTTTTCGTCGCGAAAATAACCAAAAAAAAAACTCATAATTTAGGTTATTTTCGGGATTTACTAAAAATTGGTGGGAGGTGGAGCTAAACGGACACCTAATTCATATTCAGCACGTCGAAATACATAAAGTGCAGATTGTAGTGATGTATGTAGTCGCACAAGCAGAACACTTTTCTTTTTTTTTTGTGTGTTTGTATAAATATATTTGCAAAAGCGGTTTTCTAGAAAATGGCGGAGGATCCGGTGATACTCATATATTACGCAGGCACACACACAAAAAAAATGGTCTGTTTCTGGAACTCCATCAGGGCTGGCTCTAAGGGGAGGGGGGCAAAGCGGGCGGCTGCCCGGGGCGGCAAATTCTTCAAATCCACAGTTACCAAAAAATATAAAAAAGCTAGGATACGATTGTTTCACTAATATAGTAATAGTAATGTTATCTTTATATAAATAATTTGTTATTGTAATTTTTTTTTGAATATAAAGTAGGTTACATACATACATTTCTTATATGTGATTTTATTTCTTGTCGAATTTCTGAATATTCAGTAGGTGACTCTTAAAATGGTAAAAATGAGACAAATAGGTAGAGGGGTAAATAAACGACAAGGTGATATCCAACCTAGATTGAAATAAATTAAACTTAATTTTTTATTCAAGTTTGCTTTGTACATTCAGAACTGTTTTATGTTATCCAATCAGGTCCTATGCCTACTGTTAATGCGGGAAAAAATATTATTCAGTAAACTCTTTAATTCACTTTTAAAAAAATTTTGAACGCACCTTAGTACTTTTTTGGGGATTTTATAGTTTCTCTATTTGCATTGTCCGTATCCGGCAGATGTCAACTACTAGAAGTGCTTTTCATTTTGTGATCAAGTTTATTAATCTGCTAGTTTTAAATCATGAAAAATTTGATTTTAACGAAAAAATTAAAAGCGGGCTAAAAAAGACAATAAAGAGACCAAATGGGCAGACTGAAGCAGGCACATTTCAGCTTCCTAATTTAGGAGAAGCTAGCCCTTCTGCAAGCCCCTTCTTGTTTAGTAAAAAATTTGAATAAATTACACATAAAAGAAAAAACCCTCCTCTGTCTTATTTTTACACTTCCATTTGTACGACGTCAATAAGAATGGGAATAAATCACGTGTCGTTCATTTGCCCTCCACTGTCTCTTTTTTACCCCACTTGGAGGGTAAAAATGAGACACTGTTTATTTTCGTTTATCAATTAACGGTACTTTTTAGTAAAAAAATACATAGAAATATAATTTTCCCTGTCATTTTTACTTCCACATCCAGTGGAAGTATCGTAACGACAAAAAAATTTTAAAAATCTTTATTGTTCAAATAGGCTTAGAATGTCATGAAACGTCGAGATTTTAAGTTTGAGCGAAAAAAAAATTCTGTCTGTCGGTCTCTCTGTCTGTCGGTTTGTCTGTCTGTCTGTAACTTTTTTTGTGCGCACGTTTACTCAGGAACCGTTTGAGATATTGACTTGAAATTTGGTACTTTAACGAGATCTAGAACTAGATTATATTTTCATCTTGTTCCGTCGAAGGGTTGGGGGGTAAATTGGGGTAAATTTGGGGCAAATAGGTAAATCAAGCAGGTAAGAGTCCATAAAATTGGTATTTAGTATATATAAGAGAAGCTAAGGTCTCAAAAAAAAATTTGACATTGGCCACCCACATTACCACCCCCACCCTATTATTAAAGGGGATTAAAAAAACGTGATTTAGTGTGTGCACAAGAACCAGAAATCTCAAAATATTTTTTACTTCATCCACCCCCCCACTACCACCCCCATCATCACCCCCACCCCACTACCGATGTGGGGTAGCGTTTTATGGGTTTTTGGGGCAGAGGATTTCAAATATTATATTATTAAAGTTCCATAAACAATTATTTCCACATACGAAATTTTTTCGTTGTGAGTGACTTGGATAGAAAATCTGGATGTGGAAGTAGTGATTCCTTGGGCAGCGGTTTACATATGATACCAATCTTTCATTAAATATGACTCGATTTTAAGCAACCTAAAAATTGAAAGATGTCATTTTGTCTCATTTTTACTCCGCCTGACCCTAGTTATTTATATAAGCGAGGGGCGGCAAAATACCTGGAGCCAGCCCTGGACTCCATTAGGTAATCCCTATGTATTTCGACGTGCTGAATACGAATCGGGTGCCCGTTTAGCTCCATCACTCACCAATTAATAGTAAACCCCTAAAATAACCTAAATTATGAGTTTTTTTTAGGTTACTTCCGCGACTTACAAAAAAATGGTGGGTGATGGAGCAATTCTGACTCCGGATTCGTTTTTAGCACACCAAAAAACATACAATATGGTACCTCACCTTTCAACTATGTTGGGACTGTAGCGGAGTGATCAATGACATAGGTGAGCCTTTTATACCCCACTACATGACATTATATTAATTACTAATACTTTTAACACAGAATATATAAATATGGGGAAAAACTGGCAAACTCGATAAAGAAAAATATAATAAAGCTCCAGGAATATATGAACTAAAAGCAGAAACCTTAAAAGCTATTGCACCAATAATTAGTGAACCATTTACGCACATAATAAATGTGTATTGAAATTAGGTATTTCCCTTCTGTTTTCAAAAAATCTATTGTCCTACTAATTTATAAAAATGGAAATAAAATGAAAGTTAGTAACTACAGACCTATTTCTCTAATAACTAATTTTTCTAAGGTATTAGAAAAAATTAGTAAAAAAAGACTCTGTAGTTATCTGGAAGCATCTAATATAATATCTAATATGCAGTACGGATTTCGAGAAGGATTATCCACTCAGGACGCCATACTGCATCTTACATCTGAAATGTACAAAGCCTTGGATGAGAGTAAGCCAGCTCTATGCGTTTTTATAGATTTGTCAAAAGCATTTGACACTGTTTGCCATACTTTACTTATAGAAACATTAGAAAACATTGGAATGCGTAATAAGACTTGTTCAAGAGCTAGAGTAAAAATAGGCAACCATGTGTCAAAATTAATGGCACCCCAAAGGAAATTGAATGCGGTGTACCACAAGGTACTGTGCTAGGGCCTATCTTATTTAACATATACCTAAATGAGCTATTCTCAGTCCAAAGCTGTGGTAAAATTGTCACCTATGCAGATGACACAGCTATATTTTATACAGGCGACACATGGAATTCATTAAAAAATGCTGTCGAATTAGATCTCAAAAAAATTAAAGCTTTTCTTGATCATAAGTTACTTACTCTAAACACCGAAAAAACATATTACTTACCTTTAAGCTGCAATAAAACATTATTACCAAACTTCGAGCACCTCAATATGAATAATGAATTTACCATAAATCCCACTAAAGAAGTGAAATACCTCGAGAAAATGATTGACCAACACTTAAAATGGGACGTACATATAAATTACGCCATAAAAAGACTACAACATTTAATTTATACATTCAAAAAGCTTAGAGAAAGTATAAAAGATATTAGGTACCTAAAAACCATATATTACTCCTTAGTAGAACCCCATATTAGCTACGACATCTTAAGTTGGGGAGATGTTGGTAAAACAATTTAAAAAAAATAACACTATTACAAAAAAGAACAATACAAAGAAAATACTTATCCCACGGATTTATTGTATAAAGAGGCTGGTTTAATGGATCCGCGTCAGCTCTTTTATATCCAATGCAACGTCAAACGATTCCAAAATAAAACATTTTTAAAGAGAAATGAACACACTGACAATACAAGACATAAAAATGACTACTTACCTCCATTTATGTATAAAACTGTAGGACAAAAAAGCTATTATTTCCTTGGCCCTAAATTGTATAATCATTTACCAGTGGCAATAAAGAATACAAGCATTTAGAAAAAGAATAAAAATATACCTGCTTATAGTGCGGCGATTAGAAATACACGAGCTGTTTGACTAAAAGTAAAAATTAGCTTTAATGCTTTTATTAATTTTTTTATTAATATTTTATTACTTTATTAAATTTTTATTCATTTAATGATATTTTTATTGATTAATATATTTTTTATATATTCAAATTATAAATGAATTCAAACTAAGGATATTTTAAATTGTGGTATTTATGACTAGTACTGTTCTAACACTTTTACATTGTATTAAATGATTAACTCTCCACACAGCTAAATCCTGAAACTCCCTCTGTGCAATTTTAATATAAGAAAAATATGATTGTGTGGATTTTACGTAGCTTTAATAAATTAGCATATAATTAATATCAACTAATTAGATAATTAATAGTACCTAATTTTAATTTTAATAATGTAGGATTTTGAAAATTAAATAACTTCAATTAATGACTGTATTGATATTTAACATTATATATATAATTTGATTTTTTTTTGTCATTGAATTGTTTACTTTAAGAGTCTATGCAAGTATTTAGTTACTTTTTAGACTAATTTCTATGTTTGTTGTAAGTTCCTTATGTAAAATTATTGTCATTATTATTCTCTTTACAACAAACAATTATAATATTATAATAAATTATATGCAGGGGTACTATAACTTCACGTTGTTATGAATTGACACATAATAATCAGAAATGGGAAATGGGTTAATTATTGTGCAACCATAAATAATGCTGCTTCAGTTTATACGTTGATGATATTTTTATGGTAATATGCAGACTAGTATTAACGTACCGAATGTAATTTTTTACCAAATAGGCAGCGAAGGTAATTCGAAAATTAAATGATTACGCATGCTCACTGTGTAATATGAAAAATTTCTCAAGGGCGTCACCCAGCAGCATCCGCCTTTTTTTTTCGTTGTATGCTTGGCCTGTGCGTTAAAAATTGTGTAAGCTAACTTTGTGATTTGGACAGTTTGTTAAGTCTATTATGTACCTATTTTGTGTATCTGAGTGTGTTGTGATTTTATATGGTTGAAATGCTTATAATTATAGTGTGATTATGGGAAAACAGTAAGTCAGCTAGAGTTTTCCATCAGCCAGTTCTCATTATGTCGCTTTCAAATAAGTGTTTCATATAAAAGTTTGTACAAAATCCTGCATCAAGCTTGATATTAAGGAAAGATTTTTTTGTTATACCGCCCTCATAAATATACTCTAATTCCATTGTTTTGTCGATCATAAGTAACGCTTTATGTACCAAATAAAATAATTGTTGCTATTGGCAACGGGTCGTTATTTTTCATAACGTACTTAAGGAAATAAAGTAAACAGTATGAGCGGGTAGCAATGTAAAAAGTGCCCCCGCACCTACCGAACTAAAATGGCTTCCATAAGATGCCTCGTATACTGACTGTCTTGTGTACAAAGTTTTAAGCTCGCGGGGCGGAAAAAAAAATTACCTCTAAATGTTTTATTTTTTTTCTCACGTCCTATTTGACGCATCCATTTGTAATTTGGCACAAATAATATTAGTGTTAGGAGAGTTTATTTAAAAAAATATTACTCTTCTACGATAATTTTATGCATTAAAAAAAAATTATTATATTTTTTCAATGGGCTGAAGGGCGACTACCCTGTTTGACACTATTACCATATTTTGATATAATATGTATTTAAACTATAACTATAACAGTTATAGTTTTATTAATGCGGTGGAACAGGATAAAAATAAAGAAAAATAATCTGAACTTGCAATTTTACGGGTATATTATTTAATATTTAGATAGGTAATCATATAATTCAGACAAGAGTATCTGAGTGATGCAGAAATTGGACCCATATTGCGAGCAAAGGAAAAAGGAACCCGACCAGAATGGAAGGATGTCTCAAACAAAGGAGTATATAGGATTGAAGGCTTTGTGGTCGCAATGGGATTCACTTAGAGCATTATACGGGCTGTTATTATTATTACATATGAACATCTATAAGACTTATTTTATTAACCATTAGGAACATGATAACTCATAAAAAACAAAATTATTTATCCAAGTCACTTTCCTCATATAACTGTGGCAGTAAAGAAAGTTTTATTGGTTGATTCGATTATAGTACCTCCAATTTTTTTTACATATTATATACATTGTTACTGTTTTTGCGTTTTAAATTAAGTTAGCTGATTTTGCTCTCAGAACTATTGCTATCAGTTGTAGAACTTTGCATTTCGTGCATAACTCTAACTACTATCTAAGTTTTTTAAAAAAGGTGAAATTAGGTATTAGGTACAATACAAATAACATAAGAAAACCACGAGTACGATACACACTTAAAATTCCAGAGATAAGATACTATATATGAGAACGTAACAGTATGAGATGGAGATACGAAGATTTGTAAGACAGATGCGGCTGCGGCAGAGCAGGGGCGTGAGTAGCCAGCGGTCCGGCAGCCAATTGAAAATGACTTATTTTGTATTTTTAGTGCCTCTTCAACTGTCACAGCACTCACTTCTGACCTCAGGGTGTCTTTAAAGGCAGCTTCTACTTCAAGGGCACGCACCAAAGCCTCGCTAATATTTTGATGCCGCGATATTCTAAGAATTCGCCTGACCTCTTCGGCCCTGATGCCATCTAAAAAGGCTCCTACGGCTAGTTGTTCCTGAAATTCTCTTGGTGCACTTGGATATACCAGGTGTGCCAGTCTCTCTATCGCAGCTTCGAATTCTTGTAAGCTTTTCCCAACCTTTAGCGTCCTTGATTTTAGCTGAGCCTGGTATACTTGGGCAACATGTTGGTCGCCATATCTCAAGTCTAATGCAGCTTCCAAGACTTTGAAGTCCCTTTGTTTCTCCACTGGGATGGTGAAGTAACTCTGAGGCTTCCTCGTTATCCCAGTTATTCGCACATGCAGCCGCCTTCTAATTGTCTCTTGTACGTTGTCCATGAGCTTTGGCTGTCAAATGAGGGAGGTTTTAAACGAGGACCTGATGATGCTACCAGCTGGCCTCCTTTCTCTCTCAATTCTCGCTTAAGGCGCTCCAGTTCTCCTTCGACCTCACTCATCTTTTCTTTGATGTCGCTTACTTCCCCTTTGACAAGTCAAGTCAGTCAAGACTGACTTCTGTTTTGACCACACCTACTTTATCTTCGACCTTGTTTATCTCTTCTTTGATTTCGTTAGTGATTGAATTCATAGCGTCTTATTGGATTTTCATTTGATCGCTCAGGATTTTCATGAGTTCTTCCTGGCGTCTATCTTGTTCCTCTTTTTCTTCTTGGCGTGGTCTTTCTTGTTCTTCTTTCTCCTCTTGACGCCTTATTCCAGGTCTTCCATTATTTCCTTCAATTCGTGTCTTTCTTCTTGACGCCGCCTTTGTTCCTCTTGATGTCTTCTTTCTCGCGCTTCTTTTTCTTCTTGACGTCGCTTTTCTTGTTCTTCTTTTTCTTTGCGATGTCTTATCTGAAGTGAAATAACTAAACATGAATGAATTATATGATTACCTCTCTAAATATTAAACAATATACTCGAATATTGCAAGTTCAGATAATTTTTATTTATTTTTATCCTGTTCCACCGCATTAATAAAACTGTAACTATTATCTGTTATAGTTTAAATACATATTATATCAAAATATGGAATAGTGTCAATGTCACCCTTCAGGCCATTGAAAAAATATATTAATTTTTTTTTTGAATGCATAAAATCATTGTAGAAGAGTAATATTTTTTTAAAATTAACTATCCTAACACTAGTATTATTTGTACCAAATTACAAAACGATCCGTCAAATAGGAGGTGAGAAAAAAAAAATATTTAGGGGTAATTTTTTTTTCCCACCCTATGCAGAGTCCACGAGCTTAAAACTTTGTATACAAGACAGTCAGCATACGAGACATCTTATGGAAGCCATTTTAGTTCGGTAGATGCGGGGGCACTTTTTACATTGCTACCCGCTCATACTCTTTGGGAGAATTTTCTCTATTATTTAACAAATATAAAATTTTTATGATGAATATATGTAAGAGTAATACTAGAGCCTTACTTGCTATCTTTTATATTTATTTTCAAAAATGTTCTGAGCTATTATAATATGATTACGTCATGTATCTTGACAGTAGTTTTGATTAGAATAGAAGCCGCGTCCTAAATTTATTTTATTTATGTTTGCCATAGATATTCCAAGCATCGTTACCTTTACTATTTGCTGAGCAAATATGAGATCTTACTCAAATAATTATAGTTTTTCTCAAGTTCTTTTCTAGTTTAATGATATGACGAAAAATATAATATGCACCGCGGGTCGTACAGTGCGAATTTTTGGTTTCGAATACTTGCACACCTCGGCCCTATACGGGCCTCAGATTGCAAACTGTATTCTCGACCAGGAAAGTGCACCTTACGACCCTTGGTACATAAATAACTATTGTTTTCTTGAAATTTTTATATTTTAATTTTGTTGTCATATAAATTTTATTGTTTTACCTTTCTTATTTTCAATAAATGTTCTATTGTTAGCTTATAACTTACTTTGTTTTTATTGATACCTAACATTTCCAGACTTCTCAATTCACAAAGTATCAATAATGGCGGCATTGCTTTTTCTGGTATCTAACATGTTTTTCAATATTGGATTATAATACTTTTATAACCTAGATATATATTTTGCTAACTTATTGGGTTCTAGTATGTAAATTTCATATAAAAAAATTACATACCAGAATCTAGTAGGTTATGTAAAATACATGGCTGCGTGAAAGTGTTCCTATGATCCAATATATTGCAAAATGTGTGAGATTACAGCTGTCGATGGTACCATACCAAATGTCCAGAATGGGCAGCATAATGCACTACCAATTATGAAACTGCAATGTAGTTATAAGTGGCCAAAGTGCGACATCATCAGTGGTCCCATGATAGCCCATTATTGTACACTGTTGACAAATTGAAGGATGGCCAGCTGCTGGCCGGTAACACATTTCGCTTCGGGCCCGTCTATGGCTTTCCATAAAAGTACCAATTATGATAATGCTGGCAACGGTGAGCGTGACCATATATGTACCAATTATGTGTTTGCTGGGAGGGTCCCATAAGGCGGCCTGCTAGGTCACCTAATCTAACCCCATTAGATTTTTTTCTACGGGGTTATATCAAATGACAGGTCTACCAATCTTCCGTTATGACTATCGAGGACTTCGAAGTCCGAACAAAAAGAGATTTTAATAGCACCACTCCACAAATGTTGCTAAAGTAATGAGTAACACAATTGTGCGTACAAGAAGATGTATTCATTGCAATGGGGGTCATTTTGAACAATATTTGCCGTTCCAGGAATTTAATACTTAGGGCCGGTACTTTCATCTCCCGTTAAATCTATTCTACAGATAAATCCCATGGAAACAATTATTGACACAATTGCATCTAAGGAAATTATCTGGAGAATAAATTTAACTGGAGACGAAAGTACCGGGCATTAGTGCTTTATTATAATTGTACAATTTGCACTTTTTATAATTAAAAAAAAAGTCAGTCTAATAACGACAAGGGAATAACAATTACTTTTTTTCGAGATTCTTTTTAATAGCTACCTTTTAGATTCTACTTTTGTTTCTTAATAGGTATTATCTATGTGTATAGTTTCAACAAACAACAAAACACTTGAATACGCACGTTTCGCCAACCATGTTGACATCATATGGATACGGTTAAAACTGAAGTATAACTAAGACCGTCCCTATCCTGTATATACAGTGTGACCCATTTCAAGTGAACACACCTTCATAACTCAGTTATTCCAATTTCAACGAAATTTGGACCAGTATCAAAGACCTTTACTATATCCTTTTTGAGTAAAACAAAACTTATTTCAGTCATTGGCATTTTTTTGTTGAATAACTAATGCAATATATTGATCAGCATGCTGTAGAACCCCTATAACCAAAATTTAAATTTTGATTTTTGGTTTTCGAAATACGTCCCCCTTAATATTACCTGTTTAAACATTAAATAATCAATAAGTTCGTAACGGATTTTTTTTCGAAAAAGTCATTCTTTTTTTTAATTGAAATTGATGAATTCAATATGGCTACCGGAATTGCAAAATTTGAGCAGGTTTACAAAATATTTAAGCTATAAACTTGAAAAATTTAAAACAACGGATATTTTCTTGAACTATAGAGGAACAAAATAGGAGAATGTAAAAAGACAAACAATTTTTTTCAACAGTAAAATCACAAGAGCTTTTTTTTATCGGATAAAGTTCTCTTTGTAACGAAATAATTTTGCCAATCAGTGATTTTATGAGAAAAACTGACATGAAAAAATCGCGAGATCGGAGGTCGAGCGATTTTGTCAAATGTCAGTTTTTCGAGCAAAATTACTGACTGGCAAAATTTTGAGTTAAAAAGAAATTTATCCATAAAAGAAAAGCTCGAGTGATTTTTGGAAGGATAAATTAACGACAGAATATGTGAACGAACAACAGCAATTAAAAATAATTATCGACTCATATCGTACAGTATAGTTTCCACAAGACTTAAAAATTATAGCCGACAGTACAGATTTTAAAATGACGTGCGACTACTAGATATACTCTGCTTTTGAGGAACAGGCATTTTTATCGTATGTAATATCACTAGTGTTTAAAATTTTATTGAAAATTTTTTCGAAAGCGTGTTGCCTGGTAATATAAAGAGTGCAAATTGGCAGTTTATTATCTGATTAAATCCCGACCGCTTTAGCGGGAGGTATTTAATCTTTGATAATAAACTACCAATTTGCACGAGTTATATTAACTAGGGGCAACTTAGCTTGAAAAAAAATTTTTAGATAAAATTTAAAGCACGAGTGGTATTTGAAGAGAATATTTCACGAATAAATAATTCATTAAGTACATCTTCAATATTATGTTTTCTCATTAATTGCCTTCAGACGTTTTCTTGTCACTTTTTAGAGTTTACTAACTAATACTACTACTACTACTACTACTACTAATTTGAATTTCCTTATTAATTTGATATACAGAAATATTTCCAAACCGACTCATATTGTCAAAACAGCAAATCTGAAACAAACGCAGTAAAAAGAACGGAGATTCGCTATATTTTAAAATAATCTAGTGACGTTTCTATGGCAACTAGTAAATAAAACGAGTTGAAACCTTAGATATTAAAATATATAGACTGGATTAACACCTTTTAGGCGTTTCTGAGGTGCAATATGACGAGGAACGATAGAGAGAGCACTACTTTATTTCCTATATCCCGCCTATTTATTACTATACACTCATGGTTCCGAGATTGACATAGAGAGCGCCATCTAGCGCTAACGCTACTAGAGTTATATTCCATAATAATTGTTCATTGATTCATATTTACGTATTTAATCCTTATTTTTAACTTACGAAGTTTACAAATTATGTTGAGGTTTGCTTCGTTAGGCAGAGTGAATTTTAAATACAACAAATTAAAATATTGCACAGCTTTGATTCAACTAGTTACTTTTTGATAGATTACCGTATGTAAGTAGGTACCTAGGTACATTTTTAGTATGTTTCAAGAGCGAATGTGTTTACTTGACATTTATAATAAATGATTTGCTTAACTTTGTAACTACGTTATTGAGCTATTGAAAGCTGTGCTTGACTTATTCCTATATTATGAGCTAGGTATATTAAGTACAATCTTTGTATATTATTGTTACCTGATTGAAAAGTAGGCAAATTGAAATAGTTACAGATAGGCAAGAGTTACAGCCTATATATTTCAGACAGGCTTCTCTTTGGAACTGACGATTGTTTACTATATATGTGGTGTGTTTATGTTTGCTAGTACATAATACAATATTACAATTTACAAGGTAAGTTAACAATTAGTAATAAGCTAGAGAAGATATTTATAGATAAAATTTGAAAGCGCGAAGTTGCCCTATTTGCGGAAAATATTTCACGAAACAAAACGTCAAAAAATTACCGCAGTATTTGCCGCTGCAGCGACATAAAAAATTAGAGCGATAAATTTTCCATGTTGGTATTGTCAAAAGCTGATCTAGCTTGAATTACCACTAAGAATGACATTTGATTGGTGAAATGTGAAAAAACGGGCTCTCATTGGCTATAGCGTTAATGAGTGCAATAATCGTGATAAAAAACGATGCACCTTTTTTATCGCTGTCAAAGTGACAAAATGAGACTGTCAAATAGACTTTTTTATATAGGAGTTAATTAATCAAAGAAATTAAACTCATTGAAAAAAAATCACCAACCAACAATTATGAAAATTTTGGCGTTGACCTGTTAATTAATAGTTATTTATGTACCAAGGCCTGTAAATACACGATACAAGCCGAGGTGTATGGTGCATGCGTCGTTTTCCGTACTACAAAATATTTAAGCTATAAACTTGAAAAATTTAAAACGACGGATATTTTCTTGAACTATGGAGAAACAAAATAGGAGAATATAAAAAGACAAACAATTTTTTTTTCAAGGAAATTAAACTCATTGAAAAAGTCACCAACCAACATTTATGAAATAGAATTTTGGCGTTGACCTGTTAATTATTAGTTACTTATGTACCAAGGCCTGTAAATGCACGATACAAGCCGAGGTGCATGGTGCATACGACGTTTTTCGTACTACTAGTAATATTACAATTTTTAGGAAAATTCATTCAAAATTATTATATTTCGAGATTTGTCCAACTCATTTATCAGTTGGCTTAGACTCTAATTGAAGTGTGTTTGCTTTCTGCTGTGGTTACTGTCAATAAATTGTCAAATTGATAACTTCATAATAATTTCCGCCATTCAAGTCATTTACGTTTTGCAATAAAAATATGATTTATGATGAAAGTATCGACACTCTGGAGGCAGCAAAAACGCGTGGTGCTAGAATTTTATGATTATTTAACTTCCTTATTACTTTACTTTTTTGCCCTTTTGTAATTTTTGCATACGGGCTGTAAGTGACACTTTTATAACACTAACAGACGTCAAATATTGACACTTACAGAGGTAGTAATATGAAAGCTTTATTACGTAATATCTATATTGAGGCTGGTGTAAAAATAAACAAATAACGACATGATGGGAATTATTAACCGACTTCAATATCGATATTAGATTAGACTAGCTGTGTCCGCGACTACGTTCGCGCGGCTTTTTGAAATTAACTAAAAAGGTTCTTTATAAACGAAGGTTAAGGAAGAATCACCAGGGACATGTACAAAGAGATTGTTTGCGTCACTGATACGGGAGAAAGCCACGTATAGCTGGCTGTGAGAAAAGCAACTGACACTGAAGTCCACACCCGCAACGCGCAGGTTCTGGCTCTGCGCCTTTTTTTATGGTCATATTTTGATTTATTTCAGAAAGCTGTCGAATACTCTGGAGTATTCCAGAATGCTCTAGGATTTTCTGGAATATTACAGAATATTCTGGAATATTTCAGAGAGATGTAGAGATCAAGTTGTCTCCAGTTCTACTAAACCGATTTTCATAAAACTTGGCTTTGAGTAAAAATAAATAAATTTTCCCTATTCATATTGGTTCAGTAATTTCTGCGTGCTGCGCGTTAAAACTAACAGACAAAAACACCAAAAACTATCTTAATGTAGTCTATTACTCATCTTACATCCTTCCAGATCAGTTGTTTGCAAATATTTTCAATGTACAGACACGCCAACTTTACAAATTTATTATATACATAGATTAAGGTTTAGTTTTTAGCATTCTTCTCCTTAATTTTTTCAGGTTTGAATACCAAAATAAAACCATGAATACTTTGTCTATTTATAGATGAGAAAGTAGTAAAAATTAAATACTAACTGAGGAACCCAAGATAATAAAATTTTTAATTTATGTTACTCAGCTCCTCAATAACCCCACAACGTGATTCAGAAACAGATCAGTATTCGGATCACGTGCATATCAGGCATATTTACAATTCCGTCTGTTTGGTAACCCCAGTATTATAAGAATGAAATCCAATATTTAAATAAAACTTTGAGTTTAAATTGTACTTATATAACACAAATATTTACAAAATAGTCAGGAATCAGGAGCCACTAAATCGATCATAGGGTGTGCACTCGAAGATATAGTTTTTAAAAATACATACATTATCCGAAATGACCTTGCGGATCTGAATCCAGAGGGCGCGATTCTGTCCGCGATTGCAAAAAAGCGTAAAAAAATTTTTTCCGAAAATTTTTGTCACTAATTATTGATTAATTTTATATTCCCACCGCATTTACAGGCTTAATTTTTAACATTTCTTAATGATTTTCAAACCAACGGAAAGCTTATTCTTTCTAGATTCCGGTGCTGCTAAATACTTCTCATAGTTGTTGTTAACAAATGCTACAGAAATTGTTTAAACAAAGATAGCCCAAAGAGTGCACGGTAAATTTCAGCATCGAGACATTTTTAAAACTATTATCGATAGATGCATACTTCTATGACATGAAATCTGCAAAACATAATGGAGCAGTTTTTAGAGAAAGAATTATCTACATTGCGTTATTGTTGTAAGAGATACGATTATTTTTGTACAGCACGCGTTGTGATCCGGCTCGTCTTTTGGTAGATATACAGTGTACATGTATGTCTCGCATTGCCTCGCTCTCTTTAGGCTTGTTGACTACCTGCTGAGGTGTAGTGTAATAACAAAAAATCTTATGAGTAGCGTATACAGTAACTGTGTTGTTTATAAATTCATGTAAAATATATTTAAAATAATTTTTGTATTAGTTTAATAGCGTATATTTCCATTATTATTGCAGAGTATCCGATGAAATTACAAAAATAATAGCGCAATTGCATTTTTCTCATCATAATCATAATGAAGCCGACACTAGAATATTTGCGATCATCCTATATTATCAAATCTGGAGTATGGTAGAATAATAATAGAAGCTACAACAGATATTTTTGTCTTATCCCTGTATTTTGTGTCTAGAATAATGGTGTCGTAGATTTGATTTATTTATTTATACCGATTCATCATGCTGTGCGAGAATTAACTATAGAGAAGACAATAAGTACTCAAATGAATTTGGGTAATTTATTTTTGTGCATTTATGCTTTGACTGACTGTGATACAGTCAGTTTTCTATTTAAAAAAGGAAAAACTAACGCTGTAAAAAATGTTTAAGACATACAGAAGATAAAGAACTACAAAGAATACTTCAATGATTTCATTACTTTTCAAAATCTGGCCCGGTATTTTTTTAAAAACCGCTGGAAGGAATTCACTACTTCCACATCCAGATTTTCCATCCATGTCTCTCAGAACTAATAAATTTTTTATGTGGAAATAATTGTTTATGGAACTTTAATAATATAATTTTTGAAATCGTCTACCCCCAAAAACCCATAAAACGATATCACTCATCGGTAGTGGGGTGGAGGTGGTGATAGAGGGATGGAACTGGGGGTGGATGAAGTAAAAAAATATTCTGAGGTTTTTGATTCTTGTACACACACCAAATCACAATTGTTTAATTCCCTTTAATAATGGGGTGGGGGTGGTAATGGGGGTGGCTAATGCTAAAAAAACTTTTGAGACCTTATAGCTTCTCTTGTAAATACTAAATACCAATTTTATGAACTCTTTCCTGCTTGATTTATCTATTTACTCCAGTTTACTCCCCATCCCTTCAACGGAATAAGATGAAAATATAACCTAGTTCCAGATCACCTTAAAATACATACGCGTACGTACCAAATTTCAAGTCAATAACTTAAAACTTTTCCAGAGTAATCGTGCGCACAAAAAACGTTACAGACAGACAGATTGACAAACAGAATTTTTTTTCACTCAAACTTGAAATCTCGACGTTTTATGACATTCTAAGCTTATTTGAACAATAAAACTTTTCAAATTTTTTCTTGTCGTTACTATACTTCCACTGGATGTGGAAGTAAATGTTATATGGTCGACGATAAGTCTGATATAAGGAATTTATCGCCTACCGAAGATTGTTTTTATCAACATATGTTGAGAGCTGCGTATCAAATTATTCTGTGGAAGAGTGCAACTGAGATAAACCCAGAAATTTCCGATCCAATTGATTTTGGTTGGGATTTGAAAAATAACGTACTTATTCCTAAATTAATAACTATAAATGTTCGTCCCAATATAACTTCTCAAAATGTATTTTGTAAATGTAAATTTAAAAAATGTATCGGAAACTGCAGTCGTAGCAAAGCTGGGTTGGAATGCATAATATATTGCTACTGAGAGGGTAAATGTATTAGCTGTTAATTTAGTTTAAGTATAATGTATGTATGTATATTATTATTTTTGTATTTCTATTTCTCAAGCACAGAAAGTAAATTTAAGTTCATTTAATTAGTTATATGGTTTTCTGTCTCTAATCAATATTTTAAGTTAAAATATAATAATTTTGGTTCTCAAGTAAACTAATCTTTAAATACCTTCGTTTTTTTTCATAATGACAAATGATAATATTTACGTATAAGTAATACGCATCGTAATTTTTTTGCAATCACAGTATATTGTCAGCAAGTTACCGATCGGCCACAGCGCGCGAACGTGTCAGCCAAAACGATAGCGGAAATAACGGAGCGCTGTACAAAAATAGTCATATCTTTTACAACAATAAAACAATGCAGATAATTCTTTCACCAAAAACTGCTCCATTCTATTCCGCAAATTTCATATCATAGAAGTATGCATCTATCTATAATAGTTTTTAAAATGTCTCGATACTGAACGATACTGAAATTTACCGTGCAGTCTTCGGGCATGCTTTGTTTAAACAATTTCTGTAGCATTTGTTAACAATAATTTTGAAAATTATTTGGCAGTACAAGAATCTAGAAGGAATAAGCTTTCCATTAGTTTGAAAATCATTAAGAAATATTAAAAAATAACCCTGTAAATGAGATGGGAACATAAAATTAATCAATTTTCAGTGACACAAAAATTTTCGGAAAAAATTTTTTTATGCTTTTTTGCAATCGCGGACAGAATGGCGCCCTCTGGATTTAGATGCGCAAAGTCATTCCAGATAATGTACATATTTTTTCAAAAGGTATATCTTTGAGTTCACACCCTGGCATTTTAGGAACGTCTTTTGAGAAGATTGATTCCCGACTAAAAGATAAACATGAAATGATTATTGATATATTTGATAATTAGTAGTAAAATATGTAACAACAGGTAATTGGCCCCGTAATTTTTTCCTTGATTGAAACTCACCACTCTAAATGTAGAGTGGAACAATGGGCTCATTTAGCATTTTGTTAAATACATTTTCTGATAGATCTTTTAATTCTAGAGTGAAATGCAAAAAATATAATTTTCTAGGTTCTCTATGCGGGTGGAATAAAGCGACATAAATTTCATTGGAATCTGAAAGAGGCAGTGTATATTGCAGTTTAGATGTCTTGTATATATTTGCATTTGTATGTTCTTAATAAAAAATTTTTGGAACATATTTCCCTAAAGCCATAACAACTCATAGTTTATATAAAATGATCTGATGATCACCAGGACTGACGGAGATGACCCTATTTCACTACGAAGTGTTCTATCATGCCATTTTATATAGGTTTGTGTTCAATCCGGAACAAAGATTTTATATTCAACAGAAATTATTATATATTTTTAACCTCCGATTAAAGAGCTTATATCTAGATACATAACAGGCTATCTTTTCACTATATACCTTGTTTGCTCCTAACATAGTCAATTATATGTCCATTAAAAAGAATATATGAACATCACATCCCATAGGCAACAGTGGCGTTGTGTGTGTAGAAAATGTGTAGAATGGTAAATATTTTCATTAAAATGAATTATTGCAATTCCTGCATTACCGGCTCTTTATACAACGTGATGTAGGCATACGATATTACAGTAAGATAATACAGTAAAATAAATATGTATTGAAAGGATCTTAAAATTTAATTGCTATTCACTTTATAACTGTAAACTGAACTTCATTATGTTACGACTATGGAACGATCGATTTTCTTCTTTTCTAAACTGCTTTCTGCAAACAGCACAGCACTTCACTATTTTGCAATAAATATATTGTCACTAAACTGTGTAAATATGAATATAGAATATTATTTAGGTATTAAGCAAATCACAACTTAAAATAAAAAGACTTCTTCACCACATTTTGATCGAAAAACACGAAGAACACTTATTAACATTAATGGCGGACGCTGTCAAAAGTGTCACACTGAGATTATAATAATCGAGCTGAACCGATCGTGCCCGAATCGGCGCGAATAGATCGACTAGCCAGTCAAGAACTTATGGGAAGAAGTGCCTTAGATTGTAACTATCTCAGCAACATACAAATCAGTACAATTATGTATCTAGATAAAAAGTTCTTTAATCAGAGTTTTTAACTGACATTCGCAGTCGTCAACGCCCGACTGCAACTTTTATTCTTTTCATACTAGTCTTGTTAAAAATATCTCAATGACATTTTGAGGCGTCTAACCTGCGTACAGTTCGCTTGAACCTGAAAGACGTACTGTATATTGCAGTTTAGATAGCTTTCATACTTTTGTCTTTTTTATGTTCTTAATAAAAACCTTTGGACTCAAAAATTATAATAAATTATAATTTATATAAACATGACATACGTGATTTACATCACGCTTCTGAAGATCACCTTGTATGACGGATATGATCCAATTTCAATAGGAAGTATTCTACCATGCTATTTAATATATGTTGCAAATTCGAAATAAAAATTTTAAATCCAATAAAAATTATTGTATTTAATAAATACTCACAATCGGCGACGCCCGACGGTGGCTATTAGTTATTTGATAATAGTCTTATTAAAAATACTTTCATGATATTGTAAGGTAATATTGTTATATAATCTACCTTATATAAAGTCAGTTCGATACTTCCCAACTGACAAAATAGGATTCTAAAGGAGCTGAATTATTTTATAGTTATCGTCTAGCACCGTTTGAAGAACAGTTTTATTTCTTAGAGTATCCAATTAAACAATTTTATCGTGTAAGAAAACGTTTCTCTAATATTGCTGTATAAACGTTCTCACAGCTTATATTATAGGACAAAAACTTATTGTACATGTACATGTACAAGTTACAAATTTTATAACAATTGTATAACATTTTATACAACCTTCTATAAAAATATTTTTAAAAAAATCGTATAAAAATGATATTACAGTTTGTACCTATTCTAGCAACTTTTAATTTCTGTATTAAAAAATAGTTGCATATGGAAGTTATATAAAAATTTCTGTTAAAGTTCTTTAAACTAATTTATAAAATTGTTCTTATAACAACAGTACACAATAAGTATAAAATCATTTTATAATTAACTTATAAATATGTCAGTTAACTCTATTATAAAAACCTTTTAGAACAAAAATGTAGTACTCAAAGATCAAGTTATCGCAAGTTTTGCGTTACAGAATCTGTTTGTACATAACCCCATTTTGTCTTAAAAATTAGGCTAATTTTAATATTTAGTTTTAAAAAATAGATCCAGTAATATCTCAGTTTAAGAAATTAAAAGAAGTGGATTTAAGACAAAAGCAGTTAAAAAATTTACCATCGAATTATTATTATGAAAATACTGACCAGGAATAGATCGGAAGCCACATTTTGAGTATGGTGCATCAACGATAAGCCATCGGCACGCGTATATTTCTTGTATATACGCCATATATTTCCATTATAAAATAAAAGAATTAAAGAAAATATATAAATAATACAAAATATTTCGGTAAAATTGAATTTTTGCAATTACCTATGAGTTAATTCAATACTAAAATGTAACTCCTACAATTTCTTTAGATTTTGAGTTTTTACTCGTATTGTAAGAAACAACAATTCTAGACAATTCATCTCAGTACATAATGAGCTCTACTTGAAATTGAGAGCGACAGTGAAATTTAAAGTGGACGATGTATACGTTCTGCTCGGATGTCATGGGATAATGGAAAGTATCATTTACATCTTCTTTTCCGATCATTGTTACTCTAGCACTTTCTTTTAGCATAATCAAAGATTAACGAAGTGGTCGCTGTCGCACAAAACGGTGTTAAAAATTTTACTTCGCAAATAATAGTTACTAGTATCTGATATCTACTTTAAGACACCGAGAATTGGTTTCCATATTTTCAATATGCTGTTTTGTGTCATGAACTAGAAGTTTAGATAATATATACCTAACCGAAAAAATGTATGTAAATATAACACAAAAAATGCCTCTCAGACTACTAACAAATAGGTTATTGTAACCATACAAGTAACATCTTATTCACAACCTCTTGTTTTGTAATTAATGTATTCATTATTCTAGCTGACCTCTTTTTTTAATTGTTACCATAATCCCATTCTTATAATTTAAATTTTTATTGCACTTTAAATAGCCTATTTTTAAGTAATGCAGAAATTTCCACACGATAATGCAGCAGACTTTCGGTGTAGGCGTAAGTGAGAGACGTGTATTGACTCACTTTTTGATTGATGTATTGCATTGATGTTGATTGGTGCGCGGACTGTGTACCATTTTTTGACAGTTTGTCAGGTGTAAGATATTCCCATGATATTTCTGGAACATCCTTCTAGTTTCCAATAACAGTTTGTTTAACGTTATAGAATTTACACATTGTTTGTTTCCCAATCTAACAGCTCATTGAAAGCCTCTCAAATTGGTAAGAAATTGTTCTGTCCTCTAACTATTTCATTAAAATAGAACAAACACGCTGACTAGAATATATATTATATTAATAAATACAAAATAAAATCAATAACTACACGTATTAGTGACTTAAATTCGAAGATTTTGTTTACTGGATTGTAAAAGAGGTCTAGGTTTAACTTCTAACAATTTTAAAACCGATTCTCAACATATTATGCAAAAATTAAAATTATACAAAACTAAGAAAATTACAAAACTACACTGGAAATCAAAAGCATGATTATTCATAACAGCAATAGGTCTCTTATACATGTATGTATTGACTTAGGTTAAAAATAAAAAAAACCGCTGCCTAAGAACTAAGGACTACTTCCACATCTAAATTTCCGATGGGGGTAGTAGTGAGGGCGAATGATGTCAAGAAAAATGTTAGGCCTTTGATTCTTGTACACACACTAAATCACAATTTTGCTTTATTACCTCTTTTAATAATAGGGTGGGGGTGGCAATGAAGGCGAAAGTGATTGTGTCTGTCAAAACAAAATTTGAGGCAAATGGTTCTTGTACACACACTAAAACAAAATGTTACTTTAACCCCCTTTAATGATGGGGTAGGAGTGGTAATGTGGGTGGCTGATGCCAAAACAAAAATATTCCATGATTTGTCTACATACACTAAATCCCAATTTCATGGACACTTACTTGATATTTTTACCTATTTACTTTTTACCCCCCAACCCTGCAACGGAAGAATATCAAAATATAATCTAGTTCCAGATGTCGTTATAGTACATAAGTGTACCAAATTACAAGTCAATATCGTAACAGTTCCAGAGTAAAAGTTACAGACAGACCGACAGACATAATTTTTTTCTCTCAAACTGAATGAGTGCCCAAAAGGGGTTTGGAGAGGACATGGAGGAGGGGAGTATTCATCAATGTGTTGGGGGTTGTTAGGAGGTAAATATACTAAAAGTTCTCGCCCCTAATCCTGCCGTTTCAGGGGGGAAAGGGGTGGAAAGGTCCCTTTTTTTCAATTCTTTGCTTATAACTTGGAAAAGATGAGTCGTACGGAAAAAAGTATTCTATGAAAAATTAAACAAAATTAAATTTTCTTCAATGTGTATATTCATTTTCTTGCTATGTGTTATAGTTTCCGAGATATTCGCCGGCGAAAGTCGATAATTAATAAATTAATTAATTAGGTATCTGAAATTTCTATCAAAGCGGTTTACCGTGGTCTGCTAATAAATCACAGTCACAAAACAATCGATGTATTTACTAACGTAATATTTTGCAGAGAATGTTTCCTTAAATTTACAGTGTGACTCACTTAAAATGAAGATACCCTTATAACTTTTTTATTTTGTTTCTAACTTGAATCAAATTTTACTCAAGTATAGAACAAATTAGGATATACTTATGACCAGAAAAACATTCGCTTGCTACAAAGGCAAAGCCACCTGCGGTACCAAAGTATGCGGAAAACAAAAAAAATTTTGACTATTAAAAATTCTTAAGAAATGCATCGGATCGGCGCCAAAAACGTACATACACCAAAATTTGACTTGGTTATTGATAGAGGATTTCTCATACATAAGCTCATCTGGCAAAGGAGATCCTCAGTTTCCGCAATTTGTGGTGGATACGTAAAATTCGTCAAGACCCACTAATATGATTTTTAATTTCTTTCTCCATATTCTGGTAGTAATAGATGTTGTATACTTGAGTAAAATTTGATTCAAATCGGAAACAAAATAAAAAAGTTATAAGGATGTCTTCATTTTAAGTGAGTCACACTGTATATTTAAGGAAATGTATAGATTTCGACAAAATATTACGTAAGTAAATACGTCGAGTGTTGTAAAATAAAGATTGTTTTGAAACTGTAATTTATTAGGAGACCATGGTAAACCGCCTTGATAGAAAAATTTCAGACAGCTAATTAATTAATTTATTAATTATCGATTTTCTCTGGCGAATACCTGGGAAGCTATAACAGATGAGCCCGTCGGGCAGAGCGCGAAAAGCCTTCTCTTTCTTGACCTACCCAATACTGAAGTATAACCACAGATGGGACCTTCACTACTTTTTAAAGCATGTTATTTTACATAGGAAATCAAAATTGACGACACTCTCCATTGGTCGAGACTGAAGATATAAGAAAAAAACTAAAAAAAAAGAAATTTAGAAATTTAAGATTTAATCAAATATAACTTTAGAACTAAAACAGATAAAAATACAATTTTTTTTTTGGTTTTGACAAATAAACATTGCTTTTTAATTTGAAGTATAATTTATTGCAATAATTAAAAAATTAACATAAAAAAACTAGCAAAATTCAAAAAGATACAGAAATCAGCAACATTTTTCTAATTCTTAACTCGCCATAACTCGCTTATATAACGAGGTATTCAATTTTTTCTTTCACCAAAAACTGACAAATTTAATAGGCTTCATTTTGTCTCGATGAATGCTGGATCTAATTTTTTAACTAAAAGCGCTACAGCCCTTGAAACACAACGAAGCACAGTACGGCGACGAAGACGCGAGGCTTCCTTTCCCGCCCCCGCTACTTTCTCGGCCCATCAAGAAACGTATCGGCTGCTGGCCTCATTATTGTCTGGATAAATATTAATAAGTATATACTATTTTACTTACATGTAGGCTATTACAGTTTATGTATATTGTATATTCATTTTTATCAATGGAGAAAAACTACTGTTTTACGAAACTGCTGAAAGCAGTGAAAATCTAATGGTAAAAAACCAACTGTTACTGGCATCAGGTCTATTATTAATTGTGCAAATGAAAGAAAATATGCATTTTCATTAAAATTTTTATAAAACAAAGTGGTGGCACTTATTTGCACACCCTTCGATACCGATTTCATTATTCTTGTCTGACATCTTTTTGTAATAAATAACATTAGCAAAGATAATACGTATTGTCTCTGATATTAGTAACGCGATAAAAAAAATGCAAGTGAGCCTTCATGTAGTTATAATAAAGAAAAAAAAATCAGTTTAAAATAAAATGGCATTGTCTGATTTGTGGAAAATCCAGAAAAATTAAGAATAAATTAAGAACATCTTTAAGTACAAGTTTGTACAGGAACGGGTGTGGAAACTAGAAAAAAATATATATTAAAGCGGCAGTGTCGCATTGTGATTCAGAAATACAAGGCAGGTTACACATTTATTCAGATTTATTTGGGCTAATGGAAATTATCATAAAATTTATTATGCAAAATATATTAGCAAAAAAAAATTAAATGTGTACAAACTAAACAACTGAAAGAAAAAAATGAATTTAAAGTAGCGTTAAATATTTTATTTAAGGAGGTTTATCTTGCTGTTTTGCAAAAAAGAATTCTTAACTCTAATATTTCTAAAAACACGCCTTAATGATGATATATTTGAAGAAATGACGGAAGAAAAATTAGATTATTATAGCAGTGGAAATATAAGACAGAGATTAGAAAAGCATTTAAGCAAACAAAGTGTTTTGTGAACACGAAGAAAATACAACAGCAGTTCATTCAAGTGATAATAAAGCTAAAAGGATTTTTGTTGTCAGTCACAAGTGAATCAGGCGAAGAAAACTTGGTTCATGAGAATGAATTGACTATTCCTGATAAAGCTGCCGGTATCTTAAGAGAAGTTATAGCTGGATGTTTTAAAACTATAAAAAAAAACACGACTACTAATCTGAATGAACATAAATATAAACAAGAAGTTTCAGATTTGTTATAAACATTTATGTCGTGGATACTAAATATGTCAGGACAGACAAATTTGATTTAAACGTTATTTCTATAGTAATGGAATTTATATTAATACTTATGGAAAAAAAAAAACAATCAGCTTAGGCCATTTTTTTAATCCTTTACATATCACTACATGTGTTTCGTGCCGTCAGAAGAAAAAGAACTTAATGATATGCTTTATTCTTTTGGCTATGGTTATTCCTACGATCAAATACGTACATTTTTAACGTCTTTAGCTAGTCACGTATTAGTAAAAACTGGTGACGACATTTTTATACCACCTGGAGTTCCTCCAGTAAGTTCTGAAGAAAACAATTACATTTATCGCAGCGATAATTTTGATCAAAACGAAGACAGGCTAGATGGTAAAAATCCCACTAGGAATAGTATTTAAAAAAAAAAACAGCTTATTTACACAAGCATATTTAGATCGTCTATCCAATTTTAACCGATTTTAACCATTCCAGTGTACATGAAAACAAAAATATAGTTATGTACAAAAATCCAACTAATCGTTCAGAGCCTCTACGAGTTAGTGAAAGCATGGCAAATAATTGTTTTGATTATGTGGTTACCTCTGACCTTTTATGGAAAATATTAAAATATACGAAGCAAAGTAAAAACTTTACTAGCTGGCATGACTTTACTTCCACATCCAGTGGAAGTATAGTAACGACAAAAAATTTTTAAAAATTTGTATTGTTCAAATAGGCTTAGAATGTCATGAAACGTCGAGATTTCAAGTTTGAGCGAAAAAAAAAAAATTCTGTCTGTCTGTCGGACTGTAACTTTTTTGTGTCTGATAACTACCTACTATTTTCACTTTATTAATGCACCACCCGCGTAGTACGACACCATATATAGCAGATTATTACAACTAATATTATAGTATTCAATTTGATTTGTTAATTTTATCATCTTACAATAAAGGAAGATAATTCTAAAGCTTTTGTTGCGGCCGCTGATTGTAGCCTTGCGCGATTTATGGTGAACGCGGGATGTACCGGGAACGAGTGGGGAAGCCTCGCGACTCCGTCGCCGTAGCGCGCTTCGTTGTGCTTAAAAGGCTGTACCGCTTTTATTTACAGAGCTAGACCCAGCATTAATTGAGAAAAAATGAAGTCTAAGAAATTTGGCAGTTTTTGGTGAATAAAACATTCGAATAGCTCAATACATAAGCGAGTTACAATGAGTTAGAGCTTTCAAAAAAAATTGACAATTTGTGAACCATCTAAATCAACGTCAATTTTTTAATGTTAAAGTTATTATTTTTGTAATAAATTATACATCAAATTAAAGAGAATCGTTTGTACTATAAAACTAAAAAATATATATAATTTTATCTTTTTTCGTTTGAAAGTTATTCGTGGTTGAATTTGAATTTTGTTATTTTCATTTTTTTTGTTTTTTTCTTGTAACTTCAGTCTCGACCAATGGAGAGTGTCGTCAAAAGTGATTTCCTATGTAAAAAAACCTGCTGAATAAAATGAAATAGGTTTTATTTGGTTATACCTCGGTATTGGGTTAGTGAACGATAGAGCCAGCCATCCGACGTACTAGATACGAAGAAATTGAATATAGACATTCTTGTAGGAAATTTAGTTATGTTTAATTTTGCATAGAATAATTTTTTTCTGAAATCGATCGGCAATGTCTACATTTTCGGCGCGATTTCAGATCGAAAAATGCACAATTCCAGTATTTTAGTCCGTTGCTAAGAAACTATCAGAAAACAGACCGGAAAAGATCCGTTGCCAAGCAATGATCAACAAAACCGTACGGGAATGTTACATTCCCGGCCTAGGCCGGGAAAGTAGCATTCCCGTACGGTTTTTTTTGCATATATTAGACAGTAAATAAATGCACGCAGACAAACCAACTCACATTAAAATTACATTTATTAGTAAGCAGTTAGATTGTAATGAAGAAATATTATGTATTAATACAAATTCCTTAATTTATAATAATATTGATTGTGATTTCAGAAAAAATAGTATGTGTACTTCGGTGTGAAAGCACATTCCCGGACTTTGATGCTTGTTCGCCTCGGCTAGCGCCTCGGCCAACAATTTGCATCGTCGTTCGGGAATGTATTGCTTTCACACCTAAATACACAATATACTATTCCCGTACCTACGACGCATCGTTTCCGAGTTATATGCAAAGAATCGAGAAAAGGCACTATTTAACGTCTATAGCGAACGTGTGACGCGACGTTGTTGAAGGACTAGCAGGGTGGAGTAGCTTGAGGTAAAACCAAGTTTTTACTTGAAATTGCAGATAGCAGCTTAGGAGGATGAGCTCATGCAGGGCAGGCTTCAGACAATAAGCACTGATTACGGTTTAAGTGTACATTACGACAAAACCAAAATTATGATTGTAAACTGAGCAAATGATAACTACCCGGATACATTACAGGTAGAAAACTGTGAGGTAGTAAACAAGATGCAATGCCTTAAAGCCCTTATGTGCAATGCGAAGAATGCCGACAACAAGATCGGTAACTTGGCAAGACAAAAATATCAAGAGACGTATAAAGATCATACTTGTTAACGCCCTCGTTTTCTCCATCATTTTTTTACACCCCCGAGACATGGACCGTTAGGCAAGCAGGCAGATGGTACTTCGAAATGTGGGTCTGGAGAAATACATCCCAAAACCGACTCTCTAGCATCGTGTTCTCTTGAATCTTCTCAATTTTACTTCCACATCCAGTGGAAGTATAGTAACGACAAAAAAATTAAAAAAAATTTTTATTGTTCAAATAGGCTTAAAATGTCATGAAACGTCGAGATTTTAAGTTTGAGCAAAAACAAAATTTCTGTCTGTCTGTCGGTCTGTAACTTTTTTGTGCGCACGTTTACTCTGGAACAGTTTAAGATATTGACTTGAAATTTGGTACATATATGTACTTTAACAAGTTCTGGAACTAGATTATATTTTCATCTTGTTCCGTCGAAGGGTTGGGAGGTAAATTGGTGTAAATTTGGGGTAAATGGGTAAATCAAGCAGGTAAAAGTCCATAAAATTGGTATTTAGTATATACAAGAGAAGCTAAGGTCTCAAAAAAAATTTTGGCATTAGCCACCCCCATTACCACCCCCACCCCATTATTAAAGGGGATGAAAAAAAAATGTGACTTAGTGTATGTACAAGAACCAGAAACCTCAAAATATTTTTTTACTTCATCCACCCCCACTACCACCCCCTATCACCACCCCCACCCCACTACCGATGTGGGGTATCGTTTTATGGGTTTTTGGGGTAGAGGATTTCAAATATTATATTATTAAAGTCCCATAAACAAATATTTTCGCATACAAAGTTTTTTCGTTGTGTGACTTCGATAGAGAATCTGAATGTAGAAGTAGTCATTCCTTGGGCAGCGGTTTTTTAACCACATCATCCAGCGAGAGGATAAAATATATCGCTGAATAGTTCAGGGAAAACGAGATGACAAGAGACAAGAGATAAAATATAATTTCTACTTTTGCCATAAAACATTTTGTTTTTATTGCATTTATACCTAATAAGCAATTGCAAGAGATGGCATGATGCTATCAGACGCAGCATACAGCAAAGGGAGCCAACTAGAACAATCTATAGATCACAATCACTAAGCATATTGCCAATACACACAAGAGTATTAACCAGATGGAACTTTTACTTTTCGTTAATATTCTTTAAATAATATTATTTGGTAAATAAAATAATGTGCGATGTACACGAATGGAAAAAATTACACATATTGTTATTTTAGTGCTTAATAGAATTGTAATCTTATGAAATACCAATTATCCTCTTGCCACTCCTTCGTATATCTCATTTACTAAGAAATATTTTGCTTGAGTTTGTTATTCTATGATTTCCAAGTATTCTTTATTCTACTTTCACACAATATTATTTCATCTGTGAACCAGTAAATCTATTATTTGAGTGCGTGCATTTTACGAAGATAAATCATGAAAATAAATCATTTTTCATCTGCAGATGTCCTTAGTATAATCTGCCAGATATAAGATAAACTGACGTTGCGGCTACTCCGAACGTGGCCGAAAGTGTTTTTAGTGGGCTTATCAGAAGATTTCAGGACAGGAAGCGTTTATGAAAGATCTCGTCTGGAAGGCCACGTTCTACAATGCAAGGAGAAGACCGGTACATCACGAAAACGTAAATAAGCATGATTTAGTTAGCTTGAGAATTAAGTTTTTTTCTTTATACATCGAATGTAATAGGAACATGACATTCTCCGTTTTTTTTTATTTTTGTAGATAAATTATTTAAATTTGGAAATCACTTGATAACCGTCACTTTGGGGCAGATAAATTAATTTTTTTCTACTTTCGGTTTCAGCGGTTAAGGGATCTACAGACGATCCAACCAACCAACCAACCTTCTCGGTATATTTTGAAAATTGTAAAAGTGAGCTGGTTGGCTGGAATTCCAGTAATCTTCAAAGCATACCGACAATGTTGGCTCCAGCAAGTTAGGTCGCGAGTAGACTCTTTTAAGTATAATTAAACATTAAGGCGGCTGTAAATTATAAAAAAGAAACACAAAGAAGTATAACAGTTGCTCAAAATTTTGCCTGTGGACGTCAAGACATTTCAGCACACGTAGCTGAGAGCAATTGCTAGGCTGCTATACTATTTACTGACAGTATTTATTAAATAAGGCAAAAAAAGAAGGCCAAAGGAAAAACTACAGGGGAGTTAGGTCAAACGACCTTGAAGGCCGTTTGATAATGTTCTTATCAACTAACCATTTTATTATGTCTGCATTCCCATGACTGGATGATGGTACTCAATTTGTCTGCACATTATGGTAGAATGCATTGTCAAAGACAATTGCAAAAATTTTCGGCTATTCCATTCCAACTCTGTCCGTATTTTTTAGTTCAGTTTTGTCAGTGTAACACGATGTCCGACAGTCTTATGAAACTCATGGGCAACATGAAGTGTATCAGCTGTCTTATATTCTGGTAAATCAGTTGAAGACTACTCCGTGGACGCTTCTTTTCTGAAGTTACAAATATTGGGACACCGTCAGCTTCTAAGACACTGGCATCACGTGTCTTCATTATTTTTTCGATTCTTCTAATACACACAGAAAATTTTGAACATTTTCCTGATCAAATAGGCTTGGAATGTCATGAAACGTCGAGATTTTGAGTTTGAGCAGACTGTAGGTATCTTTTTTTTTACTCTGAAACCGTTCATGATATTGACTTGAAATTTGGTACACACATGTGTCATATTGAGGTCTGGAACTAGATTATATTTTGTTTGATCTTATTTCGTTGAAAGGTCGGGATGAAAATGGGGGTAGATAGGTAAAGCAAGCAAATAAGAGTCCATAAAATTGGAAGTTGGTGTATGTACGAAAGCCAAGGTTTCACAATTTTTTTTACCATCACCTTCACTCCATTATTAAAGATGATAAATAATAAATTTGTGATTTAGTATGAGTACAAAACCAAAGGCCTCCAAAACTTTTTTTGCATCAACCATCCTCACTACCTTGCGACAAAACCACCACCAATAAACGATCAAACTAGCAATATTTCTATTCTGAGAAAAAACATTTAAGAAAAATGTACTCCAGCTCCTGTATAACTATATAACTTCATCAAATAGGTCTGTCCCCAAATTTTTGATATCAATCGAAAACGACAGATTTATCGATATTGTAAGCTACTGTAACAATAAGAAAATACTTTCTTTTTCCTTCGTTTTTCATAATAGAAATCTGCCCCACTGCAATGCAGCGAGGTTGTGAAACGTTTCCAAGTTAGAGGGTAGTAGCATGACGTCACATCCTTGCCGGTACTCTGCCGGTCCCTTATATGTACAGATATCAATCATACATAATGTTCCTCTGTATAGATAAACTTATTAAAAGAAATTATGGCGGTAAAAAAATAGTATTTTGTGCCCGGATGCACGTACACAGCAATTATTATATATTATCCCGAACATCAGATTAAACCGCGTAAATATATATTCTAAACAAAATGTAATCAATAGATGTAAATAAATCTTTTAACGTAGATATTTGTGTAACTTTGTTTTTTCTTAGAATTATAGATATACCCGGGTTTGTTTAATAGTGAAAAAACCAGAAAATGCATTTTCAGAATTTTTGTCTGTCTGAATGTTTGTTCCACCATAACACGAGAACAGGTCAACATATTTTGATAAACTCTTATACACATAGACATCTTTCTAACTAATAGAACAGGCTACGTTATTTTATGTCAGAGGTGGTGGGAAGGTAGAGGAAGATAGTGGAAAGATGTGGTGGAAATGTGGAGAAAAGTAACGAAAGGGGGTTCGACAGAGAAGAAAGATGATGGTGAAGTAATAGAAGGTAGTAGGAATGTAAGGTCGTAATGACTGGTGAAAGTGAGAAAGAGTAATGAGAAGGTGGGTAAAGAGAAGAGACACTCTCCCCATTAATCTGGCTCATCGTGATCACACATACGAATCAATTTTCTTCCCGAATTATTTGACAACAAATGTCTAATGTCATTTAAGGTTGCAACCAAAGTCTCCAAACCTAAAACAAAATAAAACGAATAAAATTTTCACAAACGTATTTGGTGCAACTCTCCACCTACATTTATGGCATTTCACGATTCCTCTTCTTTACGAGAAAATTGTATTTTTTATTATAGGTTTAATTCAAACTTGAGCTTCTCTATCATGACATGCGATTAGAAAAATAATTAGATTTTAAGAAACTCCAGTATTTACAAACTTTCGTAGATATCCTTTTCTTTTTACCCGAATACGCTACGCAAAGAAAGAGTAATGCATTTCTCAGTCTACGTAGGCATATCTATATACCGGGTGGCTCAGCCGACAGGGACAGTCTTGTAACTCTTCAATGGGCTAATGGATTTTTTCAAATTTGGTGTAGTGATATGGGATGAAGTTTCCAATTATATGATGTAAGGAACCAAAATGGTCGACTTCCGGTTTCGATGCAATTGACATGAATATCAAATTTTTAAATGGGACAACCTGTATATTTTCGCATATTTGGATCCTGCTAGCCAAACTACATACTACTCTTTGTGCCAAATTTATAATTAAAAAAGAAATGTTTTGATAACTTTTTTAATATCTTTTGAGAATCAAAATAATATTTGAGGGTCACATCATATGTACTTTGGCCAGCAGGATTCAAATATGCAAAAATATACAGGTTCTGGCTGCTGGTTTCCGGGTCCTCTTCCGCATATACTTGGTTGAGTTTCGACCATCTTGTTGTGGTCTGTGCGGTTGACATCGGAACTAATTCCTGTGTGATAGGTGTTTTATTTGCATTCAAATCTTTGTATTTTCGGTGATTTAAAAGATATTTTATAAATAAATTTCAATGAAAATATATGCATAGCAATTGATTTTATTAAACCGATATAAATAATAAAAAAAATCTTGCATAAGTCAGCTGAAATACCAAAAAGAAGAGCTAGTGTAACATGAGACAAATTACATTTTAATTTAGTAAATAGTAAGACAATTCTCTCTTTTACTGTTAATCTACGAACTCTTTTGTCTCTAAAAACAGACTGCACAACCTCCACTATTGTGTCCAGGAGTTTAAAACTGTTAAGTCCAGTAAAACAGTTCAGCTTACTATCTGTTGTTAACAGAGTAGACAACGTAAATATTTCCAGAGTATTTACTTGAACTTGGAAGTCACAAAAACTTTTTGGTCCAACATAATCAGGTTGTGCCTGTAGTACTTGCAATAAACTCTCATCTTCTTGGGTATTTTCATTTTCTTCACAATCACACTGATCGTCGAATGGTCGTTTCGGGGATTGTTTCTGCCAATACAAGCCTTCTTTGAAATCGTTCAGACCTATTGGATGGTCCAGAAATGGCATCTTTATCACTTACAGTAAATTTCTTGATGGGACTGCTGTCTTTTTCAAGATTTTATTATTTTTACTGTGTTCTAAAAATAAGACAATGTCTATTTAAACTTAACCTTAACATACAATAAATACCTCCTTGATAAAAATAATCATCTTCTGTGAAATTAAGTGAACAAACCTTCATGTACTTTGTCACTAGCTTTCCAATTTTTAATTTTATTATACAGGCTTTTATCCTGTCCACAAAATCCTTCCCACCAAAACTGTCATCCATCTTCACGCGGTGTTTGCCGGCTTCGGGAAACAAATGTTGGGTTTTCTTTGCCCAAGACGAACACTGAGGAACTGAACAATATTGATTCATATTGTTTTCAATTTTAATTGAATCCAATCGACAATAAAAACAACGCAAAACAATTATGACACAATCAAAAAATGAAAGTTTTCACTTGTCATCTCACACAAAGTAGTTCGTAATCGGGTAGGTAGGTTTCGTATAGCTTATTTTGAAACGCGTATTGCTCATGCGGAACATTGACTTCCACGTTATTGGTAATTGTAGTCCGGTGTCACGGTTATAGTTATTCGGATGTTTATTTATTTCAATGGCTTCTCTGTATCTTCTTGGCCAATAATTCTTGGTGTTGGCTAATTCCTCTGTTTTGTCGAATTTTATCTAATGGCCGGTTTCTGCTGAATGTTCGGCAACTGCTGATTTTTTAGAATTTCCCTTTTTTGTATTGCTAATATGTTCTCTGAGTCTGGTGTTTATACGTCGTTTGGTCACTCCGATGTAAACTTGTCCGCAGGAACATGGAATGCTATATATTCCTAGTGTTTCTAGTTCTTCTAGACCTTGGTATTTGGGAAATTGTTGTGCCACCTTCTGTTTCGCATTATATATTACTTTGACGCTTCTTTTCTTCAAAACTTTTCCAATTCTATCCGTACATCCTTGTATATACAGTAGGTATGCTGTTGCCATGTATTTCTTTTATTCTTCTCTTCTGGTTGTATCTTGTCTCTTTATTGCGTTGTCTATGTCCTTCGGTTTGTATCCATTTATTCAATCAATTTATTCTTCTTGCAGATGTTCTGTCTCGCAAATTTGCTTTGCTCTATGTACTAGTGTGTTAATGACGGCCTGTTTTTGTGCTGGGTGGTGGTGAGAATTAGCGTGTAGGAATTAGTTATCTGTCGGTGTGTGTCAGTTTTCTGTATACCTTGTGTCCTAATCCTCCATTGTCCTTCTTGAACACGAGGACGTCCAGAAATGGAAGTTTGCTATCCGTTTCTATTTCCATGATGAATTCGATCTTATGATGTAAGCTGTTTAGGTAGTCCTTGAAATTTCCAGTTCCTCACGGCCGTGTTGCCATACAATGAAAGCGTCGTCCACATATCTAAACCAACATTTTGGTTTTAATTGGTAGTTGTCCAAGGCGTATATTTTGAATGCTTCCATAAATAAGTTGGCGAGTACTGATGATAAAGGCGAACCCATTGCTGCTCCATATTTCTGTTTATATAGGCTTTCATTGAAGTTGAATTAGGTCGAGTTGACACAAAGCTCGATCAGGTCTGCTAAGGTGGTGTCCAAACCGTTGTTCTGCAATTCTTCCCGAGCTAATTCTATCTCCTCATTAACTGGTATATTTATGAAGAGTGATGTTATGTCAAAACTGAGTAGTATATCTTCTTGGTCCACTGTGATGTTCTTGAGCTCTTGTATGAAATGGTGTGAATTCCTGATATGGTGTTCTGTTTGTCCAATAAATGCTTTGAGTGTGTCTGCTAAATATCTTGCTAGCTAGGGTTGGTGAATTCACTACACTTACAATTGGTCGTAACGGAACGCCTGCTTTGTGGATCTTGAGTAGGCAGTAGAATTGTGGTGTCCTCGATTCTGATGGTATCAGTTTCTTCTGGTGCTCCATTGGTATGCAGGATTCCTTGATCGCCTTTGTTACCTGTATTTCGATGGTTCTTGTTGGATTTTTGTGAATTGGACGTAAACTTGATTTTCTAACAAGTTTAGTACTTTCTGCTGGCAGAACTGTTACATTGGCGTTGTCCGTAAGTGTTTGTAGGGCCTGTCTTTCTCCTCTCGTTATGTTTGGTTTCGGTGGTTTGGCTTGTTTTAGAGTGGCTGGTGATGCTACTCTGATTTCTTCTGCGTCTTCCCTGGGTAGCTAGTAAAGAGTTGATTCCAATGAACTTACTATGTCTTCCCTCGGTATTGATCTTGGAGTAACGGCATAATTGAAACCCTTGGCAGAGAACTGATGTTGTGTCGGCATCTAACGGTAATGACGACATGTTTACTACAACTCTGTTGCTTTCTAATTCTGGTTGATGTGCATGCTGTGTGCTGTGGAGTTTCTCAAACTTTTTCTCCTGCGTTTCTCTTGATTGTTTTGCCGCTGCCTTTGCCTTGTTGGTGGAAAATTGGTCAATTGTTGACCACGTCTCTTCATCTAGGATGCTGGTTAATCAAAGGTGAAGCTCGTAATGCTGTTTGGATACGCCGTCTAGTTGTCTTCTGTTATTCTGGATTCGTTCTCTCAGCAGGGCTTGACTGGCTCTGTTCAAAATTGTTCTGGCCTTCCTTGATTTTAAATGATGTATGATCCTCGGAACGTCGGGGTGACTCCTTTTTCTCTACATCGGCGTGGAAATGCTAGTTGACTTAGTAGTTTTTTTACAGGTTGCCCCATTTAAAAATTTGGTTTTCATGTAAATTGCATCGAAACCGGAAGTCGGCGATTTCGGTTTTTTACATCGTATAATTGGAAATTTCATCCCATATCACTACACCAAATTTGAAAAAAAAATCCATTCGCCCATGAGCTGAACCGCCCAATATTTGTATGCATGCATGCATGTATGTATGTATGCATGTTTATTCCATGCTGTTTATGCATGTTGCTAGGATCTAAATGGCTAGATCTATTGTCATGAACCAAACGTCAAGTGATTCCTCTTAATGCTGAAAGTATCACTGGTCCTATGCAAACCTGAAAAAATCAAAATACTGAGTGTTGTTTCATTGAAATTAAAAATTCCAGTGGTTGGGGTAAATGAAAGAGAATTAAATAAGTACCGCAAACTTATAGGTAAAATGACAGTCTGGTCCATATTTTATGATATTTACTAAATTTCTGCTGGTCCTTATATGTGCGAAATTTACCAAGAAAAATACGAAAATGTGTGTTTTCAAAAAAATTAATTTCAATCTTTATGTAGGATAAAAATTTCTAGTAATTTTAAGAAACCTCATTACCTATATTATCTGTACTTTAATTTGGACGCAACTTATTATACAGCATTGAATTATAAAACTACCATATTTCCTATGAGAACTACAGGTTTATTGCGACATTTCGACTAGTTTTTATTAGCAAACGAATATCCTCTTGAAT
Organism: Rutpela maculata; assembly: GCA_936432065.2. Classification (NCBI taxonomy): domain Eukaryota; kingdom Metazoa; phylum Arthropoda; class Insecta; order Coleoptera; family Cerambycidae; genus Rutpela; species Rutpela maculata. The sequence continues at coordinate 119,140,485 of OW386291.2, forward strand.
ATCGTGAAAACGTGTTTCGGACAAGCCAATTATAGAATAAATTTATTGACTTTAGGATTTTAGTTGAAAGTGATCAAATATATAAGATACTTGAAACATCCAACTCAATTTTTTAAACGTCTAACTGAACATTTTATGATAACATCGTAACATTCAGGTTCATTAAATTTGGAAAAATTTATTGACATTTCTATGGTGTTCAATACGTTTATTGACACTTAAATTGCCAGTTAGGCACTTTAACTTTTCAGTAATTACTAACAAGTATTAAATAATTATTATAAATGGTTAATAAGTTAGTGTATTAATAATGCCATTATTTTAACTAGTTTAACATCGTAATCAATAAAACTTCATTTAATCAGCTGGAAAAAAATCACACACCTACAAATTTTAACTTTTATTTTGTATCGTCAACCAAAACCACTTATTTGCATTGTTTTGATCCCAGCTACGTCTAACATAGTCATAAAAAAAATTTGTTGGCTCTAAAAATTGTATTAACTGACCTAACTCCCATATTATGGTATAATTTTAATAAAAAAAAGCAATTAATTACATCATGCGAAAAAATATTTGCCATTTTGATATATATTTCAAATACAAGTTATATACGATATATTTAATCCGAAAATTAATTATTCTTCTTGCGCTTCTTAGCCCGTCTCTTATAAGTTACTTCTGGAACATCTCTTATACATATCCAACAGTAGTCTGCCAACATCGCAGAAGTCCATTGGCTCTGATATCTTTTTTCCATATTTTGAATATCCTGGTGGAATCTCTCTCCATGCTCATCACTTACTGCACCACAGTTTTCTGGGAAGTAATCTAGGTGTGAATATAGAAAGTGGACTTTTAATGACATATTGCATCCTAATTTCTGGTAGCAAGAAAGAAGATTCCCTGATTCCCAACAAGGTCTCTATAGTTTTCTGTTCTTTTGTTACCGAGAAAGTGTGTTGCTACCATTCTAAAGGAATTCCAAGCAGCTTTTTCATTACCTTCTAGAATGTTGTCAAGTTCAGCATCTTTGAAAAGGTTCTTGATTTGAGGACCCACAAAAATTCCCTCTTTAATTTTCGCATTACTAAGTCTGGGAAATTTTTGTTTTAAATAACTGAAAGCACGTCCTTCTTTGTCCATAGCTTTTACCAAGTTTTTCATAAGCCCCAGTTTTATGTGGAGTGGTGGCAGTATTACCTTTTGTGAATCAACTAATGGAATGTTAGCAACATTTTTTTCTTCTGGTGCAAAACCCAGTCTTGGCGGCCAAATTTTTCTTTTGTAATGTTCTAATCGCACTCGACTGTCCCACTCACAAAGAAAAGGCAATATTTAGTATACCCTTGCTGCATACCAAGTAAGATAGCTATCACTTTTAAGTCTGCACAAATCTGCCACTTATACTTGTTATATTCTATAGTTTGTAGCAATACATTCATGTTACTGTAATTTTCCTTAAATAAAATATCACTATTTCGGAAAAAATGTATACTTTTCGAATGTTCAAACACAAATTCGGTTACTTGTATGCATTTTTTCGAAAAAAAAGACCAATGATAAGAAATTGCGATTTTCACGATTTTAACCTTATAACTACGAAAATATCTTTGATTGTTTTGAATATAAATTCTGGGACTCTTTCAATACATTAACAAATGTATAAGGAATCCATTGGATATAGCTGAAATGTGGATAGGTGTACCTGTAATAAATACAATACAGTAAAGGCACCTAAAAATTCATGCGAGCGATTCAGCGGCTATGTTGATGTCTGTTTATTAGCAATTTTTTAAAATTTTGAAAATTAAACACCCTGTGTGTTTAAAAGGTGCCTATTGTACACCTAAATAAGTGACTAAAATCAGAGCTCCCTAAACTAACATCTTCGGCTGCCGAAACCGCCTCAAAATTTTGGAAATTCAATTTTTTTTTTTATTTAAAATTTTGATCACATTTTCACCAAAATCTTAGTTTATGTTATTATTGTTACATATAACTAGTTTTTAATGAATTTGGTAATAAATGAATGATGTTATCAAGATTTATACTCATTTATATTTTCAAATAATGCTTCAATTTTACGTTGCGCACTGCCCCCATTTCTGATTGATGTTAATACACAACACACATACACAGAATCCCAGTAGACGGAGTGTTTAAAAAACGGAGTCAGTCGAGGTTTAGAATCGGATCTAAGGAAGCCATTGCAGTGGATGATTTGTTTACTCCACACTAACGAATTACCGCTGCGTCACCTAATGAACCATTTAGACGGAAAAACTACTGGACCAAAAGGATTTTCCGGAAACTAGGCAAGGTACTTGAATCGTATGAAAACTTACCTGTGGTAGACTTTGAAAAGATTGAAACTTCTTTACCTTTGGTTGATTTGAAAACGCTAAGTACTGACCAAAAGTACATGTATGAAATGTGACAGGCAATCTCCAGCGGAATTTCAAGAGACGATTTGACTCTAAGAGCTCCAGGAAAAATATCTCACGCCAGATGGCTTACCACAGCCAACAGAGTTGTAAGATTATATGTTTCCAGCAAAGCGCCCTCTCAAAACCTTAAAATATTAACTGGATTTATAGTCAAGGTGTATGCCTTATACTGGTTTGAAATTAAATGCCATTAGTCTTGTACATATGCTGTTCGGCAGTTATTTAGCATTCAGAAGATCTCGCTACCTCCCTGATGAACTCAAGTAATAGATCCCGTAATTGAGAGAAACGGATATTTTGGCCATCAAGAAAATCTTTTGATAACAATGTTAGGAGATGAGATGATAGGAAATACATTCGAGAGTTGGCCTTGAGAGGAATTTTGAAATGTAAAATATCAACTGTAAGAACCGAGGGCATCGGGATATTTCGGGTGAGAAAACTAAATTTTGATTGTCAAGATTATGTGGACTTAATTGTCTGGCAGAATGTTACTATAAGCGAGCCCCCGTTAACAATGAATATGTCAAATGAAAAATTAACCAACATGATTTCTCTGGTTTCGGATGAAATACCATTGGTGAAATTTCTTTACCATTCGCAGACAGTGGAGCGATGCATTAAACTAGTCACCGAAGCCTCTCTAGCAGTTTAAGGAACCGAAGCACGAGATGGGTTCATAAGGGCTCGTATCAAATCAAGAGAAATTTTGCCGCAATTTGAAACAAGAAAACATTTTTTACAAGTTCTAGGACAAATAAAATAGAAGTTTTTACTTTACGGGCGGGAGGGTTAGGGTGGAACTCGAGATGCAACGACATCCATGTAGTGAGTTCTGGGTAGTTTTTGAACAAGAACTAGCTGAGAGTTGCATGTTTGGGTGTTTCATCTATTTTCGAATTTTTTTGTTTTTTCCAATTTTCGAAGTCATTTCGGCAGAATCTCAAAACGCATCTTTTGCATACACAGGGTAACTTCGTTTTAAAAAATTTGTTTTTTTGTGCCTACTTTCGCTCCACCCTACTGGGTATGCGTTCATAATTATATATTTTCCCTCCATACTCACTATTTATCCTCCTATTCACTAAGAAAAATGTTAAAAATGTGTAATCAGAAAGAGAAAAAAGCTTTATCTTACTCGTTAGAACTGCTGAACTGAAGAATTTTTAGAGGTATAGTATGCGCTTGGCCGCGCAGAGTGACAAAGTTACTCACTATTATTTTCCAGGAATACCGTGGCTTTAGCAATAAATTTTATTAGGACATTTTTTGTTCAGAAACATGTGGTCTATTTTTTATTTTTTCCTACCCTGACTTAATTTCAAAATTTTGAAAAAATGGGTGAAAAAATTTTTTTTTCACTTTTTTTTATGTTCTGCATCCGAGCGGAATGTAAACTTTTTAGGATATTATTCTATACACTTTCACGAGCTCATTAAAAAAATATATCCATTTTGCAAGTTTTTGTAGGTTTCGCTAAAAAATGTTCTCTGTCGTTTGGGCTATAGGGGAAGTTCCTTTAAAACGTACGGTAAACACAGAAATAGAAAAGAAAATTTTTAAAAGTCGATGTCTTATGAGCAAAGTTAACAACTTATCACCTTACATTGTATTATATACACGTATTTAATTTAAACAAGTAAATATTTGAGGATTGCTTTTAACAAATAATAAGCACTTGTATAAATGCAGGGAGTGGTGAGAATTCCTTTGTCAATGGAAGTTATTTCGAAGTTCTTTATAACTCGTATTTAGTAATACTCGCAGAATTCGTTTTTGAATACTAAATGTCCTTTTATATTATTTACCCCATAATATTATGTTAAAAAAATATGTGAGAAAATCATTACATAGTATATATAATAGTGCATAATATAATTTATTTAATAGTAGTACATACATGTCCAACTTGATACCTCCAATTTTGTTTTTTTTACTAATGAAATATTTTGTCGAACTCCTCTAAACGTTTCCTTAAATATATCGGGAATAAAAACCAGACTGCAACGAACAGCTATTCTCCGGACTAATGCCCCGCCGAGCGCTGAATAACTAATTACAAGCCTGGCCGCGTAAAGTGCTATATCTATGTATTGCCACAAAACGCTAAAATTTCGATTGCAACAGACACCAGCCGAAAGACTTATTCCTACTCAAAGGAACTCTCGTATCAGCCACTCCTCACCATTTACAGACTGCAGTTTCGAGCTATTGGCTCTCGTCAGTGCGAGGTAGGTCTGAGATGGCTCGAGCGAGGCCCTTGTTCACTCTTGGTACATGACGAGATTTATAAAACCACTACATGCGTCAAAAATAGCAGGCTCTATCTAGCGGCTGATCTCCATTACAATCGAAACAGCGGTAGCCCTGACATGGGCCGCGCTAAGTGCAATAACCATGTATTGACACAAAACGCTAAAGTTTCGATTGCAATAGACAACAGCCGAAAGACTTATTCCTACTCAAAGGAGCTCTTGTACCAGTCACTGCACACCACTTGCAGACTGCAGTTTCGAGCTACTTGGCCCTCGTCAGTGCAAGGTAGGTCAGAGATAGCTGGAATTAGGCTCTTGTTCACTCTTAGTACATGACGAGATTTATAAAACCACGACATGCAACGGCAGCCTCCATCTCAGTCTTGTACTAGCGAGAGCCATTAGCTCGAAAATGCAGTCTGCAAGTGGTGTAGAGTGGCTGATACGAGAGCTCCTTTGAGTAGGAATAAGTCTTTCGGCTGGTGCTTGTTACAATTGAAATTTTAGCATTTTGCGGAAATACACAGTTATTGCAATTAACGCGGCCAGGCTTGTAATTAGTAATTCAGCGCTCGGCGGGGCATTAGTCCGAGGAATAGCTGTTACACTGGTAAACATTCTGCCCTAAAAACATACCTACTAATTGATACTTCCAAGTCAACTTATTATCAACATGGGTCCCTAGGAATTTAGTGACATCAGCGAAGGGACGATTTTCAAAAGACATAGGTCTTCTATCTTCAAGTTTATGAACACAGTTTTTGTGTCATTTAGTGTTAAGTTTACTACGGTCATATCATACCTTTATAGCATCAATAACATAAAAAGAAATTTCAATTTTTTTACCGCTACTATACTCCACTTACACTAAGTGTGGAAGAAAATATAATAAAATAATTGATAGGCCAAGAGGGCCTATCTGCAACAAGACCTTTTCAGCTCATATACGGGACCAATACTACTCTTATGCCAAGTTTCATCAAAAGCAGTTCACTAGCTTCAGTACTATCGTACATACACACAGACATTTTTTCAAAAGCACTTTTTCGTGTTTCTGCGACCTCAAAATGTAAAGATCTGGTCTTGTCTCGATTGTCGATTTTGGACCGATTTTAGTAAGCTCATTATTTTTATGGGGGGGATGGGGAGGAGATTAAAATTGCATTCAGGTTAATTTTCCGTTCTACTGAAACAGATTTAGAAAATCAACAATATGTTAAGGGTATGGGGTCATGAGAATGTACTGTCGAGGTAGATCCACGCGCAATCGTTTTTTTCTCTTCTTTCAAGGTGATTTCTCTCCCGACAGGTGTCGAGTGCTCGTTAACATACATCTCGTCGATCAACTCATATATTTAATACCAATATTATTATTACATTAACGTTCAAATAACTTTATTTGTTAATTGATTTTTAAGTAAACTTCTACAATCTCTGGTAATAATTATGGGCAGTTTCTCAGGAATCCATTTGCTTCCCAGAAATTTGGTTACTGATTGAACGTCTTTTCCAAATGAAAAATATTTCCCAAATTTAAATTTTTGTAACCTTAGAGCAGTTATTACCCAGCTTAATGAAAACAATATTTATCTAGGCAAGACATTTAATTTTAACTACTGTTCAAGGATAACAGACAAAACAAATTTAAGATAAAAATTAGATACCCGATATGATATGAAAATGAGCTTCCTCAAGATAACACAGAAACATACTATTTACCGATTAGTTCTATAATAATATTACATTCGGATTTAATTCGAACATTGCTTACTGAACAAGAAAATATTGCAAGAACATGACATTATACTAATATTACTATAAAACCGGTAAATAACAATCTTGTTGGACATTAAGCACGTGTGTCTTGCTTGCTAAAGATATATCTACATGTGCAGTATTAAAAGAACTTGAAAATGCACATAAATAAAATGTCATTAATAAACATATACCTATTTCACGTCCGAATAAACTTGACATTTTCTACAAGTTTATCATTAATAAATGTAATATGATGTTTTATAGCGACTACCTATAGTCCAGTCAACGGAGCGCTAAAAGTACTAGAACACAAATTTATGCGCCTCATTTCAGCCTCTGATAGGTACACCTCCCTCAGAGATCTCTATGCACGTTGCCACGACATAACTCCACTAGCGGACTTCGTCTAAGAAACATCGCAAAAATTCTATCAATTCAAACTGGGCGACAGTCCGCTAACCTGAGACATTACACGAATCAGACAGCATAATGCCATACTTTTCAATCTGAAACACCCATTACCATACCAGGCGTTGCCTATCTTTCGGCAACCTCCCTAGCCAAATCTTTCCTATACCAAAATTTCCATTTCACCATCTTTTACCTTTCACCACCTTTTACTCTCAAACCCCTTCTCTATTTCCCCTATTAGTCACCTTTTTGTTAATTTTGTTAATTTCTGTTCTTTTGTCCCTTTTTGTTCTCTTTCAAAATCCCCTCTCGACCAATAACTTCTTGTAAATCAAACTTTTTAAATCACAACTTCCTCTCCACCCTATCTTTCCGAAGGCAGGCAAACCATCGGAAGAATACTGTCATTGGCTCGAACGGGTTTTTTCATTAAGTCTTTTCCCGTATCAATAATTCAATTTTTAAAACTGTGCGCGTGTGCTGTGCAAACTAAAACCTTAGTGTAATTTTTAAGTGTTTTTAAAACTCATTGTGTGGTTCGGACTGTGATTAGTGATTTAAAAATATGTAATTTAAAAATTGGAAATAATTCAGACGTATGCATTGAGACCTTCTAAACATTTTTTGTCTCTTGAAATTTTTTTGTAACTTGCTAATTTTCCGAGCTACAGGCAGTTTTTCAATATAAGCAACGTACTAACTACATTTTTGTAAATTTTTCTGGAAAACTTTTTCACATTTTCAATTTAAAAGTTATATTGACCCTTTAAAAATGGTATAACTATGTAACTTTCATATTTTTGTATAATAATATATATAAATCACACTCATTTTTTGAATTTTCATGTATTTTTTTAATGTGCAAAAAATGTACATTATTTATCTTAAAAAACTGCCTGTAACTTGGAAAATTAGCAAGTTAACAAAAAATTCCTAGAAACAAAAAATGTTTAGAAGGCCCCAATGCATACGTCTGAATTTAAATTTTACATATTTTTAAAGCGCTACAATGTCAAAGATAGAGGTAGTTTTTCAGGTTTTTCCAAAAAGACTCGGTGAAAACGCACTTTACAGAAAAGTTGCAAATAAAAAAAAGTCTTGCATTTCGATGATACATTCACTTGAATTTTTTCAGATTTTTTTTTTCAAGTTTTACATTTTCCCTCCCCCATTTTTAGGAATTTTCGAGTGGTCATATCTCGAAAAATATGCATTTTTCTAAAAAATTCACAAGAGTAAAAACATCTTATTTTGGGACAAAAAAAAATAAATACATTGTTTTTTTTTTAATTTTTGACCTAATTCTAAAAGTTACAGAGCCCTTCCGATCATTTCCTACTCTAATCTTTTTTTTTAATTTTTTTATTAACGTCATTACAAACACATTGCACAAGATTTCATCAAAATCCATTCATTAGCACTCAAGTTAGAGGAGAAAGCTCCCGTTGACTGGACTACCACTACAAGAAGTTCTATTTAAAGTTAATGTTGGTATTATATAGAGTTACTGGTAGCTCGACATATTGCTATCAAGGGGTGTTAGAGGACCTAATTTGCAATAATTTCAACTCACATGTGTATTATGCAAAAGTTTTTAGTTTTCGAGATATTTCAATTTTTCACTTTTTATTGAAAAATCCCAAATTTGCATATTCAAAATTAAATGTAAAAATTACCACTAATTCCATGGCACTGATTTTAATTTTCATACTTAGATAACTTTTTAACAACGCATTACTAATAGTAAAATGTCAAAAAATATCCAATGGTCTAAAGATACAACAAAAAGTCAAAATAAAAATCGATTTCTTTTTCAGTTCCAATGACGGCGATTTATTACAAAAATTCATCAATATATTAGTCGTAAAAATCATTTCAATAACATTTCTTTTTTATTAAGATTTCCGACGAGGAAAAATACCAGTTCCACGAAAAACAGAGGAGCTTAATGTTGTCTCTTCCTCACTTCTGTTTTGGTCACTCTTGAAGTGAAATTGTTTTTCATTTATTCCACCATGTTCATTATCCCCTGCCTCAATTGTTCTACAAAGTTTACCGGTGTTTTGTATACCAACTCCTCCATATGCCCCAGACATGAAAATTCAAGGGAGTTAAGTCAGGGCATCTCGCAGGTCAAGGAATTGTTCCTCCCCTACCGATCCAATTATTTGGATACTTCCAGCCACCCAGCCACTGACGTATTGTGATCCGAAAATGGGCAGAACAGCCATCGTGCTGGAACACCATATTTTGAATAACAATTAAAAAAATAAAGTGGACGAACTGCCTAGTAGTCAGATTAGTGGATTATGTGAGTCGGAAAAATACCCGAAAAACCCGACTATTGTCCAATGCAACCAAAGTAGTTCCCCCCCGTTTTCGAGGATGCTGAACACCGTGATGGTGACAGAATTTTTCACCCCAGCAAACGGCCAAAAGCCATCCCCAAACAGGGTCAAACGCGTATTGATAATGTTACACGGAATCTAACTTATTGACCGTTTTCGAGCATGCCAATTATGGAGAGGACCCTGGGACACGTGTCTGACACCCGCCACACCCTCAACGGCCAATAACCACCCTACAAAGGGGTGAGAGAGCACTCTCATCATACCACTGGACAACCATACCATTTTCGAACATGCCAAACACAGAGAAGACCACAAATCGAGTGCTTGACACCCGTTCAACGGCAAAAAAATACCCCTTCAATAAAAATATTTTATATAATATAATATAAAAAAATAAATCAGATGTTTCAATTATTATATAAATCTATTTTCCCCAAAAAATATGTACAAAAAATATACATCTTTTTTCAGTTCCACACTAAATGAAGATGACTACTTTGTTGACGAGATCGAAGTGACATCTTAATGTTTTTTTCCTGAGTAGCATTGCCCGGAGGTATGCTCAGAGCGTATTTTCACCCCTTTGGAGGGTTGTTATTGGCCATTTACCGGGGTGAGGAGGAATTCCACCATCACCGGTGTTCAGCATCCTCGAAAACGGGAGATCACCAAGTAAGAGTCCCTCAAACAATTATAATACACGTTTGACTCCGTTTAGGGGTGGCTTTTGGCCGTTTGCGGGAGTGGGTCACCCAACGAGAAGTTCTGCCACCACCAGCATCCTCAAAAATGGGGGGGAGAACTAATCTAGTTGAATCAGACAATAGTCGGGTTTTTGTCCGACTCACACAATCCACTAGATAACAAACGTACCTGTGTATAGCGTATACACACACATACATATTATAATAAATATACATAGACATTTTTTATTCGATATTTGAGTCCATCCTGATATGAAACGGATTTCTGTACAGATTTTTTTTTCTACGAGGATCATTAAAAAACTTCATCTGGTTATAATACACCTATCTGATTAAATCACATACAAGTTTGCATCTAAAAATGTATTTTTAGCCTGCGTTGACTGTCTGTTTTGTACATACTGTATTCAGTAGCATCCCTTATCTTTCTGCAAAATATTTGATCACGTCAAATATTTATATTCTTTCTAAAAATATAAATTTTTATCTCTAGTTTTAGATATTTATATACCGTTTACTATTTATATCTTTTTATTTACTTTGTTACACAAATATTGCTATTTTCGATAGTATTTGGTTTACACCTTAAAAAATGTGTGAATGTATATACATATGTAGTTTGAAGTGATGAAAGACGTAAAGAAACAATTAAAATTAATTTAAATGTGTTAATTAATCTAGTTATACTATAACATACATAAATGTGTCAGAGTAACTCGGTTTGTTATATTTGAAAAGCCATATAAAAAATGTAAATGTAAAGTCCTGTGAGGTCAGGAACTTCCTGATGTAGGGATTTTAAGTGTGATAAAAAAATTCTCTCTGTCTGTGTCTGTCACTTTTTTGTGCGCACGATTACTCTGAAACCGTTTAAGATATTGACTTGAAATTTGGTACACGTGTATATCTTAACGAAATCTGAAACTAGATTATATTTTGATCTTCCGTTGAAGGATTGGGGGTAAATTGGGGTAGATGGGGGGTAAATAGGTAAATCAAACAAGTAAGAGTCCATAAAATTGGTATTTAGTATATATAAGAGAAGCTAATTTTTTCGGCATTAGCCACCTCCATGAATGAAGGGGGTGAAAAAAAATTTAATTGTGATTTACTGTGTGTACAAGAATCAAAGGCTTCAAAACATTTTTTTACTTCATCCACCCCCACTACCACCCCTTACCGCCAAGCCTAACTCCCACTGACGATGTGGCATATCGTTTTATGGGTTTTTGGGGTAGATGATTTCAAATATTATATTATACTATTATAGTTCCATAAATAAGTTTTTCTCATTGTGGATGGAAAATCTGGATGTGGAAGTAGTTGGTAGGGTTTTGCAAATTATGTAGGAAAATTTAGTTCTCGTGCAATAACCCGTAGGCTTCAAATAGTGTTACATGAAGTTGAAGTAAATTCTCTATAAAAGAGGTTCTACGCATATTAGTCCTCAAACTACTATCATACTTACGTTTTGGTTCCATTATTGCTATTTTTGTAAGACGTTGTCCCTAAAATATATCTACAAGGTTATCGTGCTTACCATCCTATACTATATATACCCACAGAGCAATTTTATCACAAATCATGAAAATAAGTATTATATAATTTATCAAAATAGAAGTAATAGGGTGATTTAAAAGGTGAATTTAGTTTAGAAACTTTTTATTTATTGAGATAGCACTATCTGATGTTTTTAAAAATGCTCTCACAGCTTATACACAAAATCCTCGTGATTTTAAGTTACATAATTAATTATTTATTTATTTGTTTCTGGGGTACATCGCAAAAATTAATATTTTTCTTTGTAACTAATAAATTGTAAAATTTCTGTAGAAAATTTCTCACTACGTGGTAACCATCGTATGTTATTCGTGCCTATACTAATTTAGTGATAATTAAAAAATTAAAATGAATAAAGAACAAATATCATGTGAAATGTATCGAATAATAAACATTCGTGATATAGTGCATGTAGGTAGATGATTCAGGGGTCTGTAAAAAGATCGTGATAAGTCATAACAGTAATCAATACAAAAATAAGATATCTCTAATTAATAGAAAACACGAGTTAAAATTTTCCAGTTTTCACAACTTGAACAGAAATCTAGATTTAAGTATATGCCTTTTACTACTGCGTAGAATCAATAGTTGGGTTATGTAATCTACAATGCAAAAAACATTTAAGCAATATCCTTCATACAGGGTGTTATGTAGGTCGAGACAAATTTTCTAGAATATAATAGAATACGTAATTTAGAACCTATTTAGCCACACTTACCTTAGTACAAAGATATGCGATTTTCGAGATATTTGCTAATTTAGGTTTTTTGAGAAAATACCGCAGATCCATATACGTTAATTACGCAATAATGAGAAATGTTATTTTTAGTCTTTCAGTTTTTTCTCTTACTCTAATGTATATTATTTCTGTTCTTTAACGATTATCTCAACATGAAGCAAAGATTAATAATGATATTTTAATTTCGCGAAAAGTGTTAAGTCAGTCAGATAAATAAATAAATAAAATAAATAAAACTCACTCCGCAGATTTGTATCTCCTAATCAGTGGTACGGGCGTATTAAGCCCAGGAGTCCTAAATGAAAAAAGTATTTTTACTCAGTAAATTTTTTTTTCAAAATAATAAACAGTTTATTTCTGGGTAGTAGTGTCAACAATATATCTAATATTGTTTCCTTCCATCCACTAATTTTTCACATATAATGGAGATATCCACAGATGATTCAGACGAAATCAAGAATTCACTTTAAATTTACCTTAAAATGCGCAATAAAAATAAACATTTTCAAAGACTGAAAAGAAATATTAGTTCAGTAAACAGAATATTCGCTTAATGATCTAACGACAAATATTTACCATAGTTATAAGATTCTTAAATTCTACATTTCGCACAAACAAAATTTCTTAGTGATAAACCGGGCATCAACCCCAGTTTTAAAATTTTAAATGACTCGTTTCGTACCTATGATTGTTTACATTTGCATAATTTTATTAGCATTTAAACCTGATCACGCATTTAGGGAATGTTAGAAGCCTGTTCGTCAGAAAAATGTATTGTTTTGTCGGATATTGTGCGAGGTTAAATAGATAAAGTGGCTTATGTAACATTTTATAGTATTTATTATCCAGATGAAAATGTTTAATACGTAGCCCATCAAAAGTGAAGTGTCCTGCTAAATGTCAATGTATGCAAATTTTATTGTGATAACATTATCAAACGAGTAAAAGTTGTAGTCGGATGTGGCCGACTGCGAAGATCTATTTGATTCACATTTAGGCTTGAATACGACTTAATTTAATTTTATGTGTTGCATTAAGGTAACGCCCGCAGTTAATATTTTTTATTTCTATTGTTCAAAAACAGACATAAAGACAGGCAGATAGACAGAGGCTGAACGAATTGAACGACCTTAATTTTCATAATCTACATAGTCTGACACGCGAAAGTTGAAAGAAAAATCGGAAAGAGATTTTTTTACGATTACAATAGGCGTCTGAAAATAAGGAGTACGCCACCTGGTGGTCTATAGTCAAACTAATTATGGGCTTTTCTGTCATTGTCTCTTTAGTGTATGATAATATCAACAATAAGTAAAATGATAAACTGAGATGCTAAGTTATTAAAAATATGATAGCGTTTAAAGGGACTACACAAGATACAATTTACTGGAGCCAACCTAGTCGGTATCCTTTGTAGATTGCAGGGACAACTCGTGAAAGTTGAGTTGTACTGCAATGTTCAAAGCATACCCTCTTTAATGTAGACACCTTTAACCAGGCATTGAGAGGGGAAAAGCTGGTGCAAATAACCGTGGCCCGAGTAGATGTAATAATAACCTGGACAACCACACATTGTAAGTGAAATTTTTGAAATAAGTAAATATATGTAAATTCAATATATTTATAAAAGTAATATATACTATTGCACCATGCACTATTATGTTTTACTCTTGAATATTTCTATTTCATATTTTACAAAATACTATTTCATTTATTTCACTTAAAGAATTAATAAATGTCTTTTCAGTTATATTCAATGTACCACTAATTTCATGAGTATTTGAATCCGAGACACTTGTTTGTGAACATAGAGCATACACATTTTTTGTGTTGAATATGGGTTGTAATACACAAAATAATATGTCCTGCATTTAAAACATATTCCCCTTCATACACACACTTAGAATTTTTACATTTTTAGCGCTTCCCAAATGTTCCATACATTGCAATATGCTTAACCTAAATGTCATGTTTCCTGAAAGAAAAGTGATTTAAACTACAACTGTACATAAATTTAAAGAAATATTTTAGTTTATTAATATTTAACTAGCCAGACACCGTTTATGTCGAAGAAACTGTACTTTTCAAGGGAAAAACTAGATAACCTAAAAAAATATGAATTTTGCCGAATAATGCCATTAACACATTGCAAATCACTTACAACAAAATCTTGCAAACCTTTAGGTCATATATTATTAATGTTATTATTTTTAACGCCAAAAATAACAATAAACAGAACAAAATCGATATGAATATTCGCAATATAAACAAACAAAAAGCCTATAATTAGTTCACGAGTTCTCCACTTTGGCACTGGCATCTTAAATTCAGACGCCTATACTTTCCTTCGGTTAGCGAAAAAAAAGCGAAAATTTTGCTCTAAAATTAAATAATACCTAACCTACTTTGTTGTTTATTAATGTCCAGTTAGCTAAATTAATTGTTAGATATCAATTCAGTCAACTTAGCTAATTAGACATTGATAAACTAGTCCTGAGTAATATATAGATCTTCCCAAATTGAGCACTTAGTAATTTCGTGTTTCATTTGACGTATGACCTGGAGCGCCATCGTGTTGGAAATTAATCTTTGAAATTGTCTTACAGGCATATTGTCTACAGAGGGCTATATTTCATGTTGTAGAATGTTAATAAAATTTCCGGTATTCAAACTACCGTGAATAAAATGAGAACCTATTATTTGGTATCCAATAAAACCACACCATATATCAAATCCAAATCGTCCTTAATGATTAACTGTAGCAGTTACGTGCGGATTTTCATGAGCCCAGTGGTGGTTATTATGCCGATTAAAAATTCCGACACTGCTTATATGGGCCGCGTCTGTCCATATAATTGTTCCTTCAAATCCCGGCACTTCATTGCACTGACGCAAAAATCACTGGCAAAAATCGAGACTCCTTTTAAATTTGAATCTTCTCCGCATTCTATAAAACACTTAATCATATTGTAATATGTTGCAACCCCTTAAAATTTAAGGTTATGTTGGTTACATGATGCACTAAAAAGTAGGCCCAAATTCAATTAGTTCGGATGTCTGAATGTGGATTTGCACCTACCAGAGAAAGAACCTACTAGAAGGTCTAGAGTGATGACATATCTGTTCTGGAACTGTCTAGAGAATGGTGGCATCGTCACAGAAACTTCGAGATTTGTCATCTTTAGGTATATAAGGCATGAAGTAAAACAGAGAGAAGTTAGAAGTTAGAACAGTTCTAATTGTCAGTGGAGATGGTCAGAGAGTAAACACAGTGATAAAAGTGACTGAATAACTGAATTGTAGTACACAGTGTATTATTAGTCAAGTAATTAATTTGTTGTAAATAGTAAGTTAATAAATTAGTGTAAGATATTGACTTGAAATTTGGTACACGTATGTATTTTAATGAGATCTGGAACTAGATTATATTTTCATTTTATTCCGTTGAAGGGTTGGGGGGTAAATTGGGGAAAACGGGGGTAAATAGGTAAATCAAGCAGGTAAGAATCCATAAAATTGGTATTTAGTATATATAAAAGAACTTAAGGTCTCAAAAAATTTTTTGGCATTAATCACCCCCATTACTACCCCCACCCCATTATTAAAGGGGGTGAAAAAAATAAAATTGTAATTTAGCGTGTATACAAGAACCTAAGCCTCAAAGTTTTTTTTACTTAATCCACCCCCACCTCTACCCCTCTACTACCACCCCAACCCCCACTACCAATGTGGCATATCGTTTTATAGGTTTTTGGGGTAGGCGATTTCAAATATCATGTTATTAAAGTTACTTCGAGTAGCATGGATGCGCAGTAGGTTATCTCTAGTAGTATGGATGCGCAGTAGGTTTCCTCGAGTATTTTGGATGCGCAGTGGCTTTTCTAGAGTACAATAAATGCGCAATAGGTTACCTCAAGTAGTATGGATGCACAGAGAGTTTCCTGGAGTCAAATGGATGCGCAGTGGGTTATTTCAAGTAGTATGGATGTGCAGTAGGTTTCCCCGAGAATTATGGATGCGCAGTGGCTTTTCTTGAGTACCATTGATGCTCAGTAGGTTACCACGAGTAGTATAGATGCACATTAGGTTACCTCAAGTGGTATGGAAGCGCAGTGGGTTTCCTCGAGTAAAATGGATGCGCAGTGGATTTCTTCAAAAAGTATGAATGCGTAGTAGTCTTCCTCTAGTAAATTAGATACACAGTGGGTTACCTTGAGTAATATGGATGCGTAGTAGGTTTCATTGAAGAAAATTCTTGGAGTAGAGGCTTCACTTTTATCGTATAGTCCACGGTATAGAATTCTTTTTTATATCTTTGTCATGCAATTTTCTGCATATTACTTGCACATTCAGTTGAAGTATACTAACGCAAGAAAAATGTTTGAAAATTTTCATTGTACAAATAGGCTTAAAATGTCATGAAACGTCAATATGTTAAGTTTGAATAACATAAATTTGTCTGTCGCGTCGGTCTGTCTGTTAGTTTGCTATCTGTTTGGTGTTCACGATTACTCTGGAACCGTTTAAGATATTGACTTAAAATATGGCACACGTATGTATTTTAATGAAATCTGGAACTAGATTATATA
Source organism: Rutpela maculata (assembly GCA_936432065.2). Lineage (NCBI taxonomy): Eukaryota > Metazoa > Arthropoda > Insecta > Coleoptera > Cerambycidae > Rutpela > Rutpela maculata. The sequence goes on from OW386291.2 coordinate 119,157,302, forward strand.
TTGATCTTATTCCGCTGCAGAGTTGGTAAATTGAGATAAATGGGGGTAAATAGGTAAATCAAGCAATTAAGAGTGCATGAAATTGGTATTTAGTAAATGTAAGAGGAGCTAAGGTCTCAAAAACATTTTTGGCAATAGCCACCTATATCACCACTCCCACCTCATTATTAAAGGGGGTGAAAAAATGTTTTGATTTAGTGTTTGTACAAGAACCAGTCATCAAGAATTTTTTCCATTTCATTCACCCCCACCACCAGCACTACCACCACCCCTACTACTGATGGAGCATATTATTTTATGGGGTTTTCTGGTACACGATTTCAAATATTAAAGTTCCATAAACAATTATTTCCACTTAGTGGAGTGCAATTATAGTATTTTGTTGTGAGAGACTTAGATAGGAAGTCTGGATGTGGAAGTGGTGATTCCTTAGGCAGTGGTTTGGCAAAATTATTTTATATTGTAAGAGGCGTTCTTGTTGTTAATAGTTTTCCATGGCCTGCTCACAGATATATTAAATTTTTCGAAAATTAGACACTTTTCCTAGAGATAAAAATGCATAATTGTCTTCTTATCAGCAACGGATTCTACTGAAAAAAGTGCTTCAAGAATGTGTTACTCGATTTTCGATTCGACACTTGGTAATTGAGATACATATAAAGGCTATCCGAAAATGCCAATTTTCCAAAAACACTCTGTAGCTCGGTAGTCGAAAAAGATAGACAATTGCGGTTTGCGGCATTGTTTTTTCTCGAATATCGAGCTCAGGACACCTATATTGGTTTTTGTCTATCTGCCATAGTTTTAGAGAAAACCCGAAATCCCTTCTAATTTGGTCCACGCTGTACGACGCATATGGCCCTAAACAAAATTGCAATATTTAAGAACTTCTGAATATCCAGCTTAAAGAAAGTAAGAGTATATTCACAGATATTGTTGATCACCAAGAATAAATCTTATTTTAGATTAGTTCAGTTAATTCAAGTTTTTGATTGGTTGGGATAGTTTATACCAACTTTCTAAATCACTCAAAAATGAGAAAAACTAAAACGATTAAAAAACATTGTCAAAAAGTACAACTAATGGTAGAAACGTTAAAGGCTATAATTAACATGATATGCAATTTGAATCTTAAATAATTAACCCAGAAAAACAGTTCCAAAAATTAGTTTCTAGTTGTTTCAAAAATAATATTAAAAAATATATTTTTATATCGGCGATTAATGAGCATCGATGTGATGGTTTTGTATGCTACAATGTTTTAAGAATTTGGCCAAAAATCATAAAATAGGCAAATTTGTCAATTTATTTATCACCTTGCACTTCATGACAAGTATGCGTATGACCAGAAATTGATTCTACGCTTCAAAAACTATAAAAAACAACCTTAATACTGCAATTTCTTGCCGACAGATCTGAATAATTTCAAAAGGCATCATTACACTTTGCTACTTTGCTTACGTCCAAGATTTAAATATAGTTTTTAAGTCTAACAGAAGTTAGTTATCATGTTTAATCACTATTAGCAGTCGGTACCGCTGATATCGTCATATTCTTGTGTTCTTAATCAAAAATATTAGTAATATTTTGCTCTAAAATTATAATAAAACATAGTTTACCTAAAATATTATAGTTTGCACGCCTCTGGTGATCATCCTGTATGACGAATATGACCCAATTTCAATAGAAAGTATTCTATTTTATCAAATTTGGCATATAATTTTTTAGTCTAATAGAAGTTATCGTGATTTCAAGAAACATACATATACACAGACATTTTTATTTAATATTCCAGCATGTTATGAAATGGATTTTTATAGAAAATTTTTTCTTCTAAGATGATTATTAACAGTTTTCCTCCAGTTATAATACCAAATAAGTATGAAAAGTAACAGTCAACATCAGGTGATTATTATGAATATTCAATAATACAGCTTAACAATCGCCTCTCTTTAAATAAACACTACAAAAATTACCATTTATTAATTATGCTCAATTATAAATTTGCACAGTTATATGACATGTAATAGAGTCAAACTAGATTAACTACTACTGACTAGTGAGTAAACCTCCGATAATTTCTTCTACAGGCGCATATTTCTTCAGATATAAACTCTCACAACACCAGCTATACCATGTTGACACTATTATATAAATGTAACCAAAATAAAACTTGTTTTTATTTTAGCAATATCACGAGAAGTATACATGTTGGGCTTTTTCCCATATAAATTTATTTATAAATATTCAAGTGGCTATTTTTAAATTCATAGTAGCTCAAAATAGTATGGCGTTACGTGGCTGAAATATTCTTACGATTTATTATTTCGCAACAATAAGTGAGCTGTCGTGGTTGTATTGTTTAAACAAATAATGTTGATCTGAATAACAGACAGCAATGACAATAATAATTAATTACAGATATAGGAGAGGTACTGACTTATGTAAACTCTTGGAAATGACATTAACTTTATAGGGAACGTAAATTCATTGGGACAAATAATCAATAAATAAATGTAAATATCATTGAACTTAAAGTCCTGTTGTCGTCGGTCACGATTAAAGGGGTGTTTTATATTATTTTCAGATTGCATTCTCTGGGTGTAGTAATCATGAAGATAAAATAATGCTTTATGTTCAAAGCTACGCTACAATAGGTATTTCTGAAATTCTTGTTACAGAAAACAACAAAAGACAGCAACAATTGCGGAAATAATCATATGTATCAACTAATAAAGAAAACAGCAAGTATTCCAAAAGTAACTCTAGCAAAATTTACTAATATGGAATTCTCTTTTAAGGTTGAGTGCACATCCACTGTGTTATTTCTATGTTTTATAATTTCACTGGGAACAACGGAAAATATATATGTTAAAAACGCACTCGAGGGTATAAATGAATTGTCCATAATATATTATCTTGACTGTAACAATCTTTGATTTGTTAGCAGTGTTGATATTTGATATTTCTTGTTATATTTTGCTGAATCTTTCCCAGAACCGGAATCAATCAGGCTTTATAGATATGCAAGAAGTTTTGGACATATTCATGATACTGATATGAAAGTCACTTAAGGTCAAACAGAACTGTGACAAGGGGATCAATTCACGAATCTTTATTAGTTAAAGTCGCATTCGACTTTCGAAATTTGCACGATTCTAAAAAATATGCGTTATCGAATGTCACATTCTACCATTTTCAGCAAAATGTTCAACGAATGGGTAAAAAATTTTTAGTCTTGCAAATTTCGGTAGATATTTTCCCAAAGTCGAATGCGAGAACAAAAATATTTTGCAACAAACGATAGAAATTGTTGCTAACGCAAATCCCTAATATTGCAAAAATATTTTCATGAAAATTTCACACCACATTTTTTAACCAATCAGAGGCTTGTTTTTTGTTAAGTTACCATTTCAACCCAAAAAAATTCCGGAAATTTTTTACATTCTGTCAAATTAATAAGTGGAAATTTTTCTATCATTTAAAATGTCAAAGTAAAGACGCGGGAGTTGAAGTGCTTTTAGGATTAAATTTATTTATGGACGCAAATAGGGATTGCAATTTACCGGAAGTTTTAATAACCGGTAAATCGGTAAATAAAAATGGAAATAACCGGTTAACCGGTATTTACCGGTAATTTTTAGAATGAATGTATTAGGGTGGCGAAACTGGCAATTATTTTTTCCATGTACAAAATTATCTAAATTTGACAAAAAAAATTTTTGCCCACGTCTATTAAATAATGTACTCATTATGTATGTGTTTCCTCAAGGATAATGCTATCCATTTTTCCCTGCAGTGAATAATGATTTCAGTATTCACTAGTGAATAATAAGGACAGTCAGTTGTTTATAAGAAGTCACGGGCAGGTATTTTTTCAATTCGAGTGCAATCTCGCAACTTTTTAGTAGAATTTATGGCTAGTTTCTGAAACCTTAAATATAATTATTCATTAACTGTCATAGCTACAATTGTGAACAATTTTACTGTTATTATCAAATTTATGAATAGATAACTATTTAGCGTTTCAGAAACAAACCCTCTTTTATCATACAATTTCGTTTTTAAATTTGATTGAGTAGGCCGTTATGTGTCAAACTAAATTTAAACGTCAACGTTATTTACAATAATTTTACATATTACTCAAAAAGAATAACATAAATAACTCATTAATTAATTTCTTCAGTAAACAATTTAACAAAAATATCTAATAGTCGTGGACAAAGTATAGTATTCTACTCGCATATAATGGCAACTCTGGTGATTTACGACATTCGCCTACTTCTCGTGTCTTATACTTCACCCTCGTGAATAATAGCCATCATTATATGTTCGTTGAATAATATACTATTATATACGTATATTTAATATAATGAACAAACCAAAGGTTTTTTATCAAAAGGAAAAAATATAAATGAAATAAATTTAAATAAATAATTATTCTGTAAATAACAAAAATATCAACTTAAATAACAAAAATTATAAACATAAACTCAAATAGGGCATTTACTGAATACCTAATCTAAAAATACAATATTTTTTAAAAACGGCCTGTTAAAAGGGTTTTTCTAAGCTATATCTGTTAGTCGTCTGATATTTGTGCATAGAATACCACCAGCTGAAGATGTCCTTCCTCAATAGATATTGGTGGGTCGATAAGTTAATAAGAATTGGTAATAACATACTTCTAAATGTATTCCACGGATATTTGCGGCAGTGAAATATTCAATTTCCTATCGCACGATATTGTCAATGTCTCACTTACTTCTATTTCTTAGAGCTTGGTGTCTGGGTTTTACTTTTTATAATATTATTTATTTATTGATAAAAGTGCTCAGTGTTGGGACAGTCACTCTGTATTTAGTGAATACTAGTCACTGACATAAATAGAAACGTTGAATACGTGACACATCGTAAGTTTAGAATTTACCGAAATAACCGGTAAAAAATTAAAATAACCGGTAATTATCATCATGTGTTTTTTGTCCTAATAACCGGTTAACCGATTAACTGGTTAACCGGTATTGCAATCCCTAGACGCAAAGGAGGATATTCACGAGGATATTATAAGTACACAAATTAATATGTTAATATTTATTTTTTGTTTACAAAAGTAAAGTTGTGGGTATCACAATAATATATGTTAAACTAACAAATTTTATTAACACATGTAAGTAACTAAATTTAAGTGGACTAGGAAGTCTAGCAAGAATTCTTCTAGTCCTAATGGAGAATAAATAGGACTGAAGACTGAACTTTGTAAATGTCTATGTTTAATAAAATATATGGAATATTTCGACACAATTTTATTTACCTACTTTTAATTTAGATAGTCTATTTGCTTGAAGATTTTAGTACATATTTTTGGATCCTTCTGAATAGCTTTACATCCAATATTTCTTCATAATGAATATCCTCAACCAATTGTGACAAGTAAGTAAGCTGACAATGATATTTTTCAATGTCTGAATATTTTTTGCACAAAATACACAATCCATATGTTTTAGAACCTGGAGCCATTTTTGAGCTATATGCCCATGCACTTTATTCTTTTGGCTGATAATCAAATTTTGTTATGATTAGAATGTAAAAATTAATCTAATTGACGTCTGTAAGTGCGGCAGCCATTACTATATTGTTACCTTTTATTATTCCATAGCCACCTAAAAGTTGTTAATTATTGTCTCGGCGACAAGAATGAATACATTCCCTGTGCTCGCATTTAAGTAACATCAGAAATAAATGATGTTCCACCAATTTTAGTAGATCAAAGTTAATAAAAAACGGAAATATAATTTGTTTTTAAGTTATTTATAAAAAGTTCATGTAACTAAACTTGGAGAATGGTATGTTATTTCACTAAGAAATTTCGTATTTTATTAAACATATAAATCTTGAAGTAGGTGGGTACTTCAGAATAATTATCAAAAATAAATGATGTTCCACCAATTTTAGTAGACCAAAGTTAATAAAAAACGGAAATATAATATGTTTTAAGTTATTTATAAAAAGTCCATGTAACTAAACTTGGAGAATGGTATGTTATTTCACTGAGCGTATTTTATTAACCACCCGATGTTATTCCATGGCTCACTATGATGAATGAATTTTTGTCATTTGTAATAAAAATGTTCAATTTTGGCATAATATTTATAAAATAATGGTGTGAAATTTTCTTACCGAATATCCCACGAGCTTAAATTAATATCCGGAAATTTTTCCTCCTTCATGAATATTTTAAGAAAATTATCCCTCACCTGCGGCTTGGGATAATTTTCAAAATATTCATGACCTCGAAAAAATTTCCGGAAATAATTTAAACTCTAGGGATATTATAAGTGAAAATTCGACCATATTTTAAGTGCGTATCTTTTTTTTCTCAAGCCGCCATTATTTTTGCATTCTGCAACGGCTTCTTGAATTATATGGATTGGAACGACAGGATTGTTCTTTTTTTTTCTTGTAGAGTAATGGCATACCTAAAAACGATCTAAATAGTATAATAAAATTAATCCACACATGGAATGAGGGAGACATAGGATGGGCCAACTCTCCCTTAAAATAACGACCCAACCTACTGTTCGGTGTCATTAAAAGTGGCCAGATTTATTTTTAGGTGAATCAAGACTCTCCAGCAAAACTTGCGTCCACAAAGCAATTAATTGTATAATTTGAACAAAAAATTTTCAGTATATAAAACAATTAAAATTACCTGAGATTTGAAGTACACAACATATGGGCGAAAAAAGGCAGTTTATTTGCTTTACTCCAGGCAATAGAGAATATTACCTGGAAAAAATAGGAGGATTTAGTTTCATAAGCTTACCTTATATTTTTTGGGTCGCTGATTCCGAATTTTTCACTTCCCACCAAAAATTCCCCCCGGAACCCCCTCAAATTTAGAAAAAGAAAACAAAAAAATTGTTTTTTATTTTTTTTATCTTTCTTTTTTCGTTTTAGATAAAAAAATACCCAGATATTCAGAAAGCAGACCTAATTTACAACAAAAAAGGCCCTTTGACATTTTGACGCACGATGAACGGGAGGGGAGTGGGTAGGTCCCGAAACATGCGCCGAAGCTCATGTTTCGAGACATGCTAGCGCTTCCCCACTCGTTCAACGTTAAAATGTCAAAGAATCTTTTGTGTTGTAAATTTTGTATGCTTTCCGATTTTTTCCTAAAACGAAAAAAAAAGATAAAAAAAAGATTTTTTTTGTTTTTTTTTCTATAAATTTTGAGGGGGTTCCGGAGAGAATTTTTGGTGGGAAGTTGAAAATTCGGATTCAGCGCTCCAAAAAACGTAAAGTAAGCCTATCTCCAGGACTACCATGAATTTTTCCAGGTAAGGGGGCCTATATGATCTCTAATGCCTGGAGTACTCCAGGCATTATAGAATTTTACCTAGAAAAATTCATGGTACTTTTGGAAATAGGATTTCTTTATGTTTTTTGAAGCACTGAATCCGAATTTTTAACTTCCCACCAGAAATTCCCTCCGGAATCCCCTCAAATTTATAGAAAAAAGAAAAAAAAAATCGTTTTTTTTAATCTTTTTTTTTCTTCGTTTTAGGAAAAATTCGGAAAGCAAACAAAATTTACAACAAAAAAGATCCTTTGACATTTTATTGTTGAACGAACGGGGAAGCGCTAGCACGCCTCGAAACATGAGCCTCGGCGCATGATTCGGGACCCACTCGCTCCCCTCTCGTTCGTCGTACGTCAAAATGTCAAAGGGCCTTTTTTGTTGTAAATTTTGTTTGTTTTCTGAATATATGGGTATTTTTTATCTAAAACGAAAAAAAAAGATAAAAAAAAATAAAAAACCAATTTTTTTGTTTTTTTTTTTCTAAATTTGATGGGGTTCCGGAGAGAATTTTTCGTGGGAAGTGAAGAATAATTCGGAATCAGCAATCCAAAAAACATAAGGTAGGCTTATAAAACTAAATCCTCCTATTTTTTCCAGGTGAGCCTTTTATTTAGTCTCTATTGCCTGGAGTACTTCCCTCACAAATATACATAATCCGTATGACACACAATATCAAACTACCAACCAATCGGTACAAAAAGTACAAAGGCATTGTACAGTTGACGTACATTGTCAACGCGATCCTGCGGCTGCAACACTGGCCCGCCCAGTGGAAGTACGCCGTGGTCGTGCCAATCCTGAAGCCGAATAAGAACGCGAAGCTCGTCGGCAGCTATCGACCGATCTCGTTGCTGTCGGCGATCTCCAAATTGATAGAGAAGGTTATCCTGATCAGACTAGACGCTGCTCAGGATGAACTTCACATCGATGATGAGTGCCAGTTCGGCTTCAGGCGGAGCAGGGGCACTGTGCAGCAGGTCGTCAGGATCGTAAATGACGTCAAGTTATAATGCAACCTCGGGAACAGCACAGTCATGGTGCTCCTCGATATTGAGAAAGCCTTCGACATCGTGTGGATCCCGGGCTTACTCTACAAACTAAATTCGCTGAACTTTCCGACTCACATAAACAAACTTATTCACTCCTTCCTGCCAGACAGATCGCTGAGGGTCAGAGTGAATAACAAACTATTAACTCGGCGGGACATTCGCGCGGGCGTCCCCAGGGGTCGTGCCTGTCACCTAAATTGTACAACCTATACGTCTCTGACTTCCCGGAGTTCCCGAATTCAAATCTTGCCAAATACGCCGACGACACGGCCATGTACGTGCACTCACATAATGCACAAGCGGCTAACGTGCTGCTGAAGGCACACTTGGCCCGTGCCACGGCGTATTACGACAGGTGGAAAATTCGGATCAACGCCGAGAAGTCAGAATCAATTCTATTCACGCGCCGTTTCACCGAAAATCAAATTCTATCACCACTATCGATCGGGGGTCGCCAAATTCGAATTAAACGGTGCGTGAAGTATCTTTGACAAAAGACTAACGTTTAGCATCCACGTGAACGAGACGATACGTAAGGTCTACTCCATGTCCAGGAGTCTGTATCCGCTCCTAGCGCGGGGTAGCGGACTAAACATCACATACGCAGCGCCGGTGTGGTGCAACATGTTTTAGAACATACATTTATGCGCCTCATTTCAGACTCTGGTAGGTACACCTCCCTCAGAGATCTCTATGCACGTTGCCACGACATAACCCCACTAGCGGACTACGTCCAAGAAATTTCACAAAGGTTCTATCAGTTCAAACTGGACGGTAGTCCACTAACCCGCAATATTACTCGAATCAGACAGCATAATGCCATACTTTTTAATCTAAAGCACCCCTTACCATACCAGGCGTTGCCCATTTTCCGGCAACTCCCCTAGCCACACTCCCCTCTACGATAACCTATATCTACCTCTACTCTCTACCTTTCGCCAACTTCACATCTTCAACCTTTCTCCTCCTTTTCTTTTTCTATTTTTACACATCTTTTGTTTCATCCTTTTTGTTCTTTTGTCCCTTTTTGTCCATCCAAATTCCCTTTAGACCAATAATATCTACTAAATCCCAACATCATTTTAATACCCTATCTTCCTCGACGGCGTCAGACCACGAGGCCGTCATCGAACGGGTTTTTTCGTTCAGTTCTGTTTTCCCGTATCAGCAACCAAAATTTTTCACAGTGCGCTTGCCAACGAGTTTTTAGCTTTTATTGTGCAACATCCATTAGTTTTAGGCTCATGTGAGCACATTTCCTTAATCTTAGTCCAGTTTTTAAATCCACCTGCGGTGGTTAGGAGCTCTGGTCAACAAACCACTGCCTATAAGCCAAACCGGACCCACCCCACCCATCCACACGTCCACTACGACGTTACACGTCGTGGCTGTCTGGCTGGCCCCGGGGCGGGTTCCGACTAGGCACATTTCACGTTCCAAAATGTTGAATAAAATCTTTTTGAATTGAATTGAATTGGTACAAAAAGTCACTGTCCCAATTTTCCCATGGTACCAGCTCTCCCACATGTCCTCTACTCTTCAAGTATTTTCAGTATTTTAAATATTTGCGGTACTTTCAAGTACTGTAAGTACTTTTAAAAACACCAATCCCAATGATTTACAGTATTTCAAATTACTTACTCATAAGTACTTTTTTAAAAGCAGTAGTAATATCAGATAAATATTATTCAAATTATTTTTAGTATTTTAGGATTGCCAATAGTCATTAATATGAAACCGCTGCCCAAGGAATCACTACTTCCACATCCAGATTCTCTACCCAAGTCACTCACAACGAAAAAACGTTGTATGTGGAAATAATTGTTTATGGAACTTTAATAATACAATATTTGAAGTCCTCTACCCCAAGAACCCATAAAACGATACCCCACATCGGTAGTGGGGTGGGGATTATGATAGGGGGGTGGTAGTGGGAGTGGCTGAAGTAAAAAAATATTTTGAGATTTCTAGTTCTTGTACATACACTAAATCACAATTTTTTTTCATCCCCTTTAATAAGGGGCCCCGCGACGTTTGGTCGATAAGAATAAGGTCTAGCACCATCAAGACGGAGGCATGCATTGCATAGCTCAGCGGTAATGAATTCTGTTATTAACTAAATTTACGCAAACATTTGGTGGGGAGGTTCCAGTTGCTTCCAATAGCTGCCTATATTTTGTTATCCATCCTGTAAATTTCTATGACGCTGAAAATTCTAAATATAGACGGCAAGTTATGAAATACAAACAGGGACACAAGATCTAAGATAGAAAAAAAATGTTGCTGAACTTGGAAATTTTGCAATAATAAGCATAAACCAGTTTAGTGTTATTGTTATTATACATGTATTACTTATTTTCGACTACTGTGCTCTTTGTAAAGAAGATTTATTTCATATAGTATTAAAATAACTCATACAAGTGAATAGTAACAATAAGCTTTACGTCCATAAATGCTTACTTTCGGTGAAATGTCACGCACTGATTTTCTCTTGTGACGGTCTATGTTAATCTATAAACACTATCCTGCATCTTTTCAGGTTCCTAGAAAAATTACTAGAAAGCTAGTTTTGTAGTTAAATTTATGCAAACTCACGTTACATTGCTTAAACGATTTAAAGGCCAGGTAGATACTCCATAGAAAATTCCTTGATATTTAATTATGTGGCTGTACAATATTACAGGGGCATAAATTACTAAAATAGACGGTTAATAGGCTTTTATTAAGAGTAGTTGCAGTTTAAGATTTGTATCGATATCACTGATACGGAACGAAAGCAGTTTGTTTAAATTATTGCTATAAATACACAATTAGCGGTGAGACTCGAAAATAAACTTTGTCGCACGATGTACGCGTATTCATATCAGAGATCATAGACCCATCTAAATTATATATTACATATTGATAGCCAAGGTAAATTAGAATTGTTAGGAGAATTAATTTATACAGTGTTTATATTTTGGTTATGCGTTTTCAATAGGGGCGGTTTATTCCAAAGAGTTCCCACCTGAGCGGTGCATGAAACATCCCTTATTTTTTTGAAAAACCAACTCCAACTGTGACTTCATATTGGTTGGTTTTTTAAATTTTTCTCACTAACCGCCGCACAGACGAAAAAAGAATATAAGAAAGAAAATATTTGTCATTAAGTTCTACACAAAAAACCTTCTAAATCCTCACCCAACTCTTGTAAATAACAATCAAAGTTAAGGGTAGTAGCAAATATCCCCATAACGGCTGGTTTTACCGAAAAAATAGTTATTAACGAAATTATAAAGCGGAACCTACCCCGATAAACGTACGTGTATTTCAAAACTTTTACAATCAATTTTGATTAATTTTTCCTGTTTTTTGCAAACTTACATTTTTTTGTTTGAATTCTTTTCCACATCACTCATAAGGTAGAGCCCTCGACGCTTTTTCAAAGTGGTTTTCCCTGTGGATCTATTCCACTAAAATGCTGTTTGGTTTTATTCGTTTTCTGTCTCGTTATGTCTGTTTGTCTATCTAATTCTTTTTTTTTTTTTGTGCGCACAATTACTCTGGAACCATTTAAGATATTGACTTAAAATTTGGTACACGTATATTATGCGTATGTATTTTACAGAAATCTGAAACCAGATTATATTTTGATCTTATACCGTTGACGGGTTGAGGGATAAATTGAGGTAAATAGGAGTAAACAGGTAAATCAAGTAAGAGTCCACAAAACTGATATTTAGTATACAGGGTGGCTTCTTTTTATATTGAACAGTATTGCTATCTTGCAAACCATAACAGTTACAAACTCGGTTAAATGGGAGAAAAGTTTCATATTTTAAAGGCCAATAAAATGACTTGTAAAAATTCAAAATATTTCGATTAGTTCCGGAGGTATACGATAAAATCCGGAATAGCTCATTTTCTTTTTTTACCTAGCGCTATTACTATAAAAAATATTAAAAAATGTCATTGGAATATTTTATTCTAAATTAACTTTGCTATATCTTACCAAAATCAAATTTTTATCATGACGTTTCGTCTGTTCAGGGGCACCATCAGCTTTATTTTTTTTAAAACTGACCTGCCTTTTTTATTTAAAATTTTTAAATCATTTGAAATTATAAATTCAAAGCTATGTCACATTTGACAATTTTACTACGTTTCGTCAGAAAAATAATCATCAGTAATTTCATTGCATTCGCTCTTTACAAAACATTTTTTTGTTAAGAAATACAAGGCGTGACTCATCATTTAAAAGCTCATTTTATTAGCAATCCAATGCATTGACGTAGCTATTCCGATTCTGCTGTTAATTCAGTATTATTTGCAGAGTGAGCACCAAATAAAAAAATGTATTTCAACTTGTCAATTGTATTTCTTTAAACTACGAATGAAATTTACAAAAAAAACATATTTAGTGAGTAAACAAGTAAATTTACAAAAGTTGTTCAAAATGTCCACCATTCTCCCGAATGCAAAGTCGCGTTCTCTTAGACATCTGTTTACTGGATTTCGCAATCATATTTGGGGTAATTTGGTTCAAGGCTTCAACAATTTGATTTCGTAATTCATTGACACCTTGGATCTAGTTGTAGTATACTTTGTTTTTTAAAAAACCCCATACAGAATAATCCATGGATTCAAACAAGGTGAGCGAGGTGGCCACCTGACTGATCCATTGGTTTATAACCACTTTCTTTGAAAATGCCCATTTAAAAAAATTCTGACCATCTTGCACAAACCATTTTATTTTTATCCGAATCAGTAACGGCATTTCATCGAATACTTCGTCTAACAAATGGATATAATTTTCGCCTTTTAAATTGCCCTCAATGAATTTTGGCCCAATTATAATGTTGTCAATTATGCCACACCACAAATTTACTGAAAATCGTATCTGAGGCCGTACTTGATGCATCAGATGGGGGTTAACAGTTGAGTAGACGTGTTAAACATTCCAGAATTTGTAAGAGTCGTTTCACCAGTCCAAAGAAAATCATTATAGAAAAATCTATTATTGGTCAGTTTTCTCCTAAACCAATTACAGACGGTTAGTCTGTGGTTTGGGTCACCGCGACGTAATTTCTGTACTATTTGAAATTTATAATCTTGGTATTTCTACTTTTTTAATATTTTTATAACAGCTGCTGCCGATATTTCGCATTCATTTGCAATATTCCTTGGTGAATTTTCTGGGTTTATGTATACTTGAGCCAATACATTAATATCATTTACCGTTTCTCTCAGTTGGTGCCTCCGTTCCAATTTACAAACACTACCTATTTCGAATAAATTCTTGGACACAGTGTAAATAATATTTCTTGTCGGATGGTGTCTGTCAGGATATAAATTGGCATATTCTTGGACTGCCCTGTCAACATTTCTGTAATTCTTATTGTAAACATCATACATCAACATGTCTTTTTTTTCTTCTACAGAATAACGAACCATACTGAGAAATAAATATTAAATAATAGTTTGAATTAGAACAGCAATAGCTGACGAAAACAAATGTCACTAATACAATAAACTAAAATCAAATGACATTTAATGAAACTTATGTTTTTCAAGGCACTCTAATGAAAAAAGGCTTAACAAAGAAATGTTTTGTAACGGGCGAAGGCAATAAAATTAATGATGATTATTTTTTTGGCGAAACGCAGTAAAATTGTCAAGTGTGACATGGCTTTGAAATTACAATTTCAAGTGCTTTAAAAATTTTAAATGAAAAAAAAGGTCAGTATTTAAAAAAATAAAGCTGATGGTGCCCCTGAACAGACGAAACGTCATAACTAAAATTTGATTACGGTAAGTTATAGCAAAGTTAATTTACAATAAAATGCTTTAATGAAATTTTTTAATATTACTTCCACATCCAGTGGAAGTATAGTAACGACAAAAAAATTTTAAAAAATTTTTATTGTTCAAATAGGCTTAGAATGTCATGAAACGTCGAGATTTTAAGTTTGAGCGAAAAAAAATTTCTGTCTGTCTAACTTTTTTTTGTGCGCACGTTTACTCAGGAACCGTTTGAGATATTGACTTGAAATTTGGTACACATATGTACATGGGCGCAGCCAGGGGGGAGCCATGGGGCCCGCCCCCCAAGTCGTCTTCCATGAGCCAAAAAATAAAGGAGCATAACCTCTATCAGTACAAAGCAGTATCCAAATTACCCCTTGAAATAAATATTTTGTAATTAATGCCAATATTATCTAGTAGAGGAATCTACATACACATCCGTTTTCAACTATTTTCTGAAAAATGTTCTTCATCCTCTGGAGAGGCCGGTTCTATTGCCCCCCAGATGAATTTTCTGGCTGCGCCACTGCATATGTACTTTAACGAGATCTAGCTAGAACTAGATTATATTTTCATCTTGTTCCGTCGAAGGGTTGGGGGGTAAATTGGGGTAAATTTGGGGTAAATAGGTAAATCAAGCAGGTAAGAGTCCTTAAAATTGGTATTTAGTATATATAAGAGAAGCTAAGGTCTCAAAAACAATTTTGACATTAGCCACCCCCATTATTAAAAGGGATGAAAAAAAATTGTGATTTAGTGTGTGTACAAGAACCAGAAACCTCAAAATATTTTTTACTTCATCCACCCCCCACTACTACCCTCTATCGCTACCCCCGCCCCTCTACCGATGTGGGGCATCGTTTTATGGGTTTTTGGGGTAGAGGATTTCAACTATTATATTATTAAAGTTCCATAAATAATTATTTCCACATACAAAATTTTTTCGTTGTGAGTGACTTGGATAGAAAATCTGGATGTGGAAGTAGTGATTCCTTGGGCAGCGGTTTTTTTATAGTGACACCGCTAGGTAAAAAAAATTAGCTATTTCGGATTTTATCGTATATCTTCGGAACCAACCGAAATATTTTGAATTTTTATAACCCATTTCACTGGTCTTCAGAATGCGAAACTTTTAGGTTTACGAGATAGCAATACTGTTCAATATAAAAAGTAGCCACCCCGTATACAGTGTCCGCCAAAAAGTCTGCAGTATAAGGGAACCCTGTTGTTATTGAATTTCTGAAAAATTTTATTTTTGATAAAAGTTCATGTGCATGTTCTCAAACGAAAAAGGAGCTTCACAAATGTGTGTTATCCAGGCGCTCAAGTGGGAAAATAAATTTTTTGAAATTGTCTCAAGAGTAAACTATCTTTATTTTTGAAGATGTCGAAAAATGTTATTTGAAGAAGTTGTTTATAATGCGAAGTAATATCCAGATATCAAATTTGGTTGTTCTATTTTAAAAATAAAAATTTTCCACTTTCTTGCGCATAATTTCTGAACTATATTTTTAAATATTTTTCTCTTATTAATAATTCTTTCTATATGATAGTTTCAGCCTAAGTAATGGATTAAAATCAGAAGAACTTTTAGCAGTACTTTTTTGGTCAAATAAATATTTTGGGAAAATATGCTGAATTTCTTGTTCTATTTTTTCCGGTGTTAACTTTTTCGAAATGTTTTAATACAAATCACTTAAAAAGAGTTTCATTTAGCGATTTGTATTAAGAAATTTCGAAAATGTTAACATTAGAAAAAAGAGAGTTGTTCTTGCACCAAAAAATTCAACATTTTTCCTAAAATATTTATTTAGTCAAAAAAGTACTGATAAAAGTTCCTCAAAGTAGATTTTAAACCATTACTTAGGCTGGAGCTATTAACTAGAGACAATTATTAAAAACAGAAAAATATTTAAAAATATAGTTCAGGAATTATGCGCAAAAAAATGGAAAATTTTTATTTTTAATATAGAACAAGAAAATTTGATAACTAGATATTACTTCGCATTATAAACAACTTCTTTAAATAATATTTTTCGATATCTTCGAAAATAAAGGTAGTTTACTCCTGAGAAAATTTCAAACAATTTAATTTTCCGACCTAAGCGCCAGGACTAACACACATTTGTGCAGTCCCCTTTTCATTTTAGAACATGCACTAACTTTAATCAAGAATAAAATTTTTCAGAAAGTCAATAACAACAGAGTTTCCCATATGGTGCAGACTTTTTGGGGAACACTGTATAAGAGAAGCTAAGGTCTCAAAAAATGTTTTGGTATTAGCCACCCCCACCCTGTTATTAAAGCTTGTGAGAATAATAAAACTGTGATTTAGTGTATGTACAAAAACCAAAGGCATCAATTTTTTTTACTTCGTATAAAAATGTAAATATTATTACAAGATTAAATTACATTATATATTAGGTGCTTATAATCATTCAGAGTTTGAGGATTGGTCACTAGATGACTCTAGGGATGTCTAATCGGCTATAGGAGAGAAATATCTTGACGTATAGTGAGGTTATGATGGCCCCACTATAAAATGGACCTATAGGCCCCTGAGTACCAGAATGCTCATTAAATTGGTGGTACCATTAAAATCAGCTAGGTTTTTATTTGTGGCATTACATTTTGTACCTAAAATAATAATGCATTTATACTCTTCTACGGTGAAAAAAAGTCCAAGGCATTCTTATCCCAAAATGGTTTATACGGATATTGTTGTCTTTTCGCGATCAAATAGTGTAAATATGGCTAATAACAAAAATAATTTGAAGTGTACATTTGTATTAGAATTTATTTTAATTTAAATAATAGTAGTTCATCTACTTATTCTTGACAAATTTAATAAATGAATACACTAGCTTTAGCAATAGATAATATAAAATAAATTTTTCTCCACTTTCCAAAAGAATACCGAGCAAATGTAAAACACAACCACTTTTATTTACGTTACGAAGTTGTTTACTAGAAATAAACATTGCAAGACTGATAATGATAAATATCTATTATCTTATATGGGATTGACAATGTAACATCATTTTTGTTACGAAATTGTATTTCTACTTACATAAAGAAACTGGTATAAAACTTTAGAAAAATGTATCCACATATTTACCCTTCTAAGCTATGATGCCTTGATAATAAACATTTAATTATTTAGTCTAATACTGCTCAACAGCATGAGCAGAACATAATACACAATACAAAGAAGCACAATTAAAACCTAGTAAGATACCTACAGACAGTATAAAACAATTCACAAAATAAATATTAGAAAAAATATATCATATTTTGAATTAAAACCCCTCAAAATTTACACGCCAATAGGATGTGTTTTACGTACTGATCACGTGCATTCATTACTATCCTCCTTTCCAGGCTAAGGTATAGTCATTCTCTACCCAAAAATGTTGCTGATGAAAATTGTAGTACGTTTCTTGGCTTCGCCAACTGTTGGTTCACGTAATTACAAAATATAAGTAAAGATTGATAAGGACATTCCCTTATATTCTCGAAATTTATTATGGAAATTTTTAACTCCTTAATAAACCATAGATATTCACCAAGTTGCTACCTGCCTCACATGGTTCATTGAATAAACACTTAATTCGCTTTCATCAGTATTGTTATTAATTTTTCAACATGTTATTAGCACATTTGCATACGAATCACAATAATGGTCAGATTGCATTTCTAACAAAATGACCAATTACGTCCAACAACGACTGGCAGAAAAGCCTCTGTAAAATATTATGTGGGCTATGATGCAAGACTTTGGTCGCTGCTTAAGTTGAGGCTTTGTCGAGGCTGGAGGTGATGTTCCACTATATTTTTATCCTTAATGCAAAAACATAGTGGAACATCACCTCAAGCTTCAACTCAACAAACGAACAAACATGCGGAGGTAAATGTACTCGCTTTTAATAAAGCTTCGACTCAGACCCAAGGTAAGAATCAAATGTGTTTGCTCTTAAGACCCAATGCGAAAATTAATGCCTGAAATGGAACTTTTGATTGGTGCTCTTAAGTACAGACCACTGGTATCATCTTCTAGTCCGTAAAATATCAATTTGCAAAGAACATGATTGATTGAGAAGTCTTCTGCGTCTTTGTAGTAAAGCAAAACAGTAATCTTCTCCAGAACTTGAGAAAAGTCTCATCAGAAATAGACTGTTGTGGTAGAGAGATAGTTTGGAAGGCTTCAGCAGCTTCGGGAAATGATTTCCACACTCTCCAGGCAGTCTGTTTCCCTTCCATTGCAAATGATGACGTTACATCTGATCCAGTGAATGCATGGAATC
The DNA here is from genome assembly GCA_936432065.2 of Rutpela maculata. Classification (NCBI taxonomy): domain Eukaryota; kingdom Metazoa; phylum Arthropoda; class Insecta; order Coleoptera; family Cerambycidae; genus Rutpela; species Rutpela maculata. The sequence goes on from OW386291.2 coordinate 119,175,805, forward strand.
CTCTCAATGCAACAGATTTATATTCACCCATACTTTCAAACATGGCATTAATACTCATGTATTTCCGACCCTTCCCAACTCCGAAGAGTATCCACATTTCCTGAAGTCCCACAGTTTTGCGAATGTGAAAGAACGAGATTGTCAAAACAACTACATCAGTATCTACTGTGCAATTTTGTTTGCTCATGTTCAAAACTGTCTTTAGCGTGGAGAAAAATCCTCCCGTCTGCTTCTTCCCGTTGCCTGAACAATTGTACTCCTTCCATTGAAGGTTCATCAGGCCGAGATGAACGAATGATGCCATCAATCTTAGTACTGATGTGAGCCCATTCAAAAGTGCATGTTGTCCTAGTAACTTGAAGAGTTTTGTTTCATTTTGACGCAGCAGAGGAAATCATTCCAATTTTTTGGTAGCATATTTCCTTGTGCTACTTGACACGAAGACCAACTTATCTCTCACACGTTTCTTCGGACAAGTTTTTTAGTAAGTATCCCAAGAAATATGTATTATGTTTGCATGGAATCTCTCAGCATCATTCAAAATTCTGTTTTTGAATTCCGTATCACAGGATTCCCAAAAGTACGTAAATATTAAAAAAATATTTGCTTTTTTGAAAATTGTGCAAAACCCTCAAGGTGTATAGGGACAAGAAAGTGTCCTCACAAGAGCTTTCAAATAGAGATGGGCACGTGACGTGAATTTCGCCGTGTCACGCCGTGTCACGGCGTGTCACGGCGTGAGCGTGTACATTTAAGGTACCAAATCACGGAAGATTTCGTGAGTGTGCGTGAGTCAAAAGATCCCGTGCGTGAGCGTGCGTGAGATAATATTCACGCCGTGACACGACGCTTCATCTCTGCTTTAAAACTTCAACCTGTCGTGCCGTGACAAGAATAAGAAGCGCAGCGATAGACGGAAGACGGAACACGAGCGCGAGAAGGGAGGGAAAAGGACAGGAGACAGGATGAATGACGCAACATTCAAATCAAACTGCGTAATTGCAATCTCTCTCTACTGCATTCGCCAGTCGCCTAGCCCTCCTGGCCTGGTCTGGTCACTCTGGTCCAGAGATGGGCACGTGACGTGAATTTCACCATGTCACGGCGTGAGCGTGTACATTTAACTACCAAATCACGGAAGATTTCGTGAGTGTGCGTGAGTCAAAAGATCCCGTGCGTGAGCGTGCGTGAGTTTGCCTTAACATATATCAGTCGTGCGTGGGTGTGCGTGAGCTAAAGGTTTAAAGTCGTAAGCGTGCGTGAGCGTGAGTCAAAATCGACTCACGCGCCCATCTCTACTTTCAAACAAAAAAAAGAAAATCAAAATGGGACCATTAGGGTCTGAGGTACAAAAAATTTAGTGCAGCCATCTTTAATGGCCCTCATTTTGGTGTTCTACACGGATTTTCAAGTGGTTCCCTATCTGGAAACTTACCTTTTGGCATCAATTATGGCTACAAAAAGTGGCACATTCCAATCAAACAGTGCCCATTTTGTTTTTTTTTTTTAGCCATGTACCCGACGTACTAGAGAGAAGTTGAAGTGAACTTACTGTATATATCGTGAAGACTTTAGTCGCTGCCTGAGTCGAGGCTTTATTCTACTTGTGAGGCGATGTTAAACTATGTCTTAACCTTTATCGAACATGGCTTTCAGTTTGCACTATTTTTGCGACTTCTCACGTAAGATGATCAAACAATTTGCTCAATATGTTGCACACCTCTTAGAAGACCTGCGAAATGAGATCTACTGGCTTAATTACTTAACCTGACAGCAAAAGACTATTTCAGAAAACTACAAAGATTAGCACCTGATATTTTAATACGTAGATTTTCATTCTTGACAGGTTATAAGTTATGATTTTAGCTGTTTATTAAATGATATGAAAATATCTTCTAAAAATACATTTGGGTTTTGAGTAATATTTTTAGTTGAATCATTTATGTTTAGAGCGGTTGCGTTTTCAACGTGACATGAATAATGTTTCAGTTCGATAAACAAAGATTAAATAATATGAAATCCTACTATTATGTAAAAATGTATTTGTTTTTTCAATTACCTCATACTCATCATTAATCGGATCATAACTAAATTGTAAATAACCTTATTTACCTTGGCTATTTAGGCACAAAATATTTACAATATTTCTATACAAAATAGATAACGCCTTGCAAATATTGCGGATAACCTCTTAATCTTTTTGATAGAAAGTAATCATTAAGGAATAAAAATTGAAAACAAATAAATAATTAAAGCAGATACCAAGGCGCCAATGTATGGTATAATAAGATAATTGTTTTTCATAAAGTTATGATAAATAAAAAAAGTCTATTTTCTGCTGATCGAGTAAGAGTAAGAAGAAGGATTGGTCTTTTTAAAATATCCCACGAAAAATACTGAAAAAACCGCTGCCCAAGGAATCACTACTTCCACATCCAGATTCTCTATCCAACGAAAAAACTTTATGTGAAAATAATTGTTTATGGAACTTTAATAATATAATATTTGAACTCCTCTACCTCAAAAACCCATAAAACGATACCCCACATCGGTAGTGGAGTGGGGGTGGTGATAGGGGGGTGGTAGTGGGAGGTGGATGAAGTAAAAAAATATTTTGAGGATTCTGGTTCCTATACATACACTAAATCACAATTTTTTTCATCCCTTTTAATAAGAAGGTGGGGGTGGTAGGTGGTGGGTGGTAATGCCAAAAAATTTTTTGAGACCTTAGCTTCTCTTGTATATACTAAATACCAATTTCATGGACTCTTACCTGCTTGATTTCCCCATTTACTCCAAATTTACCCCAATTTTCCCCACAACCCTTCGACGGAACAAGATAAAAATATAATCTAGTTCTAGATCTCGTTAAAGTACATATGTGTACCAAATTTCAAGTCAATATCTTAAACGTTCCAGAGTAAACGTGCGCACAAAAAAAAGTTACAGACAGACAAAAATTATTTTTTCGCTCAAACTTAAAATCTCGACGTTTCATGACATTTTAAGCCTATTTGGACAATAAAAATTTAAAAAAAATTTTTTTGTCGTTACCATACTTCCACTGGACGTGGAAGTAAAATAACTAACAAAATTAAACACTACATAAAACCGCTGCCCAAGGAATCACTACTTCCACATCCGGATTTTCTATCCAAGTCACACAACGAAAAAATTTTGTATCTGAAAATAATTGTTTATGGAACTTTAATAATATAATATTTGAAATCCTCTACCCCAAAAACCCACAAAACGATACCCCACATCGGTAGTGGGGTGGGGGTGGTGACAGGGGGTGGGGGGTGGATAAAGTAAAAAAATATTTTGAGGTTTCTGGTTCTTGTACACACACTAAATCACACTTTTTTTTTCATCCCCTTTAATAATGGGGTGGGGGTGGTAATGGGAGTGGCTAATGCCAAAATTTTTTTTGAGACCTTAGTTTCTCTTGTCTATACTAAATATCAATTTTATGAACTCTTACCTGCTTGATTCACCTATTTACTCCAAATTTACCCCAATTTACCCCCCAACCCTTCGACGGAACAAGATGAAAATATAATCTAGTTCTAGATCTCGTTAAAGTACATATGCGTACCAAATTTCAAGTCAATATCTCAAACGGTTCCAGAGTAAACGTGCGCACAAAAAAGTTACAGACCGACAGACCGACAGACAGAGCGACAGACCGACAGACAGACAGAATTTTTTTTTTTTCGCTCAAACTTGAAATCTCGACGTTTCATGACATTCTAAGCCTATTTGAACAATAAAAATTTTTAAAAATTTTTTTGTCGTTACTGTACTTCCACTGGATGTGGAAGTAAAATTCGCTGCCCAAGGAATCACTACTTCCACATCCAGATTTTCTATCCAAGTCACTCACAACGAAAAAAATTTGTACGTGGAAATAATATAATATTTGAAATCCTCTAACCCAAAAACCCACAAAACGATACCCCACATCGGTAGTGGGGTGGGGGTGGTGACAGGGGGTGGGGGGTGGATAAAGTAAAAAAATATTTTGAGGTTTCTGGTTCTTGTACACACACTAAATCACATTTTTTTTTTTCATCCCCTTTAATAATGGGGTGGGGGTGGTAATGGGAGTGGCTAATGCCAAAATTTTTTTTGAGACCTTAGTTTCTCTTGTCTATAGTAAATATCAATTTTATGAACTCTTACCTGCTTGATTCACCTATTTACTCCAAATTTACCCCAATTTACCCCCCAACCCTTCGACGGAACAAGATGAAAATATAATCTAGTTCTAGATCTCGTTAAAGTACATATGTGTAACAAATTTCAAGTCAATATCTCAAACGGTTCCAGAGTAAACGTGCGCACAAAAAAGTTACAGACCGACAGACAGAGCGACAGACCGACAGACAGACAGGAATTTTTTTTTCGCTCAAACTTGAAATCTCGACATTTCATGACATTCTAAGCCTATTTGAACAATAAAAATTTTTAAAAATTTTTTTGTCGTTACTGTACTTCCACTGGATGTGGAAGTAAAATTCGCTGCCCAAGGAATCACTACTTCCACATCCAGATTTTCTATCCAAGTCACTCACAACGAAAAAAATTTGTACGTGGAAATAATATAATATTTGAAATCCTCTAACCCAAAAACCCATAAAACGATACCCCACATCGGTAGTGGGGTGGGGGTGGTAGTGGGGGGGTGGATGAAGTAAAAAAATATTTTGAGGCTTCTGGTTCTTGTACACGCCTAAATCACATTTTTTTTTCATCCCCTTTAATAATGGGGTGGGGGTGGTAATGGGGGTGGCTAATGCCAAAAATTTTTTTGAGACCTTAGCTTCTCTTGTATATACTAAATACCAATTTTATGGACTCTTACCTGCTTGATTTACCTATTTACCCCAAATTTACCCCCCAACTCTTCGACGGAACAAGATGAAAATATAATTTAGTTCTAGATCTCGTTAAAGCACATACGTGTACCAAATTTCAAGTCAATGTCTCAAACGGTTCCAAAGTAAATGTGCGCACAAAAAAAGTTACAGACAGACCGACAGAAAGAAAAATTTTTTTCGCTCAAACTTAAAATCTCGACGTTTCATGACATTCTAAGTCTATTTAATTAATAAAAAATTTTAAAATTTTTTTGTCGTTACTATACTTCCACTGGATGTGGAAGTAAAATATACAGCTACTGGAAGCGACTTGAAACTTCCCACCAAACAATTACGAAAATCCGTTAATTTAATTAATAAAATCAGGCTCGTGGGTACTAGAATTCATAATTAACAACCCATCGCCTTGGGACTCAGATAATTCTTTTTCGACGGAAAATTAATGAAGAGGAGTGTAATACATCATAATATAATACATCGCTGAAATCAGAATAACGTTTACTTTCAAATGGTACATTAAAAAATTGGAAATTATATTGAAAATTAAGAAAGCTCGTGTGCCACTAAGGTACTAAATGTCATCAGTAAAACTTTTTCAGCACGTATACGGTACTAATATTACCTTTATGCCAAATACGTTAACACGTTCATGCACTCGGACACGAATTTTTCATATTCTTAGGACCTCAAAACGAAAAGATCTGGTCGTGTCTCTAATTTCCAATATGAACCAATTGCAGTAACCTTAAAATTTTAACAGGTGGGTAGGTTTAGGTTAATAGAGCTTCCTAATAAGACCATGTACAAAATAGGGAGCAACAAATACTTGCCCAATACACTGATATTACATTTTATTTGAGCCTCACAGAAGAATATTATTTTCTTCTATGCAGCTTTTAACTTTAATTTTACAACTTTATTTAATGAAGAGTTATTTATGTTGAGTTAAAACAGATTCACTTAAAGCTGTTGAATTTCAATATGAGCTTATGAGCTGAAGAACGAAATATGGACTAAATGATTGTTGTCTTCCAGATTATATATATAATTTCGGTGTTGATGCCAAATTAAAAATTATTTATCTTTGTGTACGTTTCACAGAGTAAACTAAATCTGCACGTGACTTAGGTAAATAATAGTATATTATGTATCAATGACGTAAAGTGTTCGGTTTTAGCCGGAGTGTGAATATTATTTCCTGAAATGTAGTCGAGGGCAACAATCACATGAAGGTAAACAGTTTGTATGAATACTTGTTCATTAATACCCAGGAAAAAACTGCTGCCTAAGAAATCACTACTTTCATATCCAGATTTCCGGTGGGGGTGGTATAGTGCAGGCAAATCCAGTTTTGAGTATGAACTATCTGAGGACAGCTATTTCTTTATCGAAATGGATAGCTTTATTCATGTAGAATGAGGATATAAAAGTCCCGAAAAATCCCAATGTGAGCTAAAGCCACCATTTAGAAAAAATGGCCGCCAGAACCGTTTATTTTAGAAGGACATATCTCAGTAACCATTGCTCCGATTTTAGATTTCTTTTTTTTCTTATTCTCTTCCCCTTTTTATGTACAATCGAAAGTGTTATTACATCTTTGGGCATAAAATAGAAGATAACTGAAGAAAATAAGACTTGAATTCTTGGAAATATACAAGGTGTCCAGTTAGTGCTTCCTCGGAAGATCGTGCAAAAACGGGTAACTTTATAAAAAACTTTTTTAACAAAACTTTCAATGTTTTATCTCTATTTTCAATTATACAAGGTGTCACAGAAAGGAGTTACACAAGAATGTATAATTTTTTTATTGGATACCCTCTAATTTTTTGGCGCTAGTTAGGCCTCTAAGGGTTCTGAATTACACCCTAAAATTTTTTGGCAATCGGATGCAGCGTTGCCAAGCTATAATTTTTTTCCTGTTTCTTTGACAAATTAGGCATTAGGCATAGGCATTTTTTGATTATCATATCTCCGCGATTTATTAATTGTTTTTTTTATAAAAATGTAGGGTGTTATTCGATAATGATGTGTCCAAAATATTTGTTTACATTTCTTGATATTTAATTATTATTTTTCTGAAATTTTTTAAACGGAATGCCTATATTTTTTTACATGAATGAATAAAGCATAAAATTCCCCACATTCTAATATTCTACACTTAATTTTTATTTCAAACCGTTTTTGAGATATGATTATTTCAAATAAGTTTTAAAATCTAGTATGGCTTTGGTCTTTTGTTTTGCGTTCGTTTTTCACTCTATGATATTTCTCTAATGTGTTTAAGATTATCGTGATTAAGTTGAATTAATACTGTTAATATTTAAAAATACGAATTATAATTATTTTCAATAAGATTTAATATCTATGGTAAATGTTATGTTATTGGTGAATGTGATGGAAATTGTTTATTGGCATCAAGAATGTATGGTCAAAAATATCCCTATAGAAGATGTCCTGATATGAGGTCTCTAGAAAATTTGAAAGAACGTTTTGAACGTACTGGAAATTTCGCATATGAAAAGAAGGCGAGACGACGAAATGTATTGTAATGAAGAAAATGAGCTGACTATAACTTCAACGGTAATCGAAAATCCTACGGCAAGTGTTCGGGAGTTATGTAGGGATTTAGAGGTCAGTGAATCTCGTGTTTCCCTATGTCTTCGTAAAAATAAGTTTCATCCCTATCGGGCTCAGCTGCATCGAGAGCTTTGGGATGTGGATTTAAATCGTAGATTAAATTTTTGCCAGTGGGCTCAAAATCAAATTGGAGAAAATGAAGAATTTTTCAAATTTGTATTGTTCACGGATGAATAAACGTTTCTTCGCGACGGATTTGTGAATAGGCACAATTTCCCAGAGAAAATCCTCATGTTGCACATAAAAATCAGAACCAGAGTTTAAATGTAAGAGGAGGAATTGTACATGATTATGTTATTCATCCTCGCTTTTTTGAGGGAAATGTGAATGGAGCAGTCTTCTTAGATTTTACGCAAAATACGTTTCCACAAATAATCGAGCATATTCCTGATTACATTACAAATAATATGTGATTACAACTTGAAGGTGCACCACCACATTTTAGTAGAAATATTCGTCAGGCCATTAGTAAATCAGTTTCCTGAAAGGTTGATAGGAAGAGGAGGTCCAATATTTTAATAAACTGTTAAATACTATCTAATTTATTGTTTTATTAAATTATGTTAGGTCTCATTACATGGCCGCCTAAGTCACCCGACCTAGAGGTCAGTGAATCTCGTGTTTCCCTATGTCTTCGTAAAAATAAGTTTCATCCCTATCGAGCTCAGCTGCATCGAGAGCTTTGGGATGTGGATTTAAATCGTAGATTAAATTTTTGCCAGTGGGCTCAAAATCAAATTGGAGAAAATGAAGAATTTTTCAAATTTGTATTGTTCACGGATGAATAAACGTTTCTTCGCGACGGATTTGTGAATAGGCACAATTTCCCAGAGAAAATCCTCATGTTGCACATAAAAATCAGAACCAGAGTTTAAATGTAAGAGGAGGAATTGTACATGATTATGTTATTCATCCTCGCTTTTTTGAGGGAAATGTGAATGGAGCAGTCTTCTTAGATTTTACGCAAAATACGTTTCCACAAATAATCGAGCATATTCCTGATTACATTACAAATAATATGTGATTACAACTTGAAGGTGCACCACCACATTTTAGTAGAAATATTCGTCAGGCCATTAGTAAATCAGTTTCCTGAAAGGTTGATAGGAAGAGGAGGTCCAATATTTTAATAAACTGTTAAATACTATCTAATTTATTGTTTTATTAAATTATGTTAGGTCTCATTACATGGCCACCTAAGTCACCCGACCTGACTTCAGTGGGTTTTTTCTTTGGGGATTTGTGAAGTCAGACGTTTATAAAGTAGAACCAACGATTCGAGAAGATATGAAGGAAAGGATTCGTCGGTGTTTCAATCGTATAAATGATGATATGTTACACTGTGTAAGGCGCTCATTTATCAAGAGACCTCAGTGTTACCTGAATCAATATGGTGGACATTTTGAGCAGTTGTTAGGTTAGTTTCAATATCGTAAAAAAAATTATTGCTCAAGAACCGTTCATAAAAGAATGTGTACGATATCAAAATGTAAGAATTGTAAGCGTTACTCATATATTTAAAAAAAAATTATAGGCATTCTATTTTAAAAAATTTGAAAAAATGTAAAACAAAATATAGATTTTAATGCAAAAATAAAGAGCACATTAATTTACGCAAAAATTATTTGATATAATCATATCTCAAAAAACGTTTGAAATAGAAATAAAGAAATATTAAAATGTGATAAATTGTATGTTTTATTCATTCATGTAAAAAAGTATACCTAGGCATTCCATTTAAAAAAAATGAGAAAAATCATAATTAAATATCACGAAATGTACGCAAATATTTTGGACACCCGATATACTAAAGATTTATTTCAAAAATGTTTTTCAGTAAATACGTCATTATCAAACAACATCCCACATTTTTAGAAATAACGACTAATAAATCGCGGAGATATGCCAGTCAAAAATGTAAACTGCCCAAAAAAAAAACAGAAAAAAATTACTTAGCAAAATATTTTAGGGTATAATACAGGGCCCTTGGAGGCTTAACTGGTGTTAAGGAAATACAGGCTGTTCTATTTAAAAAAAAAATTATACTTTCTTGTGTGACTCGTTTTTGTGACACCTTGTATAATTGAAAATAATCTTAAGTTGTAGTAGACACGAAACATTGAAAGTTTTGTTAAGAAAGTTTTTTTATAAAGTTAGTCGTTTTGCACAATCTTCCGAGAGAACACTTTATACCTTAATGTACATTAAAAATGATTACAATTTCATACATAAATAACTATTTTTCTGTTAATATTTGCGTTAGTAACATCGGTCAAAAAAAAATGAAAGATAATTATGTGGTCTAGAACTTTTATTAAAATTATTTTTTCAAAAATTAACTAGAAATTTCAGTACAAACGTCTCGAGTTTACAAAAGTTTAAATTTCCGTAATATTTAAATTATTTTTTTATTTCCTAAGTTTATCGTTTAATTTATCGTAAAATATGTAATCATACTTTCTGTAAAATGTGAAGTGAGGAATGGAACAAAGAAAAGAAATCTAAAACGGAGCAACGGTTACTAAGATAAGAAAATATCTCTGGCGGTCATTTTTTCTAAATGGCGGCTTTAGCTCACGTCGGGATTTTTTGCGACTTTATGTACTTATTCTACATTAATAGAGCTATCCATTGCAATAAACAAATAACTGTCCCCAAATAGTTCACGCCAAAACCATTTTACACTGAGATTTGCCTGGTCTAGTAGTGGAGGCGGCTGATGCTAAAAAAAAAAATTTGAGTCCATTGTGCATTAACTAAATCACTATTTCATTTTTATTTCCCTTTTAATAATGGTGTAAGGTTGATAATGAGGTGATATTGGAGGTAGCTCACGCCAAAAAAATGTTGAGACCGGGGCTCTCGTATATGCACTATATCCCAGTTTTATGGACTTTTACTTGCTTGCTTTACCTACCGAGCCCCTTTTACCCCCAATTATTCAATGGAATAAGATTAAAATATAATTTAGTTCCAAATCTCATTATAGTACCAAAGGGCATAGCAAGATAAGCAAGTTGATAGTAGTGTTTTTTTACCACTTCTTTCCGACAAATGGACTCAATATTTTGTTTACGTTTGTGCCATCAAAATCCATAACATATATATTTTTTAGACGTTTATAAAGCCCACGGAAGGTGTGAGAGACCTTCGTGAACCACTGACAAGTATCAGTGTAGGCAACACGACCGGAACGCTTTCGGTTAGTTTTTCCCCAATAAAACTTATATTTTAAAAACTATTTCCGCTACTCCCGGCAACATAACACAAAAATAGTGCTACATCACCTAAAAACAATTTAAGACATTGGTACCAACCTAAAATTTTTTTCTAAAACTGTCAAAAGCCAAATTCCCCAGAAAAATTTTGGAACCAAAAATTTTGACAGATTTGGAACTAAGAAAGTTTAGTAGCAAAAAATCTTCTTCTCGTGAAACCTTTGACATCTGTGGGGAGGTTCAAGCCGCTTCCAGCAGCTGCCGATTTTTTACAATCAAAGTGATCTGACATTTTGTTTAAAGTTTTCGTTTAGGAATTAAGTTTCGAATAATGTGTAGCGAAAGTGGAAGATGTGTACTGCCGCTTGCCGGTCAAATAAAATAAGCCATGTCTTGAAGATTACTTTAGCATAAATCGACCGCCTGTCACATTTTTGTTATATAAGTTGCATTTTATGACCTCAATTTTTTTTTAAATTAAGAAAAGTAATAACACACTAAAAAATAAAAAGCTAATTGACCCCAAGATATGAAAAAACCGCGGAGTGCTACCATTTAAACTGGTGCGTTTTTGAGATCGAAGTAAGAAGGTCCACTTTTCATATTTTTTTGCTCGAAAACTATGAATTTTTTCTATAAACACGTCAATAGAAAAGTGTGTAGAGATTTAAATTTCCAATCGAAATGGCACCTTCAGAAGTCAAAATTTTTTTTTTTACAAAATTACGTCCAAAAAACAAAACAAAAAAAAACGAAAAAGTGCAATTTTTTATTTTTTCTTTATTTTAGCCTGTAACTATTTTTCGGGTACATTTAGGCATATACATTGCTGCATAACAAAAAAGCTGGCGTTTTACCAGTTAAAATGAGATTTTGTAAACAGTTTTACGACTAATAGTGACCGAGATATAGCGTTTCAAAGTTTGCAACTTTTAACTTTTTTTGCTAATTTTTACTATTTTTTTTTCAAATTTCGTCCTGTAACTTTTTTCTGAGTGAATTTAGGTGTAGACATTATCATATTAAAGTGAAAGCTGACTTTACGCCCGTTGAAATGGTGGCTGGTAAAAGTATCTACGACAAATAGAAACTTAGATACAGCGTTTCGAAGAGTGTTACTTTTATTAACTTTTTTCCAATTTTTACGTTCTTTTTTAAATTTCGGCCTATAACTTATTTGTCAAATACAGATATTGCTACATGGAATGTACTCGCAGCATTCTTGTTTAAATGGTCTGCAATAGAAGTTTATGTGATCAATAGTAACCAAGATAGTCTAAATATAGTAGGTTATTGTACTTAAAAAATAAATGTTTACATTTTTCCACTTCTGAACTTTATTATATCACGTGTTTTTTTTTTGTTCCAATAACTTAGATTAATAACTTACATTATGAAATTATTCAAATGCTGGATTTAACATATTTTCAAAATCAAAGTCGATTTCTTCATCGGCCTCTATGTAAACATCGTCATCCGTTATTTGAGGTACATCAGCGTTTTCACAGTTCATTCCCATACATTCTTTGCAAAAAATGGAGCAATTCATTCCCAATTTCCTGCAACCATAGTTTCCTCTGCATCCTTTGGTGCATTTACAGGCTATTTTTTCCAGCAAAACTTGTGGTGCGGGAGGTTTATTTGTCAAAATTGGTACTAGTCCAATTAGAAGAAAGTTAATAAAAGTAACACTCTTCGAAACGCTGTATCTAGGTTTCTATTTGTCGTAGAGACTTTTACCAGCCACCATTTCAACGGGCGTAAAGTCAGCTTTCACTTCAATATAATAATGTCTACACCTAAATTCACTCAGAAAAAAGTTACAGGACGAAATTTGAAAAAAAATAGTAAAAATTAGCAAAAAAAGTTAAAAGTTGCAAACTTTGAAACGCTATATCTCGGTCTCTATTAATCGTAAAACTGTTTACAAAATCTCATTTTAACGGGTAAAACGCCAGCTTTTTTTGTTGTGCAGCAATGTCTATGCCTAAATGTACCCGAAAAATAATTACAGGCTAAAATTTAAAAAAAAAATAAAAAATTTTTTCGTTTTTTTTGTTTTGTTTTTTGGACGTATTTTAGTAAAAAAAAAATTGACTTCTGAAGGTGACATTTCGATTGGAAATTTAATTCTCTATACACTTTTCTATTGACGTGTTTATAGAAAAAATTCATAGTTTTCGAGCAAAAACATATGAAAAGTGGACCTTTCTACTTCGATCTCAAAAACGCACCACTTTAAATGGTAGCACTCCGCGGTTTTTTCATATCTTGGTCAATTGAACATAATAAACAATAAAAACCCTTTAACGTTTTAGTTCCTTTCAATCCTCTTTTTTTGTACATAGACAATAGCCTACTACTTCCACATCTAGATTTGCTACCCAAGTTTCTCACAACGAAAAAATTTTGTTTGTGGAAATAATTGTTTATGGAACTTTAGTAATATAATATTTGAAATCGTCTACTCCAAAAACTCATAGAACGATGTCCCACATCGGTGGAGATGGGGTGGGGGTAGTGACAGGGGGGTGGCAGTGGGAATGGATGAAGTAAAAAAATATTTTGAGGCTTTTGGTTCTTAACTTAACACTAAATTACAATTTGTTTTTCACCCCCATGTATAATGTGGGGGCAGTAATGGGGGCGGCTAATGCCAAAAATTTTTTTGAGACATTTGCTTCTCTTGTATATACTAAATACCAATTTTATGGACCCTTACCTGCTTGATTTACTTATTTACCCCAATTTACCCTCAATCCCTTCAATGGAATAAGATGAAAATATAATCTAGTTCCAGATCTCGTTAATATACATAAGTGTACCAAATTTCAAGTAAATATCTTAAACGGTTCCAGAGTAATCGGGCGCACAAAAAAGTTACAGACAGACAAACCAACAGACAGAAATTTGTTTTGCTCAAACTTAAAATCTCGACATTTCCTGACATTCTAAGCCTATTTGAACAATAAGAATTTAAAAAAAAAAAATTGTCGTTACCATAGTTCCACTGGATGTGGGAATATATGAAACGTCAAAAAACAAATAATACTAATATTTTGTTGTCATACCATTTATAGAATAACTGAATTTAGTTTTTGAGGGGCAGACTTAGACGGCACAAATTCTTCACGATTACCTTCTCCCATGCGTCCTCTTCGGCGTTCTGAGGACGAAAATATCTGCTGTATTGACAATGTTCTAACATTGATTTCACTTCGATTTCAACCATATAATGAAATGTCAATTTAAACTGCTATAATAGCGTAGCGGGCTAAAACATGTCAGCGGTGAGCATGCTTGGTTACACTAACTATTATGCACTGGGTTCGATCCCCAGGCCCGACACTGCCAATGTCAGTGAGTAATGATTGTTGTTTGGGTTTTTTTCAAATATGTAACCCTTAAAGACAGCCTAGGCTTCGGCATTGGAAGTTGTCTAATATATATGGTATTACTCTATAAAAATTTTAATGGTTCATTTTATATAACCGACCGTAAAGGCGTCTGCTAAAATAAGAGAAGTTGCACCAAATTTTTCTCACCGTACGATAAGGTCTTACATGTGCTAGCTTTTCTTGCTATCAATTACTTTTCGGACGTTTCCGATGGCTAATACAAGATTTTTGTTGATTATCATTTCACCTCTTTCAGTAGAGCTGTAACGGTCCATTTTTAGCCATTAATAAATTATATACTTTAAAAAGTACCTAACGCCGTCACTGTCTTCAAGGTATTTTGTTTATCAAGCTATTTATACATTCCAGAATATTGCAGGGGAAACGTACTTTGTAGACGGTAAGGCTAGATATTTTCCTCCAATAAGCTGGCACAATTAGTTGCCTTGATTACAGTCCCAGATAATAGTTTGTTTAGGCGTGAATATAAAACCACAAATGTGAGTTTTGCTGCAAAACGAGAGGTCGTTAAAATTTTGGCTGGAATTTGAGACATTAGCGTGTTTATTAGTTTTGAGATTTAACTTCTTTGGTGAATTGTACCGAGTAGTTGAGAAGTTTGTTGAGGTTATAACTGATACCGACTTATAATTTTAGCTTGTAACCCATAATAGTGCCTTCGTCTCTTTTGCTGCAGTTCCGTAAGAAACATTTACATTTCTCCCTTGTGTGTAACGGCAACTGAGAATAACTTCGGAATACATTTTATTAACTTTCATTCTACATTGTGGCCAAAGACGCCAATTTCATGTAACTTTCAGTGTTATGTGCGGGTACTCCTTTTCGCCAGTGCACGTCCGGTCTCTTAAAGACGCTTAATAAGATTTCTTGGTAATACCTGTAAATAATCTTCTGTGCAGAGCACAGTATGTTTTTTGTATGTATTTTGTAGCCTAAAAAGCTACTATGTATTTCATTTCTTATGTTATTACCTTTATTTACGTTTAGAGTTTTGTTTATGATATAAAATATCAACATTTTTTTATTAGTAAAGTACCATTTAATCTTTTCATTCAGTAATAACTACGTTGGCAACTAATAATTTAGTTATTTATCTTTATGGAGTACTTACAGTGGTTTTTATGTATTGGGCCTTCTGCTAATAGTTCTGAATTTATCTTTGTAGATTACCGTATATTATTACCTTTTTTTACGTATGTCCGTCTCTTTGTGTACCGTCCACTTTGTCTACATTTTTGTAGAATATTATTATCGTTGGTATATTTTTATTTGCCCGCTCCCTGTACTTATATCTCTTTGCTATAACGATTTTATGTAATATATTGGTTATGTTATTAATGTTGAGTTTTATTTCAAAACTATGCCAATTGTAAATTTTAACTTGGGAGCTATCCAGGTAAATACAAAAGTAAAGTTTTGATAAAGTAGTGAATTTTCCAATATAAATATAAATGAGATTTAACGCGTTTTAGAGGCTGCATGATCTCTTCAACTTGCCAGGATTTCGGTAGTTGGACAACGAATCATCGACCGTCATCCCTCTCAACTCCTTTGCAAAATTGACTAACGAATTAAACGAAATCTGCGACAATTATGAATATCATAAAAACTTTTGTGATTGCCTTTGTATTCATATCACTACAGGAAAATCTCGCAGAGCATTGTACAGGATTTGACGTATACTTCTCTCAAATTTTAGAGCAAACGATGGTTCCCGTCGCAATGACATTATTTTTGTTGTTTGCATATCTGCCCGGATTATTCCACAGAATTAAAAATGACGATTTGTCCAATGAGAACTTTCCATAAGTTCTAACCCTTGAAAAGTTGACATCTGTCGACAAATTTATGGGGAGCAATAAATTATTGAAGTATGGCCATAATGTGTAAAACTCCAAGTAAATTATTTCTAATCATTATAAAAATATTTAAATGAATTTAATTTAAATTATGCCCGAAATAATCAATAACGTATTGTTCTTAGAGTATGGCCATATAAATTTCTTATGTTAACCCTCAAATAATTATTTTTTGATAACTATTAAAAATGCTCAAATTAATTTAATATAAATTAAAACAGTAATAATCAATGGCATTACTCTTAAAGTATGGTCATAACATTTTCTTAAAAATTTCTAAGTGAGGTTTTTCACAATTATTAAAAGTATTCAAACGAATCTTATTTAAATTAAAACTGAAATAATCAGTGAAGCATTGTTGATATACTGCGTCAAAACTGAATTCTCACAGCACTTCAGTGGGGGTATGCGTGCTGCAGGCTTCTTTCAGAGAAGTAGTATTTTATAAAAAAAAACACACATACGCCGATCTGCAAGAAAAGACTAATAATGGAACGAGACCAGTTAACAAAAGAGAGTTGGACCGGCGGAGACTGCGGAGAGGAACACAAAATAGATGAATACTCCCTAAGAACAACGAACAAATTAAAGTACCTAGGAACAGACCTGACGAACCAACTGGAATGGAGAGAAACGATAAAATATAGAATCAAAACGGCATACAGAGTTAGAAGGGCAATCATACCGTTCACTAAGAAAAACAAACTTTCGTGGGACCTTACCAAATATATGTACATATCCGTGAAACGGCCAAAGATGACAACCGAAGTAAAAAAAAAATGCGGCAACAACAAAAGCTAATAGAAGAAAGAAGTTTTCGAGAAGAGCAGAAACGGACATCGTCCAACTACTCGCAAAAACAGCGACATAAAACACCAATATTCTCAGGAGAAAGACAATAAAAAAAGGATAGAAATATACGACATGAAGTACTAGGGACATGCTCAAGGAAGGGACCCAACACATCCACTGAAGATAGCGCTAGCACTGAACATCAACAAACTAAGAATAGTGACACCGTGCTATGGCGGAGAACAACAACTGAGAAGATCAGGATAAAAAGATGAACACCACAAAGAAATCAACGATATATACTCTATCACAATCGGAAACCGAACAATCAGAAGACTCAGAAAAAGAAGATTCGAAAAAGCAGAAACACAAAAAGAAGAGCATAAACTCTCCATATTACGACACAATGCGGCAACATTTCACCACACAATGCGGTAACGCATCTCACAAATACCTACACCTTCCATCCCACACTCCTTTTCCATGCGCCATGTGGCTCTCGCTGTTTAGTCGACCTTAGTCTAACGTAGCAGGCCCATGGTCATATAACTTTCTTATGTTAACCCTCAAATAATTCTTTTTTATAAGGGAGTGGCAGCAATGCCTACCGCATGCTGGTAAATCAGTCAATCAAATCAAAAAGATTTTAATCGAAATTAATTAAAGTAAACAGAATTTATTTTTTAAACGCAGTGAAAACATTAGTAAACAAAGTGCAGTCAAATAAGAGATCCAAGGTTAAAGTGAAATACAAAAATTAAAATAATTAATCTAATGATTATTTTTCTAAATTTAGGCAAATAAATTAAATCAATAAGCAAAAACAAACCAAGAGAGTTTGTCATAAATTTACTATCACAACTTTTAGATTCTAATTTTAAAAGACTAGGCAATCACATAGACTGCCAACTTTGCATAATTTTGATTCTCAGACAAACAATGTGAGGGAGTATGGTCAGTTCCAGTACCTATCTTGCATAGCCAAGAGGATAACCCAGCCACTTCTATTGTGTTCCTGTCTATCAACTATATACAAGTATTCAAGGAATTCTGTCATAAATTATCCAAAAAATGCTGTCATAAATGTAAAAATATTTGTATTATAAAAACAAAAATGTTGTAGAGTTAATCCTGTCTCGTTGCCACTAGGTATATTTATATGTAACATCACAGGCGAAACCCTCAAATAATATACTAGACTGAAATCAAATTCATTTTTAACACTTTGAAGCTATAGTAGTAGTTCAAAAATTTTAAAGTGGCGTAATATTTCTTAATACGTAATTCGACAAAATATAATCAGGCTACTTGAATGTTAGACTGGACAAAGTTATGTGGAATAATTTCTCGACCTTCCTTAAGTTTATTTTTAATACGTCGTTAGCTAACACAACATGACTAACCTTCAACAAGGCGACTGTTACCCTAGGATATTTTTCACACGTATGAAATATGTATTCAGCTATTAATAGGTTTAATGCTTCGAATAATAAAACAATATAACTATTTACAATTGCTCATGTAATTCCGCATCAGAGACGAGACGAATGTTTTTCTATGACTCAAATTTGTACGCATTGAGTGTCTACACATCACTATTGACCACTGAGTATATCAACCCTAAATATAGAGGTTATTAAAGTAGGTAATGTCTTCTAGTTGAATCATCCACGAATTAGTAAATATTAGTGCTCTCAATATCAACCAAAACTGCTCTATTTAGGTATATCAAATATTTATATTAATAGAAAAACAAAATGAAAATTCGTACACTGCCGACATTTCTGAATTTTGTAACGATCATTTTACAGCAAACTTGCACTTTCTCCATCAGCAGGATGATGGATGCACTGATAGCTAAAGTGAAGTCAGACAGTCATATTCAGAGCTTAAGATGCTGGTAGTCTTGATCTGAAGGAATAAACAACTGCAGCCTCTTTATAATATGTACAGAAAAATAGATAAACTATAAAAAGGGAAATCAGCGAGGTCTCACAACAATTACACAATTGAACAATTGGTTTAACAAACTAACAAATATTCATTCATTCATAAATAAAAGTTTAAATAAAATATTTGTTTTTGAAAATAAATAATCTTGTATTTCTGCTTACATTATTATTAAAAAATATTATATTGGGTACTCAGCAGATAACTTTCAAAGAAACCATTCGTTCCTTTTATATACCATTGACCTGAATCTCATCAAGAGATATATATTTTACAATATATTGGTATAGACATATGGATTAGTTAAATATATATCTATAATTAAAAGTTCCAATTTATATTTAAAATGTGTATTTTCGAAGACTAAAAGGTGTTTTGGTTTAACATTTTAATAATACATGTTATTCTGTTTTTATTTAAAAATTGTTATTATTTTGTTTTTTCTTTCTTTCCCTGGTTACTTGACTTGGTGAAACTTATTTTTACTCAGCAAATGAACTGATCGCTACACTACTCCCCCGCTAAGAAAAAGATCAGTCAGTCGTTCAATTCGTCAATAGCAAAACGAACTTTCTTAATCAACGGTGGAGTGACATCGCATTTGTCAGTTAATAAATATGCTGGTTTAATTCTGTCAATATTTACCGTTCCTTTAACAAAAGTAACCAACTTATATGTACGGGACAACACTTTAAAAGGCCCTTCGTACAGCGGAGTAAAAGATTTCTTAAAACGTTATTTCCGAACGAAAACAAAATTACAAGTCAGTAGGTCTGAACTGACGAATGATTTGTAATTAACATGGTGAAAAGGTTGAATGAACGTTAAATTATCAAAAGAAGTACATAATTTAGTAATAAAACAAGGAATACCCGTAAAGTATATGATTTTATGAAAAATTCACCTGGTAAACGTATAGTTTGACCAAAAACGAGTTCTGCGGAGGAACATTGCAAATCGTCTTTAGATATGGTCCTGAGAGCTAATAGTATGATAGGAGTTCATCTACCCAATGTAGTGTAGAAGCTTTAACTCTCAGAGCAGTTTTAAGAGATTTATTAAACCTTTCAATCATTCCGTTCGAGGAAGGATGATATGGTGTCGTACGAATTCTATGAAATCCCAAAATTCTTGAAAATTCTTTGAACAATTTCGATTCATATTGGACGCCCTGATCGGTTGTCACTGTGACAGGGACACCGAATCGGCAAATATAATTCTGAAATAACGTATGCGCTACAGTTTCTGCAGTAATATCCTGAAGTGGATAAGCTTCGGGAGATCTAGTAAAACGTTCGATCACAGTAAGAATATAAGAACAACCTTTAGAAGGAGGTAATGGTCCTATTAAATCTATATGTATGTGGTCGAAGCGTCCTTTGTATATCTTGTCACTCTATTAGTTTGACAGCTAATACAAGTTTTTGCCCAGAGATTACAATCTGAAGACATTTTGGGCCAAAAATAATTTTTAGAAACTAATGTTCTAGTCGCTTTGATACCAGGGTGAGATAAACCATGAAATATATCAAAAATTGTCCATCTATAAACGATAGGAACATAAGGACGAAGTTTAGGGCGGGAAACGTCGCACCAAATAAACTTGTCAGAATATGGAATTTTAATTTTCTTTAAATGAAAAGTTCTCTTTGTGTTCGATGAAGTATCTGATAATAAAAATTTAAGGTCAGAATCATCTTCCTGAGCTTCGCTCAATAAATTTAAGTCAAAGTTAATATCAATTAGACTTTTGGGTAACAATTGGGGAAATGCATTGTTGTAAAGAAGACGTATCATGTTCACGTGATAAAGTGTCAGCAACAATGTTATTTTTTCCTTTGATATGTCTAATTTCGCAGGCAAATTGAGCAATGAATTCTAAATGTCTAGTTTGCCTGGGAGATTTTTCAGTTTTAGTGAATAATGCTTTGACCAAAGGTTTATGGTCAGTAAAGCAAATAAATGTGCGACCCTCTAGTAAAAATCTGAAATGTTTAATTGCTGTAAGCAAAGAAAGAAGTTCCTTGTCAAAGGCACTGTATTTTTTCTGTGCTAGGGTAAGTTTTGGTGAGAAAAAGGCTAATGGAGCAAGTACACCTTTGTCATCGCGTTGTTCAAGAACTGCCCCCATAGAGATATTTGAAAAATCAACTGTCAGCGATAAAAATGAGCTATCATTACAACGAGGATGCGCTAAAAAGGTTGCACCAATTATAGCTGCTTTGGCTTTGGAAAAACTGTGAAGACAGTCGGCGGGCCAATCATTTATGATTTTAACTTTATCATGTAGTAAGCTAGTACAAAGTGCATGTAAAGGAATTAAGATTTCAGCGAAAGAAGGTAGGAAACGGTGATAAAAGTTAAGGATACCCATGAAACGCTAAAGTTGTTTGTAGGTAAGGGAAAATTATTTATGATATCAATACGTTCGGAAGAAGGTAGAATACCGGCTGAAGAAATATTGTGTCCTAAAAATGTCAAAAGACTGACACCTAATATACATTTTGAAGGTTTAATATTTATGCCATATAATTCTAACCTCTGAAAAACAAGTTTCAAGTGCTCTAAATGTTCTGAACTAGATTTACTTGCAATCAGAATGTCTGCATGAGCAGACTTACATCAGTATTTAGAAGGGGTTATTTTCTTGTTCTTCATGCTGAATATTAGATATAGTAAGTGGGTGAAAGAAGTTGACAAGTCGGTTCTTATTTTTTTGTCTTAAAATGCTAGGAATCAAAATTGCCTTTCGGAACGTGCTACATACTAGATGTTTTTCTAATTTTAAACGTCTAAAAACCGCTTAAACATAAATGAACTAGGTGTATTTAAAGATCTTAAAAATTAAGTAGTCTTTTTCATAGTTACCTTTGCTGCTATTATTAGGGGAGACGTGGGAGAGTTGGTACCATAGGAGAATTGGGACAGTCACTTTTTATACCGTTGGTAGTTTGATATTGTGTGTCATACAGGTTATGTATATGTATTTGTGAGAGAAGTAAACAAACTGCCGTATTTCGCTCGTATCTTGTGTACTTCAAATCTCAGGTAATTTTAATTCTTTTATGTACTGAAAAGTAATTTTTTTTTGTTCAAATTATCCAATTCATTGCTTTGTGGGTGCAAGTGTTGCTGGAAAGTTATTTTACATGTAACGAGCGACATTTTAGCTATTAAATGTTGGGGTCATTTCATGATCCACTTTCACCTAAAAATAAATCTGGTCACTTTTAATGACACCAAGCAGTGAGGTAGAGTTTACTTACAAGAATATCTTTTTTTTTCAGTTTAATAACGCCAGCCGTTTGGCTAAAAACTGCTTTTTCCCAGTCAATATTTTTAGTACAGTGCTTTGTAACAGATGGTGCCACCAACAGCACTACAATAGGGCATCTGCATAACGTAACCAACATAACCTTAAATTTTAAGTTTTTCAAGTTTATTCTCGTTTTAATGTGTGTATACGCATTTTTAGCTTGGAGCCGTACTGGCTCCAAGCAAATATTTAAAAATTCACGTAAATAATTTTTCAATATTGTTGATTAATAAAAACAGACTGCTAATTACAGGTTAGATTTCCAACCTACAAAAAGAGTCCTGTTTTTTAGGATTTAGAACTTTATAAACATTACACTGAACTAGCTGCGTAATACTTTTAAACTTAAGATACATATATGTTTGGGGTTAGCTGTGACGTGACGTGCAGATGCCCTATAATAGCCACACTGCCTACCCTTAGCCCCACTTCAGCTTTAGCTTTATCGATGAAATTTTGTGATTGGCGTTGTCTCCTCTTAAGAAAAAAGAAAAAACTAGAATTAGATTTCCGCAAAACTAGTTGAAGTTTAAACACTTATTTTAAATGGACAGCTTACTGGAAGCTGCAGGAACCTCCTCACCAAATATTTGTGAAAATTCGTTAATAAAGTTCTGTGATTTTTGAATGACAAAATGAACAATATACGATATATTCTTTTACATACTTCCAAACGTTCCAGTTACGAGAGAGAACGCCAGTCCACTGGTAGAAAGCCCTTAATTCGGTATCAGCTACTCCTAAAATACCTACTAGCTGTCAATTTGAATGCATTCCTGACGAAATTTGTGCGGCGCCTTCACCAAATATTGCAATATTTTCAACTAAAAAACATTTCCAATTTTTGCTCACCTTGCACTAGAGTAGCTTGATGAAATTAATATGGGCCTACGGCTGAACCATACCTTATAGCTGGAGAAAGATATATATTTCCTTGAAATTGCTTAAGCCAATCCATAGTAATGATTGTAGAAATAAAAAAAGATAAATAAAAATTTAAGAGAAACATACTTACGGGTCCAATTGAGAACCTACTCTTACTATAAATTTTTTGGAGTCGGTTAAAATGAATTTAATTTAGTAGAATGAAAATGGATCAATTCAGATCGGACTACTTGTACTACTTTTTCAGATATGGATAACTTTTGATAAAATTGCACACAGATTAATCAAATCAGAGGTGGGTAGTAACTCGTATGATTCGTATCATTGGTACGAGTCCTTGCAGCGATTCGAATGGTACAAGTCCCACAAAAGCAAAAGATTTGTATATTTCGTATCGACGTTGTAACCGTATCCGTTTGTACAATTAGTACAGTAAGCGAAGCAGTAGAAATGATAAAATTCCTGGCCCGAAAACGATGAAAGGAATTTCCTTAATTTTTTTTGCAATATGCTTTATTAGAAAATACGTACATCAAAATCGCATTACCTGCTTTTTATTTTTAAGGGTGGAAACCACACCAACCAACTGAAAAATTAATAACTCTTCTAATTTTATGAATAACTTAACGAAAATCCATATACTTATGTTTTTAAGATCGCTGAATATGGCTGTGAGGTCAAAACTTATGAGACGAAAATGAAATGAAATCACCCTTAAATACTGAAAAATTAATGTCTTCTAATATTACGAACAAAATCACGAAAATCCATATACTTATGTTTTTGAGGTCGCTGAATATGATTATGAGGAAAGGCGAAAATATTGAAGGTTGAAACCACCCTTAAATACTGAAAAATTAATAATTCTTCTAATGTTACAAATAAATTTAGGAAAATCCATATACTCTTTAGGTCACTGAATATGATTATGAGGTCTAAATTTATATAAAAAAAAAACGGTGCATTAAAAATGGTCACAAAAGAATATAGTAATATGTCTAATTTTATTAAAAATGCAGATTGTTATAAATAAATCAAATTAATACAATTAAGTAAACTAATTAAATAACATTTTTAATGTTCACTCTAAACATGCTAAAGTGCAATGCAACCCGCTTTTTCTGCGTATTCTTTAAAAAATAGACGGCTATTTCTCGTTTCTCTACCTACTATAGACATTTAAAATGCGCGTACAAACATTAACATCAACATTATTTCAAACTGTCATATCTCTGGCACAGTTTGTCGAAGGAGAAAAAATAAAAACCCAAACTCTTCGTTTTCTTATAAGCTTCATTTCATTCTTATACCATGTTTTTATCAATTTTATAGTTGAGATATTTCAATTTTAAATATATAATTTTCTTGCGTATATGCGCTCAAGCGCCATCTTTAAACCTATATATCTCTGGAACAGTTTGGCGTAGGAAAATAAAAAAAAACAAACTATTCGTTTTTTTATAAGCTTCATTTTTGTACTCTTACCATTTTTTTATAAAAAAAATATTTTCTGAGCAATTTCCAGAAACCCGATTTTTTTCAAAAAATTATGAAAATTTTCATTATTGAAAATGGGAAATAATTATTTTAGAAATTCTAAAAAAATTGAGCATGTTAGTAATAATATGCATTAACAATATCTAGAACGATTTTTAAAAATTTTGACTTAATAAGAAATTAGAGCAATAAGATAAATTTTTAAATGCGCTACTTTTTTGTTTGTAACTTTTTTAGCTTTCATTATAAAAGGTCGTAAAATATCTCAATCGAAAGAAAATATTAATTCCTTTAATTTTTTCAAGAACACAATTTTTCCTCATAGTTGTAGATTTTGAGTAATTTTAGATTTTGACGTCGTATATTTTTTCTGAACGTTTCGGCGCCATTTTGAAAATGCCGTATTTACAAAACTAAACATCGGAGAAAAAAAGAAAAACCCATTCGATTTGTTTTCGTAAAAGCTTTAGTTTTGTACCCATGCATTTTTTGTTTATTAAAGTCCACATTTTTCGAGTAATTTAAAAAAAAAATGTCTAGAAATCCTCATTTTAGAGGGTGAAAATTGCAATTTTCAGTTCGCAATATCTCGAAAAATTTGCATTTTAGCAAAAAAGTGTATAAGACCTTTCTTTCTTATAATTTGATTCTCTATAAGATCATGTGTATATTTTGTCTTTTTTTTTGCGACAACCCATAAGAAGGGGTGGGAACCACCCTTAACCAAAAAGCGGGAGAAATGACAATATAGATTCTTATGTACATACTTTATGAAATATGTTGAAGAAAAAAATTTGGAAACACTGTACTAAATCGAAACAATTCGGATTCTTGAAAGAATCTTTCAGTACGATTTTTTTTTTTTTTTGATACGGATTCGTCAAATAAAATGAATTTAATTCAGATTTGACCAGTTTATGTTCAACGCTTTCGGTAAACAAGTATCTTAAATTATATAAAGTATGCCAGAACATCTGGATCAATGTATCAGAGTTAAGAACTGACCAGTGACCAAGACGATACTGGAAATATTCCACTTGTTGTTATCCAGTATTAATTAATTTGTAATCACTAAAAGTCTGTATTAATGTATGAAATACTGGACTTTGCTCTTAACTTTTCTCTACTTTTTGTCACATCTATAAAAAGTTAGTACGATTACTTACTAAAATAAAACTTAGACACCCAACAACCTTGGAAATAAATAATCGCATATAACGTAGGTCAGTAAAAAATATTTTGCATATGATGAAATTCTTGCGGATAAATACTTGTAATCAATTTTTTTATTATTATAAATTGGTTTCTTAGTTTTCAAAATAAGAGCATTAAATGTTTTATAAATAAATGTATGTTTAGTTATTACTCTAATTTTAAACTATTATTATCGTTAGTACTCGGTTAAACTTAACTTATTATTTTTCAATTGTTTTAGACTCTATGACAAAGTGCAATACCATTAAAATAGTTTAATGACTTTTTTTTTGCTAAAAAACTATTCTTACAGTCGAGTCGGATGATTAAATATCCTTATAATTAAATAACGATATCTACCTCACAATTAATAGCAAGTCGGTACTCCACACAATCTTACATATTCTGTGGCACACATTTCAAATCGCGTAGTCGTTGTTTTCTCTAAATATTGTACATACCTAAGTTATCTGCAACTCTTATCGTAAGGGCTAAGATCCATTTGTGGAACCAGTTATTGACCTAGCCATCTTCCTATCATGTCCTATACATGTTAGATTGTCAAAGGGTAAGTTGATATTGTAGGTCATGAAGAACTTTCACATCTGAAATTTGTACTAACCTCTTGACATCAGTATGGAGTGTGACCAACGTTATTCCACTGAAAATACCTCTGACGATAAGAATTCTTCTTACTATAGATTAGTGTAACAAACAAGACATCACGAAACGTGAAAGGATCAGGCCAGCTAATGTTCTAGTTTTCTTCGTTTTTCTTTGCGACTCAGGGTCTGTTTTTTTCCTTACGGGTTGGTGTGCTGAAATTTTAGCTTATGTATTCCATAGTTTTATTATTCCATTAATCAATATATGCGCTAACTCATTTTCTCTCTAGTTTGATTTTCATTACATTTAGAATTTGACTTGATGGTCGTGTCTACACTTTTTCTTATTATGATATACAAATTCAACATGACGCTGTGCGAATGGCCAAGCAGCCTTAGCCATCCTCTCGAATTTAGATAGATAGATAGATATTATTCCATTAGCCCCATCCCCCCAATAAAGGCGAATGTACTATCGATGAGAGCTTTTACTATCTCCCTACGTCGCAGCAAGTGCATAAAACTTCTAGCTACCAGGGATATGCATTCACATAAGATATGGTGAGAGTTTTTTCCTCTTCGTCACATATCCTGCTTTATGAATTGTCCCTCACCTTTAAAACTCCTTAGCTCATACCGTACCATATATGACAAAAAGAATTATTTTTAGTGTACTTAGAGCTATCTATCAAATATCATTAGAATAGTCTACCCAGAAAAATAAGCCAGCTATTAGCAACATCTGTAAACATTACTACCAACTAGATATATTCTATGAACTAATATGATAACTTTTGTTCAATGGCTTCTTCTTCTGCTTCTTTTAGCGGGAAGAGGAAAGGTCGCCGCACTCAGGCCTTGTGGCCCATCGTGCTACCGCTACGAAATTAGTAAATTCCTCCATTCAGGCCGCATTCTAACCCAAATGCCAAAATCCTTCCTACGGACGCATTCCTTATTTCCCCAGCACTGAAGCAAGGGCCTTGAGGGTTTGCTAGAATATTTCCTTCGGATATTCTCTTGTGCGCAAACCAAAATAGCAAAGATCTCAGTCTGGAATACCGTGGCGAATTTGCCCAGGGCATAAGAAAGTTCAGCCCTGGGCCTTTCACCGTATATCCCCGCTCCCAGAAATTTCCTCAAACCTCAATCCGTCTGTGAACCAGACGATATCGGCAGGCCTGAATATGTCCTCGAGTGGATTCCAGTCTTCTCTTTTGGGGATGACAACATCAAAGGGCACTGAGAAGGAGAAGGAAAGCACCATATTATCACCTCTAGCCTCTAGAAGTGAGTGAGCCACTATCACGTCAGGAAATGGCTGCTTGAGTAACAGCCGACCTTTCCTAACTGAAAGGGCATAGCAGCATAAGCATGTGTTAGCTGCTCCCGCACCAATCGGGTCGAGAATTTGAGCACAAGTTGACAGTAGTGTTGGATGAAATTTTCCAAAATATTATTTTTGGAAAATCATTTTAAGGGAGTTATAGGGGTGAAAAGAAAAATGGAAAAAAAATGTTTTCTCAAGAATGCATAAACCGATTTTCATGAAAAAAACATATGTTACGACTTTTGAGGGGACAAACGTAGGAAAAAATTATTAAGTCCATTTGTTGCAAAGAAGTGGTGAAAAAATTTTCTCAAAATAAAAATAATTTTCTTTTTTAGGGGATGTTCTCGAGGCACACCCATCATTTCCTTACAAATAAATGCTTATACGCCCCTTCAAAACATATCCAATTTTCAAAGCGATCGGAAGGGTACAACGTATTCAAAATTGATAATCACTGGCGTACTGCGGGAGCATTGGGGTTTTTGTAGTTAGTAGTCTCAAAAACGCCTAGAGCCTATCAAAGTTGACCAATACAAATAATTTTTTTTTTTTTTAATTTCTAAACGATCCCTCACGGGCTTTTTTGATAAAAATTACTCTGTATTAATAGAAGTTGGTTTATAGTCCGGTCAACGGGGGGGGGGGGGTTCATCTCTAATTTGAGTGCTAAAGAATGGATTTTGATGAAACCTTGTGTTTGTAATGACGTTAATAAAAAAGTTGAAACAAGCTAAAAACGTACTCTTTGCCTGTTCACCGAACTTTTTATATAATTGTTACACATTCTATAGGATACTCTTCGCAGTTTTTTGTAAATAATGTTAGTTTTAGACATTTTTAATTTTATAGTACGAACTTAGTTGGTAAAAGACTCAGTGTAAAATAAAGTAAAAATAAAAAAAACATACCAAACCCCATTTGGGTTTTGAACCCGAGTCAATTTCAATTAAAAGCGAAAGAACTACACCACCACCTTACACGTAAAAAAATGTAAATTTTTACATTATAAGACACGAGCTAAAATCTTATTTTCACGGTTGTATATTACATTATGAAATGTATATTTGTAAAATATATAAATATTTAGATATTAAAATGAAATATTATTTCACCAAATTTCTTCAATTACAAAAACATAAAAATCAAAACATTTTTTTTCAAATTTAAATCATTAATAACATTTTTATTTATCGATCGATTTTTTTTCAAAAACAATAGGGTTCTTCCTCTAGCTAATACTACCTTACTGTCCAAATTTCAATACAATCGGGTTTTTCTTTCTTGAGTTATCGTGCTTACAAGAAACGTGACGGACGGACGGACAGACGGACATTTTGAAAGTTGTTCAGAATTCGTTCACTAACACAATGATATGAAAATGTTTTGCCTGCGAGCGATATTTACGGTTTTAGAAATGTGCCGATCAAATACAATATACTCTTCGTTATCGTATTTGCTATCTCTAACTGAAAATCTCAAAAAATCAGCCGTGCAGAAATAAAGAAAAAATGCGCCGCCATGTTGAAATTAGGCACTTTTTTCCTTTAATCGGTAATAGCCCGCACGGATGACGCTTTAGGAAAAAAAATAAAGAGGCAAAATTTTGAGAGAGAGTTAAGTTTTAATGTGATATAAAGTTTTTGCAGTCGGTTAAATATTAGCAAAGCTACGGTTGTTAAAATGACAGATTTGTATAAAAAAAGAATACTTCTTGTATTTTAATATCATAAAATGCAACAAAAGGCAACAACAATTATTACTGGTAATACTAATTCATTAAAGTAATATATTCGTAAAATAAAATCCATTCTAAAAACAAAAGAACGTAACAACAAACACAATAACAGAACTCATAAATAGTGAAAAAATAAACTATAAACTCTTTAGAAAGCATGAATAAATGAACTAAGCATAAAAAAAAACTCTCAAATACGAGCTTTAACTAAAAACTCGCCTCATTCTCAGAAAGTAAAACATCTGACGCATTGTCATCGTCATGTCCAATGCAATTTACACAGCTGGTACTGCACTTAAGGTTATATTTTTTACATTTTCAAGACTGTTTGCAATTTTTCTTGCAACCACAGAATAAAATATTTATAATAAAATCAGGGGCACACTTTTGTACTGTTTTTATTGGTTCTAGATAACCGCTGCTTTTCCAACCTCAGTTCTCTGGATTAAGATTGTCGCCTAACCAGACCTGAATTTGCCGATACACTCTATAAGTATGATATTTAGTGGCATCGGATGTTGGCGGAAGAACTGTTAGATCGAAGTGCTGGAAAATGTTTTGCCTAGCAAAAATCTGATTATTCCTAACGAACCTGTAATTATTTAAACTATTAGTTTTTTTACTGCCATACCATCTTAAAATAAATTCTTCTCCAATTACTGCAAGCTGATTTGCTTCAGCAAAACTTTTGAAAATTAATATGCTGTTACTTATTTCAGTATTATTTTCTAAAACTGAAAATACTGTTTTCTGTCATTTTTATAGAATGCAGAGGTGGTATTGCATCCGAATATGGCATGTGCAAATAGAGTATTTTTTACTATATTTTCAGTTACTTCTGAACGTAACTTGCAGATATTGGTTATTTTATCAGATTTACCTCAATCACCGGGTCTCATCATGTATCCATTTTTTGTTTTGCAATGCTCAATAAGTAACGTTATTAAGTCTGTATCTTGACCAACAACTATAACAGGGTTACACATATCAGCTGAGCAATCAATAGCAGCTTTTACAATTAAACAATCAGCATCTGTATCCGCACATTTGACCGTGATATTATTTTGATTGAAATTTTATATTAGAAGTTTAATTAACTGATATGTATTTGACACTGATGCTAAAAATTCATTTTGAGATATATCTACTACTTTTTTGTGGGTCAATATTAATTTCTTTCTGAAATGCATTTTTAGCTCATCTTTGATATTCTGTAAATTTAACGGAAATGATTTCATTAGAATAGCCATCGAAAATAATAATACAATTTAAACCATAATGATAACGAACAAATGAAACACACTGATGAACAATATCTTTACATTGAGTCGGGCGTTGCCACACAACTTTTCTAAGGAGAAACCCCCCGTCTATTACAAATTGTTTAGCACTTTCAGGCAAAGTTGGACTTGGTGTAAGTTTTTCATCAAAATAAGAAAAAGAGAAATGATTTTGTTGTTTTTCGAAACGAAATATCGTCAAATAAACTATGGTATATTTTATTTCATATTTAAATAAACCGTGTTTAATCTGTCATTTTGACAATCACAACTTTGTTAATATTTAACCGATTTATACCATATTGAAGCTTAGCTCTTTCTCTCAAAATTGTGTCATCCGTGTGGTCTATTACAGATTAAAGGAAAAAAAGTGCCTAATTTCAACATGGCGGAGCATTTTATCTTTATTTCTGCACGGCGGATTTTTTGGGATTTTCAGTCAGAGACTCTTGGATAGCCATAGAATACAATCCCGAAGAAATTAGTTTGTTACAAATTTGTTCCGGGTTTGGTCCAAATTTAATTTAATTTTACTGAAGTAATAAGATAATGTGGTTTAACGGATTTTGATAAAGATTTGCGAATGCTCAAAAAGTTGACCGTTACAACTTAAGTGGTAAAACTTATGTGACAAGAATTAAGTGATATCACTTAAGTAGTAAGACTTAAGTGATAAGAGAAATTCAGATGAGTACTAAATGCATCTCCTGTTCTTCCACTTAACTCCAAAAGAAGTCATTTTCTGATAAATATCTTAAAGCCTTAATTTTTGAGAGGCCTTCCTCAAAGTACCAGTGAATAGTTCCTCGAACAGACTCGGTACCTCCATGACATTAATGCTTCTGTTCATCTTTTCACCCATTCCAATGCCGCTTAATGTTGATGAATTAAATCCGAATGCTGCACATTTTATATGTTCTTATTCTTTATAAATTACTAGTTCAGTCTTAAAACTAACTGCCAAAACACAAAATAATCTCATTAACCAAGATCAAATACAAGATTCTTTCAAATCAATCAGAATTGCTTTCTCGTTTTTCATATTTTAAATTTAGACAGAAACATCGAATGTTTATTTACGTAATGAATACAACTTGTAACTTCATTGATAGTTTTGGAGATCGTGCTTTGTAGAAGGTGTGTACATTCTTTGTCAAGCTATTAAACTGATATATAACGAGTCATACATAGGCACGAAAATCATTTATTATCAAGTTGCATTTTAACAGCGGCATTACAATTAAACTAACAATAAATAGTAAGCTTTCACTTTAATGAATCTAGTACTTTGAACACGAAACTCATCAACAATTAAAAGGACACTCCATAGATACAAATAGTTGGAGAGCGATACCTTTGAGATATGCAAAATTAAAGTGACTGGTTAGCCCAGGCGACAGAGAAAATTGTATAGTTAAATGTCCAAAAACTTACAAAATGAATATATTTTTTTTTAACGAGTTCGTGAAAGTGTATAGAATAATACATTCCGCTCGGATGCAAAACACAAAGAAAAAGTAAAAAAAATTTTTTTCATCAATTTTTTCAAAATTTTGAAATTAATTCTGGGTAGGAGGAAATAAAAAATACAGGTGGGTAGACCACGTGTTTCTGAACAAAATATGTCCTAATAAAATGTATCGCTAAAGCCACGGTATTCCTGGAAAAATATTGAAGTAACTTTGCCACTCGCGGACAAGCGCACAGTCAAATGCATATTATGGAACCTCTAACAATTCTTAGCAGTACTAACGAATAAAATAAAGCTTTTTGTCTTTCTGATTTCACATTTTTAAAATTTTTCTTAGTGAACAGGAGGATAAATAGTTAGTATGGAGGAAAAATATACAATTATGAACGCATACACAGACATCACGCATAGCTGCTGGATTGAAGCAGAACTGCCGCGCCGTCCCTGGCATGAATTTTTATCTGTCTTTACTGTATTGTATTTATTACAGGTGTACCTATCCATCTTTCAACTATATCCAATGGATTCCTTATACATTCGTTAATATATTGGAATAGTTCCAGAATTTGTGTTCAAAACTATAAAGTTATAAGGATAAGATCGTGAAAATCGCTATTCCTGATTGTGACGTGATTGATCTTATTTTAGAAAAAATGTATACAAGTAAATGAATTTGTGTTTGAACATGCGAAAAGTATGCATTTTTTTTTTTTCATTAAATGATATTTTATTTTTTTCCAGTGGGTCTATTTTTCATTATGACGCACAGTGGGGCAGGAATTCGAAAACGTGACAATAATATTTTCGGAATAGTTCCTAAAAAAATCATTTATGCGGGTTTTTGAGGGTGTACATTTTAAATCTGACGTTGAAATGTAAAAATATAGACCTGTTCGATATGTCAATCCGCCATCTTGAAAAAAATAAAAAACAGAAAAAATGCCCGAAAAAAACAAACTAGAATATCTTCTCGATAAGAAGGAGTAAATTGACCAAAGTTGGCAAAAATAAAACTCATCTATGGTTAAATATAATGCACTAAACCAGGACGCAGTAAGTACTATGGATACTGAATATAACAAATATATTCTTAAAGCTATGCATTCAATATATATAGCACCCAAACATTTATAATACGCTTTGAGAAAGGAAACAGATTCATTTTTCGAAACGTCAGCACCGTCATTTTTATATTTTTGTTCTTATTCATTATTTGTCGAAAATCACCTTCTAACTGATCCTTTGACGTAAAAGTCACAGGCGTAGAAGTTATTTTCCAGTAAAATACTGGTTAATTGTATTATTTTTTAGATTTCACGACATTGTTTAGAAGAAAATATATGTAGCAGAGCCAGTGGCGCAGCCAGAAAATTCATCTGGGAGGGGGGGGCAATGGAACCGGCCTCTCCAGAGGATGAGGAAAACTTTTCAGAAAATTGTTGTAAATGGATTTCTATAGATTCCTCTACTAGATAATATTGGCATTAATTATAAAATATTTATTTCAAGGGATAGTTTAAATACTGCTTTGTACTGATAGAGATTATTCGTCATTATTTTTGGTTCATGGAGGACGGCTTGGGGAGGGGGCCCATGGCTCCCTCCCTGGCTGCGCCCCTGGACAAAGCTTCCCAATAAGAAACAGAAAAATTAACAAAATGTCACAACCAACATTTAGCCAATATTTAGTACGATCACAATGCGACAACACATTGGACTTGTAATCTTGCTGTCAAGGCGACCAGATCTGCTTTATAATGCTCTGTCACCAATGGATACCCATAAAAGTTTATAAAAGTTAAATAGTGACAACGTGTAAAAAATATAGTTAAAAAAAAACTATAAGTGGATGTGTTTGTAAAATAATACATATCTCGGAACATTTTCAGTAATTGATAAGAAATATTAGATAGTGTTTAATTAGGTATACAAATCAAAACTTTACACAGTGCTTCACCTCTAACGCAGTAAATAATGGTATATATAGTGCAGTGAAATAGTGCCAGGCGGCAAAGAGGAGAAAGAAATCAGTAATAACCGAAGAGAGGACTGTCTATATGGAGCACTAAGCCATCAATTAGAAAAAGAAAACCGGCACACACTAACGCTATGAAAAATCAAGAAAAACGTCCATAAGAAATACATGGAGCAAAATTCAAACCTGCATTGACACCTGGAGTAATGGAAGCTCAATCACACAAATAGACCATACCCTGGTAAGCAGAGAGATAAGGGCAAAGATCAAGAAGGTTAAAGCAAAAAGGACAGCAGAAGAAAGCGCTAACACTGATCAGCAGCAAACTAAAAATAGGGAGACCATGTTACACGTGGAAAATAATAATCGAGAGGATAAAAAAAAACTAGGAAAGAAAAGCGAGGAAAAAACATGTGTCATGTGGCTCTCGCTGCTGACAACAAGCATGACCCAAACCCAACCCAGCATCGGAAACCGAGGAATCAGAAGACTCAGCAAAAGAAGATTTGAAGAAGCAGAAACACAAAGAGAGGAGCATAAACACTCCATATCAATACACAGCACATATTTCACATGAAGATTCAGAAGAGACAGATGCCCAGAACCAAAAACACAAAAAAGGGAGCTTAAACGCTCCCTCACGACACAATGCGGTAACGCATCTCATAAATACCTACACCTCCCATCCCATATTATTTTACCATGCGCCATGTGGCTCTCGCTGCTGGCAACAAGCATGACCTTAGTCCAACCCAGCGTGGACGTAGCAGGCCCAGCTGTATAACTCTGGGAGTGGCAGCAATGCCTACTGCACGCTGGTAAATCAATCAATCAATCAAGATATACATATTAAGCAGATAAATAGAAAATCCGTGAATGCGCGTTAAAAAGTGCATATAACTTTTGACGCACTAGGAATTTTCGGGTGCAAATATTTTTTTTTGTAATCAGAAGATCATAATCCATGATAATCAACAATAAAATTTCCAGTGGAAAGTTCTCGCTGAAAGACATTGAATTAAATCAATTCGACGGTACTACACGTTTCAAAAATATTCATGAAATACATTTTCAGGAATTCAATTTAAATTTTAACGAGTACACATGAGTACCAGTTTGACATTAATTTTTAAACTAAAATATTTCACTTACAATAACATATCGAATTCACAATGTGGACATATGTGGAAATAAACTATATCCTATGGTTACAAAATATATTGTAGTTTATTGATATAATTGCTTAAGTTTGTGTTTGAAATTATAATTACTCTATAACTTAAAAAATTAAAGTAAAATAACGCAATATATTCAGTACATACCTGACGGTATTGGATCCATAATTAATTAAGCAAAAAACTACAGATATTAATGAGGTTAACCACTTAATAGTTCGATGACAAATTCAGCGCATCGATCATACGCAGATACTACTTAACAACAACTGTTTCATGGAGGTGGTAGTAGCGAGATGACCTTGATTGAAGTTAGATAGTGGGTCAAATGATACACTGATATGCCCTCTTGCCATATGTCAAGAACGTATAGCCCTTTAGCTCATTTCATTTTACTATTTTATGCCACGTTTTCGAATTCCTGCCCCACTGTGCGACGATTGAGTTTCGGGTGAGATACGCATGTGTCTTGCTCTGAATAATAGCTACTTGACTATTTTTTTGCAGGAATACTATGGCTTTAACGATATATTTTGTTAGAAGATTTTTGTTCATAAACACGTGGTCTATCCATCTGTATTACTTCTACATCCAGTGGAAGTATAGTAACGACAACATTTTTTTTATTTTTCAAATAGGCTTAGAATGTCATGAAACGTCGAAATTTTAAGTTTGAGCGAAAAAAAATTTCTGTCTGTCTTCTGTCGGTCTGTCTGTCTGTCTGCAACTTTTTTGTGCGCACGTTTACTCTGGAACCGTTTAAGATATTGACTTGAAATTTGGTACACATATGTACTTTAACCAGATCTGTCGGTTGGGGGGTAAATTTGGGGTAAATACGTAAATCAAGGAGAGATAAGAGTCCATAAAATTGGTATTTAGTATATACAAGAGAAGGTAATGTCCCAAAAAAATGTTTGGGATTAGCCACCCCCATTACCACCCCCACCCCATTATTAAAGGGGATGAAAAAAAAATTGTGACCTAGTGTGTGTACAAGAACCAGAAACCTCAAAATATTTTTTTACTTCATCTACCCTATTACCACCCCCCAACTCACTACCGATGTGGGGTATCGTTTTATGGGTTTTTGGGGTAAAGGATTTCAAATATTATATTATTAAAGTTCCATAAACGATTATTTCCACCTATAAAATTTTTTCGTTGTGAGTGACTTGGATAGAAAATCTGGATGTGGAAGTAGTGATTCCTTGGGCAGCGGTTTTTTTATTTTTTCTACCTTGACATAATTTCAAAATTTTGAAGAAATGGATGAAAAAAAATGTTTTCTCTTTTTTTTTCAATGTTCTGCATCCGAGTGAAATGTAGATTTTTCAAAATATTATTCTACACACTTTCACGAATTCATTAAAAAAAAAAATTCCTTCTCAGTTTGGCATTCTTTATTTACGAATTATTTTGTCTGTTGAATGACCACCCATATTATTTAATTATAATCATATCAGAATTTCTACTAAAATATCAAATATCATTTTCCTCTGTCATTTCTTAAAGTGACCACCCTTGCAAATGTTTTACTAAAGTATGTCAGATTTCTTCCACGTAGTCCATCATAAGGCAGCAGAAATATACCTTCCTCGATTTTTTGCTGTCTATTTGTCAGAATTTGCAGGAGGAAGGGGTGAAGTAGGAGTTAGACCTCTTAGCAGTCAGAGCGGTAATATGAAATTATAATTGAAATTTTGACACCGGATTTTTAACCAAATTTTTTGCTCTCAATCTGATACATGTTTTAAGATGCCATAAAAAATTAAAAATACCCTTGACAGCATTTTTCGAGGTCAGGTCTGGTCGGTGCTATGATGGAACTTAGTGATTTTTTTCAAAAATCGAGATATTGCTTAAACGTGTTTTTTATCAAGATAAGACTATTGATAGCATTATATTTTGTCACAGAAAGGGATAATATACAGGGCGTCCAAAGGAAGCTATTATTTCCAGAGGATGTTATATCAGAACCAATGGTCTAATAGTATATTATTCAACGAGCGGTAATGTAGGTAATAACTCACGCAGATGAAGTTTGCAGCACGAGCCGTAGGCGAGTGCTGTAATTCATCAAGTGAGTTATTACCATTATCGCTAGTTGAATACTATACTTTATCTACGATTATAACAATAAATATTAAATTGAGAAAATTTTGTTTAAATTACTCAGTTGGTTTATTAATAAAAACGGCAACGTCTACCAACCTTTCAGTGGAGGCAGAATGTGATTTTTAATCGAAATAGTGCATTAACTGCTTGTAGACAAAAAATCAGCTTTGTAGATTAATATTCCGCTGCGAAAATGCAAAACTTATCCGCGAACTGCAATAGCCCGGAGCGCATATTCGGTCATATGTCTTTTGTTTTTTATGTTAGAGAAAAAATAAAAAAGGCGTCGGAAAGCTCAATCAATCCTCTTTACATAAGCTGTCTACAAATTTTTCGAAAAATCCGATAATTATCGAGATATTCGAGGAAATGTAGGAAATTACACGTATTCCTATAGACTGTACCTAAATCTTAAAAAAATAATTCTTCTCAGAAACCTCTGTTTCGAACTGCCAAGATTAACGATGCGTCAAAGTAGTACATGATGTTAAGTGAATATCGTATATGAGATCGATTTCAGTTAATTACCGATTAATTACGGTGTCAAAATGGAGAAATTTTTACAAAAAAAAAAAAAAAAATCCCGCCCCCTCTAATTCCTTCATTCTTGTCGGAATTCAAAAAATAGAAAAAAGTTTAAGCAAATTTAATTATATTTATATTAGCTAGAGTAGTCTTTTGGAGTAAGAGCCAAGATTAAAAAGTTGCCAACTGTAGAAGCTCAAAATTTGCGATTTTTTGCCGTACATGGCCGATATTTCAATAGTTATCTTCGAAACGAAAAAAAGAATCAAAATTCTAATGGTAGTAAAAAGATTCGTAGTGGAAAATACTCGTTTGACCTTATTTTTTATTTCGAGCTAACTCCCACCGTTTCGGAGATATCTGCAAAAAATAGCAAAAAACAGCTTGCATTTCGGCGCCGAAAAAATTGCAAAAACATGCAATTTTGATACGTTCATGTTTTTCGAAAAACACCATTTGGGACGGCCGTACGATGTTGCGACGTATAGAGGAAGTCTTCCAGATAAATTTGATCGTAAATTGCACGGCAAAATTCGAAAATTCGGCTCGGCACGAACGAATCAAAAGTGACATTTTGTGACATTTCAGAAAATCGATATCTCTTTTTGCAACATGTTATTTAATTTTTTACTCATATTTGCAGGACTTATAGATTGGTAGAATTGCCCCTTCATCATTGATACTGCCTAAGTTATCATGGGAAAAATCTAGCCTTATATATATTAACGCGGAAAATCTGTCACATGAAGATGAAGGTGATTGGCTCTGTACCTAGTGAATTATAATAACTCACTCATTATAACTCACGATATTTGTTTATGGATACCATTAATTGTTCAAAAGCAGTTCATTAATTAGTATATAACCTAATAAGAGTAGATAAAAAGGTTTTTTACTCTAAAATATTTGTATGGCTGTTATCTAAAATTTTTCACACTTGACAGCATTTTTCTATGTAGTGGTGTGTTTTACTTGCTCAATTTAAGCAAATTGCGCTCGTGATTTTGGTTATTTCCAAAAAAATTGTTTTAAAATACGTGATGAATATAGGCGTGAATTGGGTAAAGCCAGTTCTTCATTGGCAGCAGCATCAACTAGCTACCAAACATTATTCTTCTTTTCAAATGGTTTTGTGGATATAACGCCAACACGCAGACAGACAGACGGACAGACAGACAGTTTGCCTAATCTGAAACGTGTTATTCAGAAGAAATCTCGGAGATTTTTTCACGATTTCAATACTTCCCTTCGGAAAGCAAGGGAAGTACTGTAAATTATGCAAAAATGAGGACTATTTCATTAATATTTGTTTTCATATCCAGACAAATATTATTTTTGCACACACGTTGGAAAGAGAAAGGTTTGAATATTGTAATACTAAAATATCAAGTTTTTATGCCAACTAATGAGAGATATAGAAGATGGGAACATAAAAAATGAAAAAAATTGTATTTTCCGTGAAAAAAATGAAAAATTGCAATTTTTTTTCAATTTTGCAATTCCAAAATAAATTGCGACTTGAAATGTACATTTTGTGAGGTGCACTTACTTAATAATGAACTGTAGATTAAATTCAGGATTCTCGTTCTTCGACTAATATGATATTCACAGGAAGCATTTTACTTAATCTTAGATACAACTTGAATACCTTCCTGTTCGATTAATTAAGGAAATAAAAGCGAGTGAAATATTTATAACCAGCCGCGTGGGCATCACGTGCAATGAGCTGCCAATAATGACGATATTACATAAATGGTGCCAGTAGTCTGTCTGAATGATACGCAACTACGCTCTCGTTTAATTTTGAATTAAATACCTACAACACAACACGACCTTCACTTTTTAAAATACAAACAGCACTAAACTATATAATTAATAGTAATTAAGAAAACTTGCGTGGGGCATGGAGACATGCCAACATAGAAACCATGAGACACTGAACGAAAAATAACTTTATAGTGTTTCTTATTTCCGCTAATAAATTAAGCAGTAAACTGAGAAATCAAACTGTTTGTCAGCGAGTACTGTGGAAAATGGTGAATACGGAAGTATCATTTTTACTTCAATCTACCCGGTATGTCCCAAGCTTCGCGTCGTCCAAATATCCTGGTTCTCCTATAACAGATTGATTGATTTACCGGCGTGCGGTAGGCATTGGTGCCACGCCGAGAGTTCTACAGCTGGGCCTGCAACGTCCACGCTAGGTTGGACTAAGGTCATGCTTGTTGCCAGCAACGAGAGCCACATTTAAGAAAGTGTTATGACCATACTTTAAGAGTATGCATTTGGTTATTATGGGTGTAATTTATATTAAATTCGTATTGAGTATTATTAGTAATTGCCAAAAATAATTATTTGAGGGTTAACATAAGAAATTGACATGACCATACTTTATGAACAATACGTTATTGATTATTTCGGGTATAGTTTAAATTAAATTCATCTGAATATTTTGATAATGATTAAAAAATAGTTTACTTGGAGGTTTACACAGGCCATACTTCAATAATTTATTGCTCTCCATAAATTCGTCGAAAGATGTCGACTTTTCAAGTGTTTGGACCTAAACACTTCAATGGTTTTATGCGACTGACGCATGTACGTCATTAGGGCATAAATAAACTTGACTGGCAAGGTTGAAATGAATAAGTACTTAGAAATGGAAAGGTACTTAGCTCTTATATTCCTATTATTTATTGCGCCTGGGTCCCGGATCGTTTTTATATACTCGTTTCTTTATGTACCACACTGTTTGCAACTAAATAACTCTGTATTAGTTATCTTGAAATATTAATTCTCTTTCAACTTTGTTCTCTTGTTATGACACTTCGATTTGCGAGGAATTTTTTGAGCTACAATTCACCTGAGCTTTATCAAATTTAACGCAGTTTCACCCGGTATTTTCGCGTTTTAAATGGAAGCATTTCAGATGCTCATCCGTTCACTCCGACTTATCCCACTGAACCTCCTCTGGTTCTCCTGTAAAAGAAATTGAAAATTTTGAAAAACTCCCGTTTTTTAAAAAATGGTGATAGTGGGAATAAAGCTATGTAATTAAAAAAAAATGACATAAACAGGGTGATCCATTTAAACGTGACTCCATAAACTTATGTCTTTTTTAATGGAGCACCCGATATATTATCACATATTTGGATTGTCTTTTTAAGGACTAATTAAACGATATGCCATTTGATGGCTCTGTGATGGGTGTGATGGATCGATACCATGATATAGGTGAATTTACACCAAAAACATGTAAACTTTGTGAGCTCACTGTGCCATAACGGAACAGCATTTTG
This sequence comes from Rutpela maculata, assembly GCA_936432065.2. NCBI lineage: Eukaryota > Metazoa > Arthropoda > Insecta > Coleoptera > Cerambycidae > Rutpela > Rutpela maculata. The sequence goes on from OW386291.2 coordinate 119,216,971, forward strand.
AGATCTAGTTTGCGCCAAAAATAGTAAAGAAACCTCCATTATACGTTACTGTTACAGATCTAACGAAATCGGAAATTTCATACCGGGCGAGTCATGGAACCCCAAATCTACACCCTGTATGCTATGGTACTAAAAGTAAGCCCTTTGATAGAGCTTTTTACTGACATCAGGTACCATGAGTTTATCTTTTATGGGTGCCAAGATATTTAATGACAAATTGGCACAATAAACATGTCCACAAAAAAATAATTTACATTAATATTAGTTAAAAACATACATTAGAGCCCCCAGTACCAAAATCAGATTTTTTTTATTAATAAATATTTCAGTTTTGTCAATTATTCGTAATAGAAATCACCCCAATGCAGCGAGGCTAAAAAACGTTCCCAAGGTAGAGGCTATTAACATGACGTCATCTCCTTGCAGGCATGCCACTCTGTGTGTGTAATACGTGCCCGTTGTGTTTTATCGAAAGACTAATAATATATTATATATTACTAGCTGACCCGGCAAACGTTGTTTTGCCACATAAATTATAAATTCTTTTCCAAAAAATAAAAATAAAATTTCTGGATAGGGCCACCCTCATCACCTAGGGGTATAAAAAATAGCCTACGACCTATTCTCAGACCTACCAAATATACACCAAAAATTTCATAAAAATCGGTCAATCCGTTTCGGAGGAGTTCGATAACAAACACTGTGACACGAGATTTTTATATATTAGATTGATCAGCATGCTTTAGAACCCCTATATCCAAAATTTAAAGACATTTTGATTTATGATTTTCGAATTACGGCCCCCTAAAGCTATATTTTTGAAATATTAAATAATTGGTTCGGACTCCACTATAAGCTGTAGGGCCTCGTTTCTCTTTACCTAACACAAAACGATTCTGGATTTTCAAGGAGTTACTTCAGTGACTTGAGAAGCGGTTAAGAAAACTTTTTAAGAAAAACATTAATAACTTTTAAACGAATTGTATTTCGAAAAATAATCATTCTTCATTTTATATTTAAATTCAATTTTTCTACAACCCTACGAAATCTGTACTTTCAAATTTCATAGGTCAAGAATTTTTATTGAAAAATTACTAAAAACAATGTCAAACAATTTATAACTTGGAAACGAATTTTTTTTTCGAAAAAAAGTAACTCCTTACTTTCTATTTTTCTGTGACACACTGTCATCTATGCTTTCAAATTCGACAATCCTTAATGTACGAAATTTACAGAGCAGCTGGTTCAAAATATTTGGTTATTTTTCAATGAAAATTCTTAGTCTACGAAATTTGAAAGTATGGATGACGCAATGTTCTAGAAAAAGTGAATTTAAAAAGAAAATGAAGAATGATTTTTTTTCGAAATAAAGTTATAAATTATTTAATATTTGAAAAATATAATTTTAAGGGGCCGCACTGTTGGAAAAATATACACTTTTTTGGACAAAAATCTGCCGACAGTAGAGATTTCAATCAAATTAAATGAAAAAAATGGACATTGTACTTTAGAGTGGTGCTGCGACAAATTGGCTTTGGGTTAACCTAACCTAAAAATCGCAGATATAGTATAGAAACGACAAAAAATTTTTAAAAATTTTTATTGTTCCGATACGTCATAAAACGTCGAGATTTTAAGTTTGAGCAAAAAAAATGTCTGTCTGTCTGTCTGTTTGTAACTTTTTTTTATGCAAACGATTACTCTGGAACCGTTTAAGATATTGACTTGAAATTTGGTACACGTATGTATTTTAATGAGATCTGGAACAGGACTATATATTCATCTGATTCTGTTGAAGATTTGGGGGGTAAATTAGGGTAAATGGGGGTAAATAGGTAAATCAAGCAGGTAAGAGTCCATAAAATTGGTGATTAGTATATACAAGAATATTTTTGGCATTAACCACCTCCATTACTATCCATTGCTACCCCATCCATTATAAAAGGGGGTGAAAAAAAATTGTGATTTAGTATGTGTACAAGTTTAGAGAATATTATTTAGGTATTATGCAAATCACAACTTACACACTTTTTTATTTATTATGACAATACCTACTTATTTTTTACTTCATTGTTTATGGAAATTTAATAATATAATATTTGAAATCGTCTATCCAAAAAACCCATAAAACGATATGCCTCATCGATAGGGGGGAAGTAGTTGGGGTGGATGAAGTGGAAAGAAATTGAGGCCTTTGGTTCTTGTGCACATACTAAAACACAATTTTTTTCACCCCCTTTTATAATGGGGTGGTGGTAGTAATGGGGGTGGATAATGCCAAAATTTTTTTTCAGACATTAGCTTCTCTTGTTTACACCAAATACCAATTTTATGGACTCTTACCTGTTTGATTTACCCCCCTTTACCCCATTTTACCCCCAACTCTTCAACGGAATCAGATGAAAATATAATCCTGTTCCAGATCTTACTAAATTTCAAGTCAATATCTTAAACGGTTCCAGAGTAATCGTTTGCACAAAAAAGTTACAGACAGACAGACAGACATTTCCTTTTGCTCAAACTTAAAATCTCGACGTTTCATGACATTCTAAGCCTATTTGACAATAAAAGTTTTTAAAAATTTTTTGTCGTTCCTATACTTCCACTGGTTGTGGAAGTAATATCTGCGATGTTTAGGTTAGGTTAACCCAAAGCCAATTTGTCGCAGTACTACTCTAAAGTACAATGTCTCAAGGGTATTTTCCATTTTTTTTATTTAATTTGATTGAAATCTCTACTGTCGGCAGATTTTTGTCCAAGAAAAGGCATATTTTTCCCACTATGGGCCGTAATTCGAAAATTATAAATCAAAATGTCTTCAGAATTTGGATATGGGGGTTCTAAAGCATGCTGATCAATAATATTACATTTGTTTTTCAATAAAAGAATTACTGGCCTCTACCTTGGGAACGTTTCTTAGCCTCGCTACATTGAGGTGATTTCTATTACGAATAACTGGCAAAATAAAGATACATATATTTTTTTATTGTTAGATTAGCTTGTAATATCGATAAATCTATCATTTCCAACTGAAATTAAAATTTTGTGAACATGCCTATTCGTGATTTATTAAAAAAATTATCAATCTTTATTTTTTTTATGAATTTTAGTATAAATGCATGTTTTTTGTATCCCCACATTTTGTCACGAAACATTTTTTTCATTTTTTTATCAGAACTTACCCGGTAAAACTGTGTTAAATTTGACGAACCTTAGGTGAATTGTAGCTTAAGAAATCCAGATTAAATTGATGTGTTATAACAAAAGAACAAAGTTGAAATATAATTAATATTTTGAAATAACTAGTACAGAGTTATTTAGTGGCAGTCAGTGTGGTGCATAAAGAAATGAGCTTAAAGAAACGAATATATAAACACGACCCAAACTCAGGCGTATAAGAGATAAGTACATCTTAGTTTATTTGTGTCTTAATGACTACAAGTGTCTGCCCATAAAACCGTTGAAGTGTTTAGGTCCAGACCCTTGAAGAATCGACATCTGTTGAAAAATTTATGAGAGCAGTAAAAATATGGCCAAATAAATTGTTTTCAATCATTGTAAAAGTGTTCAAATGATTTAATTTAAATTATATCCGAAATAATCAATAACGTATCGTAAAATATGGTCATATATTTCTTTCTCTCAAATAATTCTTTTTTTCATAGTTATAAAAAATACTCAAACGAATTTAAAAGTAATGCATTTGATTATTGCGGGTTTAATTTATATTAAAGTAGGGACAGAACAATTTCTTACGTAAATTTTCAAGTGAGGTTTTTATAATTATTAAAAGTACTCAAACGAATTTAATTTGGATTAAACCCGAAATAATCAGTGAGAGATTGTTTATATACGGCGTCAAAATTGAATTCTCAGATTCTCACAGCACTTCAACGGAAGTATGCGTGGTGCAGGCTTCTTTCAGAAGGTGTTTTCTAAGAAAACATACACATACTCCGATGATCTCCTAATTACCGCAGGACCAGGTGCGTAAGCAGGGGGCAAGGGGGGCAACTACCTCCCAGGCCCGGCGTGGTTTAAGAAGTTTGGGATATTGACAATTATTTCATATCTGTTTTTGCATACCAAATATTAGCTTAACTTTGTTTTTAAACATATGCCAAAAAAGTGAGGTTTATAAGTTCCACTGTGCTGTGTTATGTGTTTATTTGGTCCCCCCTCAGAACACATTCCTGCTTACGCGCCTGCGCAGGACACATCTGGACTCAAAATAAACTTCAAGAAAATGAATACTCCCTAAGAACAATGAACAAATTGAAGTACCAGAATCAGAAACGGAGGAATTAGAAGATTTAGAAGAAGAAGCAGATTTATAAAACAAAAATAGGAGCACATACAGCAGCGACACAATGCGGCAACATATATCACAAGAAGACCCGGAAGAGGCAGAAGTCCAGAACCAAAAATACAAAAAAAAAGGGAGCTTAAACGCTCCCTCACGATACAATGCGGTAACGCATGTCACAAATACCTACACCTCCCATCCCACATTCCTTTACCATGCGCCATGTGGCACTCGCTGCTGGCAACAAGCATGACCTTGGTCCAACCCAGCGTGGACGTAGCAGGCCCAGCTGTATAATACTTGGGAGTGGCAGAAATGCCTACCGCACGTAAATCAATCAATCAAATCAATCAATTAATCAAAGAACTTTTCTGTGTGCTACGAAGAAGAGTTTCCTGTGGGACTAGGTTTTCTATTACGATTAATAGATCACAAGACTTAATCTCAGATAAAGTATATTCGCCTAAAAGATTATTAAATCTTTTTTGTTACCTTTTGTTATTTTTTGTTCTTTTGTCTCTTTTTTTCGCCTATTCCAAATCCCCCCTCGGCCAATAATCTCTAAAAATCCAAATATTTTAAATGACACCCTATCTTCCTGAAGGAGGGACGACCACCAGGACGGACGTCATTAGCTCAAACGGATCTTTTCGTTGAGTTTTCCCCGTATCAGCAATCAGAAATTAATCAGTGCAAGGTGATAGTGCTTAAATATTTTTTAAGTTTTTAAAAAGTTCATGAATCATTTATTAAAAATTGTTAGCTTTACATTTTACAATTTTAAAACAGGTTAATAATTGTTATCGTTTCAGCCGAACCGGACCCACCCCACCTAACAGCATACTCACCACGACGATACGCGCCGTGGTTGTGCGGTTGGCTCCGGGCTGGGCTCCGCCTAGGCGCATAATTGTATATAAAACATCTAATAAATCTGTTTTGATTGCTTGATTGGTTAACAGTTGTACGTAGAGTTTTTTAAAGTCAGGTCATACAGTGAGGTTAAAGTAAAGAACCAGCAAGGCATTACCATCAAAGTGTCTTCAAAATATTTTTCTAAAATCATAATAGACAAGGAAGTTTTTCAGTGATCTAATATTTATTTTAAGCCCTCTGCTTTCAGTTCTTAGATGTGAAACACATCTTGGATGACTTGGATTTCGATCTTGCCTGACAGACAGGCTTACATACCAGTCTACATATAAAAACCGCTGTCTAAGAATCTCTACTGCCACATTCAGAATTCCCATTCAAGTCTCTTCTTACCACCACCACCCCATTATTAAAGAGGATAGTAGTGGAGTTGGCTGATGCCAAAAAAAAAAATAAGACCTTAACTTCTCGTACATGTACATACACAATTCCAATTTTATGGACCCATACTTACTTGCTTTCCTATCTACCCTATTTGTCCTCCAATGGAATGTTATAAAACAGATCTCGTTATATAACAGTGTACCAAATTTCATGTCAATATCGTAAACCGTTCCAGAGTTATCATGTTCACAAAAAAAAGTTACAGACCGACCGAAATCTCAATATTTCAGGTCACTCTAAGCCTATTTGAACAAAATAAGCTTTCAGAACATTTTTTACCGCTATTATACTTCCGCCATGCCATGTGGAAGTAGTTAAGTGTCCTCACTGATTCATCAAGGTAGAGAACAAACTGTAAGACCACCAATCTGGAACTTTTAGAGGGATATACCGTGTTGTTTGGTAGGGATCCTTATTACGTAACCTATAGACCCCACCGAAAAGGTATTTTTCAAAAAAAAAATGTCTCATCCAGACCTTAACAACTAGAAATTTAAAATAGAGGGAGATGTTACTCACGTACTCAAATTAAGAAATATTTTTTTCGAAATTCTATTGAATTTTATTTTTGGTGAATTTACATGGAGTAAATTATAGAAAATACATTTAATTTTGATACATATCAAGCAGGTCCATATTTCTTAAAACTGTTATTTCAAATAAGCCAGTATTTTTAAAATTTCCATCCGATTACTAGTACAGGATATATTAAGCAGATAAGTTGGAAATCCGTGAAAGCCCGTCAAAAAGTGCATATAACTTTTGAAGCACAAGGAATTTTTGGACGGAAATATTTTCTTCGTAACAGGAGGACATAATACATAAGAATCAACAATAAAATTTTAGATGGAATGTTATCGCCGAAAAAAATTAAAATAAATCAATTCAACTGTACTAGAAATCCCTAAAAATTTTATTTCGAAACGTGGAAAATTTAATTCAGTAGACTTTACATAATAATTTCTAGAAGGAAGTTATAAATACATGTCGTCTACTCCCTGAATTGTATTGCAATAAAGGCAATATATTTGCATTAAAGGCGTTATTTAAATACTTGTGAATCTGAATTTTATAGCAAGCAAAGCATGGCTGGAGTAACGCTGGCGTTAGTTTGTTAAATTAATTCGTCTAATAATATGCTCTTATAAATACACATATATCAAATGAGCGAGAATATATAATTATTTTTGTATAATATATCTGTTGTTGCAATAACTCATCCTAAACGTTTGTATTAAATAAATAAACAACACTTTCTTTAGAATATTTTCAGCAAATGAAATACACAAGCTGAAAAATATTTTTTAAATAGAATAAACAAATAATATAAATTACAAATGCCTAAATTAGAAACATTAGAAACATATTCTAGTCACACTACATATTAAAAAAAGTTCAAATTCACACTACAGTTCAACAAGTGCTAAAAGTCATCATATTGATACCTCTCCAGACATACATCATATCGCGTATTTCGAAAATAGCATTCTACACTACATTTTGTATACGCAATGTAATTTTGGATAATTATATTTTACTCTTGTTTTAATAGTTTTAATAGTAAAGTTTTAATAAAATCATACTAGCTTAGTGACTTAGGTGTTTGATACTTCCACTTTTAAGTAATAGCAAATCCTTTTAACCATGAATAGAACTAGTCAAAATAAGTAGATTTTCGAACAGACTCTCCTCAAAGGGGCTACCTGTATCTGCCTATATAATTTTTTTTCTCAAAAACGATAGGAATGATCTTGACGCCATTCAATAGAGTATACAATTTTGCATAAGACCCTTCCTTTGCTTTTTGCTATTTTCTTTTTTTTAACGCCCCACAGCAAAAAAAATGGGGGAGGAGCCTTCCAACAACGACACATGTTTGGCTATATCTCTAAAACGGCCCAATAAATCAAAATTCTACAAAATATAAAAAATAAAGACCATTATTTTTTCTATCGAATGGTATATTATTTGTGTATGTTATTTATTTAAATAAAGCCGTCAGTGGCGTACAAAAAGAAAGCTGCACATGTGCATAATAAATTTATTTAAAATAATTTATTATTGTTGTTTTTACAAACTGCGAAAATATTGAATGTACCTTTTCAAAATTATTTCGCATTATTTGTTCTACTATTTTTTTTATACAAAACCCTCTACAAAAAATATGGTGAGGGCATTCTAGCTATAACAAGTTTTTGGCTGTCACGCAAACGACCCAATAAATTAGGCACTAGATAAAAAAACTGCATTATTACCTTTTCTGTCAATTGGTATATAATTTAAAAAAACCGCTGCCCAAGGAATCACTACTTCCACATCCAGATTCTCTATCCAAGTCACACAAAACGAAAAAACTTTGTATGTGGAAGTAATTGTTTATGGAACTTTAATAATACAATATTTGAAATCCTCTGCCCCAAAAACCCATAAGACGATACCCCCACATTGGTAGTGGGGTGGGGGTGGTGACAGAGGTAGTGGGGGTGGATGAAGTAAAAAAATGTTTTGAGGTTTCTGGTTCTTGTACATACACTAAATCACAATTTTTTTTCATCCTCTTTAATGAGGGGGTGGGGGTGGTAATGGGGGTGGCTAATGCCAAAAATTTTTTTGAGACCTTAGCTTCTCTCGTATATACTAAATACCAATTTTATGGACTCTTACCTGCTTTATTTACCCATTTACCCAAAATTGACCCCAATTTACACCTCAACCCTTCGTCGGAACAACATGAAAATCTAATCTAGTTCCAGATCTCGTTAATATACATATGTGTACCAAATTTCAAGTCAATATCTTAAACGGTTCCAGAGCAAACATGCGCACAAAAAAAAAGTTACAGACAGACCGACAGACAGACAGAATTTTTTTTTCGCTCAAACTTAAAATCTCGACGTTTCATGACATTTTAAGCCTATTTGAACAATAAAAATTTTTAATTTTTTTTTTGTCGTTACTATACTTCCACTGGATGTGGAAGTAATGATATTTATTTAAATAAAGTCGCCAATGGCGTGCATAGACAAAACAATGCACATAATTGCAATATTTTTAATTATATTATATTGAAAGCCCAATACTTTCACATCAACAAAAAAAATATAATGATAAAATTAACAAAAAACATTTAATAGAAAATAAAATAACTAAATTATAGTACCTACTTACTTAATGAAATTAAATTTATTATGACAAATTTTGACAGCATTCTTAATTGATCATTATTTGGCTGCTTTGGATCTGTAACCAAATCTATGAAAGTGGCGGTGACATCCGGAAAAGAATCCCAAGATTCCCAACACTTCTTTTTTCCTTTTCCAAAAAAAGAAGAAGTGGTGTCACAACCCGTAAATGAATGGAAAAAGGGGAGAGCAAGACATTTTTCTTGAAGTTGATTGGATATATCTTTACAAGATATATATTTTAAATTCTTTGCGGTGCCAAATTCTATTCATATATCCTGATTTTCATTTTGATATTGATAAAAGAGTGCTAGTACCAGAACATCAGTATCCACAGTCTTTATCAATATTTTCTTTAAATTGTTCTCATAGCAATTGTGTGCATGCACGAAAATGCGCGTATCCGCTTCCTCGTTATTGCATAATAAGGATGTATTTATACTATCGAGAGACGAATTATACAGAACATTCTCATCATACATAGTACATACAAGAACTTTATTTTCAGGAAATGGAATGCTGCCAAAGTAGGTGGAAAAACCGCTGCCCAAGGAATCACTACTTCCATATCCAGATTCTCTACCCAAGTCACTCACAACGAAAAAAACTTTGTATGTGAAAATAACTGTTTATGGAACTTTAATAATATAATATTTGAAATCCTCTACCCCAAAAACCCATAAAACGATACCACACATCGGTAGTGGGGTGGGGGGTGGTAGTGGGGGTGGATGAAGTAAAAAAATATTTTGAGGTTTCTGGTTCCTGTACATAGGTACACTAAATCACAATTTTTTTTTCATCCCCTTTAATAAGGGGGTGGGGGTGGTAATGGGGGTGGCTACTTCCAAAAATTTTTTAAGACCTTAGCTTCTCTTGTATATATTAAATACCAATTTTATGGACTATTACCTGCTTGATTGACCTATTTACCCCAAATTTACCCCAATTTACCCCGCAACCCTTCGACGGAACAAGATAAAAATATAATAAATATAATCTAGTTCTAGTTCTCGTTAAAGTACATATGTGTACCAAATTTCAAGTCAATATCTTAAACGGTTCCAGAGTAAACGTGCGCACAAAAAAAAGTTACAGACAGACAGACAGACAGACCGACAGACAGACAGACAGAATTTTTTTTTGGTCAAACTTAAAATCTCGACGTTTCATGACATTTTAAGCCTATTTGGACAATAAAAATTTTAAAAAATTTAAAAATTTTAAAAAATTTTTTTGTCGTTACTATACTTCCACTGGACGTGGAAGTAATTAGGTTAAATAATTCTTGTTTGTTTTCTGCAACTCGCAAGAAATCGTACCAATTTTTTGGAATTGCTGTATTTAGTCTAACTAATTTTCGATTTCCTTTGCCTCTTTTTTCCCTAGTTTGTCCCTTTAAACTATTCTCTAAACAATATCTACCCTGGTTACTGATTTTAGAATATTAAATAAGTATGGTTTAACAACGTTTGAAATGTAATCACAAAAATTTGAACAGGCTTTGGGTTGCAGAATATGCACAAGAGCAGCTTCGTTTAATAGAACAGCATCAACATCAGTTGGTTTATCTAAAGTAGTAAAATACTTATCAAGGCAACGTAATAAATCAGACTTATTTCAATGATAATTTCCCCAAGATGGGCTAGAGAAGGGGGGGGTAGGGGTGATTTTCAAATTTAAAGAAATTTTCCAAGTCTATCCCGATTTTGAGATGCTATATTATAGTCGGCTGAATAAATTAACATCTGACTTGAGCTCATTTTGCTTAGATGTTACTTTTTGTTTAATTTTTTTGTTCGTAAATGGGATGTTATTATTTTTTGGGATTAGGTCAATAATAAATGTTTTCGATTTATCTTTCAACCTTTCATTAAAAAAGTCTTTGCATTGGAGAGTTCGTTTCGCTAACAATTGATTCAAGCATTCTGCATTTACAACGACTTTACTATCAAGAGCAAAAAGACATTTATGTTTAATATCCTGGGTAGTTGTAGCTTGCCTTCTAGATCTGCTGCTAGAAGTCACTGATATTTCTCCATTGACTTGTTTTAATTTTCTTTTCAACTTTAAATTGCTAAACAAATTAGCACAGGTCTTATGCTAGCTTACACTATGGGTTTTAACATAGTTCTCAATACCGTCTCCATCATCGATTTCTGTAATATTTAATAGCTTCCAGTAACTGCCCAGTTTTATGCTGTTCTATAAAGCATTTATAAATATTACATAGTTCTTTAAACAATTACGTATGTTAAATCACTTTTTTCAATTGACAAATCTGGTACGCTTTACTCTAGAAAACAAGAATTTTACAAAAAAATATAGTTCAGCACTATTACTATTAGATTAGACTGTTTGACTTTAGAGACATATTCGAATACATGAAATCATTAATTTGGAACCATTAGCTGGATAATTGAAAATTGTGTTTTAAATTTTCTTTCAGCAAAATCTTCTTGCAGCTTTGTTTTTGAATGTATGTATAAGAAATAAGAACGAATTTCAATATCAGAAATGCTTAACTGGCCCAAAGGTTATTTCTCTGCAAGATAATTTATTATATACTGTAGTAATACAATTTTTTCATTCATATACTTATAACAATGTAATCTATACTTTTTATATGAATAAACAATATAATCATTCCTTCCTACAAAACAGTTTTAAATCTTTCACAAAAGGATTTTCATTCAATTTATAGCAGACCTTAAAACGCGAATATTCTAGTATTATTTTGTCAAGTCTACAACCGAGTCTACAACATAAGATCAAAGCTGTGGTCTTATCTAGTAATAGAAATAATTCTTATTGTATATGTATATGCCTTATCGTCCATGTATACAGCTAGTATGCTTGATCCAGATCCCTTCTGTTACATCTGTTTGCTACTTTAAAATGATAATTATTTGTTGTAATTATTGTGGTAAAAAATCATGTGTTTAAACACGTTCTTTAAAATTTTATATGTTAATAGTGTTATTTTGTACATTTTTAGAGGGACATTTCACTGTATAGTTTAATTTAATCAGTTTATTTCTTTATTTAAATGTTGCTTAATGCATTAACACGTGTGACACAACGTGAAAAGCTACGACCATTCACGTCAGAATTATGAAAATATAGCAATAATTTTAATTATATTTAGATATGGGAACCCAGTAATCTTCAATAATTATGGAAAATTAGGTCCTTAAATATTTATTTACTTAATCATTACAGTGCACTTTTTAAAATAAGTATCTATAAACATTGTATGAAATTGAGAGGTAATTATTGTTGTAAATCAACTGAGTGCATGGTGTGACAGGAACAAATTAATATCAAATAAAAATGAAAGAGTTATCATGAGTTTTCATATTAGAAAATCTTTGTCACCAAACTAAAATTTTTAATTGTGAAATGTCTGATGAAGCAAAATTCCTTAGTAACTTTCTCGACCCCACATTATCGTGGGATATTCATATTGATAATGTTTGTAAAAAGCTAAACAAAGCATACTTTGGAATTTTACAAATGAAAGATATCTTAAATGAGAGTGGCTTACCAAATATTTATTATGGCCTGGGCTACCCACACATTTCGTTAAATATACTTAGTTGGGGATGTGGAAGAGGCAAAAGTAGAGTGTTTATTCTACAAAAAAGAATGCGTTTAATTTTTAATTTAAATTAATACTTGTAGAGTGATTTTCAAGTAAAAAAATATTTTAACCGTAACATGTATATATCTATTTAAATGTTTAATGTTTACCAAACTAAATACAAATACTTTTAGCCAACTATCTGACATGCATGCGTACGAAACAAGGCATGGGAAACTAATAAGATATCCTCCACATAAAACGGCAACATTTAAACATTCTCCAAAATATAACTCTGTCAATATTTACAATATGTTACCTAAACACTTACATGAAATAAGTTGCAATCGATTATTTAGAAAGTCAATCAAACATTTTCTAGTAGAAAATGCTTTCTATAGCGTTGATGAATTTGTATCCGGATAATTTTTCTTTTAAATATTTCTTGACTGATTGACGTACCTTATATTTATTGTTGTATTTGATTTTGTATTGTCATTTCTTTCATTGTAACAATGTTTGTTTAATATTATTAATATCATATTTATTTATTTGCCATATAAACACTATGTATCACAAGTGGCCAATAAAGATTATTGTTATTATCATTTTTTTTATGTTAAAAATCCGTCACCCTTCTCTGTGGCTCCGACCCTCACAGAAGGGAGTTGGAAGTACCGGCAGCCACTCCCCACACCCGTGGGGTAAGTGACTGCTGGGTCCGAGAATCGTGTGCCCTGAGTAGACGTAACGAACCAAGGATGACGGCCTTCTGCATTCTGCCGGCTAAGATCTCTGTCGAGTTTCGACATACCGGTATGATCTTCAGTTCCGAAAATAGTGTGTGACTCGCTCCACCGACTTAACAGTATCAGTATCACCAACTTAACAGTATGGTCTGGTCTGCGGAGTTCGAAGAGCAAATCTCGATATTTTGTCCGTTTTTTCTCCTCCTTCAAGACAATGTTGTTCTCCGCGGGAGCCGAGAACTCTACAACATACATTGCCTTGAATTGGTGATCGAGAAGGACTACGTCAGGCTTGTTGGCTTGTATTTGCCTGACGGTGGGAAACGAGTAGTTCCAATAAATTAGACACTTCTTATTTCCCACAACGGACTCAATATCCCCCGGAGCGTAAGGCAGCATTGGTGTCTCGTCTACACCATACGAGTGCCTTAAATGGTAATAAAGCAATCGTAATGCTCCGTCGTGCTTCTGGATATAGGCCGAGACTGCATATGTCAGACAAACCGATAGCAAGTGTATTAGAGTCTCTGTCGCCCTGCGGTAGGCCCTGCAGCTAACATCAGGGACCCATGACACAACTACACTATCCTGGCGAGCCGAAATGAATCCCTCGGTCTCAGACTTCAGCCCGGCTGACCTTAAGAAGACAAAGGTCAGGCTTTCGGATAAGCCAAGGTCTTCTATATTTTTATAGAAAACTTCATGCATTGGCTGCAGAAAGATGTTGTGTTCTGCAGCTTTAATTTGGGCTTTTCGCAGAGCAGGTTCCAACTCGGTGACAGAGTCTCGATTTACCCGCTCGGCGTCGAAAGAGAGACCAAGTTCATCGGCTGCTCTCTGTGCTGCCTTAAACAAAAAGGCTCCTGCATTTTCATGATCCTGGGCCATGCCGAACTCCTGATGACCTTACAGGCTCCATCCTATTATGGAGACTGTCCAAGCTCAAGAGTCCACGGCCTCCCCGATTTCACGGGAGGTACAGCCGTGGAACAAACAATTTAGAATGCAAACTCCTATTGAGATGCATCTTCTTGTGGATTCCTACGTCGAGTTGACACAACTCCTATCGACTCCATTTCACTACTGCAAAGGAGTAGAGAAGGATCGGAACGGCAAGCATGTTGGTATCAGACGCCTTGTTCTTCCCTGACAGTTCTGAAGACCAGATCTGAGTCGGTGCTGATACTTGCCGCGGAGAGCGTTTTTCACTACACTCACTTCTTGGGCGGAGCGTTGCTCTACATTATTATTATTTTTTCCTCCCCACATGGGTTATCAATTTAGTGGGGTTAAGTTTACCAATCGCTAAGTTGTGGTGCTGATTCGACAGTTAGCATCCATTTGGTGTTTAGGCTGGAGTGTGTTCCAGTAAGTTTAGTGTCTTCCTCACTATCCTACATGTTTCTAAAATCACTGACTTTTGCACTGTAAATTATAGCCAAATGAACTCATTTTACAGATAATTAGACCACTTCCAGATCCTCTTTATCTACTAAGCTTATGCTACCCTCCATTTTGCATCCATGAACCTCATGGTACAGAAGTTATGAGAATTGAATTCGGCTAGACACCAGCAAGCCCTTGTATAGCCTTTAGGCTATCATCGTTTCTTCATAAATATTATTCTTTTTTTATTCACGACGCCTTAACATGTGTTTTGTGATTCATATACTATATTAGGTGGCTTCTCTTTGTTGTATGGCACGTCTCACAGCGTCACACCACATGCCGTGCTTTTTTTTCTGGACGTGCGACCATTAGAGTGAGCCCAACAACATCAACCCAACTTTTTACAGAAAATCCCTTACACGTTTACGGTCTGTTTCTCACTGAGCTGTTAATCGTTTTATGTTTTTCACTCATTGGTTCATGTGAAAGAACGCAATGTCGAGGGTCGCTTGGAAGGGTGCATTTCCTGGAGAATTGTGAATACGATGGACTGTCCAATAAATTTCTAATGAAATCTCCATACCCACATCTGGGAAGCATTAGAATACTGTCTATAGCCTCCCTAACTCCTTATCTCAGAGTCGTAAAGAAATACAGAGAAAATTGGGGTGTTAATGTAAATGAACCTTTTAAAACTCGTCTGAAGGTCTGAGTAAATTTATTTTACTTTACCCGCGCCAAGCCGCTCTTTCTTTATACAAGATGGTTCAGTCACTCTCAGAAGGGTCAAGGATAATAGAAAATATTTCTACGAAAAGCTGCCTTCCGATGATTCACATTTATTGATGTTAAACACTGCTTAAACTCTAACACTTCTCAATTTTTAACCAGTTTTATAGAGCATCTCCCATCAGCCTTCGCAGTTCAATTGCTGCTCTAAATAACAAAATGAGTCTTATGATAATTCTTTAAATAACAGTTGTCGATCCTTCACACGCAGACGTCTGAGGGATATTTAAAGTAAACTATTTAAACCATGAAAATTCAATAATACTATTTATTGTAATTAAAAGTTCAAAATATGCGTATACAATAACATAATGGGTGAAAATAGGCTGTCTAGCTAAATAAATATTTATTACATCGAAGTCCGCCTTTCAAACCTGGCAAGGACAGGACTCCACCCTGAAAGGGCGATATCGTACTACGTGCAAATGAGAAAATACAGTTATGTTCACGGTTATCGATTATATATAGACCCCCCCCCCCCCCTTTATTTCTGTTATTATTCGAAATAAAAAATAAATTCGTTTTAGATCTTTTTTACTTTTAATACCATACATCTTTTTATGTGTAAAAAATTATTTTCTAAGTTGATTTTTGGCGTAGTTCCAAAAAAAAATAGTGTGACCTGTTTCATGATGGGCAAATGTTTTAATTCAATTTATTGTCTTTATGGGCATAGAGGGATTCTCCATGGTTCTCTAACATTAACAAGCTTGATCTTTGTACGCATCGTGAGGTCTCTGTCTTCTTCATCTTTTAGAGGTGGCCGCACTCAGGCCATTGTGCTTCCACTACAAATTTAGGGAATTCCCCCATTCAGTTCGGATTCCAACCTAAAGGCCAACATCCTTCCTATGGGGGCATCCTTTATTTCCACCAGCACCGGAAAACCAATGCCGAAGTATGTGTGCCCCCAGCTCATAAGGCTAGGGCAGAAAGTTAGAGTGTGGATGTAAGTTTCTGTCTCTCCAAATTACGTTCAACTGGCAAGTTGCCGGTATTGTTCACAATGGTTTCGAGTTATGCTATATTGCTTACTACCTCACATTCACCAATCCTTAATGTGTTTGAAGTGTTTTCATTTGCTCTATCATCAACTATAATTTTCGATTTGTTTTAATATACACTTAAAGGGTACTCAGACTTTATTGATTGAAGGCTGTCCAGCAAATACATGAGTTTGCTTCAACTAAGCATGTATCATCTGCATATCTGAAGTTATAAATCTTAGTTCCTCCTATAGCTACTACATCCTGCCTGTTCTTCAGCACACGTCGCAGCATATGTTCACTACAGATGTTAAGGAAGTGATAGAAACTTTCTCTGACGACCTTGTCAACTTTACGAATGTCGGGTAAAATGTTATTGACTTGTACCAAAGCAGAGTTCTATTATAACCTTGGAAAAATCTAATCTTCTTATAAGACTGGACCAAGAGGATGCCCTCCTAACCATTGGGATGGTGGGGAAAATCTTTGGCGAAACTGTGAGCCTAACAAGCAACAGAGATAGACAGCGTGACGCTGTCAGTCATACCATACAGTGAAGATAGGCCCGTTAGAATAATTCATGGATGATAAAACGTTTGCCAAAATAAACAATAGTAAACGAGTGAAGACCAAATGTATACGAATCTACAATAGTATGGTCGACTGTTCATATTGTCAAAATTCTAGTCTACGAAACAAAGCATATATACCTACATACCGCCAACGTGGCTTCGGTATGGGTAAGTGCGATGACAGTGGAAAGAACGCGAAGAAGACTGGCCAGGGTACAGTGATGTGCGGCACTGAGAGTCTGCAGTGCCTACTGGACGGTCTCCTACGAGTCAGTGGTAATAGTGACTGGGATCCCACCCGTCAACCTTCTAGCAAAAGGAAGGTGGGAGATATACAAAGAAATTGGCAGGAAGGAGGCCAACGATAGACTCTGTCAGAGGTGCCAGGAGAGATGGAATATCTCGAGTAAGGGAAGATGGACAAGGAGACTCATTCTAGATATTAAAAGATGGGTGGAAAGAGAACACGGAGGCGTTGGGTACTACCTTACACAGGCCCTAACAGGGCATGGATGCTTTGCAGGGTACGTCTACGACATCAAAAAGATCGAAGATCGAAGATCGAGAATGCATGTACTGTGGGAAGATGGACGACACGAAGCATACCATGTAACAGGTGGAGAGAAGAATTGTTATGAATCATAGACAGGCTAGGAGACCCAGTTACACCCGATGACATGGTGTTGAGGATGCTAGAATCAGAGAAAAACGCAACTCTTGGAGGACATGATAACATCAGTCATGAAAGTCAAGGAAGTGGACGTAAAAAACTTGAACCTCTAATCGTTTCAATGAGAAGGGAAGTAAGGAGAGGACATCTCTGCGGAGGTAAATAATTTATAACACCTAATACTAAGATTGACCTGATATTCTGACGGTAAGCGAGAGCGGTTCCAGGAAATGAGGAAACACTGAAGAGAGGAAGGGGGCCATTATTCCGGAAGTGTTTTAGCTTGGGACATAACACAAGTTATTTTGAAAATACTCCTCTGGGGTATTTTCTCCTGCTAGACCCTTTGGTACACGTATGTATTTTAACGGGATCTGGATCTAGATTATATTTTCATCTTATTCCGTCGAAGGGTTGTGGGGTAAATGGGGGGTAAATAGGTAAATTAAGCTGGTAGGAGTCCATAAAATTGGTTTAGTACATACAAGAGAAGCAAAGGTATCAAAAAATTTTTTGGCACTGGCCACCCCCATTAACACTCCTTAAAGGGGATTTAAAAAAATGTCATTTAGTATGTGTACAAGAACCAAAAACCTCAAAATATTTTTTACTTCATCCCCCCACTACCACCCCCTATCACCACCCCCACCTCACTACCGATCTGGGATACCGTTTTATAGGTTTTTGGGATAGACGATTTCAAATATTATATTATTAAAGTTCCATAAACAATTATTTCCGCATACAAAATTTTTTCGTTGTGAGAGACTTTGATAGAAAATCTGAATGTGGAAGTAGTGATTCGTTGGGCAGCGCAGCGGTTTTTATGTATATCTGACTTTTGGGCAAAAATAATATGAACATGCCATTAATAAATTTAATACTTCAAAAGAAATGTCCAAAGAACTGAACGTACATGATCTATATTTTGACAAATATTAAATGATAAATATCACCTCTGCCCTGTCAAAGATCACAGGATTTGATAATATATTTTATAGTATTTTAAATTAAAATAATAATTAAACAAGAGATTAAATTGTTTATTGTTTTTATGACAAAACTTTTCCATTATGAATGAATCTTTCATCTCACTATTACACCATGTTACCATGTAAATACACGAAAATTTGAGTACGTTTTTTTAATATTTTTAATTGTCATGACCATCAGCGAGCATAAAAATGAGTCTATTTAAATGATTTAAATTATAAACTTTATATAACTCTCACGAAATTTACTTGTTTTTTTTTTAATTAAATTTTCATGTAAATACCAGTTAATAGGACGCAACCCAAATCAGATCTTATGCGAAGAAGGTGTAGCCTTCATGTTCATTTTAGAGACAACGGACAGACACCCAACTGACGAACACATGAAGATTAATTTAAATCCCAGTATCCTAAAAGGAATCGAACCCGGGACTCCAGGTAGGAGCCAAGTGTGTTTGTCTCTGAACCAGTCATATATATTGATAAAAAGTTAGTAAGACATTCTGGATTATCTGCTGTGAGACAGGCAGTGTGAAATGAGAAGAAGAAGATTCAAAGACACAAACCTATATCTTCAATACTTATTCTGGAGTTTACATTTTATAAAACAAATATAGATATGAAGAAATGGAGAACTAACAATTTAACATATTTAAGCTTATAGTCCGAAAAACGCCTCGGAATTAATTTTAAAATCATTTTCTAATGTACGTAAAAAGACGTGTTGTTATCTCTGAGATATTTTATTTAGAGGGATATGCTTATAGTTTATTTTTTATTAAAATTCTAATTTTATATTTATCTATCATTTCTTTATTGTTATCTTTATTCAATTCATAGTTATCTTGAGTTTTCTGTCAATGACCTTTTAAAAAATACGCTAAGCACTACTATTCATATTCATATACAAGACAATTGTCATAGAATCATTAATAAAGAAAGACGTAATACAAAATGTAAATAATTTTTTTCAGTATTTGTGACGTATAAATTAAATTTTATAGATGCAATGTATACACTGAAGGTATCAATGTATAAGATGAAAGGAAAATGTAACTCATGAGTAAAATACTACATCAGAATAACGTCCTGTTGAAAATTTTACACAAAATTGGTAATGGTACTTTAACTATCTTTTACATCAAAATACTTTGCATATTCCATTCGCATCACATGTCTTAGATTTATTTTAAAGACATGTATTTTCAATTAAATATACATACCATATAAATACATCACGTCAAGTTTATTTACTTATTTGTTTTGCAGTTTCCAATAACGACGCTACACGAAATTGCTTATTGTAATTAATGGCGGAAAATACCTATACTGGTTTGAATGGAAAATGCAGCACCATGATTTGTTGGCATATTTTATTGAAATTTACACCAAATCTAGTTTGGCTTGTGACAGAAATTTTAACGTTGTGACTGGCTTGCAATTCGACCTAGTAAGTAGTTTATTATTGCCTTGAAATTATATACTATATTGTGTCCTTGATGTTTTTGTTTCCAGGTTTAAAAAACATGTTAATAAGTTTCTATCATGGTTTATAAAAAATACAAAAAAGCTGATAAGGAAAAGAAACGGAGCTTACAAAATGTATAAACCAACCTCAGACTGTATGAGCATTTCAAAAAGTTGAGATCAGTGCTCTAAGTCAACATAAATAATAATTACAATATATTTTTGACCACTAATCAAAGAAATATAACTAATAACATAAAGGCTTTCTTTCAAGAAGTCAAGAAAAAGTCCAATTCCAGGAACTATGACATATGGCTAATGAAAATATATTAACTCACGGATTAGACATTGCAGACTCATTGTCCACTTTTTTAAATTTGTTTATATGGATGGCCATCCAATGGACTGTGTATGACATTGATTTAATTACATCAAATATATCTTCTGTATTGGTGAACTCAGATATGTCTTTGACTGTTTAATAAATTTAGATGTTAACAAAAGTGTTAGACCACATGAAATTCCAAATTACTTTCTTAAATTTTGTAGTTCAACCTTGGCACTTCCTGTAATCATTATTATCAACCTACAACCTATCTTTATGCACGGGATTTTTCCAGAAAAGTAGAAGTTGCCTATGTAACGCCAATTTTTAAATCTGGTGGTAGATCCAATACAGCTAGTTACAGACCTATTTCTGGGTTCTTGAATGCATAGTAACTGACATTATGTTTCACTCATTTAAAAATATCATAAATTTAGAACAATATGGTTTCTACATACACAAATCTAACATCCTATACTTATTTATCACATTCAGTGAGTGGGGGATTCCAGGTAGACTTTTTGTACATGGATTTTAGTACAACTTTTGCCGGGTAAATCCCCACTTCTTGCTTATAGATACACTGGAAAGTTATGACATAACTGGGAATTATTGTCTTGATTCAAATATTATCTAGCAGGTAGAATGCAAGTAATTAGGGTAGGTTTTTACTGTCAGTTTGCAGTAACATCGGGTGTGCCACAGGGGTCTCACATGGACCCCATACTCATCTCTGTTTTTACGATATCAATTTGGTGATTAAATCCTCTAGATATCTACTTTCTGCAAATGGCTACAAACTATTTGGTCGCATCCAGTCACAAGAAGATGTGTTACTTTTACAGAACAATTTAAATTCCTTGCATCAATGATATGACCAATGTAAAAAGTGAATCAAGGCTTTAGGTTTCGCTATTAATTTTTATTTAGTATAGTGTTAGGTGTTAGTTGTTAGGCAAATTACTGTATTATACTATTTGGGGTTTCCCTGTAATGTACATATCAATAAATCAATACATGCTGTCAATGTCGGCTTGTGACATCTCATCCCAAACCTTATGGATATGCCAGAGATTGTTCAAATTGTCCGTGGAATGTACACTGATTACATAGTGGGCCATAAATTAAAAAAAGCGGATATTGCTTTTAAGATTTGTAGATTACCCAAAGTACAAAAACAAAATAGAGAAAAAATGTTCACGGTCCAGAGGTAGGTTGGTTTTCTTAGAGAATTCTAACTTCTATATTTTAGTGTATTAGTTTAATATCATCTACAAACAGCCGAGAAAACTAAAAAAAATCTAATGAGGCGTGGGGATATATATTCTACAATGTCTGCTATTTAAGATGGACGCACCTTAATATTTTTATCTTTACTTTTACCTACTTTGTTTGTTCATTGTTTACCGCTTTCCAGGCTATCTAATAATAACCCTATAAATATAAAAGATTCAGATTAAAATAAGCATTAGTTATGATTCAGTGGAAATGTATGTACGTGTACCTGTTACAAAAATACAAAATTCTGGACTCATTATCACATAGATGAACGCAATGCGAAACACTGAATATCTAATATCTGCATCATGGCTATCGGATCTAGAAGTAAACAGTATTTTTATTTTATTTCTTGCAGCAACAAATTTTGTGGGAGAATATTTAGAAAATAATTTGACTACAAATTCGTTGTATTTTAGGAGAGATTTTCCTTAAAGATTACGCATTACATAATAATCTAAAACGTGTCGTGTTTTCAATGATATTCTCTATTTCTAAAGAAGTCAAGTAAGATACATGAAACGTGCGAATCCAACGCCAGTTCAATTTAGTGTTATAATGTTCAAGATAGACATATACAACACTTTTTAGGTTTTATGTATATATATTTACATTTGGAGAAAAAATAGGATAACATCCCATGCATGTATGTAACATCTAGGACGAGCCTTATCAGTTGAGGAGTAGTAAACAAATGTTCTCAGACTCGTGTAAATTTTTTGTGGCCCATGCTTCAGACGCGGAAATGTTTGTTTTGATTTGTAATTATCAGTGCCAGTAAAATAAGATAAAATAATATTAATCACTGTGCCAATTGACTACATAATTATTTGCAAATATTTTGCATTACCGAACATGGTGTAGTCAGTTTTTGATAATTGCAGTATAAGATGCTTTCATGGATAAAGAACAATGCTAAAAAAGAGGCCATCCGTGGTAAAGTGTGAAAGCCACCTTCTTTTAGTCATTTGGGGGTGCTGAAAACGATTCCGTCACCCGTTTTGGCGAAAAATTTCGGGAACACATTAAAAAATATTATTTGGAGGTGGCATTGGTATCGATATTAGTCTAAATACTAAGTTTCGATAACTACGTAGAAAAATAAGTAAAAAAAAAAACAAATTCACCCTTTCAACTCTCCTCGCCATTCTCTCACCACCTCTAAGAAGGTTGTAAGCTACTATAACTACTATATAGTTACTAGCTGATCCAGCAAATGTTGTTTTGCCATACAAATTATAAATTTTTGTCCAAAAAATAAAAAGAAAAGTTCTGGATAGGGCCACCCTTATTACCTAGGGGTATAAAAAAATAACCTAGGACCTATTCTCAGACCTACCAAATATACACCAAAAATTTCATAAAAATCGGTCAAGCCGTTTCGGAGGAGTATAGATAACAAACACTGTGACACGAGATTTTTATATATTAGATTTAAGTACATATTTTTAAAGAAACCAGACCACCTCATTGAGTGGTTTCTATCAGAATATAATAATCTGATTACTTCTGAGTACACTCATACGTCTAAAAGACCCACCCCGAATGACCGTATTCGGGACCCCTAAAAAGGGTGGGTCTCGCCTTCTCGGGGATATTGATCGGTTATAATTAAAAAAAAAATCCTAATACTCAGTTTGATGTTTTTTTATCATATTAAGGTAACTTGGCCAATTCAGATCACTCCTGAATATTTCTTATACCTCTAAGGAGGGGGTGTAGGGTGTCAATATCCCCTTTAAAAAATGTTGCTTGATTTTTATAGTAAAAAATTATTTAGTTATTTAAATAATTTTTCTTTGTTAGAATGGGAATCTTTTTTCATTTTATGGCCCCCTAAATAGTGATGGATGCCATAAAGTGAAGATTCTCATTTTCCCAACCAAATGTCATTTAAATAATTAAAGAATTTTTTAATATAAGAAACAAGTAATATTTTCTGGATAGTGATAAGCACACCCAACCGGGGTGGGAAATATACATCTGAATTGACTAAACCACCTTATTATGATAAAACCAATAAATATTCTAAAAGGATAAAATCCACCACCTTAATTGGTGGGGATGGATGTAAGAGTATTCAGAAATAATTACATTATAACCTGATAATAGTCATTTAACGAGGAGTTTTGACTTTTTTTTAAATAAATAACCGTATACTAGATATTGTTACTTATACCGTTCTTATGGGTGGTGAAGGGTGCGAGGAACGAGGGGGAGGGTGGTGAATTTAGAATTTTTGCTTCTTTCTCTACTGAGTATTTTGAAAGAATTTCCTGCACTGAAGAATAACTTTTTGTTGCAAGTTCTAATATCAATTTCAATGCCAACCCTCAAAGGGTCATTTTTTACTGTCTACCCGATGTTTTTAGCTAATTAGAATGACCGATTCGTATTCAGCACCCCAAAGTTAGTAAGCAAATATGGTTTCCACGCTTTCCCACGGATGGGCCGAAGAAGCCCCTTTTTTAACATTGTTCTTTTCATATTCTAATCGTACGTTATAATACTAACAACATTCTTTTAGTGTCCAGTAAGCTTGGAGAAAACTTCGTAACAGAAAAATGTTTGAAAGAATTAGTTTATTTTAGTTGATAGTATGGCAGAACATGAAAGAGAATAAGAAAAAAGCAAAGCTGGGATTTTTGAAGATACCTTTAGATTAGACACGCAATGAACATAGTGAAACTCCTCAGCTCTTGAGTTTGCGCAGCCCCCTTGAAAAATGAAGCAGCGACAATGTCACGGTTTTTTGCAAATATCTCAGAATCTGCGCCGGGTATTTGTTTTCCTTATAGGTTGCGGTGCCAGAACTCCGCTGTAATGAAGCTTTAGTTTATTGTATCCCATAATCTCATTGTCCCATTAGTTCCGTTTCTCTCAAAAGAGGTGAGTGTATGATCAATGGGAACTCTGCCTATCTCTTCCGGATCCGGAATCATAAATAGTCCTCTGAAGCGTGCCACTAGGGCTGGACATTCACACAGTATGTGGTGAGGAGTTTCCTCATCCTGCACTCTGGATTGTCCCTCCCCCTATATTGGTTAGGTGTTTCTTTATTGTGCAATGTCCTGTTAGGACCTCTCAGCTGTTTTCTCTTCAGCTTTAGCAATTCTTTGATCTTAGTTTTGGATGGTCAGTCAGCGATCAACATACGCTACTGTCTTATCCTTTGTGTCCAAAACAAGTTGTGTTTCTGACTTAATAGTTTCCTTACTATTCCTCTTACGGTATTATATGATATCCCACAGTTTGGCTCGGGTCCCATCAAGGCTGAGCCTGGCATTAGTCCATTGATATTAGATCTAAAATCGGTGAATAGAGAAAATAAAGTATAGAGTTTAACCCGTTGGGTATTATATGCGCCAGGGGGTGACTTTTAAAAAACTAAAAAGTTAACAAAGCGCAAAAATCACAGAATATTTTATACCCATTGAAAACATTCCGTATAAAATTTACTACAAATAAGGTTATATGCACGTTGCGGATAGGCGAAATGTTTTCGAGAAATGAACGATCAATTTAAGAGGTTGGACCCCGATCGGCGTGCACTTCGCATATCCTTGTGTGGCCTACAAGCATTCTGTAAAGGACAGAAATTGTACAGCAATGTTTTCTGTTTGCCTGCTTTTACAAACTGGACTTTACGGCATCTTTCGCGCGGCATGAGTTCAATTCCACACCCCTTGTGAGGTTGAGCTAATGATGCGTTTTTTTAAATTGGTCCAATAGCCTAACCCAGTGAAGCTGTTTGATATGATTTTTCAGTATCAACGACCACAGTGACTATGTCAGAATTCGTACAACTCTGTCCATGGAAATTTCTGTACATGGTCGTGAAATGCAAGTAAAGCCTAGGGTCGCTGTATCTTTAGTATAAATGGGTGACAGAGCGTTGTTAATTTTCTTCCAGCCTCATATCTGTGGTTGCAAAAGTTATCCACGCCATGTTTGAATTTGGAGGTAAGTACGACAGAAGCACTGATATGCTGCAGCTCGACAAAACTACTGCGTTATTCATTTGGCCGACAAAATTATTGATCTCTACTCAGTCAGACTGTTTTCTGATTATCGAGCAATGTGTTAGAATGAAATCTTCGACATTTCCAATTTCTTCTGAAGTTGAATCTGCTTGTTAAAAACTTCAACAACGTCGTCCTTGGCATTTCGTTTATTATTTCTTTTATTAAAAAGTTTTACTGACAATAGTTTTCTTTTCCAATGAACGCGATGTTGTGTCGCACGCGCAGCCATAAATCGACTCTTTACAGATGCGAAATGTACTTGACGATTGTAGGCCTTGTGGACTGTACAGTTGTTTTTTAATATTACCCTGAGCTTCTTTTAACAACAAGATGCTCCTTTTCTCACGAATGAGGGCTATTGATAAAACAGGAAGATTAACATCTTGTCTAACCACAACTTGTTCTTTCTTCTCGAATTTTTCTGTAGCAATACAGACAATATGGGTATCAACCGCAGCGTGGTGGGCTAGGGGTGGTTCTTGAGGGTGAAGCTACCACTCGCGCCTTAGAAATTATTTTGCTTCTGAAAACTAGCCACACTGCGCGTACAGTCTCCAAATGGCAAAACATTATAATTCATTTCTCCTCTTTTCCTAACATGAAATCATTAAAAATTATTACTGATTATAAATATTGAGGCAATGGCTTAGCTGCTATCATAAAGAAACTGCAACCGAACTTTCATAATTAATTCACTGAAATTATTTATTTAATCTAAACGATATTGATACTGTCCAAATTATTTGCATGCGTGATACCTAGTATTTAAAAATGCAATCACTGCTAATGTTTAATTGATTTAAAAGAGAAATAAATAATCGATAGCATTATGTATTTTCGATTTTAGAAAGTGTGATCTATTTTTGTGGCGAAGTAGGTTTATGATCACGTTGGTAAATTATAACATAATCACTACTTCTTGGCAAACCAGACATAGACGTCAGAGCAGAGATGTATAGTGTAATAATTGTTTTAGCGTGATACTATATTTTACATTTTTATAACTTCCAATTTCGCATTTTTGTGTCTGTAGTAATGCAAACAAGTGCCAAATTTATTTGGCTAAAATAATTTCATGATATTAAAGGAATGTTCTGGCTCAAATCTATATTAAGAAATACCCTCTGTAATATACAATATACTGTAATATACAGTGACTTTCGTACTCTTTATTGGGAGGAGTAAAAATATTTAAAAAAGCCGTTGGTTGCCTAATGAATTACTACTTCCACATCCAAATTTCCTGTTGCCAGAAAAAAATTGGGGCTTTAGGTTCTTGTTCATGTACAAACAATGAATCACAATTTTACATTTTTTACCCTCTTTAGTAATGAGGTGGGAGGGGAAGGTGGTAGACGGGGCCGACTGATGTGAGGAAAAATTTTTAGGACTTTAATTGTTGTACACACACTAAATCACAATTTTGAATTTTTATCCGCTTTAATAATGGGGTGGGGATGATAGTGGGGATGGCTGATGACAACAAAAGTGAGACCTTGGCTTCTCGTACATACACTAAATTCCAATTTTATGGACTTGCTTGCTTTACCTATTTACCTCCATTTACCCCCCCCCCCCCCAACCATTCAACGGAATAAGATCAAAATATAATCTAGTTCCAGATCTTGCTATAATAAATAGGTGTACCAAATTTCAAATAGATACCATAAACCGTTCCAGAGTAATCGTGCGCATAAAAAAAAGTTACAGGCAGACAGACACACAAACATATAAACCGACAGACCGATAGGCAGAAATTTTTTTCGCTCAAACTTAAAATATCAACGTTTAATGGAGTGAAAAAAACTTCTGCCCCAAATGGATCAGGTGTACGCTTCAACTGGAACTCGGGAAGACAATAAACATACAACACACTAATCCTATGTTAGTAAACTCTTATACTACATACCGGCAACGGACACGATCGTTGAAGTTCGTAATAAGATAGAAAGAGACAGATATCAGTCACGATCGAGTGTTTTTCCCTAACTTCTGGGCGCTTTTCTAAATTCACCGGTGAGTGCACCGATCTCGACCGGTTTTTCACCGAACCGTTCCAAAATTAACCAGTCACCAAAAATAAGATATTTCTAAATTCACCGGTGTGATCAGCTGTTTGAATCGGTAAGGTACCATTCCACCAGGTTTTTTAGTTGGAATTTCGGTGAATATGTCAAGAAGAAATAAAAACAATACACTGCGCATGGCTGTTTCTTTACTGCGCATGATGGAAACTGCCCGCGAAGTTGAAACCAAAACAAACCTACTGGTAAACCGGAAAACCTCACCGAAGCGTTTCAAAATGTTTAATCAACCGCATGCAACCGAATATTTACCGGGGAAAAATGTTTCTAACCGGTTTCCTCCACCGGTGAATTTACTGGTGAATATTGAAAAGTGCGGTTTATTTGAATAACAGATCCGTTCCAGGTGGTGAGTAGATCATTGCATTCTGCACTGACCTAGGTAATGACAGTAGATAACGGATCCGTTCCAGGTGGTGCGTAGTTCATTGCATTCTGCACTGGCCTAGGCAATGACAGTAGCATTTGTTCGGAAGTTTTAACGTATTTTAATATACTAAATTACCTTGGAACACTCTAAAATTTTGCACATTGAAGACTAGTACACCATTTTATTTTCCGAATATCATGGTAAATGGCATTAGCCACCCACATTAGCACCCCACCCCATTATTAAAAGGGGTGAAAAAAATAAAATCGTGATTTAGCGTGTGTACAAGAACCAAAGGCCTCACATCTTGTTTACTTCATCCACCCGCACTACCACCCCCTTACAACCACCCCCACTACCGATGTAGTATATCGTATGGGTTTTTGGAGTAAGGTGGTTTCAAATATTATGTTATTAAAGTTCCATAAACAATTATTTCCACAAATTTTCGAAAGTTCGCCGGAGCAGGATATTATAGTAGGTCTCCTCCCTCCACTCTTTTTGTGACGTCACGGGGGGCGTGGCTTGGTGGGAAAACTAGCGGATAATTAAGACTAATTAAAGATAATTGGGGGTAATTAGAAGAAGGCGGGACAAAATGGGAATCAGCTGGTAATCGGGGGGGGGGGGGGGGGTAATTAAGGGTAATTAGGTGAAGGTGGGACAAAGTGTGAATTAGTAGCGGTAATTAGCGATTAATTAAGAGTAATTAGGGTAACTAAAGGTAATTAAGGGTAATTAAAGGTAATTAAGGGTAATTAGAGGAAGGTGATCCAAGGTGGGACGGATGGGGGATAAAACAAGATTAAAATATGGATAAATAGAAATGACCTACTACTGATTAATATTTAATGTGATACCTACATGTTTACATGTAATGTTTGTAATGCAACATTCACTTGCTCTTGCGGGCTAAGCCGCCACGCTAATATTTATGAAAACAAGTCTTTTATGTGCGATTTGCGTAATAAAATATTTAATATATAGAATAACTTAAATGATTTGTTTTTATGATTTTTTTCATTGTGTGGGACTTGAATGGAAAATCTAGATGTGGAAGTAGAGATTCCTTGGGCAGCGGTTTTATATTATAAAAAGTAAAATTTAAAGTTCCTAACGTTTCGGAAGATATTTTTACTTTTTTTCCAAAACTTTGAAGGGTTTTTAATACATAAATCATAACAATATTACGTGTTTGTGAGGCTGAATAGCCTTCCTAAGTGAAAATTTTTATTCATACCTCGACTTAGGTCGATTCTGGGATATTCTACAACATAAACACGTAATAATACATTAAATTTTTTTATAAATTTGTCACTTAGTATATCTATTTATAACATTATCTAAAGAGTTTTATGTGACCTTAAATATGTCTAAAATATTCTGTATCTATGAATATTATTATTGTAAAATATTGTGACATTTTTCAACACGTTAAGTTGAGTAACTAGACTGAAATAAGTTATATTATTACTATTTTTATTGTTATTAAATCTGAATATGTCGGGAACATCATCCGTGAAATAATGATCAACAGATATTCATTTATTAATTTTTGTACTCTATGTATATTTTTTCAAATTTTGTGTTATTTTTTTTTCTGATTAGTTCGGATAGTTTCAGATAGATAGATTCAGATACCAAACCACAACCATATTTAGTTTCAAGTCTCAAGAAGTCAATTTGCCTCGACAATGCTTATCTCAAATTAAAAAAGAAGTCATGTCATGATCTCGTCAACAAATAAAAATTTAAATAAATTATAATTTAACTTAGCTTGAATTATCATATTTGAATTGGCCGAATGCGTCTCTTTTAAATGTGTGGAACAATAGAGAAAAATAGGACAGTAGTATAATTTTCTAGAAGGCATCTGGCGCCGCAGTGTCCAAATACGTGAGGTTCCTAACAATGAAAGATGATCAATAACTTATTTATTTAGATATGACAAATAACAGAAGTGGTGTACTTAAGAATAATTTAACAAATCGAATAATTTAAGGTAATTAAACACTGTAGGCGTAAATTTATTGTCTTGCATGGAATTTAATTTGAATTAATAATAATTTAATATTTTTTTTATATGCTTTAGATACACAACAGAAAAATACAATTTCAGAGCAGCGTACAAGCATGTAAATAATAAGTACATATAATATATAATATACAGTGTGTCCATGGATAGAAGCAACAGGAGGACTTCTCTGTTTTCGATTTTTAGAAAATAAGTCATTCCACATAAGACATTTTGTTTATGTTTAAAGTAAGCTGATGTGGTAAAAAGTCCAAAAATATGTAGCGGGTACATATTTTGGGACTTTCAAAAACATGGAAAGTGTAATGGTAGCTCAAGGAAGAACAAACTTTATTTTCATTGTTATTAAAGTTCATTTTAATTTCATTGAAAAATTTCATTTTTTTTTCTAGTTTTCTTCCTTTTGTATGATTATGTAAAATAGAAATGTTATTTTAATGGGTCCAAGAAACTGAAAGTGAACCCAGAGTTTTGCGCTTGAGGTTTCAGGAACATGAAAAATGGTTTTAAAAAAATGTCCGTGTGTATGTATTATGTGGACACAATAGTACCGAAATTAAAGAATCGGTTATGATTTAGAAATTTAACACGAGGGTACATGAGCTGAAAAGGTTTTGGTGGGGATCGGATGACGTTTGGTGCCCTTTTGGCATGCAGACTTCCTTATTTTTCAACATAATACTCATTTTTTAATCGACTTATAACGTGGTTATTTTCTGAAAGGAAATTTCTGTATAAAAGTCCTCAAAAAAGAGAGAAATAGCATAGCAGGGCTATTTTATAAAAAACTATATTTTGAAGGTAAAAATGAGCAAAAGAGAATCTAATAATTTAAATAAAAAACCTAGTTTACTGTAATATAATAATAAATCTCAGATATAATAAGGTAAAATTCGTAAATTAACTAAAGGATTCTAGAAATAAAAAAATTAATAATTAACAATAACAAAATTTATTGTAAAGATAAAAGATATGGTAGAGCAATTGACAAATTGGGGCGTGGGCAAATAAAACTTTGCTTGGATTACGTTTACAAAAATCAAACAGAGAGTGAGACAGATTTATAATATACTAAAAAGGTAAATATATGCGGTAACATAAAATGATAAATTTATAATTATTGGCGGAAGGCCACAATGCACAAACACTACTGTAACTACGTCAAAAAAATAGATTAGTAAATTATTAGTTGTTTAGTTGGCCAACATAGTTCTTACTAAATGAATAGATTAAATGACATTTTACTAATAACCAAATTTTGAGAGTTTATATCATAAACAAATCTTTAAACATAAATAAAGGTAATAACATAATAAATAAAGTATACAGTAGCATTTTAGGCTACCAGAGACATACAGAAACAAAAGGTACTATGCACATAAAATGATTTACTACTATTAAATAAGAAATTTTATTAATAGTCTTTAAAAGACGGGACTAGCACTCGCGAAAACAACAAAATGCCGCACAAAGCACTGAAGGTTGAACCAAATTGGTGTCTTTGGTCACGACGTAAAGGAAAGTTACCAGTGGGCGGTAAACGCAAAATAGAAATATAAATGTACCTACAGAACATCGGCAAAAGGAACTAAGACACTTCTATTAGTTACAAGCTCAAATTATAACTTGGTACCGGCTGTAACTTCGGGAACTGCATACTTATACTAATATAGGTATATTAAACAGTAATTTTAAACGTAACTTTCTTCCGACCACCTCAGAGGAGGTCAAGGAGATCCTAAGAAGCCTAAAACCCAGGAAAGCTCCAGGATGTGATGGCATTGGGAACATCGCCCTCAAGAAGCTACCCAGGAAAGGAGTAGCAGCGATGGTCAACATCATCAACGCAATGTTGAGATTGAGACATTTCCCCACCAGATGGAAGAAGGCCGACGTCATAGTCATCCCGAAGCCAGGTAAGAATCTAACCTTTCCCTCTTCTTACAGACCAATCAGTCTCCTTCCAGCAATGAGCAAGGTAGCCGAAAGGATCATCCTGAAAACGATAGCCGAGAAGACAGAAGAACTGGACATCCTCCCGGACGAACAGTTTGCCTACAGGACCGGACACTCTACCGAACTCCAAGTGCTTCGCCTCACCGAGGAGATCACTAAGGGGTTCAACCAGAGACAGATCAAGGCAGCGCTGTTCCTGGACGTCGCCAAAGCCTTCGACAGGGTCTGGCACGATGGTCTCCTAGCCAAAATGATGAGTATGGGTTCCCCCATTGCACTCGTCAAGCTAGTGAGATCATACCTCCACAGGAGACAGATGAGGGTGAAGATCGTGGACAGGGTGTCCACGTACAGAACAATGGAGGCAGGAGTCCCCCAAGGCTCGGTGCTCTCCCCGCACTTGTTCTCCATCTTCACATCCGATCTACCCCGGACGGAGAGGACCTCCATGGCCCTCTACGCCGATGACACAGCCCTGACAGCCAGATCCTGGAACGAAAGGCTAGCCACCAGAAACCTCCAGGAGGCGGCCACCCTCCTAGAGGACTGGTGCAACCGATGGAAGGTAGCCGTCAATGCCGAGAAGAGCAAGGCGGTCCTCTTCAAGAAAAGGAAGCAGAACCCCACAGGCCACGTTTCCATGTTTAGCGAAGACATTCAATGGCACGACTCCGTCAACTACCTTGGCGTGGTCATGGACAAAGGCCTAACATGGAGACAGAACACGGAGGCCATCGTCAAGAAGGCCAGGAGGACGAGAGCCCTAATCTACCCGATGACGGGTAGACAGAGCAGACTCAACCTGAGGAACAAGCTCACGCTTATCAGGTCCCTCATTCGGCCTCAGCTGACGTACGCTTCGGTAGCTTGGGGCTACCAAGCACAGAGCTACCTCCAGCAGATCCAGAGAGTGGAGAACGTCGCCCTCCGTACAGCAGTCAACGCTCCCTGGTTCGTGCGCAACGAGGACATCTTCAGGGACCTGGACTACACCCCGGTCACTGACATCATCAAGGAGAGAGCCAGGGAGGCTACTGACTATGACCCAGCAGACGCTCCGAGGCACAAGCGGCCGAAGGTGCAGCTACTGGATAACGGGTGAGTATAAAACATACCACCGTTCGACGAAGACACCCCACGGAAGAGACAAGACGATCACCCAACCACCCAACCAAGACCTTGCGGGTACCGGACAAACAACCGTCCAGTACCTGTAGTCTCCCTAGCTCCAGGCAGGCCGAAAATGCTACCAAACCAGTTAGGTCTGCCCTTCCTCGAGCTACACAGCTCATCCTTACCCTACCGACGATCCGGATGACAGGATGTCAATTGACATTCTGTGTACCGGCAGTCACTCCTGCCAAAAACCCAAAACACCCGACTGACCGATGACACCCCCCGGGGGGGACAAGCTGGCGAAGAAAGAAGATCAAGACAGAAGCACGCCAGAAGAGGCCTTAGCCAGCAAGGTCCAACGAGCCAGGACCCAGGGAGGTGGGCCGAAATCGTCTGCACCGCTCACATTTGTGAGTGGGGCCGACGTAAAGTAAGCTCGCCCGCCCTGCACGAGGCTGGTCCCCGGTCTACAGCGATGTATTGGGGTAAAGGGCAATAGTCCTGCCTGATCCCAGTCATCCGAGAACGACATCTTTAGCCAAGAATATTGGCGTAACTTTCTTAGAACTTCACTTAAAGCAGCTAGCATCACTTATTAAATGCTCCTTTAATTCAGGATATCTATACTGAAAAAATTTTAGTGTTAACTTCTTAATTACTCGGTACAATTCACCGAAGAAGTTAAATTTCAAAACTAACTAAACACTTGAATGGCTCAAATTTCAGCCATAATTTTGCGAACCTCCCGGCATATAGTCAATATGGAGAATCTCTATAGGACATTAGTTTGCGTTTTATACGAACGCCTAAACAAACTATTTTCAGGAAGCTGCGTCCATGGCAACAGGCATTACATATGTCATATTCGTACTTGCCCACTGGAGGCAATCCTCCATCACCGACACCTTTGCCGCGTATTTTTTTATTGAATTTCTAGAAGGCTCATAAACAATTACTCTACGACAGGGCCGGCGTTAAATCTTTTTAACAAATTAGGTAATTTTTGTATTGAAGATATAAAATAGTGTAATTTAAAGGATTTCTCTGAACAATTTCTCACACTGCAAAGTATGGCTCGGCGGTGGTCCTACAAAGTTATTTTGGAAGGCTCGACCATCAATTATGATGGGCACATGAGCAGGCGTGTTTGCATTCGAGTTCGACACGTTTTCAGCTTCAACGAAAAACTACATATGAGTAACTGGTGATCCGAACCACAGTCACAATCAATATGATTCTGGAATCTGCCGCCAGGTTACAGCCCAGTGTAATAGCGCTACGTGAAAGTTGTTGGAATGCAGTATTCTATCTATTGTAAGAAACATTTTGACCAGCAAAGGACTATATTAAAAATAGCTGATTTTTGGCCTCCATCGCGGATGCATAAGACCCACAAAAAATTGTCGGAAAAGGCTCAAAATTAATAAAAATACGTAAAAACATAAAAACAACCCCTAAAATTGCTTTGAATAATAGCTTATACTGAATGTGAAAATTATATTTATTTTATGATAACTATTATTATAACTATTATTATTAGTTATCGATTTAATAGAGATATCAAAAGGCTAAAAACTACCCCTATTCACACCCTGTTCAGGGAGTGGAACGTTATACACAGCACCCAATATTACAAAATGGGTACCAAGGTGATTAAAATGTACAACATGATTTTTTAATATTAGTTGAGCTAGACCTTTAACTGATCCTGACCTCAGCATCGCTATTTTCAAAAACAACACCTATAAGGGTATGAAATAATATTCACAGCAAATATTATTACAAAAAAGCGCTTTAGTTAGCGACCTTGGAAATCACCAAACTACCCTATTTTTTTTAGTATTCGGGATTGTGAACAGAATTGCACCTGTTCACAATCTCGAATACTAAAAAAAATGCCACGGCACTTAGTAATGCATCAAATTATTTTCTACTACTCAGAGCTGTTGAAAGTACCCAATGAAAGTACTTGAAGTACCAAATACCAAGTACCCGACGAAGTACTTGCTGCTCCAATTCCCAAGTACTATGACCTGAAGCAAAGTAATTCAAATACCAAATACTTGTCGAAAGTACTTCAAGTAAATCCCAAGTACCGTATTTCAAATATTTCAGATTATTTGAAGTACTTCACTAGGTACTTCAAATCTCAAAGTAGTTCAATTACTCTAAAGTATTTCAAATACTCAAGTATTTCAAGTACTTTAACATATTTCAAATGCTCCACAGTTCTTCCAATACCCATAAAAAAATTTATTTATTAAGTTTTTCTCTTAATAATTTGTTATTATTACTATTTATTAACAGCTTTCTTTAACTCAGCATCATTCAAAAACAATAGAAAAAATAATTTATTATTATATAAATATAAAAACCAACAAAAATAAATATTGCTGCGGTCGATTTCCCTTCAAATGTCAGGAAAGTAATAAAGAAAATCAACTTATACACTATCGGAAAATGTTCGCTTGGGTATGGGCAATAAGAGCAAGCGAGAGTAAAGCAACTATTCTATTCTTTTTTATCATATAACACATCCTACAATCGTGCCACCTGCTTTCCCCACCACATGTGCGTGGGCAGCCTGTTTGTGGAATTTCAATTTTTCCGCCTTGATGCTTGATGATTTGCCCCTATGGTAGAGCTCGGTAGACCCCTTTATTGTGGGCGGTCGGTTAAGTCGTTGAAACTATGAAACTATGCAACACTTAAGCCGGGATTTTCCGATACTGTATATAAAACATAATAATAATTTTAGGTAAGTACAAGTACAAATAATAAAATTGAGATCTATCTATTTCCATTAGCTTTCAATAGCACAAAATTTTCGAAATTTCCTTTAGTTAATGCATTTCTTCTAGGAGCATTTATAATTTCAGTAAATGAAAAGAGTCTTTCTACAGCTGAGGATGCAAGGCATGTATTAAACCGATAAAAAACTGTTTTTACTGAGAAGCAAGTTGGGTGTCAGAGTCATTTAAGTATTGAAAAATTTTTAATTGAATTCTTTTTTTATCACTGGCTTTTATATAGTGTGTTTCACTTGAAATGGTAACAGCCCAATAACTTTTTATTTTTTCCGATTTGAATCAAATTTTACTTAAGTATGGAACCAATTAGGATCTACTTATGACCAGAAAAGCATTCGCCTCCTACAAATGCAAAGCCACCTGCAGTACCAATATATGCGGGGAAAATAAAAAAAATCATATTAGGCATATTTTTATCGGAAAATTTTGTTAATGAAACTTGTTCAGAATTGTCCAAAAACCGTAAGTCCAAAATATAATCAAAATAAAAAAATGTATACATTTTGATTAAAATAATGTCCAATATATATTTACACCATTTGAAAAGCCATAAAAAAAGCTTTTTAATTATATACATGGTATTTATCTTAAAAAAAATTTGTCTAATTTACTATAAATTTACAATTTATCAAATTATTCATGGAAAACAAAAGTATGTAAATTAAAATAAACAATATGTTAGTTCTGTCAAGATACATGTTAGTATCTAATTTCACTTTATTTTAAATAAAATGGAGAATTTCAATAATTGATATATATTTTTTCTACTCCCTTATGTAAATTTACTGTTTTTTGTACAGTCTGTAGAATGGATAAGTATGCAATTCCAGGTAACCGAACGGATCTATTTCATATCAGTTCTAGGATGGATATGAAATGAAACGGACCAATCACAGTTCGTGTATTAAGTACATATGCAACTATTCATTTTAAAATCAAATTAGTGCGTAAGCTGTCAAAGTAACTGTCAGTGTGTATTTGTGTAATATATTAATGTTTAATAAATATTGTAGTTTTTTAAGCTGGTCGTAGAAAAAGTATGCTGTACATACAACTCGAGTGGATTATCCAATCAAAAGATTTGAGCACTCCGCCTACGGCGTCGTGCTCAAACTTCTTTATCGCGCGATATGGATATCAAATCCACTCTTGTTTCACAAACTACTATTTCGGACTACCATGACTTATTGTACGAAAATATAAAACTTATAATATCTACTATAGTTTTTAAGAAACATTCCATACGTCATACATCATTGAAAAAGGTTTTTCTATGGCCTTTCTAATGGTGTAAAAATATATGGGGTATTCCATTTAAAAAAAACCAAAGTAAAGCTCGTATCTCAGAAATTTGACTTTTAATTGTTTTTCTGAAATGATTTTTGGAAAATAAACGTGATTTCTCATAACTTTTATTTTTAAACGTTTTTACGTAACTCCAAAAATAACGAAGTTAAATGAGGTTCTAACGTTCGCGTGACCATCCTGTACAGTTGACTATAATAAGGAACTTTAGTCTAGTTAAAATAAAAAAAACACATTCTTAAATAAATTAATGTTCTGATACTTAGTACATACTAATAATAATATTTTTTTGTTTTTATGTGCCTTTGCTATTTTTCAAAAAGTTTGCCGTCCCTGGATTTTGCCGCCCTGGGCTATAGCTTCTATAGCCAACCTCCTAAATCCCCCACTGCCCACATAATGTTAACACTGATTACTGAATAAAAACAGCTATGCAGTAACAATTTTTTAGTGAAATTTGTTTTTTAAAATATCTAAAACATGGAACTACAAGGACTTCAAATACTTTTAACTAATTGAAATATCAAAAAACATATTTCAAATACTATAAATTGTTAAGTCTAGTACTTCAAATACCGGGACAGTACTTGAAATACCGGAGAGTATTTGAAATACCAAGCAAAGTAATTCAAATACCAGTATTTCTGAAAACCAAATACCAAATCCAAATACTCGAAGCAAAGTATTTCAAATACCAAGTACCAAATACTAAGAATCGAAAGGATTTGAAGCAAAATACTTCAAATACTGAAAGTATTTGAAATACTTTTTTCAATTACTTTTATTTGAAGTACTCCAGCTCTGCTACTACTAAAAGATACAGACATCCACTTTGTCTTTACGTGAATATCCTTCTTACGAACAACTACCTCTATATGAATATAAAAAATATTTACAGCACGTAATGTTACAATAGATCTGTATGGTTTTAGCCGACACGTTTTTTTAATAAAAAACAAGTAACGAGTTATTTAGCAACCTCGAAAACAACCAAACTACCCTTTTCAGGTGGTAGAATCGTATTCACCGCTTCAAATACTAAAAAATAGGAAAAAAGGTGGCTAAAATTAATTAAAATCTACTCCAGTTAGAAATGACAGGCACTTTTAATAATGTAATATTATAAAAAAAAAGATATTCATTTTATGAAATATATAGACTTATAATAAAATATTCACACTCACACTCATTCAGTATAAGCTATTAGTCAAAGCAATTTTAGAGGTTGATTTTATGTTTTTAGGGATGAAATAGAATTTTCACCGACTTTTTGATACCACGAAGACGTATTTTTATTAATTTTGAGCCTTTTCCAACCATTTCTTCTGGGTCATGTGCGTTCCTCGATGGGGGCCAAAAATCAGCTATTTTTAACATCGTCATTTAAATTATCATCATGTGCCGAAACAAATTTTGCAGTGCAGGATTTACGCGATATTTTGTTTCACAAAAGTTAGACTTCTAACTCCTCTTGTAAAAATGAATGAATGAATAATTTAGCATCAAAACCTACACAAAATATCTCAGTAATTGACTAGTTTTAAAAATGCGAGAAAATTTATTTATATGCGTACCTACGTCACAATATATAATTATAAATTACTCTTGACGCATTACATTCATGAATTTGATTTATTTTGAA
Organism: Rutpela maculata; assembly: GCA_936432065.2. Lineage (NCBI taxonomy): Eukaryota > Metazoa > Arthropoda > Insecta > Coleoptera > Cerambycidae > Rutpela > Rutpela maculata. Next base: position 119,255,919 of record OW386291.2, read on the forward strand.
CGTATACAAAAAAGGCCAAGCAAAATAAACGTAATTTACAACCTACATAGGATATATATGTAAGTGCAACTATTCATCAAAATGTTATATATAATGCTATTTATTAAATGATAAAATGTTCTTGTACCCTGTTTGTATTAAGACAATGAGAACATAAACTCTTTTATCACAGAGTGAAATATATTTTTTAGCGAATTATATTATAAAATTATGGTGAAGAAAAGAACTGTGTCTCGAGAGGGGCTATATCGCGAACAGTAACGATTCATATACCAGTGTGTAAGGTTGTTTGAGCCCATTTATAGAAAAGAAGAACTAGATCGTGTGCGTGAAGTTTTATAGCGTGTTGAAAAATGTATTTGAGCTCAACCGGCCTCGTCATCGGAGCTATCAAACTTCTTCTATATTCTCAGGCGGTGCTAATATACTCTTGTTAAGGCGTCTTGCATAACCCAGGTACCATATTATAGTAGCTGTATGTACACCACTTTCCACAGTTCTATCTCCATTTTTGCATGTACAGTAATAAGCTTTTTTCTGAAATCGATCGCCAATGTCTACATTTTCGGCGCGATTTCAGATCGAAAAATGCACAATTCCAGTATTTTAATCCGTTGCTAAGAAACTATCAGAAAACAGACCGGAAAAGATCCGTTGCCAAGCAACGATCAACAAAACCGTACGGGAATGTTACTTTCCCGGCCTAGGCCGGGAAAGTAACATTCCCGTACGGTTTTTTGTGTATATTTTAGACAGTAAATAAATACACGAGACAAACCAACTCACATTAAAATTGCATTTATTAGTAAGCAGTTAGATTGTAATGAAGAAATGTTATGCATTAATACAAATTTCTTAATTTAAAATAATATTGATTGTGATTTCAGAAAAAATAGTATGTGTACTTCGGTGTGAAAGCACATTCCCGGACTTGTTGCTTGTTGACCTCGGCTAGCGCCTCGGCCAACAATTTGCATCGTCGTCCGGGAATGTATTGCTTTCACACCTAAATACACAATATACTATTACGGCGTCTTTTCCTTCAATAATTTTCTCAATCAGTATATAAACATAGTACTTTGTTTTGTTTACATGTTTTGATTAAACTCTACCTTTGGTGAAGAATGGATCAACAACTAGTCCATGTGAAGCAAACTCAATGGCTTGAACATTAGTACAAAGCTCAATTGTGAATCGTCAGAAGCAACATGATCTTCATAATATGATTTTGCTTGGTTTATTTGATATAGTCCGAGAGTTATCAAATAAATGTCTCTTTCCGTCAAAATAGGAAAATCAGGGAGGTTTTTGTCATTCATGAAATGGAATTGTTTCAACTTGCGGTTAAGAATGTTGTCTTTCACAAGGCCTTTTAAAACATTCCTTCTATCTTTTTTTTCCATCATCTGAGCGATTTCGCGAACATCTGTGACATCTGAGACAAGTTCAGAGTTAAATATATTGTGTAGAGCTGCAGCATTTTTCAAATCCTGCATTAAATGTGGCAGAGATACCGTTTGCCAAACTCTATCAAAACATCTAAAACGTGTTTTCAAATGGCCGTTAATAACCTCAACTGCATATCTAACCTTTGTTACTATTCGAGATCTATTCGCACTGAAATCACTCAACTGACTCTCTTCGGTTGGAATTATTTCTGGCATTTTGACTCAGATTCAAAATTACAAATTATTCTAGAGAAAAAAGGTGTTGTCAAAAACTGAAAATTTTACATCAAAATATTCAGTGTGTTAAGAATAAGATTGAAGAATTAGAGATTTATTTAAATTTTCATGATATTGACATTGTATGCCTTACAGAACACTGGCTTGCACGAGCAGAAGCTGATGCGATAAAAATAGATGGATATAAGAGTGCGTCAATTTTTTGTAGGCAAGAGTATAAAAATGGAGGTGTGGTTATTTTTTGCAAAAATAATGTTAAATTAAAAATTAAAGAATTGTCATACGTTCTAGAATCTTCAATAGAAAAAGTGATTGAGTTGGTCGGTATTGAATTAAAGTCAGAGCAGAATACATTTATTATATTATCTATATATAGATCACCACAGAGCAATACCGATCATTTCTTTTTGACGCTAGATAGTGTTTTGAATAAAATTTGTAAAAACAATAATAAAGTCATTTTATGTGGAGATCTAAATATTGATTACCTTTCAGATTCTCCTATAAAAAAAGAATTATGTGACCTGTTACAGATATACAATGTTAATATGACTATAAATCAGCCCACAAGAATAACATTTCAGTCTAACACCTGTATTGATTATATGTGTACTAATTTCTGTAATTCTCCCCACCTAGTATGTAAAGTATTCAATGATGGTATATCAGACCATACTTCACAAATTCTGGAAATCGGTTTTTCAAATATATGCAGTGAAAGTGAACACAGGTATAGAAGACTATATAATGATATAAATTATAAACATTTTTTTAAATCATTTGTGCAATGAATCATGGATTGATATATATAATGCAAAAACAGCGGAAGAAGGATTTACAAATCTTATAAATACCCTAATTTACTACAACAATGTGTGTTTTCCCCTAACAAAAATAAATGTTCCTAAAACAAATGTAAACAAGGGGTGGGTAACAAAAGGTATAAAAGTGTCGTCACAAAAACTAAAAATTTTGCATCGAATTATGTCTCAAACAAATGATCCAGCTGATGTTAGTTTTTACAAGAAATATAAGAACATTTACAAGAAAGTTATAGTATCAGCTAAAAAACTTCATAACGATTTAGTTTACTCACAAGCTACTAATAAGTCCAAAACGGTTTGGTCAATAATAAATAATAATCTAAATATCAACGAAACAAAAAATGTCATCAAACATATTAAAATTGATAATAATCTTATTAATGATCCTTACATCATTGCTCAACATTTAAATAAATATTTCGTTGATTTTCCAGTAAAACTAAACAACGAATTAAACGAAAATCTAGAAACAAACAACTTCATGCCATTACAGGAATATCCAACTTTATTTTTAAACCTGTTACGGAATCGGAAATTTTCAATATTATAATGAACTTAAAAAATAGTAATTCTTCCGGTGTAGATAATTTAAGTTCTATTTTAATTAAAAAATCTATAGATTTTATTGTAGCTCCTATAACATTTTTAAAGGTCATTTTCCCTCCATCTTAAAAACTGCAAAAGTTATTCCTTTATATAAAAAAGGCGACAATACATTACCTGAAAACTATAGACCAGTTGTAATCTTATCAACCATTTCTAAAATTATAGAGAAAGGCTTGCAAAATATGGATTAAGGGGCAAAGTGAATAACTGGTTAGTTTCTTACCTATCGAGTAGGATGTAAGTAGTTGAGGTAAATAGGGTCAAATCAGAGAAATTAAAATTAAATTTTGGAGTTCCACAAGGATCAGTCCTTGGACCATTGCTTTTTCTGTTTTATGTCAATGATTTGCCTAATTTCTTTCAGGATTTTCTAATTATGTTTGCAGATGATAATTCGTATTGTAACGTGTTTCCACCCTTAGGAAACTACCCCTTGCAAATTCCGTGGGTTCCAAAAATTATAACAAGAGATGTCCACTAACACACTTTATTAAATATTTACTGGATACTTCACAATACTATTTTTTAATTTAAATACACTTTACTGACTAAAAATCACAATGTTTATCACTTTGTTTATCCTTGAAGTCTTAACCTCACTTTCTATACTTTCTGAACTTTCTGAACTACTCGCCGAGAATGCGGTTGGTCTTTTATACCTAAAAATGATAGATCTCGATTGTTCTGTGATGACGCCACCATTCTCTAGAGAATTCCAGATGTCACTTTGGAATCTTCTGGTAGGTTCTTTTTCGAGTATGTGCAAATACACTACATTCATTCAGACATTCGATCTGTTGAAGTCTGCCTACTTTTTAGTAACATAACCTTAAATTTTAAGGGGTGCAACATATTACACTGCCCCCTCCTTAAGCCTGAACGTCCCGGTCAGGCAATTCAGCCTCTTTCACATACTTCGCCAGTCTGTCCAAGTGTACGATCTTCATCTTGGACTTTTTGTTTCGTTGAATACGATAGACGACATCATTAATTCGGGTAATAACAGTATACGGTCCATCCCAAGGAGGTTGAAATTTCGGGGGTCTCCATTCCTTCCGCTGTGGGTTGTACAGCCAAACCAGATCCCCCACCTTGAATCCCCTTGTACTGGCATTCTGATCATAACGGGCCTTCAAGCGGTTACTAGTTCTGTTCATCTGCTCTCGATCATTCTTTGGCTGTTCTCGACTTCCATTCCTGTAGTTGCTCATCGAAAATGGTTCTCCACGGGCAGCACAATTTTTACACTTGTGACACCAGGCCTCCACATCCTGGCGACTATTAACCCAATAGAACTGTTCCCGTGCTCTACTCAATGTCTTGTTTATGCCGAAGTGTCTGCTGGACGTTTCATTATGTGCTTCCTGGAGTACTTCTGGTACACGACACCTGGGAATCACTAGACGCATGGCAACCTGCTTCCCATCTGGGCTTTCCCATGCTCTCCTCAAAAGCCCATCTACGACCGTAAGTGAATCCCATTGTGACCATAAAGCCTTCAGCCCCACTTCTTTGTTGGAAACATCCTTCCATGTTGGACGCGTTCCCTCTTCTTTTGCTCTCAACATGGGTCCGATTTCTACATCACGCAATTGCTCTTGCCTCAGAGTTTTCTTTGACCAACTCTCTGGAAGATCGACCTTGACAGTGTTGACTTCAACCATGTTCGACAATCTTTCCACCTGAGGGTAGCGCTTGCAATCTTCTTTGTCTGGTTTTCTGGATAATGCAGGAGTTTTGACTGCCTGCGTTGTCAACAGCCTGGTTTTCTCGCATTGGTCGTTCTCTTTTGACAGAATAAATTGTTCGTTTCCAATCCTTAGGACTCGCTTTCCTACGTCAACAATAAATCCATACTGTTCCATGATGTCTAGCCCCAAAATGAAGTCATCCGTGATGTCAGCCACGATGACCCTGTGGTCGAACCTCAAATGCCCAATCTGCAAACCCAGGTCTACTTCTCCATGAACCGTAGCCCTGTTCCCCGTAGCTGTCCGGACGATCACTTCTTCATTTTGCCTCTTGGTAATCTTTATGCCCGATATAAATCCTGGCCGTACTATTGATGACGTAGTACCTGTGTCGATGGTAAACAAACATTTTCTTCCGTTCACATATCCATGCAACAACAGACTGCTTGCGATTCTTCGAAGCTGGGAAATCTTAATTTCTCTGGGGGCACTGCATTCCCTAGCCAGAACAACCCCCCTGGTACTGTTTTCCTGCTTCTCTTCAAGATTCACAGCATTTACTCGACTCTCCGAATTCTGCTGTCGACAGTCTCGCTTCATGTGTCCTACCTTGCCGCAGTTGTAACATTTAATACCTCCACTCGGCTTTCCTTTATTTTGTTGTTTTCTCTGCTCCCTAAGATCATCCAATTTATCGAATAGTTTGGTAAACATTTTCTGCATCTCAGTCAACATAGGGTTCTGATTCATTTCTGGTTGCGATTCTTCGAGAGTCACAGCTCGCACTCTCGACCTTGGAGTATCTCTGTAGGCGGCTTCTACTTCAAGTGCACGCACCAGAGCTTCGCTACTACTTTGGTGTCTCGTCAGCCTCAGAACTCGCCTGACCTCTTCGTCCCTTATACCATCTAAAAAGGCCCCCACGGCTAATTGTTCCTGGAATTCTTTAGGTGCATTTGGATACGCCAGGTGTGCCAGTCTCTCTATCGCAGCTTCAAATTCTTGTAAACTTTCCCCAGCTTTTTGCATCCGGGATTTCAGCTGAGTCTGGTATAATTGGGCAAGGTGTTGATCGCCATACCTCAAGTCTAATGCAGCCTCCAAGACTTTAAAGTCCCTTTGTTTCTCAACTGGGATGGTTTGGAGCAACTCTGAAGCTTGGCCCCTTAATGCTAGAACTAATGCCATGGCCTTTTCCTCATTATCCCAATTGTTTGCACACGCTGCTGCCTCAAACTGCCTCTTGTACGTCGTCCAGGAACTTTGGCCATCAAAAGAAGGAGGTTTTAGTCGCTGTCCTGATGATACCACTTGCTGGCTTCCTCTATCTCTCAACTGTCGTTTAAGCCGGTCTATTTCTCCTTTGACTTCTTCTTCGAACTTGTTTACTTTGTCTTTAACTTCGGTTACTTCTCCTTTTACTTGACTGACTTCTGTCTCGACTACTCCTACTTTACCTTCGACCTTGTTTATCTCTTCTTTGACTTCACATTTTAGTACTTCATTGGCAGAAATTATAGCGTCCTGTTGTATTTTGATTTGTTCATTTAGAATTTTCCTTAATTCTCCCTGGCGTCTTTCTTGCTCCTGTTTTTCCTCTTGATGTCGTCTTTCTTGTTCTTCTTTCTCCTCTTGCTGTCGTATCTTCAGGTCTTCCATAATTTGTCTCAATTCGTCTTTCTCTTCTTGACGTCTTCTTTCTTCATCCTCTTTTTCTTTCTGACGTCTTATTTCCTGATCTTCCATAATTTTCTTTAATTCGTCCCTTTCTTCTTGACGCCGTTTTTCTTCCTCCTGGCGTTTTCTTTCTTGCTCTTCTTTTTCTTCCTGACGTTTTTTCTCCTGTTCTTCTTTGTCTTCCTGCCGTTGCTGCGCCATCATTTTTTGGAATTGTTCGAATAAGTCCTGTATTTGTTTATCGGATGCCATACTTCTTGTTGTTACGGGCATACGATGAAATTAAAATAAAATAAATTTAACTGTTACGTCAATATCGGTAATAGAACTTTCCAGAAAAATCTCGAATTAGCACGAAAAAGTCTTATTCAGAGTCTTTTGTCACTATCCAGTTCAGAGAATTTAATAATCTCCACTAATGTCCAAATAGAAAAGTTCTAGAAATTTTTCACGCACTAACACAAATAAATGAGTCTTTTTCAGTGTCTCTATCACTTCTCAGTTCAAAGGATTTAATTATCACACTAATGTCCTAATAAAATGTTCTACAATGTCTCAAAAATGCACTTAACACTATTTTCCTGTTCGAAAATAACCCTCGAACAATGTCCAGTAAATTAGTCCTGTGTTAGCACTAACCCTCGAGAATCCTTCTCGAACACTCCAGCACAACTTCAGAGCTCCTCTTGTCATAAAATTCCGCTTCTGACACCAATTTGTCACGTGTTTCCACCCTTAGGAAACTACCCCTTGCAAATTCCGTGGGTTCCAAAAATTATAACAAGAGATGTCCACTAACACACTTTATTAAATATTTACTGGATACTTCACAATACTATTTTTTAATTTAAATACACTTTACTGACTAAAAATCACAATGTTTATCACTTTGTTTATCCTTGAAGTCTTAACCTCACTTTCTATACTTTCTGAACTTTCTGAACTACTCGCCGAGAATGCGGTTGGTCTTTTATACCTAAAAATGATAGATCTCGATTGTTCTGTGATGACGCCACCATTCTCTAGAGAATTCCAGATGTCACTTTGGAATCTTCTGGTAGGTTCTTTTTCGAGTAGGTGCAAATACACTACATTCATTCAGACATTCGATCTGTTGAAGTCTGCCTACTTTTTAGTAACATAACCTTAAATTTTAAGGGGTGCAACATATTACAGTATTTATGTTGCAAAAATACTTTTTCAAAGGCCATAAACAGTACACATACTAATATAACCAAATTTTCAAATTATTTTAAAGCAGATAAATTATTTTTAAATGTCTCTAAAACTGTTTTTATCATTTTTTCACCTAGAACCTCCACGTATAACGAAAGTCACCTAATTAGAATTGAAGGAAAATCAATGGAACAAGTATCATCAGCTAAATTTCTTGGCGTTCACTTAGATAATGCACTTAGTTGGGAACCACATATTGATTCATTAGCAAAGAAACTTGCTCCCGTTTGTTTTGCATTATATCGGTTAACACAAATCTCTGGTAGATACACTGTTATGTCATATTATTATGCACATTTTGTTTCAAGAGCATCATATGGAATTAGGTTTTGGGGTTGTTCACGTCATTTTGAAAGAATATTCAAACTTCAAAAGAAAGCAGTTCGTTACATAGCGGGTGTTTCTAAATATTCATCTTGTCGGAACATATTTAAAAACTTAAATGTATTAACTTTAGCATGTATTTATATTTTAGAAATAGTTCTGCATGTTAAGAAAAACTTACATATATTTCCGACTAATAATTTCAATCATACTTATAATACTCGTGAAAGAAACAACTTGAACACACCGTTACACAATTTATCAAAATTTGAGGAAAGCCCCAATTACATGGGGATTAAATTATGTAATAAAATTCCGAACTCCATTCAAAACGTGAATAATATAAAATTATTTAAAAGCGAAATGATTAATTATTTGAGTAGTATGGATTTCTATTCTATTGAAGAATATTTAAGTGCGTCGAATTTGATAGTTTTAAGTTTTATTTGTATTTATTGTATTTGTATTTTATACTTTTAATTTGTATTTATTGTTTTTGTAGTTTTTATTTGTATTTGTATTTATTTGCATTTGTGACTTATTGTAATTTTAAAACAGCAATCGCGACTAAGCATTGCTTTCATATAGGACTAGCTCTATACCTTTTGTAGGTCTTTTGGACAATAAAATTAAAAAAAAAAAAATTAAGGAACTACGTCCCTAAATTCCCTATCCATCACAAAGATATTTTCACGTTCGAATTTTAATTTTATTTCAGGCATATTTCTGAAGATATCTGGCGAGATACTGGCATCGTTTTTCGATGCTAGCCCAATAACGTCAATTATATAACCGTTGGGAGAAATGCAAATCATCGGTTTTACTAATGGCCGTAACTTATGCATATTGTAATATGTTGCAACCCCTTAAGATTTAAGGTTATGTTGGTTGCGCTGAAAAGTAGGCACAGAATTCAGTAGTTCGGATGTCTGAATGTGGAAAGAACTTACTAGAAGGTCTAGAGTGATGACATATCTGTTCTGGAACTGTCTAGAGTATGGTGACGTCATCAGAGAAGCTTCTAGATCTGTCATCTTTAGGTATATAAGGCATGGAGTAAACCAAAAAGGGAGAAGTTAGTGCAGTACTAATTGTCAGTTGAAATGGTCAGAGAGTAAACACAGTGATAAAGTTCAGTTTACATAGCAAGAGTAGTAAGATCAGAACAGAAGAGAGTAAAGTGATCAAGTAGTACACAGTGTGTTATTAGCCAAGTAGTTATTGTTGTAATTAAGTAAGTTAATAAATTAGTGTTTAGTGTTACCCTGTTGTTATAATTTCCGAACCCACGATACAGGGTGTTTACAAAAAGGGTGTAAGCACGTTACAATATCATAGCTCTTCCGTTAAAAAGCATTATCTCTGCTTTTGTGAATATCCCAGTGAACACTAAACCATTTAATAAACGTTTTTTTTTTGTTTATACCACACGTATAATTGAAGTTTATCGTTAACATGTATTGAAATTAAGAATTATAAGAATTTTGCATAACATAAATAAAAATATATATTTCACTGGTTTATTATATACGTGATAAAAACGTTTATATTATAGACGTTTACAGAAAACGTATAATAAATATACGATTACGAAAATTAAACCATCATTTCGTATAATTTTCGTAAAATAAACGTTTTCTAAACGACTGGGTGTTCACTGGGATAGACATAAGTACAGTCCCATATCGTAATAAGACAAGATGAGTTATCACCGCTCAATAATATGTTGCGTGATAAAGGAGTACGTTGTTTGGCTATTTTGTCTCGCATGATGTATTCAAAACTTGGGTGTTTAGAAGTAAAATCCTTTTCAAAAGCTTTCCTCGTTGTCGCCAATCTTCACTGAAATGAAGATTGTACTTTATGAGGAGGAGATTTAGCATACGAAAGTAAGAAATGTTCACGCTTTTCAATAGTGTATGTTAAAAATTGTGCTGGCTCTAGAGACAAATTGGTATTCGAAAAACACCCGTGTTGACTAACTATTATTGTGTGAAATGAAAATTTGGCAAATATACCACTTGTACAAAAATAAAATGTCAATTTATCATCAGAAATTATTGGTTTAGTGAAAGTGGCGTGACTGGAGGTGACTTTTGTTTGCTTCGTCAGAATGCATGTATTATATACGCCTTAGCGTCAGTATATCAAACAATGATTTCTTTTATTTGGAACAGCGATGACCTGCATGTAATATATAACTGATTATTTCACGTTTAAGAAATTGATTGAAATATTAATTGACTTGTTTTTGTTATTATCACTGTTGTTTTAGAATCTTTAAATTGGCAATCGATACTTTAATATATAATTTAAACAAGTATATCTAGAATAATGCAATAAAACAGTAACTTATTACCAGTATCTGCTTCTCTTCAAGCAGATAAACGTTGATGTAATACTAATTATTTGTAAAAATTGCATATTCGTGTAGACAACATTTATAAACAAAATTAATTGCATATAGATATCTTATATGTTATGTAGAATTCAAAAATGCATGCACATGTTTTCATCACTACTATTTTAATTCCAGTAATGAATAAGTAATGTACAAATTAAAATGAATAACCGCTGCCTAAGGAATCACTAATTTCACATCCAGATTTCGTATCCAAGTCTTTTCTAATGACAAAATTTTGATACTCTATTTGCACTCCACTATGTCGAAATAATTGTTTAGAGAAATTTATTAATATAATATTTGAAATCGTCTACACCAAAAAGCCGTAAAATATATATACTCCAGTCAGTATGTATTATCTACTTAATTATTTATTCTATATTATACTACAAAATGTATATGCCATATTATGTACATGTCTGTATCTTAGTGGTGAATAAAATATTATTATCGTTATCCTCATTTTAATCCTTTCAACTTACAAACAATTTTAAAGGTTTAGGAAGAACATACATTCGAAAGAACAATGTTAAAAATAGGAGTTTTTTGCCCATCCTGACAAAAGTGCAGAAATAGTGTTTTTCGACTAACGTTTGGTCGCTGAGCACGATCCTGATAGTTTTTAACTGTCAATGGCTCTATGGGTCGCGTGCGCGTGACGTCACATTCTGAGACCTTAGGAAAAACAAACAGAAATTCTTTAACTGTCAAATGACAACTGATTAAACTTTTTGTAATATTATTGTTTCTATGTATATTATACATACAAAATGACAAGTTTTTGGTTTATTATTAATTGTGGAAGTGTGACAATCCAAAACAATGCCAGTTTTTATAAAATAACCTCAATTTACAACCAGAAGAAGTTAGAGGTTAAAATACTGCAACTGATTTCAAACAATTAAAATGAATGATTTTACGAGAGTCTTCCAAGGATTTTTTTAGTGGTACGTTGTTGCATATTAATGTAAGAATTTGGTTTTTAACGTGTGTTTATGTTGTAGGAAAAACAGCCGTATTACAAGACCATTACGATACATCCAGTTTGGGCATCCCCTCTTAAAAAGGAATACAATTTAAAACCCATATGGGAAACTGAAAGTGCTTATAATAATAATAACTGCTGCTCACATAAGCAATAAACAATTCATGGTAAAGAAAATTAACATTTTATATTGGTTTGTCAGTATTTTTAATAATTATTTCTTCTTTAAATTTTAGTTGAGCGAAAGGTGTGTAAAGCTGTGCCAAAGGAGAGAAAAGTGCAATGGTAGAAATTGTTTTAAATAAAGTACACTCCAAGAGGAAGCAGGCTTCATAAAGATATTTGATAAAGTAGGTGCATAAATTAAGAAAGGAAATTCAAAGTACCTGCGGCCGTCAACAAGTGCATGATGCAATGTGCCCTTTCAAAGTATATCGTGTGGTGTTTAAAAACTCAGTGTTGGACTATTGAACACTGAAAAAGTTGAAAATGAACACATAAGCAAAGTCTGACTCGGCTTTGTTAGTGTTGAATTGTATAGCTATAAAAGCCCTTCGAGTTAAATGTTACTTATTGCTTAGATAGATATTACTATAAAGTATATATATTGTTATGTTAGGTACCTACATTACAATCATTTATTTTTTGTTACAATATTAACCTCTCTTATAACTTTCTTGTCGATTCTTCTTAGAAGTACTAATGGACCTTGGACAATAAATAACTTATTTAGTAAAGATATTTTGTTTTACTTTCAGTTACAAGTTCGACGTAACTGACAATTTCAATTTACTGCTAACAATATATAGTAGTAGAAGTGATAAATAAAACATAATAAAGAGTATATTTAATAAAATGATAATGAATAAACGAATTACATAAAATTATGAAACATTACATAACAATATATGAAAAATAAAATTTTTATAGAAATTACAATGGATTGTATAGACGAGAAGAAATTATGCACGTCTTACTACATACTTCAAATAGTTTATAGCACATCAGTCTTCATTGCTTAATTTATATGGTGTCTTTTTCACAAAATTTACGGCGGTTAATACCTTGATCATAGCCATGTTTACTGCTAAAAAGGAAATACTTCCTCTCTCAAGTAGTGGACATGTTTTGTCTAAAATAGCAACACATTCACAGTAAGTACTAAGAAACCATGTGAATCTGGAGTCAATGGCTTTTTTTCATGATGCCACGACTTAACCTGAAAAATGAATTTGTATGTTAGCAATTATTTCTAAAGCAACATTTAATTAGGCAAGTGTATATGAAAAGAATGGTAAATCACTGATAACAATTCTTACCTTTGCAACAAGGTTTTATTCTGTAAATTTCTTGCAGAGTACTTCTTTCACATAACCATAAACAGCTTTAAGACTTTTAAATGCCTTGAACTCATCCTGCTCTCTATACACTTCTCTCAAAAACCAAGTAATTCGCAGTATCCCTATGTGTACTATTTGGAAATACATCAATATTTACACTAAAGCATTTTTTTCTCAAAATATAAGGATTTAATTCCATGACAGCAGTATACCTAACCTCTACATCATGAGACAATTCTGCAAAATACGAACTAACCGTCATCCTGTCGAACAAAATTGAGCATATAAAAGTAATAAGAATAGCTGCAGACGTTAAATAATCCAACATTAAACTTTTAAATGGCACAAACACAGTAAAATTCACTTTAAAGAACAACATTCAATACGCGGATAATTCAATGACAGCTGTTTGTTTTTCCTAAGGTCTCAAAATCTGTGACGTCGGCGCACGCGACCCATTCGGTATATTGCCTAATATTAGCACACTACATAATAATATTGTTCATTGCCAATCATACAGAAATAATCAAATTGTCATGTCTTACATGTCAAAAGTTGGAAAGTATGACATTTCTACTTCATTCGACGACAATGGGTCGCGTGCGCCGACGTCACAGATTTTGAGACCTTAGGAAAAACAAACAGCTGTCATTGAGAAATCCGCCGATTAAACGTGTTTCTTTCAAGTGAATTTTGCAGTGTTTGTGCCATTTAAGAACTTGTTGTTGGATTATTTAACATCTACAACTATTCTTAATACTGTTATATAAACAATTTTGTTCGTCAGGATGACGGTTAGTTCGTATTTTGGAGAATTGTCTCCTAATGTAGAGGTTAGGTATACGGCTGCCATCGAATTAAATCCTTATATTTTGAGAAAAAAATACTTTAGTACAAATATTGATGTATTTCCAAATGTTACACATAGGGATGTAGCATTTCTTGATTTTTGAAAGAATTACGTAGACAGAAGGACGAATTCAAGGCATTGAGAAGTCTTGAAACTGTTTGTGGTTAGGTGAAAGAAGTACTCTGCAAGAATTTTGCAGGATAAAAGCTTGTTACAAAGGTAAGAATTAGTTATCAACCATTTTTTTCATATATGCTTGCCTATAATTAAATGTTTTATAAATAATTACTAATGCAGAAATTAATTTTTCAGGATATAACTCTTAGGCATCATGAATAAAAGCCATCGACTCCTTGGACTATTGCAGATTCGGATGGTTCCTTAATGCTTACTGGGATTGTGTTACCAATCTAGACAAAACATGTTCACCACTTAACAGGAAATCTTTCCTTTTAGTTTTTTAGCAATGAACATGGCTATGGTTGGAGATTAACCGCTGTAAATTTTGTGAAAAAGACACTTTATAAAATAAACAATGAAAGACTGACGTAATGCTACTTTGACATTTGTCGTCTGACATAAGAATTTTTTGTGCATTGCCTGCCTAATAGAAACATAAAATGCTATTTAAAAATTTAGTAAACGATTTTTTTGGCTTTTTGTTCTTTAAGGGAGATGATTCTGAATAAAATCATTTCTCGACAACAACCTCTGTATGTAATATACTATTCTTCCACTTGTGGAAGTTATTTTGTAGGCTACTTTGATAACTTTCAAATGTCAATACTGATTTTTAAATCGTTCAAACGGGACATTTGACATATGTCAATCAATAGTTACTTTTGACACTGGACATTGTATTATTTGCTAACATGCGTGCAGTGACATGCAGTTTATTAGTTCAGTAGTGTTAATAATAATCATTAAAGTATAAATGGCTTACAGAATTTGGCGGCTATCAACTGTCAAAATAATATAATTTACTCATGCAAAAATGCTTCTAATACAGCAGAATTCATAGTATCAGTAGAGTACGCTTCGGTCAACTAAAGGCTTTCGATATGCCTTCTTACTGTTTCACTCGTGGCATTGACAACGTTATGATAACTGTCAACTGTCATAATAATTTTATTTGCAGAAAGAAATTTATGCATTATTAGTACCGTCTATTAACCCCCGTTTTAAATAAAGAATCAGTTCTGTGCCTATTAACGTCGTAAATATCCATTGGCGGGGTATCGCAACTGTCAAATTGTCAAAATAATCTTACTGACTTATAAAACATATAATTATACGGCACAATTAGTAGCCTCTATTTCCTCTGAGCTGTCATAACTTTGTCAATTTCACGAGTGAGAGATTATTCTCATCAATTTTAGGTGCTAAGAAATGTCTATAGCAAATTTCACGTTTCTGATTGGGAAGTGCCAAAGAATTGAAATAGTTTTAGGTTATACCTTGTTTTACTTAAATAAGTTGAATTATGGCTTTTTAAGTACTTTCTTTACAAATTACCGTGCAATATCCTATAGTAAACATTAAAAAATTTAATTACATTAAGTTTAGAAAATACTACCGTTAAAGGCGTAAGCAATAATAACTAATAAACTTTTGCCAGAATAAATGAACAATAAATTTAAACTACACTTTTACACCATTTAGATTTAATAATTATATATTGTTGACCATATTGTGAATCCTGTTTCACTCAATTCGTTCTGCATAATCATCCTATTATTATTTACCTGATGTTTGCAATGACATAAGAAAAGTATTTAAGAACTGTATACGTGTATGTTGTACTTACTTATTTAGTTGCTTATTTCTTCGAGTGTAATTTTGTCAGTTACTGACGATATAGTCGGAGCAATGAATCTTTGAACTGACGCCATCATCCTATTTTGCTTGAACTAGTTTCTTAAAGAATGGCAATGATTTCGTACCATGGGTGGAGCAAGTTTATTATTAAAATAATAATTAATAATATCATTAATAATGATTAATAATAATAAAGTGGACTAGAGTAGACATAGAGAATCAAATTGGCATTGGCAGTACTCATTTAGAACAAAAAACTAGATTACTAGCTTGCGAATTCAGGTATAATGAATTAATTGCGTTACGAAGAACAAATAATACGTGCGCCACTGACAATTGAATCACGAGATCAATGCGCTCCTATGTAGTCTAGACGTACGCGTTACCATTACTCTCATATCTAACGCCCAGGATAAGCGTGCGACTGTGAATAACATACATCCTTATATCCATTTCAAGAAGTTCGATTGTAAGGAGTGCGACTCCAATATACAAACGATAGTCTTTGATTGCTACATGCATTAGTGACGTCAGTTCAAAGATCCATTGCTGCGACTATATAGGCAAATTAAGTAAGATTTTTAGATACACTTAAATTTCAGCAGAAAGAAATAGACACCATTAAACGAGATAGGCTAAGGTAAAACAATATTTGGAATAACTGGCGTGCACCGCTTCTTATTCGCAACGTCTTGACGAATATTTTGAGACATTTGCTTTATTCCTTTTGCCGTATTTCACGTTTGACAACATCACGTGATATATCGCAGTTAGGCACTTAGGCACACCGCCTCAACGGTAAACGAAGTTCTCTTCGCATTTGCGTCTAGCACTCTCCAACAGATTGATAAAAAAATGACAAGATTAGAAAGAATGCGTTTCGGGGGGGTCTACAAAACATTGAGAGTTACAGTTTTTGGGAACTCAACAGTGACTTGTCAAAAAGTTCTCTGTAGGAGCAGTCCGTGCAAATTTTAGAAACGTTATGCAAGTCTTTTCGAATTCGTTAGTTCTCATCAGTAGAGTACAGAAACATTCATTAATTATTTACAAGCCTATTCGTGATTTACTTTTACAATTAATTGTTTTTTATTTATTTGCTTTCATGGTGATTGGAGAATATTATATATTAAACAAATCACAACTTACATACATTTTTATTTATTGTGAATGGCTGAATTTAAGTAAATAACTCGATAAATAATTTAAGTATTTTCAATATATTTTTTTTGCTTTAAAATGTTAGGAATCCTATCATGTAATTCAATACTTTGTCAGTATTAGCTAGAAAAGTGGTTGTTTTGATTGGTTCTCCAATAATGAGTATTTACCTAATTAGTATATTAGTGTGTCCAGATTAGGGCAGCAATTTACAAAAAGTAGGTAATTCATAATAATTCTACAATAAACATGACCCTAATCCAACCCAGAGTGGACGTAGCCAACCCATCGTGGACGTAGCCAACCCAGCGGTTTGTTTCCGGAGGGTGGCAGCAATGCCTACTGTTTGCTGGTCAATCAGTCAACAATTTTACTTCCACATCCAGTGGAAGTATAGTAAGTAACAACAAAACAAAATTTTTTAATTTTTATTGTTCAAATAGGTTTAGAATGTCATGAAACGTCGAGGTTTTAAGTTTGGGCAAAAAAGAATCTGTCTAACTTTTTTTTGTGCGCACAATTACTCTGGAACTGTTTAAGATATTGACTTGAAATTTGGTACACGTATTATCTTAACGAGATCTGGAACTAGATTATATTTTCATCTAATTCCGTTGAAAAGTTGGGAGTTAAATTGGGGTAAATGGGAGTCAATAGATAAATCAAGCAGGTAAAAGTTCATAAAATTGGTATGTAGTATACAGGATGTAACGCAACTTACCCGAAAAATTTTAACCATACATGCATGTAAATAAGAAGTCGACTTCTTAAAAAAAAATTTAATAAAAGTCCAACACCGAAAAAGATACAAATTGTTACAGTTACAAATTGATGAAAACGGTAACTTATTGAACCCTACTTAATAAAGGACTGTTGTATTAAAAAATAAAAAATAAAAATAAAAAAATTAAATTAAATTAAATTAAAAATTTTAATTTTAAATAGTAGGTTATTTTAACATTTCCATTAATTTGTAATTTTAACAATGTCTATTTTTTTCTGTGTTGGACTTTTATTACATTTTTTTAAGACGTCGCGCGTCGATTCCTTATTTGTATGTATGATTAAAATTTTTCGGGTAAGTTGCTTTACACCCTGTATATAAAAGAAGTTAAGGTCTCAAAAAATTTTGTGGCATTAGCCACCCCTACTACTACCACCACCCCATTATTAAAGAAGGTGAAACAAATAAAATTGTAATTTAGCGTGTATACAAGAACCTAGGGCCTCAAACATGTTACTTACTTTATCCACCCGCACTACCACCACCCCCACCTTCACTATCGATGTGGCATATCGTTTTATAGGTTTTTGGGGTAGACGATTTCAAATATTATGTTATTAAAGTTACCTCGAGTAGTATGAATGCGCAGTGGGTTTCTTCGAGTACTATAAATGTGCACTAGGTTTCCCCGAGTATTATGGATGCGCAGTGGTTTCCTCAAGTACTATGGATGCACAGTAGGTTTCCCGAGGATTATGGATACGCAGTGGTTTTCCTCAAGTACTATGGGTGCGCAATAGGTTTCTTCGAATATTTTGGATGCGCAGTGGCTTTCTTCGAGTACCAACGATGCGCAGTAGGTTACCTCGAGTAGTATGGATGCGTAGTAGGTTTCCTTGAGTCAAATGGGAGCGCAGTGGGTTACCTCAAGTAGTATAGATACTCAGTGGCTTTCCTCGAGTGCAATGGATACGCAGTAGGTTTCCCCGAGTGTCATAGATGCGCAGTGGCTTTCCTCGAGCACCATTGATGTTCAGTAAGTTACCACAACTAGTATGTAGGTATGTAGGTTTCCTCAAGCATTCTAGATGCGCAGTAGCTTTTCTCGAGTATTATAGTTGTGCAGTAGACTACCTCAAGTAGCGTGGATGCGCAGTGGGTTTCCTCGAGTAAAATGGACGCACAGTGAGTTACTTCAGGAAGTATGAATACGTGGCTTTCCTCGAGTAAATTGGATGCACAGTAGGTTACCTCCAGTAGTATGGATGGTTTCCTGGAGGAAAATACTTCAGGCAGATGGTTTACTTCTATTGTGTAGTCCACGCCAAACAATGATTTTTTATATCTTTGTCATGCCATTTTCTGTGTATTACTTCCACATCCAGTGGAAGTATACTAAGGCAAAAATAATTTTTGAAAATTTTCTTTGTTCAAATAGGCTTAGAATGTCATGAAACTTCAAGATTTTGAGTTTGAGCAAAGTTTTCTGTCGCGTCGGTTGGTCTGTTGGTCTTGTAACTTTTTGGTGCTGACGATTACTCTGGAACCGTTTCAGATATTGACTTAAGATATAGCACATGTATGTATTTTAACGGCATCTGGAACACGATTACATTTTGATCTCATTCCGTTGAAGAGTTGAGGGGTAAATTCAAGCAAGAGTCCATGAAATTGGTATTTGGTAAATATAAGAGAAGCTAAGGTCTCAAAAAAAAAATTTGGCTATTACCACCCCCACCCTATTATTAAAGGGGGTGAAAAAAATATTGTGATTTAGTGTGTGTACAGGCAAAGTTATCAAGAATTTTTTTCACTTCATTCACCTCCACCACCACTACCGATGTGGCATATAATTTTATGGTATTTTGGAGTACGCGATTTCAAATATTATACTCTTAAAGTTCCATAAACAATTATTTCCACATAGTGAAGTGCAAATATAGTATTTTCGTTGTAAGAGACTTGGATAGGAAGTCTGGGTGTAGTGATTCCTTAGGCAGCGGTTTTTGTTTACTTGTACCTAGCTTTATAAATCTCGCAAGGTGATTTATCTTTCACCAGAGCTGATCAATTGAAAGGCTTTTTAGGGAAATATGCAAGCCATATTACAGATAAACATTTGAAATATTTTAAAATAAAAGTGTTATATCATCCAATTTACTTAATGTTTGTTCTAACCTGTGGGACACACTGCATATGGCAGTTTCGATATCTGATATGTCTTCTTATTTTTGTGTGCTTAATCACAACCCTTAGTAACATTTCGCTCTAAAATTATGATAAAACATAGGTAGTTTATAAAAGACATAATAGTTTCCAACCTCTGGCGGTCACCATGTATGACGGACAAGGCCCAATTTAAATAGAGATTATTTCACAATGCTAATTAATAGACAGGGCGTGCGAAAATCCCTGCCTTTTACTTTGGGTGAGGATAGTTTTTGCAAAAATATTTAAAAAAAAAATAGTTCCTATAGACATGTGTTGTTGAAGGTGGGTCCCTAGAGTATATTTTTATTAATATTTCAGGAGTTCTTTGTGCTACAGCGACGAGATTCAGTACGGTATTTAGTCTCGAAAATAATAGACTAGGAGCCCGCCGACCACTAAAATGTGTGAATTGTTGTTAATTTGGGGTAGTAGAGCACAGAAATGTCCATACCAGCCTTTTTGGTACAGGGGCGTACGGCAGGCCCCCAAATGTGTAAGAAATATGACTTCTAAAAGTAAAACAAACAGCCACAAATAAGTCATAGGTTTACGCATGGGGGTTGCAGAGAATTCTTAATTTTCACCCAAAAACCATTAATCCAGACTCCCATTCATTTTGGGTGGTCCAAGAAGGTGCTCCAATTTTGAGAAAAAAAAACAAGTAAAAAAAATGATAAGTTTATGAATGTATCGGAGCTTCCTACCGCATGTACTACGTTCCAATCCCTCTATCTGGCCCTTGTACTACTTTTCAAAGATAGCAAATGTTTTTTCGCACTCAGGAGGTTCATACTTACCAAGTATCTAATTGATATTCATAAACTTGTCATTTTTTTACCTGACTTTTTTTTCAAAATTGTACCACCCAAAATGAATGGGAGTCTGGATTCATGATTTTTGGGAGTAAATTAAGAAATCCCTCCAACCTCTATGCGTACGCCTATGACTTATTTGTGGCTGTTTGTTTTACTTTTACAAGTCATATTTCTTACACATTTGGGGGTCTGCTGTACGCCTCCTGTAAAAAAATGGGCTGGCATGGACATTTGTGCTCTACTATTGGGAGTAAACCTTTGACATACAATTAGTGGTCGGCGGGCTCCTGGTCTATAAGTCAAATAAACATGATATGATATACCCAAGACCACCAATTGCTTGTAACCTGTCAATAACTCGGTTTATTTTTGATAGACTAGTAGAATATTCAGTTTTATGATGAACCTAGACTTCATACATATAATAATAAAATTGACATCTTGACTAACTGTAAGTAGCTTAAATATAGCACTTGAAAGTCGGGCAGTAGACGCCAATATCTAATCAGTTTCCTGAAATATTTTTGTCGAAGTCCTCTATATATAAGAAATAAAAACCAGAACAGCTATTCTCCGGACTAATGCTCCACCGAGCGCTGAATTACGAATTACGAAACTATGTATTGCCATAAAAAGTCTCGATTGCAACAGACAGCAGCCTACTCAAAGGAGATCTCGTGCTAGCCACTCCACAGTCCACACCACTTGCAGACTGCAGTTTCGAGCTATTGGGTCTCGTTAGTGCAAGGTAGGTCTGAGATGGCTGGAACTAGGCACTTGTTTAATCTTAGTACATGACGAGATTTATAACAACATGCAACAAAAATGTCAGGCTCCATCTAATCAGTGTTGTTTCTTCAACAGGGGCGAGAACACGATACTCGACACTTTGGCATGAAGGCTGAGAAAGATCGTGTCAAAATCATTAGCTTAGTTTTTGCTAACGGTTGAAAACTGACGGTTTTAATAAATTCAGCACCATCCAACGAATTGAATATCTCGAAGGACTTAATGAAGTACTGCTGTTTGATCCAGTCTATACAAGGGTCATATACGAAGAATCAGAACTCATTGTCTCTTTATGAGGGTGAATAGCACTGACAAAGCAAACACGTAGGTATTTGGATCACCCATTGTGATTTATATTCAATATTTTGATAGGTACAATAAACATCTATCTCCAGCTATCATTAAATAGTCAAAAATCAGTCTTATAGATAGATAAGTTTAGTGTTTCTATATTATTTTAGAACAAAACGTGTAAGAGTTTATCAACATGCTGTCTAGACAGGTTTTTCAGTTCAACAGATTTAATTCGGCTTGATAAGATTGGCTGATTCTACGTCACCTATTCGCTACCTCATGTAGTGATAAACCCGAGGTCAACCACGAGTCTCTTTGTTGCTTTCAAAAATTCTGCGCCTACTGCTACGATTTGATGTTAACTATATTTTGCAAATTTCTTTAAAATGTTCCAACTACCCCATATTACTCTAAAGTTCATAAGAGGATAATTCTTAGTCCTTCTTTTTGATGTGAAATGCTTATAGATATTTTTAAACATATTTTTTGAATAATAAGTATGTCCAGTGAGCATTCATTGGGTGTAATTTTATACACACCAGATGAACTAGAAGGAGCGCATAATGAAGTTGGAATTGCAAGAACTTTAGGTTGAGTTGCCATAAAATAGGACAGTGTTGTTCTGACTCCTCTAATGCTCATAGAAAAACAATATACAAGTACTAGATAACAAACTGCTCAATTTTGTTTTCCTCATTCTGAAGTTTTCATGAAGACAATACCTGCGTATTGTCATCGATCATTCGAGTATACTCTAGAGTTCAATTTTGTATCATCTCCACATCATAGTAAACCGCCTCATTTTTATGGTTTTCCAAAAATACATATACATCAAATTCCTCTAAGACCGATTGTGAGCTCAATTAATTCTCCATTCAGTAATATCTCCAATTTTTTATTAAAAATATTAAATCCTTTATCAGGTTCCTCTGAGTCTTATATTAAAAATAGCAAACATTTTTTGGAAAAATTATTTGAATACAATTTTAATAAGAATCATCTAATGGTGAGTTTTGATGTAGTAAGCCTTTTTACAAATGTTCCGGAAGTTGAAACATTAATAACAATAACAATAATAATAATTAAAAATAAATTGCAACACGATGGGGATTTGGCGAATAGAACTAAATTAAGCATAGAAACTATAATGGAATTACTTACTCTTTGCATTAAAAAGACATACTTTCAAATAAATGATGACTTTTATCAACAAAACTTTGGTATGGCCATGGGTTTTTCTTTATCTCCAATATTAGTTAATATTTTTATGGAAAATTTTGAGGAAAATAATATTATTAACCTAATATATAAACTTACAGTGTAGTGGAGATATGTTGATGATATTTTTGCGTCATGGCCTTATAGCAAAGAACATTTAAATATTTTTTTAAATTAGATTAACGAAAACCAACTTTCAATTAATTTTTCAATAGAAGTAGAAAATAATAATGAATTACCTTTCTTAGATGTTTTAATTAAAAAGTTAGATAATAAATATGAAACCAGTGTTTATCGAAAACAAACACACACAAACAGGTCTTTGAATTTCAATTTATATCAACATATTAGCGTTAAGAAAGGTATTGTAAAATGTTTGTATGATAGGGCTAAAGTAACTTCTTCGAATCATAAAAGTTTAAATAACGAGAAATAATTTATAAAAACTGTTCTATTGAATAATCAATACCCCGAGAGTTTTGTTGATAGCTGGCAACCATTTACAACCTGAATTTAGATCTTTAGCAGTAATTCCATATATACAGAGTTTATCGGATAAATTACGAAAAATCGGAAACAGATTTTCTGTACGAACGATTTTTCAAACGGGAGCCACAAGATTTATTTTATCAAAGACTAAGCCGGTGAATATTGTTCAAAATTCCAAGGATTGTATTTAGTGTTCCGTGTGAGTGCGGTAAGCATTATGTAAGTGAGCCATCTAGACCTTTCAACGTAAGGCTTGGTGAATACAGAGATTATGCTAGAAAGGGAGAATTGCAGAAATCAAAAATTTGTGAACACGCGTGGGATAACAATCATAGGATCCAGTGGGACTCCGCGAAAATTTTGGAAAAAAAAGCGACTCAACTAAAGGAAAACATAGGAAATCCGCTATTATTTTGTTAAATGAGGATAAATAGCCCAGGAATTTTAGGTTTTTACCCGGAATTAATTATTGTAAAGCTGAAAATTTCCAGGATTGTCGTTCTGATCCAGGACAACACGTAGCAAAAAGTCCCCTGCTCTTCCCCGTCGGCTTGCCTGTTTTTTCACAGCAACAAGGGCCTAAGTAGCAAAAATTGCAGAGCTGACTATAAAGTGCAACAGGAAGGTTGTTACTGGTCCGATTTGGGCCGAAATGATCATAAAAGATTAGGAGAAGCGTATCCGTTCATATTTCAGATGTTCCATGCATATTTTTGTTCGTAATTTTCCGTTTAACGTTTTTGTTTCAGTTTATATATTTTTAGGTGTGAGACATTTTGTAACAGAAGTATTAAAAACCAGCCTCTGTCTGATTCCTTTGGCGCAGAGGTTTATTTTATCAAAATTTTTAAATATTTTTACAGTGGTAAAATACGCAACAAACATAAGAAATCATGAATATGCCACAAATAATAAATTATAAGGAATACATAAAATATTAATTATAAAATATGTCTACACATGTGTCTACATAATCCTTCCACTAATTGAATAATACGTATTAATATTAAATGCTAAAAATATATATGTACAAACTGACATTTTTTTTTAATTAACGACTTTATATATCTTTAAACAGAATGATGCAATATCACTTGGAACAAAATAATATTTTTACAGAAACGTAGGTAATTTCTGACAATAATTTGTTAATTATGTCTATAATTAGACACTACTTAATTTTTCTTTAATTAATAAATAGTTTATATGATAATAATTGACCTAAATATAAACACTACTGTTATCGCTAGCAAATGAGAAAATACTAATTTCATTGCGGATATATCCAATCAAATTAAAAAAACTGATAAGATAATAAATTTTCCATTCTCTCTCTATATCACTTATTGTTCTGTTATAACTCCAGATAGAGGATTTATGATTATTTATGTAAATTATTTGCTTATAACTGCAATGCACAGAGATAAAGATTCACATTGTGGTCAAAAAGACTTCAAACATGTGAAATACATAACTGCATACAATTAGCAAGCATTGGTAGCGATCGAATCTCCTTTTAAACTTGATTTTCCTGGGAAATTTTTTTAGATCACCTGCCTTTATACGTCTAAAAATGCATTTACTCCTCATTTTCTATCAGTACCGGGTCAGAAATAAACATTTTCTTACTACTATGTACCGCTTCTAAATTGGGAACAGGCCCCTAAGTTTTAATGCTTATTGTAATTAAAGATATATGCAATATAGAGTTTGAGTTTAACGAAATTACTACGACTGAATTGAGTGAAGTAATAAGATCAATAAAAAATAAAACAAGTAAAGATTATTATGAAATAAAAATTAAAATCACAAAATTCGTCCTGAGTACACTTATTGACCCTCTAACTAAACTATTTAACGAGTGCATAAAGGAAGGTATTTTTCCCAGCTGCTTAAAAATTTCCAAAGTTTTCCCAATAGTTAAGAAAGGTGAGTTAAATGATATGTCTAACTACCGCCCCATATCAGTTATACCCATTCTTGGAAAGATATTTAAAAAATTGCTACACACAAGATTAATGTATTATTTTGAAACGAATGACTTCTTTTTTAGTAGGCAGTTTGGTTTCAGACCAAAAAAGTCAACGACAGAGGCTATAAGTCTAGTCTTGAATTACCCTCCTCGGACCCCAGGTATCATATATGATACCTCGGTTCTAAATTTTTTTCTCAGCTCATAGTTGGGAATCATGAATTGTGCCTGCGAGTATGATATGCGCCCAGAATTGCGCACAAAATTTTGCATGCGAATCAGACGCGTTTTAACCTCAGTATTGGTTTGTTTATGTGAGTGGACACTTGGGTTATGGCAACCATTAAGTAAATAAATCGTTTGAAACGTAAATAGACTATATTTATTGATTTTTATAGTAATATGTTGCATTTGACTGAATTAGCTGAAATATACTTTTTTTTTAATCCTTGAACGTCAGGTATCAATACTGATACTTTGGGACTCTATCAATACAAAAATATCAATATTGCAAACTACTTCTAGGTTCGCTCGCCCAGGAAGATCTGCAGCTGTTAGTCGATAATATAGACTTAGATGATTTGGAGGTGGATGATAATCTTGTTTGTGATGAGGAGGAAGAAGAGGATGAGTTTGCTTGGACCGCAGCCAGCCACGATCAAGAGGAAATAGTATTAGAAAATGAAAATGAAGGTGATGACGACACCAAGGAGAGTGAAGATGAGTGCAATGACGACGAACCGTTGATAAAATTACTTCCAAAAGGAAAAAAAAAATCAGATAATAGCGAGGTTGAAGAAACTGCCCAGCCAAGTGCTAAACAACGAAGAGTTGTGCCCATTCCTGTTAAAAGTCAGCGTAACCAGGAAGGAAAACATCTTCCTAAATTTATGAATGACAAGCAAAAATCGTGGTCAAAGTGCAGATATGCAGGCTGCAAAACCTGACATTTTCAAAATGTAAAGTTAGTAATGTATTTTTATGTTGTAGTATTCAGCGAAACTGTTTTTCTAAATTCCATAAATAAATTTGAGACCTAAAATTATTTCATTCTTGTCGCGTTAAAGACCCAACGTATCATATATGATACCCAATTTTTCAATGAACCCAAAGACTTTTTCGAAAATGTGGGCACATTACAGTGTTATTTAGACCCCATTGAACAACTTTATGTCACATGGCATTAATATTTTAAGACAGATTAGTTGTGGGAGGTTACATCACAGATGAGTATGAAAATAAAATTTAAGCAGGCTGCACTTTTTGTGACCTTTCAAAGGCATTCAACTGTGTTCGACATAATATATTATTAGGAAAATTGAACAAATATGGTGTAAAACCAAGGTCATTAAAACTACTTAAAAGTTATTTCTAAAATAGAAACCAAGTCGCTGCTTATAATGGTATGACATCAACAATAGCGGATATAGATCATTGGACCCCTGATATTCTTGATATATGTCAATGACTTACCACAAATGCTAAATTTATGTTGTATGCAGATGATGCTACTAAAATAAATTTTAATGAGAACCGATTGAGTTGGAAAATATTATGCTGCAAACACAGTCGACTACTTCTGAGTGGTTCCAAGCCAATGTCTTATGTTTAAATGATACCAAAACAGCAAATATTGTATTTTCTACTCGTTATATATTGAAAAGTATGAAAACCCAGATAATGTAAAATTTCTGGGAGTAGTTCTTGATTCAAAACTGTGTTGGGACCAACATGTGGACTATGTTTTAAAAAAAACAGGGAAGGTGTGTTTATATGATAAATAGTCTCGTAGGGGAAGTATCCTTAAATGTCATTTTTTCATTTTTCCAAGGCACATTTTCTTATGCAATTCTAACTTGGGGGCACGCAGCTCATTTAGATAGAATATTTAGTTCACAGAGACGTATTGTAAGATTGACTTCAAGTCTTGGATGTAGGGATGACGTAAAATACAGGTTCACTGAACATGGAATATTAACAGTTCCTTCTTTTTATATCTATAGGTGCTTGATATATGTCAAAGAAAACATGAACGATTGCATGGCTATGATACAAAGTATAAGGTGTGCTTGAGATATCTACGATTAGAAAAAAGTAAAAATGGTTCCTCTTTTCTCAACAAACTCCCATTTCATATTACTTTTACCATACAAACAGTTTTGTAGCCAGTTTAAAAGTTTACTTATAAATGGAACGTTCTATAATTTTCAAGAATTTTTTTCCACTGATTTTGCGAATGAAATTGTATGAAATTTTTATTACTGATTTTAAAAATATTTTAAAGTGTAAAACTTAACTGTTATTTTAATTCCTGTTTGTTAGAACTATGTGCGTGATTTATTTGGGTTTATTAATTGAATATTTTCGATTATTATCAATATTTCTGTATTATTAGAATTTATTAGAACTAATTTAACTTGTGTAAAACTTTTGTAAGTTTGTAAAATCAATAAACTATTTCTGTTTCTCCTCGCGACCGAACACTGGACCGGTGTCAGCAGAGATCATTTAATCGGAAAAAAACCGCTGCCCAAGGAATCACTACTTCTACATCCAGATTTTCTATCCAAGTCACTCACAACGAAAAAATTTTGTATGTGGAAATAATTGTTTATGGAACTTTAAAAATATAATATTTGAAATCCTCTACCCAAAAAAAAACATAAAACGATACTCCACATCGGTAGTGAGGTGGGGGTGGTGATATAGGGATGGTAGTGGGGATGGATGAAATAAAAAAATATTTTGAGGTTTCTGGTTCTTGTACACACACTAAATCACAATTTTTTTTCATCCCCTTTATTAATGGGGTGAGGGTGGTAATGGGGGTGGCTAATGCCAAAATTTTTTTGAGACCTTAGCTTCTCTTGTATATACTAAATACCAATTTTATGGACTCTTACCTGCTTGATTTACCTATTTACCCCAAATTTCACCAACCCTTTGACGGAACAAGATGAAAATATTAATCTGGTTCTCGATCTCGTTAAACTACTTATGTGAACCGAATTTCAAGTCAATATCTCAAACTGTTCCAGAGTAAGCGTGCGCACAAAAAAAGTTACAGCCAGACCGACAGACAGAAAAATTTTTTTTCGCGCAATATTAAAATCTCGATGTTTCATGACATTCTAAGCCTATTTGAACAATAATTTTTTTTTTTAATTTTTTGTCTACTATAATTCCACTGGATGTGGAAGTAATTGTGAAAATATATATACTTTTTGTTGTTGACCTTATCTTCAGATTACTAATGAAATATTTCCCGGAGCACTGTATAAGATTTTAGGTGTATCAACATCATATTTTAGAGCAAACAACGATATCCGTTGCTATAACATTACTTTTGTTGTTTGCGTTTCTACCCGGGTTATTCCATAGACTAAAATGTGACGATTCGGCTCAGCGAGTAGTTTAATAGAGAAGAAGGATGAATTTCGAAATAGATAAACTGGATGGATATTGTAAAACATAAGTCGCAACGACTACGATGATTAGAATATGTGATTAGAGCAGAAAAAGGAGCTTGGACGACAAGACAACTTCGGTGGAAACCACTTTTCTTCTTAAAGTTCAACAGAAAACAATCGTCATATTTATATCTCACCGTCCTTAATATCTCCGTTCTATTTCTTTGATACCCTGATAGAATCACTCTTCCTATTTTTCGCTATAATACCCAAGATTTTTCGGAAAGTAATATGCATGTGAATTTAAGAAATTCAACCTTAAATTCATTAGACAGTCTAACTCTGCATAATTTTGAACCATTTCTGCTACTATTTTGGGGCTCAGTTTCAAAAATATAGTGGAGAATTTTCTAGAAAATAATAAGAGGGAAAATTACAAAAAAATAGTTGTGGAAATGGTTGAAAATTATGCAGAGTGGGACTGTCTAATGAATTTAAGGTTGAATTTCTTAAATTCACATGTATATTACTTTCCGAAAACTCTATAACGAAGAATAGGGAGAGTTATTCTATCAGGATATCAAGGAAATGGAACGTAGATACCAAGGAAGGCGAGATTTAAATATGATGATTGATTTCTGTTGGAAGTTAAAGAGAAAAGTGATTTCAAGATACTCTCTGCGCCGATCTCTTGAATGTAAAAGACAGCAACACCATAAAAAGAAAGACAGAATATTCTCCTCTATAGCTAAAAATAAAGTGAATGTTCGAAATTCTATCAGTCAGATACAGAATTTGTAATTAACTGTTCTCTTGAGTTATCCGGGAGAGAAGGGAGTATACTAGTGTAGTACCCAGACCAAAAAATTATTTATTTGTGTGGCTGCGTAATTAGTTAACAGAAACAAGTAATATTAAACTTTATAAAAGAATCTATTATAAACTACGATCACAAGAAATTTGAATCCCATTGGGGTATTTTCCAATTTTTTTTTAATTGAATAATATCATAGAATATGTACAAACAAGCCTTCCAATACAGATTTCCGCGAAAATAATTATCAATTTTTTGAGAAAACAGAAGTTAAAATAAGTGGAGCAGCAGGTGTTTTAAATTGGTGACGTAGGTAGTTTGACCGATGACGTAGGTAGACTGTATAGATTTGTTGATAGAATGATTTTATACAAAACAGTGTGGTGTTGCCAAGTTGAAATTCCTTCTCTAGTTCTATTAAAAGATAAATGAAGAAAACTGGAGAATAAAGCTTATTTATTAAATCAATTTTAATATATTTATCCACGAAATTTAATTTTGAGATGTAAAAATAATAATAGGCGAGAATTATTAAATATTTTAAATACTTCTTAATGCCGATTAGATTTTTAAAAACATATTTCGCAATATATGGCAACAAAGTCAACGGCTAGTCAAATGGCAGATGTGTTCTAACGTCGTGTTGATTTTTCACGTTTGCTAACAAAAAATCAAAATTTTGTTTTAGAAAGAATCTATCATATCATAATTTACTTTTGGCAAATTTGATGCATCCCCTTTCACAAAATTCAACTCTATCTTAATAGTATATTGATAAAATATAAAATAACAAATTCAAACGCGACATAAACAAACAACAAATAAATCTAACCAATATGTCTCTTTCACTTCTATTGGACAAGACGTGAGAACTGACTGCACTTTTTATATAATGTTGCTACATAATCCTCGCCGTGAGTTTTGTTTACATTTTTTTAAGATAACTTCTAAATAATAACAAACATAAATATCTTTTAATTCCTTCTAAATACATGTACATAATATTTATTGATTTTCAAGATATTGAGCAAAATAGATGTGTTATAGGTAAAATAATGTAAAGTAAATACACAATTTGGCATTCATGTAAGATAGTTACAGTCTAAGCGAAAGTTGTCTGTTATTGGTTAAATTATTTCCCGCCAAATAAAATCATTTGAAATCTGTGTCTAGACGGGCGTAATCTTATTTCTTATTTTTATTTAAGAAATTATCGTTTTGGTTTAAATTGATTATGCAGTAATTGTTAAAATAGCAACATTACTTGATATATATCACCAAAATTGAATTTTAAAAAAATGGAAAATACCCCATTTTAAAAAACTAGATGATCATGTAACTACGAGCTTTGCATGTTTTTCTTTCTCAGTAAAAATTAAAAGATAAGTCATCTCTTTCATCCCGTTGAATTCGGTTTATCAAAATTTACTTAGAGTTATTATACTCTTCGCAAAAACGAAGAGTATATTGTATTTGATCGGCACATTTCTAAAATCGTAAATATCGCTCGTAGAGAAAAAATTTTCATATCATTTTGTTAGTGAACGAATTCTGAACAACTTTCAAAATGTCCGTCTGTCCGTCCGTCCGTCTGTCCGTCCGTCCGTCCGTCACGTTTCTTGTAAGCACGATAACTTAACAAAGAAAAATCAGATTGTACTGAAATTTGGACACTAAGTTAGTATTAGCTAGGGGAAGGTATTTGAACAAAATCGATCAGTGAATAAAAATGTTATTAATGATTTAAATTTGAGTTTTTAATTTTTGTTTTTGTAAAAATTTACATTTTTTACATTTTTTTACGTGTTAGGCCGTTCTTACGCTTTTGACTCGTAATCCAAGGGTCCCAGGTTCGAAACCCACATGGGGTATGGTATGGGTTTTTTTTAATTTTTACTTTATATTACACTGAGTCTTTCACCAACTAAGTTCGTACTATAAAATTAAAAATGTTTAAAACTAACATTATTTACAAAAAACTGCGAAGAGTATCTTATAGAATGTGTAACAATTATATAAAAAGTTTAGTAAACCGGCGAAGAGTACATTTTTAGCTTGTTTTTACATCCCAATTATGCCAAATTTTAGTTCTGTGATGGAAATGGGAGAAATATTGATGTAGCAGTGAGTCAGTTGGGGCTTTCATGTTATTATGTATTCGAAATCAAATACAAACCTATTTGAACGAATAAATAAAATCAAGTATAATAAAGTGTTGAATTTTACTTCCACATCCAGTGGAAGTATAGTAACGACAAAAAATTTTTATTGTTCAAATAGGCTTAAAATGTCACGAAACGTCGAGATTTTAAGTTTGAGCGAAAAAAAATTTATGTCTGTCGGTCTATCTGTCTGTCGGTCTGTCTGTAACTTTTTTTGTGCGCGCGTTTACTCTGGAACCGTTTGATATATTGACTTGAAATTTGGTACACACATGTATTTTAACGAGATCTAGAACTAGATTATATTTTCATCTTGTTCCGTCGAAGGGTTGGGGGGTAAATTGGGGTAAATTTGGGGAATATAGGTAAATCAAGCAGGTAAGAGTCCATAAAATTGGTATTTAGTATATACCAGAGAAGCTGAGGTCTCAAAAAAAAATTTGGCATTAGCCACCCCCATTACCACCCCCACCCCATTATTAAAGGGGATGAAAAAAATTGTGATTTAGGGTGTGTACAAGAAACCTCAAAATGTTTTCTTCATCCACCCCCACTACCACCCCCTATCACCACCCCCACCCCGCTACCGATGTGGGGTATCGTTTTATGGGTTTTTTGGGGTAGAGAATTTCAAATATTATATTATTATAGTTCCATAAACAATTATTTCCACATACAAATTTTTTTCATTGTGAGTGACTTAGATAAAAAATCTGGATGTGGGAGTAGTGATTCCTTGGGCAGCGGTTTTTAATCTTAGCGTTAATTATTAACTACGCTCTAGAACAAATTTCTGAACATTTATTAAATTGCAAATGATAAAAGGTCAAATTGTAAAACACAAATATTAAACAAGCAATATAATCATGAGTTGGTTCCCCTTTTAAATAATCTGAAAAGTAAAATTATTGTTATAAAAAATTAAATTGTGCATAAAAATGTTGACTTGGACAATAAAAAAAATACAATTTACTGCCACCAAAACTCGATAATGAGGCTAATTTTATATTAATGATTTAATTTTCTTTACATAACAAGATATGAAATTTAGTAATATATACAAATAAGAGATTAAATTAAAGAACCGCTGTTTTTTTTATTGTTTTATATCTTAATTTCTATCTTAAGAGTTTTAACCTCAACGAAGGAGTGGCTGATATTAAGTAAAATTCTACGATTTTTACGATTTCAGATATATACAACGTTAAATTTAATAACAAAAATATGTTTACAAAATTTTGTACATCTACTTGATGCGTGGGTTATTATTACACAAATATATTGAAATCAAAACAAAAAAATTATAAATAAACATTAAGTACACTCGAATATCAGCAGAAGTTACTCCAAAAATAGGGATTAAAGAATTTGCAGATTTGTTTATCTTTCATAAAAATGTTTGTCATTTGTTTTTTTTATCCACCAAAGAATAATTATAACAGCACAAACATGATTAAAAATATTATTTTGTGATAATTATCAAAACGTGATTTTTAGAAACGTGACATCTAATCAAATCAATCACTGAAAAGAGAAGCGGGTGGTATCAATTTATAGAATTATTAATAAAATAACTTTTGGTTGAAATTTAGGAAACATTCCTTATACTTCAATCTGTAGGAGTTTTTTCAAAGAAAATGAATTTATTTATTTATTTATTTATTTATTTATTGAATATACGGAAAACTCCATTTTACATTAAATTTGTTGTCAATAGATACAATATAAAAAAAGAATAACAAATACAAACACTTATATAAAATCAATTTACACACACATGTACAGGTATGAATATAATTTAAATAATTATAGTATAACATCACGAATTTTCACAATGGTACAATACATTGTGACTACCTAAGAACTTCCAGTGATCTAACCTGATTTTTAAAGACTGTAAGACTGACCGATGCATCTAGTTTAAAAAAGTCAAAGTTACGTTGCATTCGGGTCAAAGAGCTATATAAGCCATAGTTGGTAGGGTGGTGATTTAAATGAAACATAGAAGAGTTACGAGTACGATGACAAGTATTAAAATTTATCAAACCAAGAAGATTGTCACAATCGATATTATTAGTTAATAACTTAAACAAAAATAGCAGGTCTTGTTGAAACCTACGTATGTCCAAGAATTTAAGGTTTAACATATTGGAAATATCGGTATATGTAAGGTGGTCGTTATGTAAGCCTAACTTAAATGCACAGTTTCGCAAAAATCTATTTTGTACCTTTTCAATGTCATTTTTATGTGAATAGTAATAAGGCGACTAAAGTACAGTACAGTATATTAAATGTGTCATATGAGAAGTCTTTACTATATCTACTTATAAAGCCCAAATTTTTAAATCCTTTTTGTGTTAAAGTGTTAATATGACTACTGAATGTCACGTGTCTATCAAATATGACACCAAGGTCTTTGATTTCAGTAACATTTGTTAGGACAACATTGTTTATATTATATTCATATACTAATATGTCTCTTGATTTTGTAAAACTTATACTAAAACATTTGTTTATATTTAATTCAATACCGTTCAGTCTTGACCAATTATACAGGCTATTAATATCCTGTTGAAGCAAGTGGCAATCTTCAGGATTAAGGACCGTCCTAAATATTTTTAAATCATCAGCGAACATGAGAGATTTAGAGTTGCGAATTATATTTGGTATATCGTTGACAAAAAGATTAAACAGTAATGGACCACAATGAGAGCCTTGTGGTACTCCCGAATAAGCAGATATAGTATAAGATATGTAGTTGTTAATTCGCACGCACTGAGTCCGATCTGATAGAAAACTATTTAACCAGACTAAAATATGGTGACCAAATCCAAAAGACTTCAATTTCTCCAACAAGAGTACATGATTTACTCTATCGAATGCCTTCGAAAAATCAGTCTAAATACTGTCGACTTGGAGTCGATTTTCAAAGGCATTCAATAGGTAATGTTGATAGGTAAGAAGATTAGTGACGGTAGAACGACCCTGTCGAAATCCATGCTGTTCATTGCTAATGGGTCGCGTGCGCCGACGTCACAGATTTTGAGACCTTAGGAAAAACAAACAGCTGTCATTGAATTATCCGCGTATTGAATGTTTTTCTTTAAAGTGAATTTTACTGTGTTTGTGCCATTTAAAAGTTTAATGTTGGATTATTTAAGATCTGCAGCTATTCTTATTACTTTTATATGCTCAATTTTGTTCGACAGGATGACGGTTAGTTCGTATTTAGCAGAATTGTCTCATGATGTAGAGTTAGGTATACTACTGTCATGGAATTAAATCCTTATATTTTGAGAAAAAAATGCTTTAGTGTAAATATTGATATATTTCTAAATAGTACACATAGAGATACTGCGAATTACTTGGTTTTTGAGAGAAGTGTATAGAGAGAAGGATGAGTTCAAGGCATTTAAAAGTCTTAAAGCTGTTTATGGTTATGTGAAAGAAGTACTCTGCAAGAAATTTACAGAATAAAACCTTGTTGCAAAGGTAAGAATTGTTATCAATGATTTACCATTCTTTTCATATACACGTGCCTAATTAAATGTTGCTTTAGAAATAATTGCTAACGTACAAATTTATTTTTCAGATTAAGTCGTGGCATCATGAAAAAAAGCCATTGACAGATTCAGATGGTTTCTTAGTTCTTACTGTGAATGTGTTGCTAGTTTAGACAAAACATGTCCACTACTTGAGAGAGGAAGTATTTCCTTTTTAACAGTAAACATGGCTATGATCAAGGTATTAACCGCCGTAAATTTTGTGAAAAGACACCATATAAATTAAGCAATGAAGGCTGATGTGCTATAAACTATTTGAAGTATGTAGTAAAACGTGCATAATTTCTTCTCGTCTATACAATCCATTGTAATTTCTATAAAAATTTTCTTTTTCATGTATTGTTAATTATGTCTTTCATAATTTTATGTAATTCGTTTGTTCATGATCATTTTATTAAATATACTCTTCTTATTATGTTTTATTTATCACTTCTACTACTATATATTGTTAGCAGTAAATTGAAATTTTCAGTTACGTCGAACTTGTAGATAGATAGGTACATGCTTGTAACTGAAAGTAAAACAAAATATCTTTACTAAATAAGTTATTTATTGTCCAAGGTCCATTAGTACTTCTAAGAAGAATCAACAAGAGAGTTATAAGAGAGGTTAATATTGTAACAAAAAATAAATGATTGTAATGTAGGTACCTAACATAACATAATATATATACTTTATAGTAATATCTATCTAAGCAATAAGTAACATTTAACTCTAAGGGGTTTTATAGCTATACAATTCAACACTAACAAAGCCGAGTCACCTGCTTATGTGTTCACTGACCGTAGACCACTTCAGAGTTTTAATTTTCAACTTTTTCAGTGTTCAATAGTCCAACACTGAGTTTTTAAACACCACACGATATACTTTGAAAGGGCACATTGCATCATGCACTTGTTGACGGCCGCAGGTACTTTAAATTTCCTTTCTTAATTTATGCACCTACTTTATCAAATATCTTCATGAAGTCTGTTTCCTCTTGGAGTGTACTTTATTTAAAACAATTTCTACCATTGCACTTTTCTCTCCTTTGGCACAGCTCCACACACCTTTCGCTCAACTAAAATTTAAACAAGAAATAATTATTAAAAATACTGACAAACCAATATAAAATGTTAATTTTCTTTACCATGAATTGTTTATTGCTTATGTGAGCAGCAGTTATTATTATTATAAGCACTTTCAGTTTCACATATGGGTTTTAAATTGTATTCCTTTTTAAGAGAGGATGCCCAAACTGGATGGATCGTAATGGTCTTGTGATACGGCTGTTTTTCCTACAACATAAACCCACGTTAAAAACGAAATTCTTACATTAATATGCAACAACGTACCACTAATAAAATCCTTGGAAGACTCTCGTAAAATCATTAATTTTAATTGTTTGAAATCAGTTGCAGTCTTCTAACCTCTAACTTCTTCTGGTTGTAAATTGAGGTTATTTTATCAAAACTGGCATTGTTTTGGATTGTCACACTTCCACAATTAATAATAAACCAAAAACTTGTCATTTTGTATGTATAATATACATAGAAACAATAATATTACAAAAAGTTCAATCATTTGCCATTTGACAGTTAAAGAATTTCTGTTTGTTTTTCCTAAGGTCTCAGATTGTGACGTCACGCGCACGCGACCCATTACTTTGTTTGCATTCCCAGGATAACTGGGATGTAACAAGCGAGTCGAAAATTTTTGGTATTGCCGACTGAATTGTTATGCCCCTAAAAGTTGTCACATCTCCTCTATCACCTGACTTATAGATGGGTGTAATAAATGTGTTTTTCCAAAAACCAGAGATAAATTAAATAAAAAATATAATGGCTTACAAAGTGTACATACACAGAATTTTAGTAGAAACGATGGTATTCCGTCAGACCCAAAAGATAATTTACATTTACAGTTACTTATACATTCATATATTTCGCTTAGTTGAATATTAAGCCTATTTATATTAACATAATTGCAATTTTTATATTCAGGCACAATATAGTCTTTCTTAGCACACACAGTGGAAAAATAATCGGCAAAGAGGTTCGCTGTTTCAATACCATTTTCGCTGACATTACCATCCAAATACATACTACTAGGGTAACTTTTAGTTTTTCTAGTATTGTTCAAGTGTCCCCAAAATAATGAGGGATCATTGTAAATTTTGCCTTCTATATTAAACATATAATTATTCTAGCAGTCAGTACTTAATTTTTTACATCTTTCTCTTAATAAGGAGAATTTATAATAGTCATTTAGAATTCCTGTTACTTCGTATTTTTTATGAGCGCATTTCTTATCAATTACTAATGCTTTTAACTCGGCAGAAAACCGTATTGGAAAATTAGTGCTCCTAAAACATTTAACTGGAACAAACAACTCAACAGCACTATAAATAATGTTATAAAATTGCTCAGTAGCTATGTTAACATCTGATCGATTCAACGCAGTATCCCAATCAACACTGGCTAAGTAATTGTTTAAGGAAAAAGTGTCAGCATTTTTGAAGTCATAGTAATAAACCTCATATTTTAGATCATCGTCCACTGTGTTTGCTGTAACATCAAGAGAATAGGATATATGATGATGACTATTTTCTAATAGCTTGTCAACAGCCCGAGTAACATTAAGATTGTTTTTATTAGAAGACAATAGATCTAAACAGACCCCATTATCATTAGGAACATTATTAACTTCAAACAAATTCAGGAAGCTGAACATATTGCATACTATATTTCCAGACGATGTCTGAGGACATTTATGGTAACACCAAGATGATCATTTTTCCACGAGGCTTCGGGCAAATTGTGATCACCAAAGAGTAGTACGATATGGGTTTTGATGCGATTCGACAATTTCTTCCACTAGTAAACAATGATGAGTGTCCAATTCTGGGCTAGATTTCGGTGGAATGTAAACAGCACCAACAAGAAAATACTGCGCATCACAATTTATAGATACGTATACCGTGCGTGTAATTGTCCATTAGGCATGTACATTCACGTAGCGCGAGAAATATGACAACATAGCGCTGTAAACTCGTCCGTTAGCGGAGTATCCCAGATCTCAGTTATTTCATTTCAGCCAGCTGGCACACGCGATGTTGTAATTCTTATTGCCTATGCCTAGCGAGCCGCTACACACACGGTATATGCTGCACATTAACATCCCCATTTGGAACTACTTTGGTTTTTAGATTACTACGTGTCGCTATAATAACACCACATCCACGAATTTTGTCACATGAATGGCTATTGCGATCAGTTAATTCCATGCCATGTTTTTAGAGCTTGTAGGGATGCCTATCTCGAATGTGTAT
Organism: Rutpela maculata; assembly: GCA_936432065.2. Lineage (NCBI taxonomy): Eukaryota > Metazoa > Arthropoda > Insecta > Coleoptera > Cerambycidae > Rutpela > Rutpela maculata. Next base: position 119,294,291 of record OW386291.2, read on the forward strand.
GCAAATTTCTGACATCTACTGTCCCGCTCTTAAGTTATTGTACTTAAAAATAATAGGTGACGAACAGATATTTTGAAAGTCATTCAGAATTCGATCAATGACATAATTACATGAATAATTTTTCCCTATTAGCGACAATTACGGTTTTAAAACTGTGCTTGTCAAAAGCAGTATGCTCTTCTTTTTCGTATTTGTATTTGCAAAGCATATAATAATGTTCAGCTGTAAAGGACTTATTACACAGTCAAATGCATGAAATTTATAATACGATATTTCTTATTAAATAACTGTTCAAACCTGTTTCGAAGAGAAGCAGGTACTTACTATTATGACATTATTTACATACCCAAATACTGTGTTATTTGTGTGATTGATTAGCAATTGAATAAAATTTAGAAACAATAAAGTAATGGATGTTAACATTAGCGGTGCATGCTTATGCATGCATTAACATGTAGGTGTATATTATTTATAACGGTTCATAATTTTTATTCAACTGAGTGTATTTTGCCTTTTTACGTATTAGAAGAATTTGATGCTACATTCTGCTCACTTGACTTTCTAATTAACATTTAATATGAGAAATTGAATAATAACAAAATGTAATTTAATCTCCATTAACAGGGTAGGTGTATTAGTACAGTCGTATTGATTTAATTTAATTTTTTTCGGCGACAACATTCCACCTGGAATTTTATTATTGATTCTTATGTATCATGACCTCCTGATTACGAAAAAATATTTGGGCCCGAAAATTCTTTGTGCGTCAAAAGATATACGCACTTTTTGACGCGCTTTCCCGCATTTTCAACTTATCTTCTTAATATATCTTGTACTAGTAATCGGATGGGAATTTTAAAAATATTGGCTATTGGAATAAAATTCTTAACAAATATAGACCAGTCCGATATGTATTTGTAAATCCGCCATCTTGGAAAAAAATAGAAAACACCAAAAATGGCCGAAAGAATCAAATCTGAATATCTTTTCTATGAGAAGTAATTTCACCAAAGTTGGCAAAAATAAAACTCATTTTTGGTCAAATATAATGCACCAATCTCGGACACCGTATATCAAACAGAACGATTAAAGATGGCGGACGAAATGAACTTTTTAATTCTTCGTCAATTATCAAGGACGTCATTTTCTTTTCGAATGTAAGTCCTTATTAGGGGAGAGAGTTTTTTTAATTTTCAAAAAAGTGAATTTTTGCAATTTTCAAAAACGTATTTTCTTTGACCCTCCTTTTTTTCACCCAATTTTCATCGAAACAAAATGAAATATACTATATTAGTTTCATTGCCGTCATATGTCATGATTTCACCGCGTTAAGGCATTAAGCCATTCTCAGATTTAAGCCACCCGAATTGTAACGGATCTTTCTCAGAACCTAGCCATTTGGACTTGAAAATATATTCTTAAACAGTGTTTTTCTATTACCTCCTCACTAGGTGGAATTGCAGACAATTCTGTTTTTATCATAATGTTTGTCAATTATTTTACTAATCTTAGGTTTGTACAAATATATTTTTTTATGATGAGTTGAGTCATTAGAACCAAAAGGTCAATATCTTCACCAGCTATTACAACTTGATTGTCTTTGGTTTTCAAATCAATAGCAGTTTTAACGATTGTGGTATCGACATCTTTGTATATTTTAACGTTAAAGTCATTATCTGTTAACTCTTTGCGAAATAATTTTATAAAGCTATACTTATTACTTCCACATCCAGTGGAAGAATAGTAACGACAAAAAAAAATTTAAAAATTTTTATCTTTCTTCAAATAGGCTGAGAATGTCATGAAACGTCGAGACTTTAAGTTTGAGCGAAAAAAATTTCTGTCTGTCTGTCGATCTGTCTGTGTGCCTGTCTATCGGTCTATCTGTAACTTTTTTTGTGCGTACGTTTACTCTGGAATCGTTTGAGACATTGACTTGAAATTTTGTACACATATGTACTTTAACGAGATCTAGAACTAGATTATATTTCCATCTTATTCCGTCGAAATGTTGGTGGGGTAAATGGGGGTAAATTTGGGGTAAATAGGTAAATCAAGCAGGTAAGAGTCCATAAAATTAGTATTTAGTATATACAAGAGAAGCTAAGGTCTCAAAAATATTTTGGGCATTAGCCACCCCCACCCCATTATTAAAGGGGATTAAAAAAATGTGATTTAGTGTGTGTACAAGAACCAGAAACGTCAAAATATTTTTTTACTTCATCCACCCCCACTACCACCCCCCACCCCACTACCGATGTGGGGTATCGTTTTATGGGTTTTTGGGGTAGAGGATTTCAAACATTATATTATTAAAGTTCCATAAACAATTATTTCCACATACAAAATTTTTTCGTTGTGAGTGACTTGGATAGAAAATCTGGATGTGGAAGTAGTGAAGTGTGGGTCCTTGCGCAGCGGTTTTTTTAATATTAGCTAGAAATTTTTTTTTTTAACTGAGGATTTCATGTCACTCGTGACTGAAATATCTACGCAAAATTTTTTTGCTAAACGACGAATGCGCTCGTTATTCTTAATGCTATTCTGTTCATCGACTTACCCATCAAAAATAATACTACTCTAGTCTTGACTGCTTGGTTCTGATTATTGATCATATATTCACATATTATTATTATTACCATGCTCAATGAATTTCCGTTTCAAATTAATGAGGTATTATTTTGTACTAAATTTTTTAAATTATAATATAATAGACTTTCTATAGTATATTTCATTTTGTTTCGATAAAAATTGGGTGAAAAAACGGGGGATCAAAGAAAATACATTTTTGGAAATTGTAAAAATTCACTTTTTTGAAAGTTAAAAAAAAAACTCGATCCCCTAAAAGTACATAAAATGACTTACAAACGAAAAAAAAAATGACGTACAATGCCTCTTTGATAATTGAGGGATAATTAAAGAATTAAAAAATTTATTTCGTCCGCCATCTTCGACCGTTCTATTTGACAAACGGTGTCCGGGATTGGTGCATTATATTTGATCATAAATGAGTTTTATTTTTGCCAACTTTGGTGAAATTACTGTTGCCTATAGAAAAGATATTCAATTTTGATTCTTTCGGCCATTTTTGGTGTTTTATATTTTTTTTCCAAGATGGCGGATTCACAAATACATATATCAATACATACAAATACAATAGTTTTATTCCAAATAAGCCAGTATTTTTAAAACTCCCATCCAATTACTAGTAAAAGATATATTAAAAGTGCATATAACTTTTGACGCACAAGGAATTTTTGGGCACAAATACATTTTCGTAATCAAGAGGTCATAATACATAAGAATTAACAACAAATTTTCAAGTGGAATGTTGTTGCCGAAAGAAATCACTGAAATATGCTGTCACACATTTATTTTATAAATTTTGCTTGCTCTTCCACAATTAAAGGATATGTGTGATGAGATGCGAATTAAAAATTAACCTTAATCGGAAAATAAAGGTGTACAGTTGTGCAAATGTTTCTTTAGGTAATAAATGATGGTTACAAATCTACTGTGAGAAGTACAGGGTTATTCATTACACAGCCCCACAGAAAAAAAAAGTGATCTGTCCGAGGGACCAGACCAGTGTATCCTTATGTATTTGGACCCGCTGAAACCCAATACGAAGTCATAATTGTCAGATTGGCTCGATTTTCACCCCTAAAAAAAATATCCTCCCAAGAAATGGTCAGTCCGGCGGAGCAGACCAGTATATCCTTTTGTATTTGGACCCACTGAAACCAAATCTGAAGTCAGAATTGTAATATTGGCTCGTTTTTTCACCCCCGAGCCCAAAACCCCCTCCCAAGCAAAAAAAAGTGGTCTGTTCGGCAGACTATACCAATGTATCCTTATGTATTTTAACCCGTTGAATCCGAATCCGAAATTAGAATTGTGACAGAAAAACACTCCCTCCCCAAAAAATGGTCTGCCCGGGGAACCATATCAGTGCATTCTTATCTATTTGGACCTGCTGAAACCAAATCCGAAGTCAGAATTGTAAAAGTGGCTGTCCGGCGGACCATACCAGTGTATCCTTACCAAATACATAAAGATACACTGGTACAGTCCGCCGGGTAGACCACTTTGAGGGGAGGAGGTGTTTTTTGAGGCCTGGGGGTGAAAACAAGCCAATCGGACAATTCTAACTTCGGATTCGGTTTCAGCGGGTCCAAATATATAAGGATACACTGGTATAGTCCACCGGACAGACCACTTTTTTTGTTTTGGGGATGTTTTTCGGGGTTAGGTGTGAAAAACGAGCCAATTTGACAATTCTGACTTCGAATTCGGATTCAGCAGGTCAAGATACATAAAGATACACTAGTATAGTCCGCCGGACAGACCACTTTCTTTTTGTTTTGGTGTTAGAGGTGAAAAACGAGCACAGTAGCGTGCAGAAATTGAGGTACAAGAAGCAATAATATATTTTTTTGTTAAATTTGAAAATTATTCTTTGTTTTCTGATTTCAAAAATATGATATATGATAGTCATATCTTTAACCATTTTCGAGTTATTTAACATTGAAAATCTTATTTAAGCTATTTATTATACGAAGGGAAATTACAATTATTAAAGTAGTCTATGAAAAGGAAAAGTATTCTGTTATTATATGAAACGCTGTCAGATTTAATGGGTCGCGTGCGCGTGACGTCACAATCTGAGACCTTAGGAAAACAAACAGAAATTCTTTAACTGTCAAATGGCAACTGATTGAACTTTTTGTAATATTATTGTTTCTATGTATATTATACATACAAAATGACAAGTTTTTGGTTTATTATTAATTGTGGAAGTGTGAAAATCCAAAACAATGCCGTTTTGATAAAATAACCTCAATTTACAACCAGAAGAAGTTAGAGGTTAAAAGACTGCAACTGATTTCAAACAATTAAAATAAATGATTTTACGAGAGTCTTCCAAGGATTTTATTAGTGGTACGTTGTTGCATATTAATGTAAGAATTTGGTTTTTAACGTGGGTTTATGTTGTAGGAAAAACAGCCGTATTACAAGACCATTACGATACATCCAGTTTAGGCATCCTCTCTTAAAAAGGAATCCAATTTAAAACCCATATGTGAAACTGAAAGTGCTTATAATATTAATAACTGCTGCTCACATAAGCAATAAACAATTCATGGTAAAGAAAATTAACATTTTATATTGGTTTGTCAGTATTTTTAATAATTATTTCTTGTTTAAATTTTAGTTGAGCGAAAGGTTGTGTGGAGCTGTGCCAAAAGAGAGAAAAGTGCAATGGTAGAAATTGTTTTAAATAAAGTACACTCCAAGAGGAAGCAGGCTTCATAAAGATATTTGATAAAGTAGGTGCATAAATTAAGAAAGGAAATTCAAAGTAAAGTGCATGATGCAATGTGCCCTTTCAAAGTATATCGTGTGGTGTTTAAAAACTCAGTGTTGAACTATTGAACACTGAAAAAGTTGAAAATTAAAACTCTGAAGTGGTCTACGGTTAGTGAACACATAAGCAAAGTCTGACTCGGCTTTGTTAGTGTTGAATTGTATAGCTATAAAAGCCCTTCGAGTTAAATGTTACTTATTGCTTAGATAGATATTACTATAAAGTATATAGATTATGTTATGTTAGGTACCTACATTACAATCATTTATTTTTGTTACAATATTAACCTCTCTTATAACTTTCTTGTCGATTCTTCTTAGAAGTACTAATGGACCTTGGACAATAAATAACTTATTTAGTAAAGATATTTTGTTTACTTTCAGTTACAAGCATGTACCTATCTACAAATTCGACGTAACTGACAATTTCAATTTACTACTAACAATATATAGTAGTAGAAGTGATAAATAAAACATAATAAAAAGAGTATATTTAATAAAATGATAATGAACAAACGAATTACATAAAATTATGAAAGACAATTAACAATATATGAAAAATAAAATTTTTATAGAAATTACAATAGATTGTATAGAATTGTATAGACGAGAAGAAATAATGCACGTCTTACTACATACTTCAAATAGTTTATAGCACATCAGTCTTCATTGCTTAATTTATATGGTGTCTTTTTCATAAAATTTACGGCAGTTAATACCTTGATCATAGCCATGTTTACTGCTAAAAAGGAAAATACTTCCTCTCTCAAGTAGTGGACATGTTTTGTCTAAACTAGCAACACATTCACAGTAAGTACTAAGAAACCGTCTGAATCTGGAGTCAATGGCTTTTTTTCATGATGCCACGACTTATCCTGAAAAATAAATTTGTACGTTAGCAATTATTTCTAAAGCAACATTTAATTAGGCAAGTGTATATGAAAAGAATGGTAAATCATTGATAACAATTCTTACCTTTGCAACAAGGTTTTAGTCTGTAAATTTCTTGCAGAGTACTTCTTTCACATAACCATAAACAGCTTTAAGACTTTTAAATGCCTTGAACTCATGCTTCTCTCTATACACTTCGCAGTATCCCTATGTGTACTATTTGGAAATACATCAATATTTACACTAAAGCATTTTTTTCTCAAAATATAAGGATTTAATTCCATGACAGCAGTATACCTAACCTCTACATCATGAGACAATTCTGCAAAATACGAACTAACCGTCATCCTGTCGAACAAAATTGAGCATATAAAAGTAATAAGAATAGCTGCAGATCTTAAATAATCCAACATTAAACTTTTAAATGGCACAAACACAGTAAAATTCACTTTAAAGAAAAACATTCAGTACGCGGATAATTCAATGACAGCTGTTTGTTTTTCCTAAGGTCTCAAAATCTGTGACGTCGGCGCACGCGACCCATAACAGAATACTTGTCAGTTTCATAGACTACTTTTATAATTGTAATTTCCCTTCGTATAATAAAGCTTAAATACGATTTTCAATGTTTAATAACTCGAAAACGGTTAAAGATAGAACTATTATATGTCACATTTTCTAAATCAAAAAAAAAAAAGAATAACTTAGAAATTCAACGGTACACAATTAAAAAAAATATTATTACTTCTTGCTCAATTTCTGCACGCCACTGTACTTCCATTAACTTATTAAGTGGGTTCAGTTACAGCCCTACAACTTTCGTCCGAAACTTTTTTTTCTATCTCCAATGATAACGATAATAAAGGGTGGCCTAAATATAATGAATAACCCTGTACATAGTAGTTAAATTTCTGTTCTGTTTTACTGTTATTGAAAAATTAATCGAGTTCTCTGAAAATTAATTTAAATGATATGGACAATGTCCTCCAAAATGACTATGTGACACATGTAGTTTCCGTCTCTTGGGCGATTGAATCACAATATGTCAAGAGAGATTTTTCTGCTCATCTTCTCCCGCACACCTTACCGACTATGCGCAGGAAGACCACCAGGGTGGAGAATTACTTCGAACGGGTTTTTTCGTTGTGTTTTGTTTTCCCGTGACAGTAACCAAAATTTCTTTAGTGTTTTTGGTGCGTGCCTTCTGCGTCAATTTTTAAAATATACATTAATTAGTTTTAAGCTCTTATGGGCAGCATAGTTTTAAGGCATTGTTGTTTTTAAATTCGCTTGGCAAATAGGAGTTACAACTCCCCACCTGAATTACCGTTCTTAGCCAAACCGGACCTTCTCCGCCCAATCTTACACCCTCTGCGGTGCTGCGCATCGTGGTTGCCAGGTTGGCTCCGGGTCAGGTGCCGACTAGGCGCACCTGTACTTTTAATTATAAATAAAGTTTTGTTGATTGATTGATTGATTGATTGATTGATTACCGACTATGCCCGGCCAAACTAACTTCTGTTATGGTGTGCTAAAATAGACATTTGTTGATAAGTTTTGAAAAGAGTTGTTGCTGATCAAATATAGTAGAAACATATGAAAACACTTTTCTTTGTTTTTTATCAATAATTTATTACAACTAGTTTCGACAACTTGGCGTGTCATTTTCAAACAGTAGTATCTGCGAATCAACCGTTTAAAAATGACACACAAGTTGTCGAAACTGCAATAACGTTTAGTTATAATAAATTAGTGATAAAAACAAAGAAAAATGTTTTCACAGGTTTCTACTATATTTGATCATACTACAGCAACAACTCTTTTCAAAACTTATCCGTTATTATGATATTATGTTATATATATATTGGGGTTTGGAAAATAATATATCTATAATAATTATTTAGAACTCATTTTATTAAATAATGTATATATTCGAAAATAAATAAAGTTTTTGATTAACATTTTGAATAATACATGTTATTTTTTAATTTAAAAAATTGTTGTTCTTTTTGTTTCTTGATTCCCCTTGGTTATTTGAAGTCCTTGAATCTTATATTTACTAGTAAGTGAACTGATCGCCACATTACTCCCCCGCTAAGAAAAAGAACAGTCAGTCATTTAATTCGTCAATAGCAAAACGAACTTTCTTAATCGACTGTGTAGTGACATCGCATTTGTCAGTTAGTAAATATGCTGGTTTAATCTTATCAATATTTACCGTGACGAGTTTAGTTCCTTTAGTAAAAGTAACCAACTTATCTGTACGGGACAAAACTTTATATGGTCCATCGTATAGAGGGGAGAAAGATTTTTTAAAACGTTCTTTCCGAGCGAAAACCAAACTGCAAGTCGAGATGTCTGAACTGACAAATGATTTGTAATTAACATGGTGAAAAGGTGGAATGTACGTTAAATTATTAAAAGAAATACGTAATTTAGTAATAAAGTAAGGAATATTCGGACAAGTATATGATTTAATAAAAAATTCACCAGGAAGTCGTAAAGTTTGACCAAAAACAAGTTCTGCGGAGGAACATTGCAAATCGTCCTTGGGGTTCGTCCTCAAAGCTAAAAGCACGATAGGAAGCTCATCTACCCAATGTGTCGTGGAAGCTTTAGCTCTTAAAGCAGTTTTAAGAGTCTTGTTAAATCTTTCTATCATGCCGTTGCTACTCGGGTGATATATTGGAACCTTTCAATATTTCTTCAGCCAAGCTTATCCACCATTCAAAATCAGATGTTTTAGCAATCTCATTGTTCTGTCAAATTATATGTTGTCTTAAAAAAATCGTTTCTAATTCCTTCCAATTTTTTTGTATATAGTCAGCTGTAATGAAGTGCCAGACATGCGGATATGCATCAGTTTTTCAGTAAGCCTCGCAGGTATTTGAATTTGACAAGTGGTCTTTTTATTAAATTTTAAACAATCTTTTAAAGCATTTGGTGAAAGTAAGAAAACCCTTTTGATGGACACTAAATAGAATCCTAGGAATTTGGAATTTTGAGTCATGGCGAGTTTATTCTTGTTACTATTTCTTAAGAATCCTAATTTAATAAGCTGCAGTAAAACTGCTTATGTGTTTTAACCTTTTATAATTGGTAATACATTTTTTTAATTCGACAGAAGTGAAATAACAAATTTTGTACATTAATTTCGCAACAGGTATGTAGTCCTCCATCGGGAGATGAGGGTAGAGGTAAAAGTTTTTATAAACCTGTAAGAGCCATCTTCTTTAAAATCTAGGAAAAAAGATAATAATTTTGATTTTTTTTAATTCTTGAAACGCTCCCACAGTCTAATGAAATTTTTAATGCAGTTTTTAGTCACATGTCTTTTGGGTTTCGATTATATTATTGATAAGGTAGACTAATGAAAGTTAGTTTATTCCTCTTAATTCACTGAAGAACAGCATGGACATTAGTTATTTTTGACTACTAATATGTGTAATCTTTAAATTTGCTAACTAGAGATTATGCACCTTCAATACCGTAGAGAGCCCTCCTTTAAGTGAGTCATGTGACCATTTGTACCCCTTGTGTATATTTAAATAGAATTTTAGTTGAGGTTGTTGTGTACTTAACATTCATTGCTATAAACTTCAACCCTCGTTATTCTCGGACTTCAAACCGAACTGTTTATTCCACTTAAAGTTTTTTGGTGCTCGTCAGAGGGCCTTAGTGTCAGTCCGAGCAAAACAGTTATTGTTCCATTCACGAAAAGGAGAAAACTAAATTTGAAAGCTACTATGCTGAATGGGAATTTTTCCCGTGAGGTTAAGTATCTAGGAGTAATCCTGGACCAACAACTTACCTGGTACTCGCATTTGGAAAGGACACGGCTATTTGGAAGTGCCGTAGGCTGTTTGATAAGACTTGAGGTCTGAAGCCAAAAATGATACATTGGTCCTACCTTTCAGTTGTCAGACCTACGCATCATATGTATGGTGGCCAAAAACAAGAGAAACTAGCACAAGTAAAGCTGGAGAAACTGCAACGCCTGTCTCGGGGTTGTAGGAGCAATGCGCTCCTGTCCGACAGCCAGTGGCGGCTCGTCAGGGGAGGCAGGGGAGGCTGAGCCTCCCTTTGGAAGAAGCAGCATATCTTCCAATCTTTCAAATTAATATATTTTACTTGTAGAAATGCACAAATTGTAATTATATTGCAAGTTCATTGTCTTTCAAAATATCAAGCCTCCTCTGCAGACAATATCACGAGCCGCCACTGCCTACAGCAGCTATGGGATTAATGATGGACTTACTTCCTCTGGACTTGTATGTAAGGAAGAAGGCAGTACGTAATGCCTTAAGGCTGCACTAGGCACTTAAATTCAGACCAGGCGACCTGGTTGGTCATTTAAGAATTTTGGAGTTAATACAATTTGAATCCATGACCAAACCCACTGACTCAATGCCAATCAAGCATGACTTTCACTTCCCATTTAATTGAAAACCATCAGGCGAGCAGAGTCGAAGTACTGCGGTTGGAGAAAGAGTCATTCATTACTATTAATATTATTAAAGCCCTTGCTGACGCCCCAACCATCTTCTAGTCAGAAATCTATGCTATAGATCTGTGTGCCCAGGAATGCCTTAAGAGAGGCATTCGAAGGGCAAGGATCTATATACTCTCAGATAGCCAGGCAGCACTTAAGGCTCTCAGGTCCTCCACCTTCCTAAGATTGCCTGGGAATGCAGACAATCCCTGAAATAAATGGCAAAAAACAACAAGACTACCGTGATGTGGGTTCCAGGGCACGAGGGAATAAAAGGAAATGAACTTGCTGACAGTCTCGCAAGAAAAGGGGCAGAAGCCTCATTTTTCGGACCCGAACCGTTCTGTGTCTTATCTTAAGGGACACATGAGGGAGGAGGTCCAAAAATAGGAAAAGGAACAAAAGAAGTCCTACTGAAGGAATACTCCAGGCCAAAGGACAAGCGAAACGACAAAGAATGCCACAAGGCTTCTCGAACTCGAAAAGTCCGACCTAAGGCTGATCACAGGCCTTCTAACTGGCCATTGCCCCTTGAAATATCATCTCAAGGCCATGGGCATGGCAGAAGATGACAGTTGCAGGCACTGTAAATCTGCAACTGAGACTGCGGAACATATACTTTGTGAATGCAAGTTACTAATCCGCATTAGGCTAAAGTACCTAGAACAGGCGGAATTAACGCCTTAAGACATAGGGAAATTAGCTCCCAGGAAAATCACAAGCTTTGTAAAAAGTCTTAGAATATTGGGCAAAAACTAGTTGTAGGGTAATTCGAAAAATATCTTGTAGGTCGAGGTGAAGAAAGGCCAACCCCAGGCACAATCTACAATCTACAAGTTCTTTATCTATTGCAGTTATAATTCCGTTTGCTTATGTTTTAACCCTGGCCATTGGATTTTGTTTGCGATCTCCCTGTCTTTATAAAACATATATGTACATTATTTCTCAACTTATATGGAACTGAATATTTCCGTATTTATGAAAACTTGCGATTTTAAGTAATAATAAGGATTTAATTGTTAGATTGTGACATTTAATTTTGTATCGAGTTATTTTAAAGTCAAGACTTGAAATAAGTATATTTCAATTAATAAAATAGGAAATTATTTTAAAAATACACGACCTAGTGTTTCAATACTAATCCTATAATATACATATGTGAACTTGTTTATTTGTCTGTTGATCTCTTCCCTCGCGATTTTAAAACTGATGCACCAATCTTGATGTAGTTTTCTGTAAACGTTAGATAGTTCTCCATAACAGGTTCTCATATATTGATTATCATACTGTAGCATCAAGGAAGCCCCGTCGGGGTTTTTTAATTTTTAAAGATTATTACGTTTCTCGATGAGGATCTTTCCATCATCACTTTTACGCAGTGTTAGTAATCAACCAATCAGAGAACTAAAAAGAGAAGATAGGTAGGAAGTTGACAGGGGCGCAACCTTCTCACCCGAGGAAAGTTATTTCTAATGTCAAATTGGAGGTCCGCTATTAATTAGGAATTTTCTTAATTAACGTATTAAATGGTAACTAAGTGTTTATATTATTTAGGGGCGTTTCTGCATATCGTAACTAATCAAGAGGAATGGCAAATATGGGCCTGCCTGTTGCCTCGTAGTTAGCATTAATTATCCCCACAATTCTTCAAAGGCAAAGATATTTCTTAGTTCGACCATTTCCTACTTATTTTACTTCTAGACTGTTTATCTAATTAGCGTGAAATCGGCACAAAACGAATAATTAGCATCAATAAAATTGCTGTTCCTGAACTGCGTACCGATTGCAAGACTAATAAGAAAAATATGGGATGGCTCTTTTAAATTATGATGGTTAGGTGCTCACGTTTTCTACGGCAATCACGTTCATAAAAGGCTTGATTAATATCTATCGACATAAAAGTCTTGTTTTAATGTTAACAGTAAATCTTCCACTCACATGATTTAATTGTTTGTGTTTGATGCATTAGAGTTCTAATGGGAAAAAAAGTGACTTAGGTTTTTATACAGTTAGTTGAAGTGTAACTGGAATAAGTATTATTTAAACTAAGGCACTAGCAGTTTACATAAAAGAATAGCTTTGTAAGTTCTAAAAAATAGATTTGCTCTTACAGGCATAACATTTATAAGAAAATCTGGCACAAAGTTTGCAGTTTTGCATTATGTAAAAATTAACACATGACACACCACATGTTCATTATTTGTGTAAGTAAAACTTTAGCTAAAAATGATTTTTGGGAATTCTAGTTCAATTTAGTAAACTTTAATATGAACAGAAATTATCTGCTGTACATTAATATGTGAAACAAAAAACGTAAATGATTGATCTACTGGTACATTAGATAATTATATGATTATAGCTCTGCTACCTACAAGTTGTTATCACCTATAATACACCTAGAGCATTGATAATACCGAGATAATTTTGTCATAGAGACTGCTGAAAGTGTGTTGCTTGACACGCTTGAAGCATTCTCTACGACAAAATTTTGAGTATTTATCAATGCTCGAGGTGTATTCGGTAAGATAATTTTTTACTCTCCATTCAAATCGTATTTTCTGATCGAATAAACTTCTAAAAACATTTTCCACATATCCTTTTTACTTTTAATGGTATTTTGGGTGCATTTTCTAATACAATTTGATTAATTGAATCGTTTACCAAACCTTTGTGACATTTTTATAAATTGATTTTCAATTTGACATTTGTTGAATTTTAATCTGACATTTAAACATATCATGTGTGCCTTGCCTGATAACACCACATGTAGTGGTGTTATCAGATATAATATCCCAAGGACGTTGTTAATACGAAATAATTTTATCACAGTTTCCGAAAGCACTTGCTTGGTAATATCCCGACGCCGTAGGCGGAGGGATATTACCTAAAAGCAACGTGCTTGAGGAAGTTGTCATAAAATTATGAGCTATTTATCAACGTTCGAGGGGTATTCGCATAGAAAAATTTTTGCAATCTATTTTATTTATTTGTTCAAAATTATTTATTAAAAACATAATTATCAAAAGAGCAATTTGTAAAATTAAATGTAGATTATGTATTATGTATTATTTGGTGTAGTTTCCTCCATTATTATATTCATTAAATCATTATTTGCAGTTCCAAATCGATTTATTTTTTCAATTAATTATTTTTTATTTATTTGCTTTTATCATGATTAGAGAATATTATTTAGGTATTATGCAAATCACAACTTACACACTTTTTATTTATTATGAAAATACCTACTTTCTGTATATTGTTGCCCTAATCTGGGCACGCTAATATACTAGTCAGGTAAATACTTTAAAACACTCATTATTGGAGAATCAATCAAAACAACTACTCTTCTAGCTAATACTGACGAAGTATTGAATTACATGATAGGATTCTTAGCATTTTAAAGAAAAAAATATACTGAAAATACTTAAATCATTTATTCAAATTTAATCATTCACACTTTTTTATTTAATATGAAATTATCTACTTTCTGTATATTGGTGCCTTAATCGGGTCACGCTAATATACTACTTAGGAAAACACTTTAAAACACTCATTATTGGAAAACCAATCAAAACAACTACTCTTCTAGCTAATACTGACGAACTATTGAATTACATGATAGGATTCCTGGCATTTTAAGGCAAAAATAAAATAAAATAAATAATAATAATCTAATCATGATAAAAGCAAATAAATAAAAAATAATTAATTGTAAAAATAAATCAAGAATAGGCTTGTAAATAATGAATGAATGTTTCTATACTCTACTGATGAGAACTAACGAGTTCGAAAAAACTTGTACAACTTTTCTAGAGTTGAAATAAATGTATGGTTTAGTAATTGTTGTGAATGACTGAATTTCAATAAATAATTTAAGTATTTTCAATGCATTTTTTTGCCTTAAAATGCCAGGAATCCTATCATGTAATTCAATAGTTCGTCAGTATTAGCTAGAAGAGTAGTTGTTTTGATTGGTTTTCCAATAATGAGTGTTTTAAAGTGTTTTCCTAAGTAGTATATTAGCGTGACCCGATTAAGGCACCAATATACAGAAAGTAGATAATTTCATATTAAATAAAAAAGTGTGAATGATTAAATTTGAATAAATGATTTAAGTATTTTCAGTATATTTTTTTCTTTAAAATGCTAAGAATCCTATCATGTAATTCAATACTTCGTCAGTATTAGCTAGAAGAGTAGTTGTTTTGATTGATTCTCCAATAATGAGTGTTTTAAAGTATTTACCTGACTAGTATATTAGCGTGCCCAGATTAGGGCAACAATATACAGAAAGTAGGTATTTTCATAATAAATAAAAAGTGTGTAAGTTGTGATTTGCATAATACCTAAATAATATTCTCTAATCCAAATCGATATTGTCAAAAAATAAATTTTAAATTATTGAACTGTCATTACTGTCAAACTGGATGACATAAGTGAAAAGATCCCTCAGAGATCTTTTCAGTGTAATTCTGTTCTGATTGGTTGTTTCAGCACACGTGATTAAAAATGGACGAATTTAATAGGATTGCTATTTGAGCTAAAAATTTTCGCTGTATTCTTTTACTGATTGGATGAATTTTGACACATAACATGAAATGCAATATTTTGATTGGTTATTAATCAATCAAAATTTAGTAAAAAATACTTGTTTTTCTTGTCAATATCATGGTAGTGTTTCTGACACCAATTATATTGTCGACTAACTGACTACCTCATTCACTGTCAGACTTCCGAAGTCCAATGATATACAGTGTGTTTCAGTTAACATTCCCACAGCCGACATTTCGGTAACTAACAGCCATTTGCACCGGTTTCATTTTAGGTGATGAATAACTAATCGAGGTTTAATTTTTAAACCAGGTTTAACTTGCGTCTTATTGCACCGTGCTTTATTGTTTGTGGTTTACTTAGTTAACTTGTGATTTTAGGGAATTTGGTATTCTGCTAACTTCTCTTTCAAAATTATAACCTTATTTTTGTCAACTATTGTCAAATATTTGTTCTCTTCAGAAAAAAATGTGAATCTGTGTGTGTACATTTTTAATACTAGTTATCTGTCTACAAGATCTTTATAAATCTGGAAAACCATAATAAAAATACAAGATCAAGATCCGATAATTTTTCATTAGTTTAAAAAGTTTTGCTTATAATACGGCCACAAAATGCAAGCATGTATTAGAAAATAAACAAACAAATAACGTAACGACTCAAGAAAAGGCAAATATTTATTAATAAAAATAAAAAATTAAAATATACTAAAAATTGAGGTTATGCACAACATCGACGACTGCGCAGGAATTGCGATTAAATTTAATCGCCTTTAAGGGTCCAACTTTGGAGGTTTAAGTTAACGTAAGTTTAAGGTAATTTAATCAAGGATTAAAGAACGATGCAAAGCAAATTTTAAATTTAACGGAGGTTTAAGTTTAATCCTCTATTAAACAATGCGGTGCAAGCGACCGTAAGAAATATATTTTTATTCTGTAAACGTTAATAGATTTCTATGGTTAATGCCTTCTTCAGGAAGTACAATTTACTATTATAACATTATCACCAGAGATGGCACTACAGTTTAAAAATATTTTTCGATCAAGGAAGGTTTGAAACATATTCGATTAAGAATTAAATTTTAAACAAAATTGTTCTTATACCAAAAAGTCAGATCTGCAGTAGTTTTTGAGTTATTTTAATTTTATTGTCTAACACTGAAGTGTTGTATTTTTTTTAATTGCTGTAACTTTTTTAATCTTGGTTTTCGGATATAGGTTCTTAACCTTTTTGCCTGCTATAAGAGAATTATTTACTGGTGGGAAAATCTTTTAATAGCACTTCCGGTTTTACCGGAGAAAATTGAGAAAATCAAATTCAAATTATTGAATAATTTGCAGTTGTTTATTTATTAACTGTCAGAAGTTTAATTTTCGTTTGCGTGTGACATTTTAAGGATACGTTTGTAAAATTTGTCCAAAATTTGGCCCACACCAATGTTGACAAAGTCAATATTTTATCAATTTATGGAAAATGCAAAAAATGCAAAAGCAGCCAAACGTATGTATCAATTACAATTTCCAAACAGACCACAACCCGGTTTAAGACTTTTTCTAATTTGTGTAACAACTTATTACAATATGGTAGTTTTAAAAAGTTGAAACGTGAAAGAATACGAACAGCAAGAACCCAGGAGAATACAAGCTTTAGTTTTACAAACCGTTAACAATAATCCCCACTCATCATTGCGACAAATAAGAGCCTCCACCAATGTATCACTATCGTCGCGCCAAAGAATCTTAAAAGAAAATAAGTACTTTCCATATAAACCACACTTATTACATCATTTACTGCCTACGGACTATGATCGTCACTTAACCTTTCTTAATGAGTTTTCTGTTCTTTATGAAGGAAATTGTAATTCCCTTAAAAATGTACTATGGAGTGACGAAAGTAAGTTTCACAGTAACGGCACAATTACAAAACATAACTGTAGATTGGAAAACAACCCAAGACGGATGACTCGAACATGAAACCAAACTGTGTTCAGCGTAAATGTAGGGTGTGGTTTTTTAAATGGTTATATTATAGGTCCGTTTCTATAGTACGAAAATTTAACTGGTGTGCGTTATTTAAGATTTTTAAAAAAATTTCCCCACAACAGAGCTGAAATTTGGTTGTTGTAAATTATTTAAATGACACGTTTCCAAAGCTCTGGATTGGCACCTTAGGACCGATTAGATGGCCTGCGCGTTCTTCTGAACTTTTTCTTGTGGGGATATTTGAAAAGTAAAGTATATCAAGAGCCAATAGTAGATATGGCAGATTTTATACAATAAAATCTACGCTTACGCTGGTGCAATTAATAGACATATATTATTAAGAAAATGTAACGAGGAATTGTTACAACGCTTTGATATGTGTATTCAAGCAAATGGAAGTAATTTCGAGCATCTATTTTAAATATTGTTGTCAAGATGTACTGTTAAAAAATAAAACCTTGTTTGTGCTATTAAAAAAAATGGAAGTGCTATTAAAAAAAATTTCCCACCAGTAAATAATTATCTTATAGCAGGCAAAAAAATTGCTGAGAACCTATACATCCGAAAATCAAGATTAAAAAAGTTACAACAATTAAAAAACATAACACTTAAAAATTAAACAATTAAATTTTTAATATATCAAAAACTAGTGCAGATCTGACTTTGGAATAAGAACAATTTTGTTTAAAATTTAATTCTTAATCGAATGGCATATGTTTCAAACCTTCCTTGATCGAAAAATATTTTTAAACTGCGTTGCCATCTCTGGTGATAATGTTATAATAGTAAATTGTACTTCCTGAAGAAGGCATTAACCATAGAAATCCATTACCGTTTACAGAATAAAAACATCTTTCTTAGTTTCCGAAATATCGGCTGTGGGAATGTTAACTGAAACACCCTGTATATCTTTTTCTTATTTTGTGGCTTTTAAGTTCTTTTTTTATTTTTCATTCGCCTCAATTGGCATAAAATATTTCTGTTTTACTTTATTTACTATCTCATTCACTGTTAGAAAATTCGATGATAGTAGTTTCTCTTAATCATTTTTTTTATCTTTCATGCGTTATATTTCATTTTTCATTCATTTTGTAGTCATCGAATTCTGAATAACTTTCAAAACATCAGTCTGC
This sequence comes from Rutpela maculata, assembly GCA_936432065.2. Taxonomy (NCBI): domain Eukaryota; kingdom Metazoa; phylum Arthropoda; class Insecta; order Coleoptera; family Cerambycidae; genus Rutpela; species Rutpela maculata. Next base: position 119,312,707 of record OW386291.2, read on the forward strand.
TCTTCCATCTGCTTCTTCATCCGTTTCTTCTAAATAATTATGAAAACTTAAGAAAGGAACGTCCGATGTCTTGAAGTTGGGTGAGAAAATAAGTATTAGCTAGAATTTTGAAAAAATCCATGTCATTACACATCTGTAAAAAAATGTGCGTGAAAATACATATTTTACTAATAGTGGAGTGCCTGGAGCGTTAAAAACATGAAAACCTCGGATTTCAGTTACAGTGAATGAAATTTAAAAATTCAAAATGGAATGTTTAGCTAATGATATATATAAAAAAGTTTACCTATTAAAAAATTGTGATCTTGATTTGAATAAAAAAAAATTGATAATTGCAATAATAGTACAGTACCTAGAAGTAAAAAATATGCAAAACTTAGGAATAATGTCATATTGAACGGATATCGTTAATTTTTGGCAGTATAATAGTAAATTCTTCACAGAAAAGTTTCTATATTGTGCGGGGGCTTGCTAATTTATAGGGGGGTGGATGTCACCCCCTCTCAGGGGGTGGCATTTAAAAATATATATATTTATTGGAGCTAAAGTAGAATCAAATTTTAAGAAGAAAAGGTTCTATGCAATTTTTCACATAAATTGGTAGTTTTTAAGTTATAACGACTTCAAAATTGCGATTTTAGCTTAAAAAAAAAGGAATTTTGAAACGGCTTTCGTCAAGTATCTCGAAAAGTATTACTTTATAGAAAAAATGTTACAGACCAATTATAGAAAGTACAAACTGAGAATTAATTATATCTTTTGTTTATTGATGTAGGATTAATAATTTTGGAGATATTTAAGTTTACATTTGGCATTCAAGTGTTGATAAGATAATTATTTATAGTGAGAGTTAAATATCTCAGAAACTGTGACACCTACGTCAAGGATGCTAATAGGTAGAATAATAGGTTATTAATTATGCTTTCAACTGTTTTTTTATTTGTCTCTGTAGCATAGAAAACAAAGAAGTTATGACCGAAGCAATGTGCGTCTACATATTTTTTTAATAACAACGTCGCCATTTTGTTACTGTAATTAGCCAGTAATTAAAAAAAAAAGAAATTTCAAACAATGTTTCTCATTAATACATAGCATGACGTAGATGCTCAAATTGTCTGGTTTGTATACACCACTTGCGTTAGAAAATACAGTTTAAACTGTAAAGGTATTTTCGATAAAACGCAATTATTTTTTTTTCTTTTCCAAATATCTCAATAAATATTAGTTTTATTGAAAAATGGGTAGAAACATAGATTTAATAGTTTCGGAGATATGAAAGTTTACAAATGGCGTCCGAACGTTCATAAGACGAAAAATGCAGTTTAAATGTTAAATATCTCAGAAATTGTGACGCATGCTAAGAAATGAAATTAAAGACAATTAATTGCGCTTTCAAATACCTTTTTTTAAAGCTAAAATCATAATTTTGAAGTCGTTATAACTTAAAAACTATCAATTTATGTGAAAAATTGCATAGAACCTTTTCTTCTTAAAATTTGATTCTGTTTCAGCTCCAATAAATATATATTTTTCAGTGCCACACCATGAGAGGGGGTGGCATCCACCCCCTATAAATTAGCAAGCCCCCGTACAATATAGAAACTTTTCTGTGAAGCATTTACTATTATACTGCCAAAAATGAACGACCACCAATATGACATTATTCCGAAGTTAAAACATCTAGTTACTGTACTACAATTCAAAGAGTATAATACATATTAGGCTGTAGAGTGTTTTTGTATAACGAAATTAAGTTAACGTATCTATTATATAAAGACAGTAATCGGGGAAAAGAAGTAAATTAAGGAAAATTAAATAAAAAAGAAAATTATTAATAAAATATCTGTTTATTTAAACAATTTACATTTTTGTCCATATCAAATATTCAAATATTTTCTTCGACTTCATTTATTTGAATGAAAGATGGAGTATTAAAACAACTATTTTCGCTGCACTGTAGACATGCTACACTACAATATAAGCCACTCTTCCGACATCCACAAGCAGCTCCACATCCCTTTTTGCAATTACAAAATAACATTTGTAATAGATTATCAGGAGCCGGCAATTGATTCATTGTTATTGGGATGAACATGTTATTGGAATACTTCCATCCCCAATTTTCAATATCTATGTCATTTCCTAGCCATATCTGGATTTGCAGGTACACTCTCTTTAGGTGATCAAATGCTGCATCAGTTGTAGGAGGTAATAACGACAAAAGAACACTTGTATTTTTGGCCGTTGCTTTTATGAAAGAATTGAACCACAACATATTCAAATCTTTAATTTTTGCAGAATTGTTATTGGCCATTTGCAACGATGTAATAACATGCCTCCATCAATGACGTAATGAACATTGTCTAGACTTTTTAAATTAATGGAAATTTCCGGGAATAACTCGTAAAAAGTTGATTTTTTTTTGTCTTTCGCAGTTCGCCATTTTCAAATAGAGCAAGCGGATTTGGTGCGAGTTCATAATTCATATAATTTTTAAGCTCTTCATCGTTTTTTTTTTTAAATACAAATACGTTGAAACAGCAGCAATGAATCAATAGGAATCACATCGTCATGGATTTTAATTTTGTTATTTTTCGCCAATAAAGGATTTATTATATCTTTCCTTGATAATTTCAATTCGCGAAAATTTTTTCCCTCTGTTTTCTACATTACATTTAAACCTTTTTCAAAAGCATCGTAACAATTTGTATCTTTATCTCCAGTAATTCCGGTATCAATGGACGCAACAGCAGGAAAAGGGCTGTGTTACTTGAAGAAGTCCACCAATCTTTTTACATCGACATCATCCCTTTCTATTCTAGCATCTGTCGAATCACTATGCTGATGACTTTTCTTGAATGATATATCACAAAAATGTTCTATGCCTTCAATAATATCCTGGCTATAACGGACAACTAACTTGATTTTTGCAATTAAAAATCTAGAACTACGTCCGTAAAGTAGAACATTGCAGCTGTCGCTGTCGTTCTCTTCACGTTTTACTACCTGTTTAAGGTCCCTACGACCCTTATTACACTCAGGTATATTTGAAAGATATTCTTCTATGTATATTTAGGTGAAATTCAACGTATACATAAAAAAATATTATTTAAAATAAAAGTATATGCTAAAATATTAATTTTTTATAGTTTTTTGTTCAAATAATGATAAAATCAAAAGCACAAAAAAATTTTTGGTAAACTTTGAAATTTATAGTATAAAAAACAAAATCCCACCTCGACCATATAAATTCATTCACTGTAACAGAAGTCCGAGGTCAAAACCCCCAGGCGCTCCACTATAAAAAAATATTGCATAATATACTGCTAAGCGTTTCGCCAACCAAGGTCAAATCATCGGTAGATTAAAGTAATAAATACAGCAATTGTACCTAACAAAATTTATTTTTAAAAACTGCGAAGAGTGTCATCTAGAATACTCGATAAACATAAACACACCACAGATAGTACACAACCCCCAAATCCAAAGCCAAGGCTGTCCGGAAGGGGGTTACACATTAGGAAAAACGCAGACATACATCCACACCCACCGGTGTTGTCAATACCGGGGCTGGGGGTCGAACCCAGAGCGCGGTAGCGAGTCGATCAGCGTATTCGCCACTCAATACGCCTTAACCGATTGAGCTACCGTACCGGTGATAATTGTATACAAATTTTAATACCCCGGCGACGAGTATAATGTTTCTATCTTTTAGTTTTCTTATTCCTTTTTCGTTTTCCCATTTTACTTTCTTTAATAATAATTTTAATTATTACAATAAATGGCCATTTCACTACTGTATATCTTCTATTAATTATTTTTTTCGATTTTGTTTTATAAATTTAAAATAGCCTCAATCGTATTGCATTTTCATTTTGAATAATTTGTCACGCTTCAATTGTCATCTCATGACTAAAACCAATAATTGCAGAAATTGACTAGTTATAATAGAGCAAAAATACACCATACTTATTTTACAACCTTACGTATCTTTCCATGATTAATTATGAAAATAAACTACCTGCATAGTTGATATTTGTGTCAGTCACATCTTTAAAAATTTATAGTACATCACCAAAAAACTACTGATTAGTAATAATTGATCTTCTGAACAATATATACGAAGCTTTCTCCATTTATTTGTGAGCATACGAAAGCTATATATATTTTATAAAAACAAAGTTTTGGAACATATACATATATATTGAAGAAGAAAATATTGAAGTTGTACGTTAATTAATGATGAAAGTATTTATTTTTACCAATTAAAAGTAGATTGCGCCAAGAATTCACTGGTATTTTCAAGAATTTCTGTGTTATTGAGGAACTAATATAATATTGCAAGTGTCAATTACCGATTTGTTTCTTTAACTTAGCATGTGTATGACACTATGATAGCATAGCAATTTTTTCATTAGTGGCATTTAATAGTGTGCAGTTTTATTTTTATTAGTCTAGTTATTTAACCATATAACTTTAATCAACAAAGAAATAATTTAAACAATAATTATTCGAATTCGTTTTTAAAAATTACCATAATTTTACCATCATATAGAGGAAAGTTAGTACCATGGGAGAACTGGGATAGTGACTTTTTATACCGATTAGTTGGTAGTTTGATATTGTGTGTCATATAGGTTATGTATATTTGTGAGAGAAGAAAATAAGCTGCCATATTTTGCCCGTGTTTGTGTACATCAAATCTCAGGTAATTTTAATTGTTTTATGTACTGAAAAGTAACTTTTTTTTTTCAAATTATCCAATTCATTGCTTTGGGGGTGCAAGTGTTGCTTACATGTAACGGCCGACGTTTTAGCTATTAAATGTTGGAGTTATTTCATGATTCACATTCACCTAAAAATAAATCTGGTCACTTTTAATGTCACCGAGCAGTGAGGTAGAGTTGGGACGTTATTTTAAGGGACAGTTGGCTCATCCTGTGTCTTCCCCATTCCATGTATGAATTAATTGTTTTGTATTATTCGGATCGCTTTTAGGTATGCCGTTACGCTACAAGAAAAAAAAATCAATCCTGTCGTTCAAGAAGCCGTTACAGAATGCGAAAATAATGGCGGCTTATGATACCAACCATACGCACTCGAAAGATGGTCGAATTTCCACGTAAATATTTTTGCAATATTAGCGATTTGCCTTAGCAAAAATTTTTATCGTTTGTTGCAATATTTTCGTTTTTCTTCTTAGCATTTATCAGATTTTTCAATTAATTTTATTTCTTCTCGTTGTTTGTTATTTTTTGCAACAATTAAATATTTTTCCATATCTTTGTGAATATTTAATTACCTGTCCCAAATCTCCAAATCGCTAGTCCGAATTTTCTCTCGTAAAAGGAAGATTTGGGACAAATAAATGACACTAGAAAATATTTTTCCATGCCGCTATTTACCCAGTAAATTTAACTAATATTTGCAAGAACTGGTCCAATATATGAAAGTATATTACTGTGTTTTTAATTTTTTTTAATTTTCAAAAGTAAAAGTTTTCAAAATTATTTTGTGGAAATTGTCCCAACTCTCCCACATCTTCCTTACCAAATTATCAAATTACTTTATAATTTAAGTCACCAGTAATGCCTAATATTCACGTCTCTTAAAATAGACTTCCGTTTGTAAAAAACGAGATTAATAAATCACTGAGACAAAAAGCAGCTCTGTTTCTCTTGATATTCGTGAAAATTAGACCGAAAAATTAATTTCAAATTTAATTTATTTAATTACGTCCAGGTCATAGCCTCGCTCTCAATAATTTCATTTATAGTAATGGCAAGTGATATTGTGGAGGGGCCAGCGGGCAGTGTCGGTTTTTGATATAAATTGCCCCTTTTGCGCCCCCTCGGAATGGGAACAATTTGTCTTGTATTATAATCTCTATGCTTGCTATCAGTTTATGGGCACTAACCAATAAGATGAAAGGCAAAGGCACCCCGCAGAGTAGCTCCCCTAAACCCGGACCTAGTCAGAAAACCGGCCCTGCCAGCGGGGTAAGACGGGTCACCGATAAAGCGGATAAAGCAGACAAAGCCTACCGCTGTTATCCCTGCCCTTTTGTTCTACTATATGTATTTCCTCAACTCTAACTACGAAAAATGTCTCAAGCTAAATGAGAGAGGGATCAAAGATATATGGTCAGATGGTCAGAGCCAAAGAGAGCTCGCTTCATATCGAGATTTGATAATTTACACAAGAGTATCAGTACTCTTGTGTAACCTTTCTTTTAAAATACAGATAACCCGTTTAAATCATAAAGGAGTATTTAAAATTACTTTTAAGAACCCTGACCACATCTTTAGCTTGATTTGTATCTATAAGGACATTTTAGTATTGTCCTCTTTTCCAAATAGAGTATAAATAAAAGATAACAATAGATTAATAGGTCAGAATGTCACAGATTGAAAAAGAAACGCTTCTCTAACAAATCTGCATGGCATTCCATGAATTAATAAAAAAGCATCCGTGCTTTTTAAACTAAACTTATAAACAACAACAAAGACTTTTTCGTAAACCTCTTTTGTATCACGCACGAACGCCCATGGTCAACCGCCACTGATAACTTATCGATAACGTTTTCATAGACATAACTGCAATGCCACGTTATCAATTCATTAATCATCATTCTATTAATATTACTAATAAACAAGTGTCACAATCCTAACCGAAATTTTAACGAATAAAGTTAAATTTTAAAATTTAATGAATGAATTACGTTTTTCATGTTATCGCAGATCCATTGATGAATTTTCAGTTTTAAAAATTCTACCTTTAAATCGTAATAGGTGTGTAATAGGAACGTCACATTTTTAATTTTTATACAGAAATATCTATATTATTGTTAGGTACAGAATTTGAATTTCAAATGTGTAGAGAAATTAAATTTAGACAACAAACATGTATATCTTAAAAATTTACCACTATAGGTTCCAGACATTTGCTGGACAAAACGGGATAAAACAAAATAATCGTTTATTTATTTCATTTAAAGGTACAACTGCCCAGACAGAATAATCCAACTAAAGGGCAGGAAGATACAAATGATAAAAATAACAATATATCTCTATACTATATAAAGACAATCTCAAATACAATCCTATTATACAACTTAATTACCTAAAATGCATTCCTTAATGTTACAAATACTATAGTCAAAAAGATCTAAGTCCTCCTGATATTGGATAAACTGTGAGCACATAGAATAAATAGGTGAGAATTTTAATAAATTGGTTGGAAAAGTCGGTAAATAAAATAAAGAATACGATCGAATTTGAAAAGGTATATTGAAAAGTATATTGAAGTAAATTTCGTTTAATAAGTCAGGACCGTCAATTTTGTTGGTTAAAATTTATGTAAAAAGAGTACAGCAAAGTATACTCATCGTAACGCTAGTTCATTTAAGTTAAAGCTAGTCAACAATTCATATTGCAGTGTACCAACAGCTGGATAAACACCATCAAACTTACAAAAAAAGGTATTTAGCATGCTTCCTCTGAACTTTTTTTGGTTAGAAATATGAGTTCCACAGTTTGGGATCCAGACAGCTGAAGCGTATTCTAGTTTAGACCTGACAAAGGCATTAAACAGCAAAGTAATTTTTTAAATGAATATAATAAATTTGTCTCAGGATCTCTTAAATTAACTGGTAATTGATTCATGTTTAAAATTAGCAAAAATTAACTTTTTAAATTGTCAAAACTCCAAACAAAACTGTCTTATTTTATTTGCTTTAAGTCAGGTCAATTTTGACCTGGTCAGATGTGACCCAAGTGAACTAATCCTCATGCAAATAAAAGACTACTATAATTGACATTTAGACAATAGGAGGCATGATCATAATAATCAAACATTAGGGCCATTAAACTAGCCCAAAATAGAGTAACTAACTAACTAATTAACTAACAAAATATCTTCTTATGAGTACGTGTTGAATCACACGTATTTCAACTTCTTTTAATTTTGCTCCTAGATTTTTAATTTTCTATTAATATTCTATGTGACAATGGTCAATTTAGAGAAAGTTACAGATAAATACAATGGAACACTTATCATAGCATACCAAATTTTATTAAGAATTTAATCATTATTTTAACTTGAAGGAACTATCAACTATGTCATCGGTAACAGTTTTATAGGCTGCTGTAACTAGCTGACACCCACTGCTGTACAGAAGTATGCTCAATTCGAGACAACTGAGTAAATAAGTACAAGTATTCACAATATAACACTATATAAACATAAAATACGATTAAAGTATTTTGTGTGTGGTCGCAGTTATACCGTGTGTGTAGCGGAGCGCTAGGCATAGGGAATAAAATTACACCATCGCGCGTGCCAGCTGGCTGAAATGAAATAGCAGAGCTGGGATGCTCCGCTGGACGGAGGAATTTACGGCAGCTGTGTTGTCATATCTATCGCGATACGTGAATGTACATGCCTAATGGGAAATTACACGCACGGTATTAGTACAAAATGTTTATTTAAGATACAAGTTAGTAAAATGAACAAAAAAAAACAGTTAAAAAAATTATTTTTTTAACTACTAATCGCAATAACAAACAAGCTAAAAACGTACTCTTCGCCTGTTCACTCAACTTTTTATATAATTGTTACACATTCTATAGGATACTCTTCGCAGTTGTTTGTAAATAATGTTAGTTTTAGATATTTTGAATTTTATAGTACAAACTTAGTTGGTAAAAGAGTGTAAAATAAAGTAAAAATAAAAAAAAACTATACCATACCCCATTTGGGTTTCGAACCCTGGACCCTTGGATTCCGAGTCACCAACAACAACAACAACAAGCATTTATTAATGTTACAGGATACAATATGCGCCATTCCGGAGTCCGGTCCGGAGCCAGCCAGAAGCGAACATCGCCGAGGTGGGTGTGAGGCTGGGCGGGGAGGGTCCGGTTTGACGGTGACGAAAATTATTTGGTGAGTTAAAACTCCGAGTCAAAAGCGTAAGAACTACACCACCACTTAACACGTAAAAAAACGTACATTTTTACATTATAAGAGACGAGCTAAAATCATATTTCCACGGTTGTATATTACATTATGAAATGTATATTTGTAAAATATATAAATATTTATATAATAAAATAAAATATAATTTCACCAGATTTCTATTCAATTACAAAAATATAAAAACAAAGTATTTTTTTTTCAAATTTAAATCATTAATAACATTTTTATTTACTGATCTATTTTGTTCAAAAACCATAGGGTTCTCCCTCTAGCTAATACTAACTTACTGTCCAAATCAGTACAATCGGATTTTTCTTTCTTGAGTTATCGTGCTTACAAGAAACGTGACTGACGGACGGACAGACGGACATTTTGAAAGTTGTTCAGAATTCGTTCACTAACACAATGATATGAAATTTTTTTGTCTGCGAGCTATATTTATGGTTTTAGAAATGTGCGGATCAAATGCAATACTCTTCGTTTTCGTATTTGCAAAGAGTATAATAAGTTATTGTAGTCCAGTCAACGGAGCGTTGAAAGGACCAAAATCTCTAATTTAAGTGCTAATAAATGGATTTTGATGAAACCTTGTGCAATGTGTTTATAATGACGTTAATAAAGAAGTTGAAAAATAGATTAGAGTAGAAAAAGATCGGAAGGTTACGGGTTCCGTAACTTATAGAATTAGTTCAAAAATGAAAAAAAATAAACAAATTTACCTTTTTCGGCCCCAAAAGATGTTTTTGCTCTTGTGAATTTTTTCGAAAAATGCATATTTTTCGAGATATGGCCACTCGAAAATTTCTAAAAGTGGGGGAGGGGAAACGTAAGAGTTGAAAAAAAAAATCTGAAAAAATTCAGGTGAATGTATCATCGAAATACAAGACTTTTTTATTTGCAAATTTTCTGTAAAGTGCGTTTTCACCGAGTTTTTCCGGAAGAACATAAAAAACTACCACTTTCTTTGAAATGTAATGTAAAAATTTGAAAGACGTATGCATTGTGATCTTCTAAACATTTTTTGTTTCTTGGATTTTTTTTTATAACTTGCTAATTTTCCGAGTTACAGGCAGTCTTTCACGATAAGTAAAAATTGCGGAAAAAAATTTTTTTAAAGAAAATTTTTTCACATTTTCAATTCAATTTAAAAATTATATTGAACCTTTCATATTGAACCTTTCATATTTTTTATAATAATATATATAAATCACGCTAATTACTTCCACATCCAGTGGAAGTATAGTAACGACAAAAAAATTTTTAAAAATTTTTATTGTCCAAATAGGCTTAAAATGTCATGAAACGTCGAGATTTTAAGTTTGAGCGAAAAAAAAATTTCTGTCTGTCTGTCGGTCTGTCTGTCTGTAACTTTTTTTTTGTGTGCACGTTTACTCTGGAACCGTTTGAGATATTGACTTGAAATTTGGTACACGTATGTACTTTAACGGGATATAGAACTAGATTATATTTTCATCTTGTTCCGTCGAAGGGTTGGGGGGTAAATTGGGGTAAATTTGGGGTAAATAGGTAAATCAAGTAGGTAAGAGTCCATAAAATTGATATTTAGTATGTACAAGAGAAGCTAAGGTCTCAAAAAAAAAATTGGCAGTAGCCACCCCCATTACCACCCCCACCCCATTATTAAAGGGGATGAAAAAAATTGCGATTTAGTGTGTGTATAAGAACCAGAAACCTTAAAATATTTTTTTACTTCATCCACCCCCACTACCACCCCCTATTACCACCCCCACCCCACTACCGATGTGGGGTATCGTTTTATGGGTTTTTGGGGTAGAGGATTTCAAATTTTATATTATTAAAGTTCCATAAATAATTATTTCCACATACAAAATTGTTTCGTTGTGAGTGACTTGGATAGAAAATCTGGATGTGGAAGTAGTGATTCCTTGGGCAGCGGTTTTTTTCGAATTGTCATGTATTTTTTAATGTGCAAAAAATGTAGTACATTATTTATCGTGAAAAACTGCCTGTAACTCGGAAAATTTGCAAGTTACAAAAGAATTCCAAGAGACAAAAAATGTCAATACACACATACGTTTGACTTTTTCCAATTTTCAAATTACACATTTTTATAGCGCTACAATTTTAAAGAAAGTTTTTCATGTTTCTTCCGGAAAAACTCGGTGAAAACGCACTTTATAGAAAAGTTGCAAATAAAAAAAGTCTCGTATTTCGATAATACATTCACCTGAATTTTTTCAGATTTTCTTTTCAACTTTTACATTACCCCCCCCCCCCACTTTTAGGAATTTTCGAGTGGCCATATCTCTAAAAATATGCATTTTTCGAAAAAATTCACAAGAGCAAAAACACTTTACTTTGGACCAAAAAGGTAAACGTATTGTTTTTTTTTATTTTTGACCTAATTCTACAACCAGTCATCAAAATCCATCCATTTGACTCAAATTAGAAGTGCCTCCCCCTCCCCTCGTTGACTGAACTATTGTTGCATGTCGTAAACTTAGCATTATTATGTAAACCCTATATTAGTGTGACTTTTTGATTTCGCCACTGCGTGGCAGCACTATTGTCTGTTTGTCAAAAAGTGTAACAAAAAAATATCGTGCTTTTTGTAAGGTACCAAATAAAGTTAAGTCGGTAAAAGCAAAATCACATTTTATGCTGCGAATAATCCATATAAAACAAAGAAAAATTTTAAAAATTTTATAGCATCCTTCACGTTTTTAAAGAATTACCATCTATAATGAATTACTCTTCCTCATTATCAGATAGAGTATAGTTGAGATTAAGCACACAGATATATGAAAAGGTTCGAAAGAACTGTACGTAGATTATGGACTAGTAGACAATAACGAAAACGACAATATTAATGATATAGTATTATAGTATGACTCTCTAAAATGTTATAAATATAATTTCAATGTAATTTTACCGACTATTATTGATTTTATCGTAAAACGAATATGCTTAAAATCAGACTGGATTTAAAATAAGGTATTTTTCCGGATATCTCGTGCGTAATAGCGTAATAACCTCTATAACAGCCAATAACAGGGGCATTTTACATTTCATAGTACCTAGCTACGTTGCCACATTTCTAAAAAAGAATGTGCACTACTGCACTGTCTGAAATAAATTTTAATATTAATTTTTAACACTGTTTCACATACCCAGCAAATAAATATTTTATATATTTTTAAGGCTGATTGATAACTTGCTAATGCAGAACTGTAATATTACAGTGGATTCCGTATAGCAGTGCTGAATATCTTACATTATTTATCGAAATATGGCAACATAGCAATCGTTTCTCTGTTCAAGCACAAATTAGAATCTGGTTATAACACTATTACGTCATAACCATTAGAATAGCCCGAAAATTGGCGGCAATATCTAACCGTTTAAACACAGTTTAAACCTCATGATTTTTTTTCACTATAAGACTATTTAAAAAATAAAATAAAAAATACGGGTCAACTGTTTTTAGGTGTGGATGTTATTAAAGTTATTAAACAAAAATTGTATACTTGCCCATTATATCAGTTTTATTATTAAATGTTTGTGTTTACTAAAACTAACACGAAACGAATGAAAGTTGCAGTCGGGCGCTGCCAAATGCCTATTAAAAAAAATTAATTTAAAATAATATTAAATTTAATTTTTATATAATACGGAAATATGAGAACTAAAGTACTAATTTTAAATGTGCTTTAAACATTTCAACTTAACAATAAGAAGTCGTAATTGCTATTTTTAACAACATATTCCCAACATTGAATGGCTCGTAAATATACTACAACCTAAAGCTAAAATCTGCTAATTATAAACTTTGATTTGATATATTATTATAAACGTAGCCGAAAGGTAATATAAACGTTATCATTTTAAATATTTACAACATATTGTTAAATCATATTAGATGTAATCAAAACAAATACAAAAAAGCGAACTGCAAAAATTTTAAAACGTATATATCCTCTTGTCCTGGATTAATTGCGGTTGAGAAACTTCCCACGTATGATTCTGCCTTTGTTATTATATCTCCTGTCTGAAATTCTATAAATTCTTGATTCTTTCCTGAAGTGAAATAATGGATGTCTTAACACGATAACAAATTATTATAGCCATAGGAGTTGTGTCGAACTAAATAGGAAAATGTACGTAACTTATTACTCCATTTATATGTAAAATGGGTAATTATTGCTAATGTTTTATGTAGCTGACAGAAATATAGTACCTTTGTTTGTGTCTTGCATTACCCACACTAGATAACAGGATAACGACGGAAAGCTTATGAAAATAAGTCATGAAATCGTTTCACATCGTCAGTAAAAGGCATTTAGTTGGACTTTCCTGGTTGTGTTGTGACCGTTGCAAATTTGACAGATTGAATTATAAATTAAAAGTCTCCATCTGTTGCTGGTACAAATGAAAACTACAACTTGCCGACTCTAATAGTATAGTTGAAGTAGTGTTAGAGGTGGAACTAATTGCAAGAAAAATTAATCTTATTGTAACTGATAGGTAACACGCTCCTAATCAACATACTAAAAATATACATCCATACTGTCGCGCAAAATGCGTTTAGTTGCCCTCCATCTTGAAAAAACACAAATAAATGTAAAAAAAATCATCAGTAATTAGGTAAACGAATTTTGATTTTCTTTATTATCTGTTTGAGTGAAGAAATCAGAAATCATCATAAGGGAAATGGAATAAGAAACCTGCCTTTTGTGTTCCAATGTGCTTTGTGACGATGCTCCCTGTGTCACATTAACAGCTAAAGGCTTGACAGGAATTATCAACGCGAGCAAAGAAAGAGATGATAAAATCCATGAACTTTTCAATCCTATGCCTACTGGTGCTGTTAAAGTACATACAGAATGTCGACGTGCATACATCAATCCTATTAAAATTAAAAGTAATATAAAACTGAAAACATCGCAAGAAGATATTCCTTCGACCAACTCGAGAACACTACGAGGAAGTATTGGATCGTTCAACTTCAAAGACAATTGTTTGTTTTGTAGCCAGATTATTATGGATTATGAAAAGCGTAAAAAAAATGGCAGTCATTCCTGTGCGTACTTTCCAGTTTCGCAAGACAATTTTGAAACTATGCAGTACTAGAAGTGATATATGGAGAGCAAATGTACACGCGAGAATGCTTTCAGTCATAGATTTACCTGCTGCAGAAGCTCGATTATCACCAAGTGTGCAGTGTCAATTTTAGGTGCGGCAAATCCATTCCTGTGAAGTATACTCTTGAAGTTAGTGGAGGATTGCCCACATCAGTAGGCCGCCCGGTTGACAATGATAGTTCAGATGCATTTGTAAAGACATGTGAGTGGTTACAAGAAAACTGTGAAGAGCTAATATCTGTCAGTGACTTAGTGGAAAAAATGCGTGTTTTTTTACCAAAAGAAAGTGAGCCTTACACTTTTAGACATTTGAAAAAAAGAATGCAAGACTGGTTTGGAGACAACATCATAGTATCAGGCACAAATGAGAAATGTAACATGATAACATTTGGAAAAACTGTATCAAACATAATCTTGAACTATCACAAACAAAAAAGATTCGATGACACTATGGGGTTGGCAGTTGGTTGATGGATAATTTCAGCCAATATTTACTGACTTGAATCCAGCACCGGACAAACTCTTAAATATGATTAAATGTGCCTGCCAAACTACAGTTGAAGAACCATGTGACATCATGAAATGTACATGTCGCCGATATGGACTCCCATGTTCGGTAGTTCGTAAAAACTGTTGTGGAAAAGACTGTACAAACACAGGAGACAGTTTTGATTCAGATGAAGATGAATAATGATTTGATTTTAATGAAATAAATGTGATTTTGTTATAAAAAAAATATTGTATAATTTTTTCAAATTTTAGATTGTATTTAATGTGAAATTTCAACTTTAAATAATTAAAATTTTAATTATTTTTCTTAATATAACATTTTTTTTTAATTGTGAGCGAAATTAAAGCTACTTACGATTTTTAAACCGCTTAGATTAATAAAAAGATGTTTTTCAACACTGCAAAAACTTTCAGTTTTTCGGCCACCATTTTGTTATTTAAAAACCAATATCATATTCTTTTTCAGCACGAAATTTCCTGTAATTTGATACTACACATGATTTTTTATGATTTTTTAAAACTTGTTTCATGTTTTCAAGATGGCGGCCAAAAAAACGCATTTTGCGCAACAGTACGCATGTATAGTTTTAGTAGGTTGATTAAGAGCGTGTTACCTATAATTTACAACAAGAATCGTCTTTGTTGCAATTAGTTCCACCTCAAGGTGTTTTTTCGCTTATTTCTATTATACTATAACTGTCACGACATAATAGGACGAACTGTAGATTAGGTTAATGACTGAAAGTTATTTAAATAATTGTTTTAACACTATAACCTAAAATGGTATTTTTGACAACTTTTAAGATTCAAAAATAGTCGCACAATCTGTTTGGACATTTAACTACTGAACCAAATTTTTCAGAATATGTAGACTTTGATACGTATCATAACATACTAAAAGTCCCGAAGAATTTGAATTGAGCGTTAGCCGCCATACTAAAAAAATGGCGTGCTCGTGCAGGCTGAGAAAATATTCTTTCCTAGCCTTATTTATCGACCGATTTTAATATTCTGAAAAAGTTATTGTAACCAGAGAATGTAGCTTACATATATATCTTACATATTTTATTAAACTGTGTCTGTGTCATAAAAAACTAACTTAAAATGAAAAATGTTATTTTAGAAATTTCTACTTATGTAATTAAAAAGAAAAATGTGGTAATTCAATAACGGGGTACTTTATAGTTACTTTAAACGAGGTAGTAGATTTTTTTTTATCTTGTATGTATTGTAGAGAGTATGTAGAATCCAAGTTTTAGACCTCTAAACCCTTGGCAAATTTTTGTGTGGACGAAAAAACCACGAATTTTTGTCACTTTTTTCAGTTTGTGGCCTATAACTTAAAAACAATGCATCCAATCGAATAGTCATCTATTATCAAAATTAAAGAGCATTAAATTTCGCTTCGAATGCAAAATTGAAATTTCACCGTCGATCCGACTGCGCCGGTCATGTGCGTCCCTTGTCCCTCGTTTCAGTTATGCAATTGACTCGTGAAAATGGTTTCGTGTACATGCAAAAAAGGTTGCACTGCAGCATGCAGCTATCGGAAATCAGGCCTGAACTGCTGTTTGACCTGTAAACACTGCTCTGGCCTCTCATGTCAGAACGCTCCTGATATTGAGTCGGATGATGATGAAGACGACGACGAAGATTGCTTCGAGCTTGAGGAAATTGGTGGTGCTGCTGCAATGGATCAGAAAAATAGGATGCAGTACGAGGAGATTAGTCAGCCCCAATCCAAACGGATTCGACTACTATAACCACTACACGCAAATAATGCGTTTTTTCCAAAACTCATGTTTACTTCATTTCAGTTTTTACATCTTGTATTGTTCTTACACTTTGCATTTGTTTCATTTTTTTACTCTTTGTTGTATTACTACTATCGGGCAAATTTTTATTGAAAATGAAATGAAATGATATGAAATTTCAACTTTGAAAATTGGTTAACTAGTTTATTTATTATTATCAACAAAAATTTTAACATTCAGTCATTAATAACGCAGGCCCACAAAAAAAAGTTATTTGAACTGGACATCTGAATATAATTTTCTATAGTATTTTTTCCTGCTTATTACGAATCTGAAGTCAGAATGGAGAGTTAATGCGCATATTACAGAGAAAAACACGAAAAACTGTCAAAAAATGCTTTTTTATGGTTTTTTGGTAGTAAACTATGCATGTGGTGTGGTCGGCTTGGCCGCATGTATTTTTCTTATGTTTTTCTACCCCACTGACCTCGAATCTATTGTTAGAACCCAGGGCTAATTGCCGAAATGTTTAGGAAAATAAAAAAAATCGTAAAAAATCGAGTCTTTCACGGATACTATGTTTTTTATGGATATCACGTTTTTGAATACATAGCGTGTTACGATGCCCTGCGTACGTACACCTTTTTTGAGTAATTTTTCTCGGGATCACAAATGTTGAGTCAAATTTGATAGTGATGAAAATACTGAGAAAAATCAAAAAAACTGTCAAAAATCGGGTTTTTTCATGAACGCATAGCGTGTTCCAATGGTTTGCATATACCTTTATCGAGTAATTTTTTCCGCTGATCACGAATCTGGAGTAAAATTTTGGGGTCAGTGATAAAAACACTGAGAAAAATCAAAAAAACTGTCAAAAATCTGTTTTTTTCAGGATACCCAATCGTTGTGCGTGATATATAGTATTTCAATTTTATATGGGTTTTCGTTTTCGAACGCGCTTATCTTCAAATGATCTGTTCTTCGTCGTTTTGTTCCTTTCTGTTTTACTTCTTTTTGTAGCATCAAGCAGTAATCTGCTAACAGAGTTAGTAAATGGATAGAGGACCACGGCCTGTCATTAGCCCCGGAGAAGTCAGAGGCGATCCTGCTAAAATGACACAGGATCAAAGGCAATATGACGGTCAACATTAACGATCGAGAGATCGGATGTACCAAACACACTAGATACCTTGGAATCGAAATTGTGCAGGGCACTTTCGGGGAGCACGTAAAAAGGAGTATCGAAAAAGCGGAAAGAAGGGTCGCAGCGCTAACCAGGCTGATGCCCAACATCGGAGGATCGAGTGCCCGGAGAAGGCACATGCTCTACGGAGTGGTACAATCGACTATCCTGTACGGGGCGCCGGTCTGGTATACTGTACTAAGGATCGGTAGGTATAGGATGATGCTGGAGAGAGCTCAACGGAAAATGCTCCTTAGAGTGGTAGGGGCCTACAAAACGGTGACCGCACGTGCGGTTCACGTGATTGCAGGAGTACCACCAATCGACCTCCTGGTCCTGGAAAGGAGGAGGCTACACGAGTCGGGAGAGGGCCATATAACCTTGAGGAAAAAAGCCGAAAGGGAAGAAAGTATAAGAAACTGGCAGCTAAGATGGGAACAGGAGGACAGAGTGGCGAGTTGGACAAAGACCTTAATTCCCGACATAAAAGAATGGTTGAAGTGCGAGCATAGGAACCCAGAATACTATTTGACCCAAGTACTAACAGGACATGGGTCTTTTAGGAAATTCACCCATCGCATAAGAAAAGCGAGGGACGAATACTGTATTTACTGCGGACAGGAAAATGGTGAAACACACCGTGTTCAGCTGCCCTAGATGGGATAGGGAGAGAAACAGGATGTACATGGAAGTGGGCGCTCCCATAAGCGAAGAGAATATGGTAGCCGAGATGACACGTAGCCCAGAAAAGTGGAAGACTATCCACGATTTCGTTAAAGTAATTATGAAGCAAAAAGAAGAAGAAGAAAGAGAATTCTAGATTAACAATCCGGAATAAACCGACAGCAATTGAAAGGAAAGGATAAAAACAGATGAAAAAAGGAGGAAATACCACCGTACTTGAGTATGTCAGAAATGACGGTTCCAAGACACGGAACAAGTAGGGAGGGGTTTTAGCTCGGTTAAAGTCCAGCACTACCCGCCGCGATAGACACTAAGTGGCGGGTGTCATGATGATTTCCCCTCTAAAAGAAAAAAAAAAAGTAATCTGCTAACATGTTGACATCCCATTTACCCTAAAATCGACGTTCAAAGTCTGAAATCTTGGTGGAATCTTTCTCCTTGCTCTTCGCTGAAGTCGCCATTATTTTCTGGAAACTCATCCAGGTGTGAATCGAGAAAGTGCAATTTCAAACTCATCATATAACCTAACTTTTCGTAATTCTTTATCATTTTTGATGCAATGTTTCTGTAGTCTGGATCTTTGGTATTACCGAGAAATTTTGTGGACACGTCAAAAATCGGTTTTTTTTTTCATAGAATCTTATTTTTTCAGGATACCTAGTTGCTCGTGGTATATAGTATTTGAATTTTATATTGGTTTTCGTAATGAAAGTACTGAGTAAAATTAGAAATAGATGTAATATGTTGCAACAATAAAATAGTTTTTGTAAAAATAAAATGTGTTCCATGAAGAAAAGTACACTTTTTTGACAAATATAATTTTCACCATCTATTCGTTTGGGGGTCGCATTTGTTGGGAAAAAACTTTTTCTGCTCTCCTGATGCAAAGTGCCAACTTCGCTGCTGCCATGCCAAACAAAGTTACCTTATTCCTCCGACAAATAAAAAATAGTTTACACTTAATATTTTTTTACCGCATGAAGGGGGGCGGGGAGGTGAAATCCATCATGGACACCCAGCGCTTCGAATTTATCCCACTGAACACGCCACATGCATAGTTTATCACGCAAAAAAACATAAAAAACGCATTTTTTTACAGTTTTTCTCTGTAATATGCGCATTAACCCCCCCCATTCTGACTTCAGATTCGTAATCAGCGGAAAAAATACTAAAGAAAAGTATATTTAGATGTCCAGTTCGAATAACGGGCTGTGTAATCAATTTAATTAATATTCAATTGAACAGTTAACCATTTTTTTACCGTCTAAATTTAAAGTCGTAATTGTACAATTGTGAAAACTGCCTCCACTCGAGAATGGTAAGTCACTCACTGCAATAGTTTCTTGATTAAGGCACTGGGTAATTATTGAAGAAGCACGAGATTTGGGAGCAGATAAGATAAGATACTATTAGAAAATACAATTTTCTTCACAACTGATTTCTCAATACATGCAACCATCGAAGACCGCCAGCCCCCATGTCTTTTAAGACTGGCGAAATCAGCTCCAGAATCAGCTAGCAGTGTAGCAAATGATCCGTATCTCTGCTTCCGATAATTTTAAACATAAAGAGGAAAAAAAAGGATAGAAATGTACGCAATGAGGTACTGGGGTGAAAGGAACCAACACATCTATTGAGGCAAGCGCTAGCACCGAACATCGACAATCTAAAAATAGGGAGACTATGCTACAGCGTTGAACAATAACTGAGAGGATCAGGATCAAAAAGTTAACAACACAGAGAAATCACAAATATATATACTTTACCACAATCGAAAACCGAGGAATCAGAAGACTCAAAGAAAGGAGATTCGAAGAAGCAGAAACACAAAAGGAGGAGCATAAACACTCCATATTACGACAACGCGGCAACGTTTCACAAGAAGACCCAGAAGAGGCAGAAGTCCAAAAACACAAAAAAGGGAGCTTAAACGTTCCCTCACCACACAATGCGGTAACGCATCTCTCTAACAAATACCTACACCTCCCATCCCAGATTCCTTTACCATGCGCCATGTGGCTCTCGCTACCGGCAACAAGCATGACCTTAGTCTAACCCAGCGTGGACGTAGCACACCCAGCTGTGTAACCCTGGGAGTGACAGCAATGCCTACCGCATGCTGGTAAATTAATCAATTAATCAATAAACCCCTGATTAATATTACCACTCAGCATGCATGAAATAATATCAACAGTGATGCGTAATGTCATGTCGGTCCAATTTGATTTTATTTTCATTTTAAAATGATGTAACGAAATACAGCAAAAACGAATTTATAGTTTTGTAACGCCTGACTATGTACGTGCTACCACTAAGCTGCTGATGGCATGACGGACCAAGAATGTGCGCACATTATAAAGTACATTTTGCAATCGTTAATGAGACAAACTGTATGTGTCAACTAGTGCAAAAAATGATACTGCAAAAAATCAATTGAGAACGTCAACGTCGTGTTTCATTCAACTTGAACGCAATATTCTTCTACAGTTGTATAGTAAAGAAAAGAAATAAAATGGTCTAAAAATTCTAACATAATTATTTATGTAATAATAACACAAGAAACATTATTGCTTTTACCCGGCGCATCCGCCATTCCGTTAAAAAAATATGTCAAAAGTATTAATTATCAGACATGGTATTCTTGAGTGTCATGACGTAAATAACACGGACTGGGATTATGAAATAACAAACTGTTTTGTGATTTATTAGAGTAGCGTTGGGAGACGCAATATGTGTGGAAGAATTTTACAAAACAAACGTACGCGCTCAGGGACTTTACAAAACATTTTATTTACATTGGAAATCAGTACGTCCATTTTGTGATAACACTCCCTAAGTATTTCTGCCATTCGATGTAAATTGTATGGTCCTTGTAAGATTGGCACATTCCTCTTCATATACGCTGCGGCGCACTATGGGGTAACATTCCGTAAATTTGGAAAAAATTCATAACATACAGTACCTACATTAAAATTAATATCTGTAAGTTTATGGGCTCGCTGATTACGAATCCAATGGAGAAAATTTGCAGTAGATTTAATAACCTTTTTAAGGTTTCAATTCGCCATTTTGAATTCACCATCTTGTCTCTGCAAATTCTAACATTCGTAATCAACGAGTCCAAAAATATTAATTTTAGTGTACGTACTGAATGCCATGAAATTTTGCCAGCTTCTTGGAATTTGGCTCCATAGTGCGGCATCCGCAATAAATAATAAACATTTGTTTTTATTTTCCAACTACTGTTGTTTGTCTCCGCTAATTAACGTTTGGTGATACAAGTTTTGCCGCAGCATATTTACGTGTATATGCCAGTCTGACGTCGCACACTTTACATAACAGTTTCACACCATCAGAAGACATGTCAAAATAATAGCTAATCCATGATTTCACTGTTTTTGAAGAAGATGACTACCATATCATTCTTTACATCCACTAGTGCACCCCAGTAAACAGAAAATATAGAATAAATAAATAAAGTAGACGTTTAGACGTTATACTCCTCGCCGGATTATTGAATTTTCTGTATAATTGATTGCTAAACATTCTATAGTATACTCTTCGCAATTTTTTGGAGTTAAGTTAACTTTTTTAGTTATAATTGCTATATTTGTCATTTTAATTATCTAATGATGCCATATTGATTAGTGTAGCGTTGCTATTTTCTTAAAGGTAAATAAATTAATAAAGTCCCAAAAAAGGAACGAAAAGTATTGGCTAGTCTATTTATTTAAATGAAAGTAAATAAATCCCTGTTCGGGATATCAAAATGAAAAATACGTAATAACTATTTAACAATAACAAAATTTATTGTGAAGATAAAGGTATCGGCATAGCAATGAGACAAATCAGGTTGTAGGCAAATAAATGAGTGAATGAATGAATGAATGAACGAATGAATGTGGTTTATTTAAAAAATTTGTTACATGTTACATAATTTTACAAATAAGTTACATAGAAGTTTTGACAATTATAATGAAATAATAATAATTGTGTAAATAGTGACAGAGGTGTTCAACTAAAGGCCAAGGCCTGCGCGTGGATTTACAAAAAAAATTATAAGGCTATACAAGAAAATATATGAAATTATATGAAATAATGTAAACTATGATTACCATAACATAATATAATCTAACAGTATGCAGGAGCATAAACACTCCATATACGACAACGCGGCAACGTTTCACAAGAAAACGCAGAAGAGGCAGAAGTCCAAAAACACAAAAAAGGGAGAGAACGTTTATTCTCTCTAACAAATACCTACACCTCCCATTCCAGATTCCTTTACCATGCGCCATGTGGCTCTTACTGCTGGCAACAAGCATGACCTTAGTCTAACCCGGCGTGGACGTAGCAGGCCCAGCTGTGCAACTCTGGGAGTGACAGCAATGTCTACCGCATGCTGGTAAATCAGTCAATTAATCAATAAACTCCTGATTATTATTACCCACTCAGCACGCATGAAATAATATCAACATTCAACAGTGATGCGTAATGTCATGTTCAATTTGATTTTATAGGCGTTTGAAAATAAGGAGTACGCCACCTGGTGGTCTATAGTCAAACTAATTATGGGCTTTTCTGTCATTGTCTCTTTAGTGTACGATGATATCAACAATAAGTAAATGATAAACTGAGATGCTAAGTTATTAAAAATGTGATAGCGTTTAAAGGGGCTACAATTGGCTGGAGCCAACCCAGTCGATATCTTTTGTAGATTGCAGGGACAACTCGTGAAAGTTGAGTTGCATTGCAATGTTCAAAGCATACCCTCTTTAATGTAGACACCTTTAACCAGACATTGAGAGGGGAAAAGCTGGTGCAAATAATCGTGGCCCGAGTAGCAATAATAATGTCCTAGACAATCACACATTGTAAGTGAAATTTTTGAAATAAGTAAATATATGTAATTCCAGTATATTTAAAAGTAATATATACTATTGCACAAGACCCCTGAATATTTCTGTTTCATATTTTACAAAATACTGTTTCATTTATTTTACTTAAAGAATTAATAAATATCTTTTCACTTATATTCAATGTACCACTAATTTCATGGGTATTTGAATCTGAGACACTTGTTTGTAAACATAGAGCATACACATTTTTAAGTTTTGTGTTGAATATGGGTTGTACCACAC
The DNA here is from genome assembly GCA_936432065.2 of Rutpela maculata. NCBI lineage: Eukaryota > Metazoa > Arthropoda > Insecta > Coleoptera > Cerambycidae > Rutpela > Rutpela maculata. Next base: position 119,336,081 of record OW386291.2, read on the forward strand.
AAAATAATATGTCCTGCATTTAAAATATATTCCCCTTCATACACACACTTAGAATTTTTACATTTTTAGTGCTTCACAAATGTTCCATACATTGCAATATGCTTAACCTAAATTTCACTCATGTTTCCTGAAAAAAAAAAGTGATTTGAACTACAACTGTATATAAATTTAGAGAAATATTTAAGTTTCTTAATATTTAACTAGCCAGACACCGTTTATGTCGAAGAAACTGTACTTTTCAAGGGAAAAACTAGATAACCTAAAAAAATATGAATTTTGCTGAATAATGCCATTAACATCTTGCAAATCACTTACAACAAAATCTTGCAAACCTTTAGGTCATATATTATTAATGTTATTATTTTTAACGCCAAAAACAACAATAAACAGAACAAAACCAATATAAGTATTCGCCATATAAACAAACAAAAAGCCTATAATTAGTTCACGAGTTCTCCACTTTGGCGCTGGCATCTTAAATTCAGACACCTATTGTCATATTGAAATGATGAAACGAATTACAGCAAAAACAAATTTGCTATAAAGCTATATAAAAAATGTATGAAATTATATGAAATAATGTAAACTATGATTACCATAACATAATATAATCTAATAGTATGATATTACATAAAATTAATAAAACTATATATACAATAAACAACACTAATTTAAATTGTACGTATTACTAAAAGAGACAATAAAACGAAACGTCGCGATATTTAATTTGCGTTAAACCGTAATTATAATAAGATAAGTTTCACAGCATTCATAAAAATAAGACGAAACTGTTTAATGCAGACTCAGGACAAAAATCCACTAAATGAGGATTCTTAAATTTTTAAGTCAATCATACCACACTTCACATGAGGATGAAAGACGCTATGATGTATGATGGAAATCAACTTATGTAAACTGCAAATAGCTGTTAGCCACAAGGGAATAGATATAAATGTTCATTTGCTTACAGTAAATTCAGGAAAATTGACGTATACGCTTATAATGCATACAGAAGCAAATTACGCAGTATGGTACCAGGGTTTCAGCAAGTCAAATTACTACATTATTTGGCTAATTAAACACCGTGAAAACAAATAATGTATTTAGCCTCCGAAAACTTGCACTAAAAACTCAAATGCACCCACTTTTATAACTACATAAACAAATTCTAACTATAGTTATTCTGGTATTGATTTTAAAGAGTCAAATCACTCTACCTTTTTATAAACTAAAAATCTCTTGATCGGGGGACCCGCCAAAGCGGTTTCTTCGGAAGTTTATCCTCAACTGACTACATTCTTTACTTTACGCGCAAAAGCTAGGCCAGGATGCTATGCTTGGTGGTAAAATTCTTTAGTCGACAGTTCTAGTACTACAGGGTCAGAGTCAAGAATATTTTTATGACGGAATATAGATAAAATTTAATAAATTCGGTTTTAACTAATACTTTCTAGAGGTCAAAAATGAACCGTTACATACGCTAAGTACTTTTGTGTTTGTAGAATCTTATCAAATAAATAATTATATAATAAAACACTATTCATGTGCACTTTTTTTCTTAAAATGTTTCATAACTTTTATATTTACTGATCCATTGTTTTAAAAAACAATAGAGTTCTTCCTCTTGATAATACTAATTTTCTGTCCAAATTTCAATTGATTTTTTTCTTAAGTCATTATGCTTACAAGAAACGTGACGGATGAACAGACAAACAGACAGATAGACATTTTAAAAGTTGTCCAGAATTCGATCACTAACACAATAATGATCTTTTTTCTCTGCGATCGATATTGTCGGTTTTAGAAATGTGTGGATCAAACACAATACACTTATTCTTCGTTTTTGTATTTACGAAAACTGAAATAAAAAACGTCTCTATACTCGTCGTACACACAACATATTTATACTTTAAAAGTTCTCGAATTGAACAATGCCGCTAAATACATAGAACAACGATGTAATCAAAATACAAAGTCAATATGGCGACAGCGGCTTGCTCATCGGTATTACAAACAGAAAACTAACTTGTAATGCGTAAACATTGTTCCAAATTATAATCTATTTTATTACTATTACGTTTTTCAGAATACAGCATTAGATTTCAAGTCCGTCCCTGTCATGACTCCCAAAAATCCTATGTTTGAGAATTATAGAGTCTTTGGCAATTAGCAACGGCGAAGTGCCTAGTACTGACAAAAGCATATTCCCTTTTCTCACTTAGATGAGCACCAGACAAAGGACCCTACACATTTTCTTATATAAAATGGCTCTCGATGAAATTTTCTGAATTTTTATTATGTTATAAATTGAGATCTCCTGACTAAAACTAAAGGTCCCAACTCAATCCTATGACTACTTTATGAGGTAGAGGGGGTTAAAGTTAAAATGTGTCTTTTTTCATAAAACATATGTTTGTGACAATTTAAGGATTCGATTGCAATTTTTTTGCATGAATGTTATTTATGTAACTAAAAATAATATATTGTGACAAAATATTTGTTCATAAACTGAGCGAGTCACAAGCAGAATGGGGTGAATTTCGGTTAATTTTGATAAAAAAGTATGATGTAGTATTCGACCAACTGAACAAAGTTTACAGGCCCAACATAAAAAACTGGACATTTTTCAAGAAAATCGTATTCGAAGTCGGTAAGACGTCCTTATGCAGGTTCAAATTATCAAGGAAACTGAACATTTATTTTTGTAATAAGTACTTTTAGGAAAGACCTTCATCTCTATCCTGAAAGCGCTACCATCCAGTTATGCGTTTTTGTGGGTGCAAATAATGACGCCGCATGTTTCCATCGTACGGTAAAAGTGAACAGTGTACGCCGTTATTAACTACTGTATTTAGTAATAAGCAACAAATAATGTAACAAGCAAGTAATATGTGTTTAATGATAACACAGCCCCATAAAAAAAAAAAAAGTTTTTGATCTGGATGACTGACCATAGTATTCCTATGTATTTTTCGACGCTGAATCCGAATCCGAGGTCAAAAAAATTCGTATACCCCCCAAACTTTTGCGCTACAGCCAAAAACAGCCTCGAAAATGAGGTAAAACCGTCCCATACAACAGGATTCAATGAATGGATGTAAATTAATGGTGAAAAACATGGGAAGGGAAATGTTTTATATTCGGCAGTCACTTACTTGAATATTGACTGGAAAACTACCCTTATAATATGCTGAAAATTCCCCCTGTACAAGCATAGAGTATATAAATGCCAATAAATCGCGAGAAATGTTAAAATTTGTATAGTTTGGAATACAGTACATGAATCTTACGCTTGTCTCAAAACCACCCATATAACAGAGTGGAAACCACCCTTATATAAAAATAGACTGCGTGAGTACCAATAGATTGTGGGAAATGGAGCAGTTTTCGAAGTTTTAATTCCAGAATAGAATCTTGGATGACCCTGTTCTACCTTATTCTTAGTCGGTACAAAAACTACCCGTATAATAGGGTGGAAACCATCCTTATTACAGAATAAAGCACAAATGCCAATAAATCACGGGAAATAACTTTTTTATAGTTTAAGTACAGAACATGAATCTAGAGTGACTCCCAGGGCACCTCGCTTTTTCGTGACCCAAAATCTATTCTATAAAGGATGATTGATTGATATATAAGAATAAATTGCATGAATACCAATAAATCGTGGGAAATGTTGGAGTTTTCATTGTTTCAGTTCTAGAATAGATTCTTGAGTGACGTTGATCTACCCCATTCTCACTTGGTACCCAAAATCATCCCTAAAAAACCACCCCTACACAATAAAATGTACATATGCCAGTTTTTCAATTTTTCTTCTCAGAATACCTTTTCTTCTCATTTTGAAATGATCTTCTAACTGGCTCTCTTTTATGTTCTTCGTGCGTGTCTCTTTTCATAGACCAACAGTAGTCGGCCATCATGTGGATATCCCACCTTCCCTGATATCGCTTCCTCATCTCCGAAATATCCTGGTGAAAGCGTTCGCCTTGCTCTTCATTATATTCTGGATTTTGGCCCATAAAAAGAGACACACACGAAGAACACAATAGGGAGCTAATGAGAAGATCATTTGAAAATAAGAAAAAAGGTATTCTAGAAAAAAAAGATTAAAAAATGTTTATATTCTTCAGTCAAGCTGCATTTATTGCACGAAAAGGTTAATGCAGCTTGACAAGAATATGAACATTTTTTAAATCTTTTTCTCCTATTTTTAAATGATCTTCTCATTAGCTCCCTATTGCGTTCTTCGTGTGTGTCTCTTTTTATGTACCAACAGTTGTCCGCCATCCAGAAAATTTATGTGAAAACAATAAAGAGCAAGGCGAACGCTTTTACCAGGATATTTCGGAGATGGGGAAGGGGTATCAAGGAAGGTGGGATGTCCACATGATGGCCGACTACTGTTGGTCTATGAAAAGAGACACGCACGAAGAACATAAAGGAGAGCCAATGAGGAGATCATTTGAAAATGAGAAGAAAAGGTATTCTGAGAAGAAAAATTGAAAAACTGGCATATGTACATTTTATTATGTAGGGGTGGCTTTTTAGGGATGATTTTGGGTACCAAGTGAGAATGGGGTAGATCAACGTCACTCAAGAATCTATTCTGAAACTGAAACAATGAAAACTCCAACATTTTCCACGATTTATTGGTATTTATGCAATTTATTCTTATATAAGGATGACTACCATCCTTTATAGAAGAGATTTTGGATCACGAGTAAGCGAGGTGCCCTGGGAGTCACTCCAGATTCATGTTCTGTACTTAAACTATAAAAAAGTTATTTCCCGTGATTTTATGGCATTTGTGCTTTATTCTGTAATAAGGATGGTTTCCACCCTATTATAGGGGTAGTTTTTGTACCGATAAGAATAAGGTAGAACAGGATTACCCAAGATTCTATTCTGGAATTAAAACATCGAAAACTCCTCCATTTCCCACAATCTATTGGTATTCACGCAGTCTAATTTTATATAATGGTGGTTTCCACCCTGTTATATGGGTGGTTTTGAGACACGCGTAAGATTCATGTACTGTATTCCAAACTATAAAAACTTTAACATTTCTTGCGATTTATTGGCATTTATATACTCTATGCTTGTACAGGGGGAGTTTTCAGCATATTATAAGGGTAGTTTTCCAGTTAATATTCAAGTAAGTGACTGCTGAATATAAAATATTTTCCCTTCCCATGTTTTTCACTATTAATTTACATCCATTCATTGAATCATGATGTGGTTTTACCCCATTTTCGGGGTTGTTTTTGGCTGTAGCGCAAAAGTTTGGGGGTATACGAATTTTTTTGACCTCGAATTCGGATTCAGCGTCGAAAAATACATAGGAATACTATGGTCAGTCATCCAGATCAAAAACTTTTTTTTTGTGGGGCTGTGTAATGACAGATCATAAGCATATATCCAACAAGAAAAAGAGAAACATGTCTCATATAGGATTATGTTGTTGTGGTCTATTAGTAGCATCCAATATGTTTTCCAAAAGCGCCGTACTTGGACATTTCACGTTGAGAATATGTCGAGCATATCCTAGAAACCATAGAACACTGGCCACATATGCACATATTCCCAGAGTTCTAGCGCCAGTCTTACATGACGTGCAGTAGTAGCTAGAAATCAACTCATTTTCCTCATCATCTCCATCGTCTTGCCTGTCATCTTGATAAGCTATCCATATTTAATATTTGGCAGCGTTGCGAAATCTAGAATAAACTCGCAAACATATGACGTCTACGTGTGTCTCCAGTTTATAAGCATTTTCATCATCGTCATTAATTCGTACCATTATTTGAGGGCGAAAAGGATTATAACATACATAGCGACTAACACGATTCATAATTGCCATAAGGATGGGGCTAAATTCACTTATTAATAGGAATGATCCTATAAACTTGTCGCAACTTCAAGTTGACGTTTACTCGTAGGATTATTAATTATTTTTGCACCGCCTTCTTCACATATCTTAAAAAAAAACTATTATTCCTGTATATAAACTGAAATTAGTTCAGCTCATATAAAAGTAATATAAGTCGTATTACTATTATTATGAACTTTTGTAGACATATCTTCAACATGAAATATATGCTTTGTATATGAACAAATATTTTGTCACAATATATTGTTTTTAGTTAAATAAATAACATTAATTCAAGAAAATTGCAGTCGAATCGTTAAATTGTCAGAAACATGTTTTACGAAAAAATCCACTTTTTAACTTTGTACCTCAAAAACTAGTTATAGGATTGAGTTGGGACCTTTATAGTTTTAATCGGGAGATCTCAATTTATAACATACTAAAAATTCAGAAAATTTCACCGAGAGCCATTTTATATAAGAAAATTTGCGGGATCCTTTGAACTGAAAACCTACATATTGTGCATACTGTACGTTTAGTGTTGTATGTCACAAATTCTTTGCTTGAGTTTGTGTTAGTGGAACGTTAATGTAAACGCTACTATTTGTTTGTCATAATCAGTAATAGTATTATTAAATACTATTCCCGTAAGCCAGTGTCTAAATTTAAATTTACTATAAAAAAAAATATTAGATAGAGTATTTGCGGGGGATTGTGCTTTAGTTTCGCAAAGGTTAAAAGATAATTAAATTAAAATATGAAATATATTTTTACGGAATATAAATTAAATAAAATGTCCGAGCAGGAACAAACGTGAATGGAAATTGATAAAAATACGATATAAATGCAAATACAAATATAAATTAGAAGTGTGGCTATTATAAATAGACATTAAAATTAATTTTTAAATCAAGTAAGTAGTGCTACATGTAAATCCAATGCCGTGATCGAGTCGTGACTGATAAGAGAATAAACACACGATATAATGGTTTTATGAACAAAAATCACAACAACTTCATTTATTTCTATTTTAATTATAACTTTTGCAGTGATCCTTACCAATTATCACTTTCATATTCTAACATAGGGATTATATACAGTCATTAAATTACCAAATTCATAATAACTGAATATTGATTTTATTTCCAGACTTAAAATATCCTTATCTTATGTCTTAATTCTTCATAACATACTGAAGCTTTACCTAAATTTCAACGTAGTAATTCCTTAACTAATCTTATACTATGCCCTCACCATCCTCACCAAGGAGTTGCAGGGGGATAAAAGATTCACTTTATTCTTTGTATCGTAGAGTATGATATAATGAGATCCTAACTTGTTTTTAGGCGATTTCTAGATCCAAAATTTATCCTATTGACCGAATAGATAACACGCACTCTTCCTCATCGTGCTACAAATTTTCTCAAAGCGAGAAAAAGTGCGTCGGTCGATAGAGGTTTTACGAGTTCTAAACGCACTGATTTCCAGGAAATGGAACTACGCAAGCCTTTTCATTTTTTTCCTTTAGATATAAAGGACCTGCCAAATATGTATCTGTAATCCCGAAAGAAGCAGAATTTCATATTCAATATCTCGGAAGTGGTGAGAGAGGTGTCTCAATACATTTCCTAATATCACGTATACATATCACACCTTATGACTACTTTTTTCACAAGCCTTTTGCCATTTAATAAAAAGACCACTCACATCAAAATTGTACAGATTTCTAATTGATTTAAAATTAGTTTCAACAAAACTCTCTACTTGAATTAATTTTAAAAACTTATCTTCAGTTTCCTCTACTTCATCACAGAATAATTCGCCATGAACTTTATCTCTTTTATTTTGTAAATGGAAACGTAACATCCAACCAATCACTCTTATCGTTTTTGAGTGATGCGAAAAATAACTGAATTCTTGAGATATTAGCTCACGGTAGTGTGGAGAGAACATTTTTAACTTCTTCAGCTGAACAAATAATTTCTGAGAAAGGGCAAGACTGGCTTGCTTTCTAATCATTCTGTACTTTACCACCATTTCATATCTACAAAAATCTTTGAATTGCAGCCTCGGGGAGGAAGATCAGCGATATTCAAATTTCCTGGAAGATGATACCAACTGAAATTGAAATTTTTTTAACTCCAAATGTGCCCAAAAATTTCTGTCTTACTCCACGTCAATGCAACCAGTTAGTCACTCCAATAATAAGTTTTAATTTTGTCGGGTTCGTCTGAATTTCCTACCACCTGATTTAATCTTACTCCTAGTACTGCTATCAACAATTCTCGTCGTGGTAGTTACCTCTTTTAAAGGAGCAATTCGTAACTTAGCTTGAGTTAATTCAACTGAATCTATTTCATCAACTTCCGCTCTTAAGAAAACATGCAGCGTAAAATACTTTACTGGTATCATAAAATACATGCAAAGTGAATACTATTGATTTATTTAGCGAGAATTGACTTAATCTTCTAGGTACCATGCAAAAACTTCCTTAACTCACAAGTTTTTTTATGTAAAAGTTTTGGAATCAATGTTACTGGACATGTAAAACCAATAGGATCAAGAACTCTGTGCTGCTGATAGTAAACCTCTTTCCTTTATAGGAATTTCATCTAAGCTAGTTATTGCTTTCATATCACAATATAGCAGATCTTGTTTGTAATTTCAAGAGATCCCCAATACAGAAATAACATTTGTTCCGGTGATAATAACTTATTTGATCAAATCAAATCTGCATATCACAACCACTTCAAAACATTACAAACATGTATTAGATCAGCGTGTATCGACGTGATGAGTATGGAAAATTTTTCGGATTCAATTGTTTTATGGGATTTTGTTCCAGATCAATGACTGATTATGAAAGTGCACGTTGTCGGGTAGAAACCTGGTGAGGTATGTTTGTATCGAAATTATTTAACGCACGCTTTCTAGATATATTAATGTATTTATTCGTTTCTTCAGGTTTATCGAGGGATGGATTAAAGTTCAACTGAACTTCGTTTAAAATCGAAGGTTACGATTGATACAGCAATCGTAACCTTGGTATTTAACGATGTTCAGTTGAACTACGTCGAATCAATCGACCCTAAATTACTTTTAATGAATGTTATGCAACAATCCTACATTTGTGAAGAATATAATCTTTTTTTATTAATTTTATCGGGTACTATTGAATAATAATTAAATGCCAATTAAAAATATTTCTTGAATTACCGTATTGATCGCTGCGACTTCATAGGGATCAGCGGGTTATTTTTTTGCAAAAATAGCTTAGGTCAAATTTTTAGTGTTTAGAGTATTTTGTCAAATTGAACCGGTTGGAAAGGCGAGGAGGTGTTCTAACCGCCAACTTTGTGAAAAGTTCAAACGTAAATATCTTAACGTTATCTTGTGAATCGTTGAAGCTACGTCAGAAATAGTAAGACCCTCTTTTGTTTACCACTATATTATTTACACATTTCTTTATACACCCATTTTCGTAGAACTATCCATTTACAGCGCATCAACGTTTGCAAAAAAAAGTTCTTGCAAATTATTTCGTAAACTGTTGATCGTATATTAAAGTATCAAATAGCAATCTTGCAGAGCACTAATCGCTCTACAATTTCTATGACAGCGTCATATTGTAGGACTAATAATTTACGAGCTCAAAAAACAATTTTATTCAAAATATTTCGTTAACTACCCGGGCAGTTCCTTTTGGCACCCTGGAGAGTTCTTTTAGTACTTAGGAGAATTTTTTCTTGTGGCACCCTAGATAGTTCCTTTGGGATAAATTTAGATAGTCTCGGTTTGGCTGTGGAGATCATATTTGTACTAGAAGTGTTATTATGAGTTCTGTTTTTTTTATGGTATACCTAAAAGAAGAACCAACCAACCCTCTCGCTTAGAAGAGAGTAGTTTCTCTTGATAGTATTTTCCTCTACGCTGGATGTCTCAGGTATACGGGGTATCAAAGTTTACAGTTTAAAGCATCTGAAAGGAAATTGGTAAATAAGTAACATAGTACTCTTGTAGTTTACTACACCATATAATTTTCCTTTTCAATTTCAAAATGTTCACTGGATCATTCCGTTTCAGATCAAAACAACAACTTTGCTTCCTCACATGTTTAGGTTATAATGAAGAAGAAAGAATAAAATATGAGTGAGTTTGTAACCAGATATATCGGAATATTTCCAAAAAAAGCCCGGCTACTATTAATTCAACATCGTCATATAGTGAAGCAAAGCAAGTGAAGTATACGTATTAACATTTTGTGTTTCCGATGTTAATGTGTTTCATTACATCATTTTAAAAAATGCCAAAGTCTAATATCTCGAGAATGGTCTCTCTTAAGAGTAAGATTTTTTACAAACACGAGTACGAAGATCCAAAATTGCAAATTTTCTTTTTCTTGATATTAGTCATATAGTATGCTTTCTATATGAATTCGTAAACTAAACTCTATTCTGTTTTGCTTGAGAGATTTTTTATTTTTGATAACATAGATGACCTAATTAAATCGTTACTTCGACCGGCCAACTGTTCATTTATACAGGGTATCCCAAAATCACCGGAGGAGCTCGTAATGACAGATTCTTTACAACATTCTGAGACAGAAACCTTAATATAATTATGTCGAGTCTTCAGCCGTTTTCGAGCTAGACTCTACCCAGTAAATATTAATGTAACTTTACCTCTCTGAGAGGTAAGATTAATAGAACATTTTCATATAAAATATTTTACATAATTTTACGTAGCATATACGTAAAATAATATCATATTTAAGTCAACATATTAGCTTAACTACTTATACACAAGTTTACATATTTGCTACATAATTTTACTTAAAAATGTTTACCTACTTCATTTTACGACATAGAAGTCATGGAACGCTCACGCAGCACGCCAGTGTAAAATGATGTAAAATCTAACGTTTGTGTTTTTTGATCATTTTTGTGAAAAATTGTGGATGATGTATTTTAATAACTTTGATGCAGAACTGTGAACCATAAAGCGTTGTGACTTTTTTAAATATTATTTTATTTGGACGTTTTATTATTGTAGGGGTTAGGTGCAAACATAAACATGCCCTCTTGTTTGCGAATTTGGTGTACATACCTATGTTGGAGGTACACCATTTTCCAGTGAATGACCCAAAAGTAAGTTTGTGTTGTACCGTTTTTATAAAGATATTTATAGGTTAGAATTATTTCACGGGCAATCGTTATTCTCAACAGACAATATCATTACCTGGATTTTGTTACACAAAAGCTGTATGTTGGTGCTGTTCCCACATTATTAACTTCAACTGAATCCAGCGTAAGAAGTTGTAATTCAAGGAAACCCAGGTCTTAATAGTGACCAAAAGCTTTTGAGAAGTACTATGCATAGGTATGGTTATTTTTTACCGACATCTTATAGCACCTACTTTGTGTTCGTTATTGTATTGTACATATATTTCAAGGTTTTGTATGTGTAAAGTAGGCTAATATTTTCCTGCAATTTTTCTTTTGTCCAAAATTGGCTTCAGCACGTCAAAATACTTCAGAAAAATTAGATCAGAACCTTAGGACAAAACCATTGCCTCTATTTAGGGGATAAAAGGAGTGGTAACCAAAAACTGAAATTTTTTTTTTTAATATCAGAATCGGTTTCAACATGTTAAAAAACAGAATTAGATGGTTCTGATCAAAAGTGCAGCCCTTTTTTTTGTTGTCTTGTGATTAATGATATTGCTTGTATCGCCATTAAAAAAATTAATTTGATCATTATAAAACTACGAAGAAAACTAGAATTATCTGAACCTTGATGGTTAATTTTGTTTTTTTGAAGACAATTAAGATTTGTCATTATTAAAAATATGCTTCTGGTAGAATTAAATCATCTTGGTAAAGGACCCCGCACATTTTCTTATATCAAATGGCTCTCGGTGAATGAATAGTATAATATAATTTAATATTTATACAAAAAAAGCTTAAGAAACAGTAACAAGTTCGAAAATTGAATCGTTGATTGTTTACTTTTCAATGGCGTTATTTAACAATTTGTTTATATGATTGTTAAAGAAACTACTATTATCATGGGATTCTCACAAGATTGATGCACTCGTCTACAACTTATGCATGAAAAAAGTACTGCTTTACACACTTGTTGCATAAATAAGTAGGTATTTTAAAATAATTTAAAACAATTTTTTGGCAATTATTTAACAAATGCATTTTTTTCACGCTTCACGGCTCCCAATTGGCGTAGAAAACCCCGTTTTTTTAAATTGTTTCTTTTTTTGTGATCTTTTGAAGCATTCTAATAATTTTTAATTGTTTAATTCTGAGAAAAAAATTCTTTATAAAAAATTTAAAATGATTTTAAATAGTTTAAAAAAATTGTGTTAACACCACTGAAGAGCAGGAGAAAAATCTACATTCTAAAACAAATTGTTCTATGACTTGATGCACTTAAACAGTCAACGGTTCAATTTTCGACTTTGTTATTGTTTTTTTGGCATTGTTATAAACATTTCCACTTGAAATTTGGTATGATGATTTAATGGGCTTATTTAGCATATTTTTTTATTACATTTTGCAAAAAATTCTCTTAATTTTAGAGCGAAATTCAAAAAACCAGGATATTCTAAAATTGATCAATAATATAGACACTGCGTGAAGTCATTCACTCCTAGTTGCATTTTCACTCCCCTTTTTTTCGGCAGTTATATGCTGCATACTCTTATGTTGAAATACTCCAATAGTCCCCAAATCACCATCTCTGGCAGATTAGACAAATCTGATTTTAAAAAGCTGGGTTTTAACAGTGTGAACTCAACTTTGAAGCAGACTTTCGGATTGAATGACAGCACTTTGAGGACATCGGTTCATGTTTAAAGCAGTATATTTCTGAAACTTATCGGTTCGACCTCAAATTTTCCATTCCATTGGAAGCGTGTTTTCGTAAATTTTTGTTAAAATATATACATTATTATTTAAGCTATCATAAATTGCTTAATAACTTAACAATTTGATCAAAATAGTTTGCATCTAGTTTTCTTCACAATTTAGTAATACAAGCTATATAACCAGATTTACTACACTATACAGGGTACGCCACTTAAAACTCCCCAGACTTCTAACTTTTTTATTTTCGAAGCGATGACCATGTTGGGCACATCAACTTGTGGACATTTTTAAAGCCTCTAAATATCCATACAGAGTGATTAAATTTTTTTTTTTGAATGGTTAAGAAAGGAAACTTAATTTCTTTGAATATTTTTTTACCTCACCTTGTACATGGACTGTGTTATTGTTTTCTTATAAAGGTTTTAATTAGCTTCAATTTATGTTGTTAAAATAAAAAAACTTAAAAAATGAAAAATTTGCAATTTCCCACTTAGTACATTTTAATATAAGTTAGTTTTAAAAAAAAAAAATTTTATTTTTTGTTACTGTTTTATTATACTGAATATTGTTTGTGATATGTATTTTACAGATAAAACATAAAATTATTATTTACATTCCTTTCAAAGTAATTTTAAAAAAAAAATCAGTTTGGAGTGTTTTTAATTCCTTTCTCTAAAACCAAAAAGAATGACGTAATAATATAAATTGAAGCTAATTAAAACCTTTATAAGAAAATATTAACGCAGTTCATGTACAGGGTGACGTAAAAAAATATTCAAGGAAATTAAGATTTCTTTCTTAACAATTTTTTCAAAAAAAAATTTTTTTAAATGCTTTAAAAATATCTACAATTTGATGTGCCTTAAAAAATAAGAAAATTACAAGCCTGGGGAGTTTCAAATGGTGCACCCCGTAAATGAAATAGACTAATATTTCAATTATTTTCACAGGTTGTCTAACTGATGTTCATGTAGCAAATAACCATTTTTTACAAAAAAATTTTCATTCAAAATATAAAACTACTCGGCTCTCTAAATAAGATATCCGACTTAAAAATAAAACTTGGTGTCAACTTCGGTAATTTTCTAAAGAAATATATTTTTCTGTATAACTTATAAGGAACTTTATTCATATATCTAACTTTAAAAATCCAATTGTGTAGTATTAATATTTAAAAAGTGCTGGGATATGCTATTTTGAACATACGGTAGTTAGATAAAATATATACATGCTAAATCATAAAGAGATAAAAAGTATATGTTACGTAGCGTTAGGTCACTATCAAGTGGTTGAATATACATATATGCTACATCATAAAGAGATAAAATTAGTTACGTATGCTTTACATAGCAAGTGGTTGAATATACATATACGCTACATCATTTGTTCCATACCGTGAGGTCACGGTGTTACCTCTTCACTATGTAAAAATCATATGCACATGTTGCTGACATTTCGCTGCTGACAAATGCGTCACATAGCACGTTACTTCTGCGAAACTTAGTTTACGTAGCATTTACGTATATGCTATATATTTATGTTTGCTGGGTATTGAATCTTCGGAACAAAGTGGTTAACGGTTTGTTAAATTTGTAGATAGGCGTTGTAAACAAAATTAATTAAGGGAAAATTATATTTTGGACATAAGTAAAAGAGTTTTAATTAGTGAGTTAATGTTCAAAATGACCCCCTTCCATTTGCAAATAAAGACGTACTCGTCTGCTTAAATCCTGCATAATTCTTTGTACAATTTCCGTCGCTAATGCTTCAGTTATTTTATCCTCTAGGTCTCTAGGATATAAATAACCTCCCTTCTGTAAACATATTATTTTAAATTACCCCAAAGAAAATAGTCCAATGGATCAGGCGATCGGGCAGGCCAGTTTGCAGTGCCACCACGTCCTATCCACTTATTTAGATACGTTCTGTTTAATATTCCTCGTACATGCAATGCATAATGTGGTGGTGCACCATCGAGTTGAAACCACATGTCCCGTAGGTTTGTCCATTCAAGCAAGCAGGAAGTTCAGAGGGCCCAGAAACAATTTTAACATTACCTACTTTTTTTTTTAATCATTTACTTTCCAAAGAATTCCAAAAAATACCCACCCATAAATTTTCACTGAACCTATTCTGGAAACTTCTGGGTCCGAAAGCATGTGGATTCACCTTAGCCCAAATATGGTAGTATGTGTATTAAATATATCTTCACGCGAGAAATTGGATTCACCGGTGAAACATACCTTAAGCAAAAAATTTGGATCCATTTTTTCCTGTTTTAAAATCCAAGTGCAGAAATCAATACGGGCCTGGTAATTTTGCATCATAACATTTTGTACACGCGTATAATGATAGGCATGATATCTGACATCCTTCAAAATTCTTTGTCTTGAGCTTCTGAAATATTCAACATTCGCGCTACGTCTCTTACAGAATCCGTTGGCTCTACTTCAATTGCATGAATCACAGCATCTTCATTTGCCGGGGTTCGTGCCGTTCGTGGGTGACCAACTACATTTTTATACCAAGGAACCTGTGTTTCTTGCACGATTTATCAGTCCTAAAACATTTCCATTCGGATATCTTCTTTCTGGAAATCGAAGCGCCTATTATTGCTCAGCAGCTTCAGAATTACGTTCACATACACTATAAATTTTATCAGTCAATATTCTTCTGAAATGTAATTTATTTCGATATAAACTTAATAATAGCAAATGCATGCAACTGATGCATAATTCATTTTGTTTACAGCGCCTACATATACAGAAACTCCAATAGAGTCCGTCTCGAAACCGGTTGGAGAATCGACATAATTAGGAAGTTTCCTATTTTAGAAATATCATATACATTCAACCTCATTTAGTAGTCTTTCAGATAACTGGTCAAACAAAAAAAAAATACCTCGATATCTGAAAAACTCACGAACTTATTCAATTTCTTATTTGAATACTTCGCCTCGGCTGAAGTCCACCGTGACGTCACAATACACAACGCGCTGACTTGCCATGCCGGCGGCGCGCCGTATGTTCCCTTTATTTAGTGTATGTGCTCGATTTTCTGAAATGTCACAAAATGTCACTTTTGACTCGTTCGTGCCGAGCCGAATTTTCGAATTTCGTCGTGCAATTTACGATCAGGTTTATCTGGAAGACTTCCTCTTTACGTCGCGACATCATACGGCTGTCCCAATGGTGTTTTTCGAAAAATATGAACGTGCTAAAATTGCATATTTTAGCCATTTTTTCGGCTCTCAAATGCAAGCTGGCTATAAATAGTCGGTGCCTGTCAGCGAGTATAAAGGTGCCCGCGCCCGCTCGCTGTTGGCGGAATCATGTATTGTGACGTAATCGAGCTCAGCCCAGATGATCGCGGCATTTTAAACTTGGAAGGACCATAACTTTTTTATTTATAGAGATAATTTTAAAAAAAAATTACAGATATTTTTTAGATTTTTACGACTATTTATTATGAGAAAATGAGAGAAATGGAAACTTCCTAATTGTATAAAAAATTTTTGTCTCAGAATGTTGTAAAGAATCTGCCATTACGAGCTCCTCCGGTGATTTTGGGGCACCCTGTATACTTAAAATCACCGGTTAGTCATAACATGTGCCCCCTTTTCTTTAACTAAGTAGAGATTATTGAGAATTTCTACCATTTTCTGACTCATTCACCTTATTCTCTGATGTACGTTATTTTTTTTATATGTATTTCGTGCTCGCTGATATTTCGTTTAGGATTGCTTGATATTGTCTTTTTAGAAACACCTTTTAGAGGAGTACCATTATGATCGTCGGTCTAAGCTCCTGAATTTCTGACGTTCAGTTTCTAAGCATTCTGCATAAACATAAATTAAAATGACCAATTCGTTGTAATTTAAAAAAAGGCAAGTAATTTAAAGAAATATAAACTACAAAAAAATTACAAAAGTTGTGTTATTTTTCTGTCATGTATACGTTCTAATTAGGTCACCTCCATAACAATTTGAATAAAATATACCCAGACATCCTACTCTAAGATCTAACTTCCTTTTTGAAAAGTAGCATTTTGGTAAGTGTTGCATAGAATTTCAGTACTCCAGAACGTCGATGTTTGTATTATAGGTCCTTTGATCACTCTGTTCTTTTGACGTTTTCAGCTATGAAGTGCTCTAAATCCTAAGAGACCTGGTGCATAAGTTATATTACATATATACAACCAATAACCGTGTATATTGGGATTATTAATTTTTCAGAAAAATTTAATTCCACAACAAAAAATCGAACGTATATATGACCGTGTTTCAGTGCGCTTGCGTTTGGGCAAAGTCGTACAAGTATAACAAGAAACGCAGTATTTTTAGAAGAAAAATTGTTTAGGTAATTTTATTACTTCTGATATCACAATACTCTAAATATTATGAAAGTTAGTTGGAAGATAAGACTAATCCCGAAACGGATAAGATTAGCCTTTGATAACCCCACGAAAACAATTGATTTTGAAAGTCATAAAAGTAAATATAACCGTAGCAATGTCATCCTAACTATCCTAATTGGAAATTTTTCATCAGCGTATATTACATTTCATCATACTAATATATCTCCTCTAGTTCCGAATCCTATATAGATATTAAAATAATAAAATAATAATAATAATAAAATAATAAAACATTACTTCAAACAGCCATATTACATAGATAAAATCAAGTAACAATGGGTTGAAACAGGGTCTAACAAAACAACAAAAAAATTATTATAAACGTGCTCTCTTATACTCAAAAAATTCTTTTATACTATACGGTTCAATTTCTAGTAACAAGTTAAAAAGTTCTCTCTTAAATTTTTTTACATTTTTTATGTTTTTTATTCTGTTTGGTAGGCTATTGAAATATCTCATACTAGCGTAACAAAGACCATTTTCTATCTTGCTTAACTTGTGAATAGGGAAATTATAATTATTATGTCTTTTGTTATAGCTGTGAGTTACCTCATGTTGTTCATATTTATTTTTATATTTAAAATTAAACATTAAACATTCAAAGATGTATATTGCAGCAACAGTTAGTACTATTTTTCTTGAAGGAGCCTCTGCAAGACTCCCTTAAAGGGATGTCATGCATACAGCGTACAGCTTGTTTTTGTACTATTAATAATTTATTTATTTCCGCAGCAGCTGCACCGCCCCAAAATATTATACCAAATCTTAATCGTGATACAAAGCACGCATAATATATCTTTCGCAGTATTTTATATGTAACATATCTTTTAACCACCCTCATACTGTAGGTGACACTGTTTATTTTTTTCACCAATTCTGATATATGTTGCGTCCAACATAAAGTGGTGTCTGTAATTATACCTAGAAATTTTGTTGCTGATGCAAAATTTACATTATCATTGTTGACTATGGTATTTAATGGACAAGCTCTTGCTGACCTATTAGTTTTAAAAATTATGAAATTGGTCTTCTCTTTATTGAGAATTAAATTATTTTCTAAGAGCCAATTTTCAATTGAGTCAAGAACAAAACTGGCTTCATATATTAATTGTGGAAAATTATTAGCTCTTATCAGTAAGGTGGTGTCGTCTGCATAATTTATCATAAGGTGCCTGCTATTATCTAATAGATTGCACAAATCATTAATGTATATGTTAAACAGTAACGGCCCTATTATACTTCCTTGGGGAATTCCCAACTTGGTATTTTTCACTGTTGATTTGATCTCTGCCCTGTAAATTTAATTTTACTAGTTGTTTTCGATTTTCTAGGTATGACTTTAACCAACTTAATGCTATCGATCTAAGTCCATATCTTTCAAGTTTTTGTAACAGAATTTCATGATTAATACTGTCATAAGCTTTTGACAGATCCAAAAATATACCTAAAGGTATTTGATTTTCTTCAAGAGTGATTAAAATTCGATTTACATAATCAAAAACTGCAGTATCAATACTTTTCCCTTTTATAACCATGTTGATTTTGATTAAAAAGATTGTGTTCATTAAAAAAATTCGTTATTTGAATACATACTACTTTTTCAAAAATTTTAGAAAAAGCCGGCAACAAACTTATTGGTCTGAAATTTTCTATTTCATTTTCATCTCCTTTTTTATGTATTGATATCACCACAGCCAATTTTAGTGAATCTGGAAAAATTCCATATTTGAGGGAATTGTTGATGATATAAGTAAGTGGTGTGACTATATAATTTACCCATTTTTAATTAATGATGTAGATATTTCATCATGTCCCGAGCTGTTTTTATTTTTTAATGATTTCACAATATCTATTATTTCAGATTCAGAAATTTTTTTGAAAGTAAAGTTATTTTGATTCATATAACCTTATTATTAAAAGGAATTTTAGGTAAATTTTCAGTTAATTCAACTGCTGCATCAATAAAAAAATTATTAAATTTATTGGACATATCCTGTGCATTTGCATTAAAATTTACAGTTGGATTATTTTGTTTTTTTAAATTTCCAGACACATTTCCTACGACACTCCAGGTAGCCTTTGATATATTCTCTGAATTTGCTATTTTATTATCAAAGTATTGCTTTTTTTGCATTTGTTAACAATGACTCTAATTTGAGTTTTTCTTTGTTGTATAGGTCCTTGTGTTGATTATTATAACGTACCACAACAGATAAAGTGCTTAACTGCTTTCTACAATTTACTATTTCAGCATTGTCTATATAAATATCTACATCATTTTTGTGATTATGTACTTTTTTTAATGGAAAAGAATTATAAAATACATTACTGAAAGTAGACATAAAACTATCCCACTGGTAATTTACATCTTTTTCTTCAATGTCAGCGATATATGACCAGTTTTCCATATTTAACGAGTTTATAAAAAAAGTGGTGTTTGTATCATTAAAACACCGTACATGTTTAAAATCAAAATTCGGTTTATCTTGAATTTTTAATACAAGTTTTGTTGCCATATGATCTGATATATGTGAAGTCATTACATTAGCTTCATACTCATAATTGTGAATATTAGTTAAAATATTATCAATACACGTTTTAGACCTATCAGTTATTCTAGTATAATCCTGTATCGTAGCTTCTACATTATATGATTCTAGAAGAGATAAAAAAGCATTTGTGTTTTTATTATTCATATTTTTTATATCTATATTAAAATCACCCGCTATGATAAATTTTTCATTTTCTTTTAATAACAATTCTAAGAGTTCATGCAGCTTTACCTTTATTTGGCATTGATCGGGTGTTGTGTAGATGGCCACTATCACACACTTAAAGTTTCCTCGAATCATTTCAATGGCGGCACATTCAAATGTGGAAGACTCACTTAACACATTGATATCCGCTCTTGCTTTCGCATGTATTCGTTCCTCACAATATACCGCAACGCCTCCATGACATCCCGGGTCTCTGCAGAATTTTGACACTAATTTGTAGCCTTTTAACTTAAATGCACCTAACTGTTCACTAGATTTCCAGTGTTCGGACACTGTTATAATACTGGCCTTATTGACATTTAAAAAATTTGTTAACCTTTCTACACAATTTCCTATTGATTGTAGGTTTTGATTAATAATTATGAGGTCATCTGATTGTCTCTTCCCTGTAAGTTTCTTTTCTCCTTCCTTTTCTAGCTTCTTTTGATTTTCTCTAGGAGTTTGGGTAAAAAACGATTGATAACCACAAACTCTGGCCATATTTTAGGGTTTCTAAACTCTCGATCATTTTTGATAGATACCGATACTTTAAAGGAAGAATATTGATTCGGATATCTCGAGTTCATTTTTTCACAGGTAACATCCACGATGTTTTTAGACGATAAGTGTTGTAAAACGTCTTTTTCAGCAAAATCAGGGGGTAATCTATAGATGTGGTAATCTATATATTTAGTTACTCCTTTAAAAGTTGACTCATCTGCAGCTTTTCCGTAGATTGTACGCACAAATTTTCTCCTTCTCCTTTTCGGATATTCCTAATTTTCTTCTAGTGTATGGACACCTTTATTAGACAGGTTCTGTGAGCCCTTATCTTGTGTTTGTATTATTTAATTTTTTTCCATTTCATTATTTATCATTTCATTTGTTTTTTTACGTTCAGTCGTTTTTTTGCCGATATCTATCTCCTGTTTCTTATTAGTTATAGTTTTAAATGTAGGTTTATTATTCAAGTCTCTATTATTATTTATTGGAGGTGATTTAACATTATTTGTTAACAAGTGCACCATTTCTATATTACTCTCTCTTAACATCACTACTTCATTCTTGAGCTCAGCTATTTCTCGTTTCAACTCATCTGTTTCACTTTGCATAATTTGCTTAATTATTGTAGCAAAGTCTGGACTTTTTATAAAATTTACTACAGCCTCCGTTTGCGCAGCCCTTGTTTCTGGGGGCATTTTGATTTTGGAGCATAACACTATACTAATCACTTATTATTCAACAATTTAAAATACTATTTTACACTATTTTACCACAGACTTTGTCACACGTTACTTATCTGTCCGAGAGTCGGATCTTTTTTATAATATTATAATATTTCAATCAATTTATAACAAAACTGAGGTAGTAAAATAAAAAATTTTACTTTATAAAACTTTTGGTAAATATTTTAAAATTCTTAAATTCGAATACAAGACTGTTGCGTAAGCATAAAACATAGAGAGTACTTAATACACATATATCACAATTAATAACCTTACAATTAAAAATCTTACAAACTACACCAAATATTCCAAAAAAATTTTAAATTTACAGTCAGAAAATTGCCTTTTCGGTTATAATTTTCATAAAATTATTCCTACTCAGAATATAATGTTTTAAATATGATATAGGTCCGACCTTATATTTATTTGAGCTGTTTCTCCCTTATGTGTCGGCTGTAAAATTATTGCTTCACCTCTTGACAGACTTAATTCATCTGCTCCTAGAGAAACAATTCAATATAATTAAAAACTAACTTTACAAAGCACTAGAATACTCATACGTTTGTGTGTACGGGTCCTGGTTGAGTGATGGAATAACTACGACTAAACCCTGTCAGGAAAAGGGGAGTTAAAATAAGGTGATGAAATATGAATTATAAATAAAATAACTAAATTGTTAATTTCCTTTTCATTTGCCATATTTTTATCTGTCAACTGAATCCCATTTTTTTATGTTCCAAAATACTGTATAGTTTATAAATTAGATAGATAAGACAGGCACACAAAAAATTAAAAAGACCATATTTTTTTTTCCTTATGGGTTGCGGTGCCGAAGCCCCGCTGTACTGAAGCATACGCTTATTGTACCGTCTCCTTATCCCATTAATCCCGTTCCTCTCTAAAAAGAGAGTATACGGTCAATGGGAACTCTGGCTATTTCTTCCGGGGTTACGGTTAGTCCCCCGAAGTGTGAGAACCTCCCAGCCACTAAGGCTGGGCATTCACATAGTATGTGGTGAGGAGTTTCTTAATCCTCACCACACATCCTGCATTCTGGATTATCTTTCACACCTATGTTAGTAGGTGTCTATTCAGTATGTAGTGTCCTGTTAGGATTCCCACTGCACATCTCAGCTGTTTTCTGCTCAGCTTTAGCAATTCGTTGGTCTTTGTCATGGATGGCCGCCGGTGATGAACATACGTGACTGCCTCATCCCGGCGCGTCGGTCCAATACAAGATATGTTTCTGACTCAAGAGTTCCTTTACCATTCCTCTTGCGGTATTGTATCATATCCCGCAGGATGGCTCAGGTCCCATCAAGGCTGTTTTTTGCGCCTTCTTTGACCAGCTTATCTGCTTTTTCGTTGCCTTTATTGCCCTGGTGTCCTCGCGTCCACTCCGATTGTATACGAGTGTGTGTTCCGCCAGTTTCGCTAGGGATTCAAGGCAGTCTTTTACCGTTTTGGAACGTATCTCTACTGCATTCAGAGCTTTGATAGCTGCTTGACTGTCAGTGATGATGCCGATTCTTTTGTCAGTATATGACCTCCGTGTCATTTCTTGTGCACATGTTTCTATGGCTGTGACTTCTGCTTGGAACACCGTTGCGGTACTGCCCAGGTTCAGACTGACGTCTGTCCCTGGTGGGTCCCCCGTAACGCCTGCTCCAGTACTACTTGACGTTTTCGATCCGTCAGTATACCATATAGTATCATTTGGATGTCTTCGCAGTTGCCTTGTTCCTTCCTCTTCCCTATCGAGTATGTATACCCTCTTTGTGAAGTTGTGGCTTATGCTGATTCTATCTGACTGAATATCTAGTAGTCGATTTTTTCCTATTTGTTGGAATATTTCGGTGTGGTATCCTATTCTTGGAATGGTCCCATGTCCGTTTATTTTCAGCCTGCACGCCGCCAACAGTGCCTCACTCTCCACCACTAATTGTAGTGGGGGTAGGCAAAGTAGCGCTTCCATGGCTGCGGTAGGCGTTGTTGACATTGCTCCCGTTATGCCTAGACATGCCAGTCTTTGTACTTTCCGTAGTTTTCTCATTGCCTCCTCTTTTGCGACTTTATGCCACCAGATCAGGGAGGCATAGATTATTATTGGTACTACAACCCTTTGGTACAGCCAGTGCACCATTCTTGGTTGTAGTCCCGAGTTCTTACCTATCATTCTTCTGCTGGCCCATAAGGCCCGCGTAGCTTTGGTAGTCACTCTGTCTAGATGTTCATTGAAGTTTAATTTGGTATCTAGAATCAGTCCCAAATATTTCACTTCATTGCTCACCTGCAATTCATTTCCCCGGAGATATAATCTTCCCAGGTTGAGTTTCCTCTTTCTTGCGAAGGCAACCATAGTGGTCTTCCTTGGATAAAAGACCATATACTTTTTTACCGACTATCATATCTATATGTATTTTGGGGCGCTGAAACCGAATCCGAGGTCAGAATAATTGTCACATGTCGTCAATATTTTCATGTAAGCTCAAAAAATAGCTAAGAACAGGCCTGAAACCGGATAAAAATTGGATTGATTAAACTTGTTGACCCATGTTTGTATACGCATTTTTGCGCGCTGAAACTGAATCCAAGGTCAGATTTTTCTTATCATGTCAGAATATTGACATAACCTCAAAATAATCTCAAAAAACACCTCATAAATGGTCAAAAATGCATTTTAAAGTAGATTTAAAAACTTAAAACGACCACAACTACTTTACTTATATGAATTTTGGAATCTTAGGTCAGAGTTCTCCCATCATATCAGAGTTTTGACATAACCTCAAGAAATCACCATACAACACCTCAAAAATGTGACAAAAATGACATAAAAATGTATTTAAAAGGAGGTTTAAACTGATCACAAGACACTAAAATCTACTCTTAAATGCATTTTTGACAACTTATGAGGTGTTTCTTGAGGTTTTTTTGACTTTTACGTTACATGCGAATGTTCTAATTGTTTACAGAAATGAACAGTAGGCTGGCCAATAATGAAGTTGTTTAGCAGCAGAATAAAACAGAATATTAATAAAATGCGATTTATATTTATCCTTTATTTACTAGTTAACCTAATTTGAATACACGTATTTTTAGCAGGGATCCATAATTTCCTAGAAAAAATATTTGAACGAAAATTAGACATAAACATTATTACCCTGATGAGCTAAATATTAAAATAAAAAGTCACGTTCGCTAACATTCCTGCTTGTGCGAAATCGTTTTTGATATATTTATTCCAAGAATTGGCAATGTTTTTTAATTGAACAGCAATAATAAGAAAACCCTCTCAGATAAGGCATTCACCAAGGCCAATCTAATCTTTAGTAAATTTGAATTTCTTAATAAATTTTTAATAGTCTAAGAGCTAGCGACGAAAATTTAACGTGATAAGGTACAAGGGTAATTTATTCCTAAAATGTTAGAATTATTCTAAATTAAGTGAAAGCTCGATTGGCAGAAGTCAGCTTGGGGTCTGAAAGTGTGGGTGGAGGATCAAAAATGCGGATTTTGAAAGAAAAAAACGTGACAAGGTACAAGGATGAAAATTGGTGTTTGCATTGTTTTTGTAAATATAAAGAAAAAAAATTGGCACAAGCGTAGGTGGAGACTAAAGGGTCGGCAGAAGTCATCAAAGTTCAAAAAAAATTACTGAAAAATACGTGATAAGGTACACTTAAATATGACAATTTTGAACCAATTGTTTAAATTTTTTGGCCAATTTATGAACTGCCATTCTCGAAACATACACATTGGGAAATCTTTCACTGAATTGTTGAAGAACGTAATGGTATGAACTTACACCGTCTCCATAGTACTCTATTAAAAAAATTCCTTACTCGTTAACAATTTAAAAATAATTTTTTAATGCAGATATGTCATGATATGTAGACGTAACTAGGTTAAAGCGCACCTAACAATCAAATATATTACACTGCAGGAATTGCAGTGTTTCTAAAAAAAAAAAAAATTTCTACAGCTTGTGGTATTTGTCAAAATAAAATAAAAGTAAAAAAAATACAAATTTTATAAAACTCGACAAATATTTTAATAAAAATTCACTTATTTCGAAACATTGCGATATTGAAATGAAATTTTGAATTTGGATAGACCATATAATTACAAACAACTTTTTTATTTCACATTTTGTTCCAAAATAAAAAATATAACCAGTTTACTCTTACGGAGTTTTAAGTTTTTGTAATTCCTGAGCATCCCGTATAAAAATATAATTTTTCTCAACGTCATTACTATTTTATAGGCAAGCAAAAACTCTTATAAAGAATAACATTTCCTCGAAAAGTTAAAAATTTTAGCTATTACACTTATTGTAAACCCCATCCTCGGACATACTGTATATCGACACATACAGAGGCATATACACAATTGAAAGGAACAGGATGAGATGTTTGATGGATATTTTTTATTATTGTTGTTTGTATGCGTGTGCTTATTAAATCATTTACTGCAAAGATAATATAACAAAATAAAATATTTGAAATATAAGACGAAAAATGTCTATTATTCGGTATCGGTTGGTAACTCGATGTCGTCCTCAGGATCACTGTTTTCGTCGCTTTCGTAATCCACATCATCCTCCTCTACAAAAAATAATGAAAGATTAAAAATTAAAAAGTAATGATAAAATAACTTAAACTTGTTGATATTAGATGATTTAACTTTCTGAATCATCTTGGTCGATTATAACATCTTTAACAATCTTTGGCAATTGTTCTCCGTCAAACCATTTAAATTCATAACGTGTAGCCTCGTTAGAATTATTCCATCCAAATTCCTCTGGATTAAGGTCAGAAGGATTTTCCTTGCTAGCATTTTGCCAAATATTAGTAATGTATTTGCATCTAAGCAGCTGTTGATGTAATTCAGATTGACAACGTGGCAAACTAGAGGCGTCGAAATTCTTCAAATTTTTCTTGGTAAAGTCTTCATTTACATTTTTTACTTTGAAATTTTTTAAAAATAGTTGAAAGCGAGCATTATTGACGGTCATTAGGTTTTTTTTAGACGTGAAACCATAGATGTGACATACAAAATCTTCCAGAACTTGAAACACCACATAATTTGAAACAACTTTTTTATTTCACATTTTGTTCGAAAATAAAAAATATAACCAGTTTACTCTTACGAAATTTTAAGTTATTGTAATTTTTGAGCACCAAAAAATATAATTTTTCTCAACGTCATTACTATTTTTTAGCCAAGCAAAAACTTTTTGAAGAATAACATTTTCTGGAAAAGTTAAAAATGTTAGCCATTACACCTATTGTAAACCCCATCCGCGGACATACTGTATATATTAACAATTTTAGATAATTATAGTTACATATCAGTATAATTATATAAAAGTTTTGACAAAATATACTTTACCATAATTCGACACAATTCAGCGCGGAAAACAGAACGAGGTACATATGGTTGATTTTTAGCATATACATACATTTATAAATAAATATATATTCCACTTATACTCCTGCCCAGTGTACGTTTAATTACTGACAATATGAAGAATAAATAAATAAATTGGTATAGAAATGTACCTCATGGCGTACACCTATAAAATAGCGAAAAAATAACGGCACCGCGCGTCACATACGTTTTTCAACTTTTTCAATATTTATTCTCCATTTTCACTTCTGCCAATTTACATACAGTTTTTACATTACCTAACAAGTAAATATGCAAATTGGCAGAAGTGTACCTTATCACGTATTTTTCAGTAATTTTTTTGAACTTTGATGACTTCTGCCGACCCTTTAGTCTCCACCTACGCTTCTGCCATTTTTTTTTCTTCTTTATATTTACAAAAACAATGCAAATACCAATTTTCATCCTTGTACCTTGTCACGTTTTTTTCTTTCAAAATCCGCATATTTGATCCTCCACCCACACTTTTAGACCCCAAGCTGACTTCTGCCAATCGAGCTTTCACTTAATTTAGAATAATTCTAACATTTCAGGAATAAGTTACCCTTGTACTTTATCACGTTAAATTTTCGTCGCTAGCTCTCCGTCTATAAGTAGTTCCCTATATTTGTGTAGAAAACGTATTATAAACTTTGATGTAAACAGAGCTGCCTAGTAGTTAACTACAATTGTAGTTTAACTACAATTTAACTACTAACTACAACTACTTATAGGTAGTTCTGAACACACCTATATTGTTTTGAGTACCCACTACTCAAATTACTATTTAAAAGTAGTTAAACTACTAATGTAATTTTAACTACTACTTTTTTTTAATCAATAAAAATGGTAATCCCAGTGGCCGGCCCAATTTGTAGCATTTTCGTAATCCCCCAATATAGTACAATCAGTCTGTCATTTGACCCGTGAATAAAATTCTTACAAGGAATTCTTCGTTTGTATATTGTACGGGAAAGAAAAGTTTTGGTAAATTTTATAATCTACAATATTGACAAGAGCTAATTACTACATAGGAACAACGAGGACACAGATAAGTGCAAAAATATTCTGCGAAGCAAAAATTTTCACCATTCTGACTGCTGTAAATCGTATAATGTTAATAATAGACAAAAATGGTTCAAACAAAAGTTGCAGCTTTTTTCATTTCCTACAATAATAATACCTAATTTTGGGGGCAGAACTGACACAAAAGGAGGTGATTGAGAAAACTTGTTTTGACCGTCATTTTTTCAACATAGCAGCCGCAGCAGCAACGATATTTTTGTGAAAAACATTTTATCAGTAATTGTGGCAACTCCCCACACTATATAAGAACATTCCTTTTGGGAATTATTCCCCCGTCTTTTGTTCTCTACAGACTGTATTAATAATAATCTTTAATAATATATTAAAAAATGATCAAAAATTAAATAAATAAAAAATATTGCAGTGCGTAAATGAACAGTAAAGTAGGCTGTCAGGGCTGTATGTAGGTGTACTTTGCTTGCACATCGGCGTAGAAAAACATTTTGTGACTTTTTGTCTCGTATTGGCCCAATCATTTTACAAATTATATACGCATATTAGACTTTCCGGTTATAACTTGACAAAAAAGGCTTCATGCTGTGTAAGTGTAAAGTGTACCTACAAAAGTAATTGTAAATGTAATTGAAGACATGTAGTTAAACTACTTATTCAAGTTCAAAGTACTGGAGTACTTTTCAACTACAATGCATTTTGAACAAGTACTCAATAGTTGGTAGTTAACCGCTTTTTCAAAAGTAGTTTGGCAGCTCTTCACTTAATAATTATTTCATCAATTTCTGAAAACGAAGTAACTGACGCAATTAAAAAATTAAAGGCCAATATGACTATGGGACCGGACATGGTACCGGCATTTCTTGATAAGGAGGGTGTTCAAGTATTTGCTAACCCCTTAACCATAATCTATAACTTAATATTAAAAACAGCCCAGTTTCCTGATATATGGAAGCTGCCTCGTGTTTGTCCCGTCTGCAAAAAAGGAGATCGAAATGATTTGACAAATCACAGACCAATCACCATTATTCCTAACTTTGCAAAAATATTCGAAATTACACTCCATCCATCATCTTTAGGTAAAATATCAATTAAACAACATGGTTTCATGAAAGGGAGGGTTACGAATCTTGTAAGCAAAACGCAATATATCTCCGAAAAACTCGACCTAGGAAGTCAAGTAAACGTTCTCTACACTGATTTCTCGAAGGCGTTCGATAGGCTTGACCACGATATCTTACTTTCCAAATTAGAGGAATCCGGATTTTCCGATTCCCTACTATGCGTCTTAAAATCGTATTTAACAAACAGATACCAGTTTGTGAAATATCGTGGTTATGTCTCTGATAAATTCCTTCAGGCATCAGAAGTCCCTCAAGGCTCAATATTGGGACCAGTTTTCTTTATAATATTCATCGACGATATTATATAAATTTAGATGTGCGTTTTTTGTTATATGCTGACGATCTGAAATTATTGTGCGAGATAGCATCTGTATTAGACTGTGAACGTCTTCAAAACACATTAAACATGATTAATAACTGGTATATTAGAAATAGCTTGCCCTTAAATCCATCTAAATGCAATGTGATGACATTCTCGAGGAAAGTTAGCCAAATAAAATATAATTACATCCTAGACAATACTACACTAGATAGGCCCGAATATATAAAAGATCTTGGAGTTATATTTGACCCTAAACTTTCCTTTGTCCATCATATAGAAATTACCATTACGTCTGCATTTAAAAGTCTCGACTTTGTCACACGAAACTCGAAACATTTTACCAACATGCATACGCTTCGTCTACTATATATGACCTTTGTACGATCCCATCTGGAATACGCCTCAGTTGTCTGGAACCCTACTTATAATACCCATGCTATGTTTTTGGAAAGAGTACAACGACGATTTTTAACATCGGCCGTGTTTATACTTGATGGTATTTATCCGCCTAGACATTATCCACAACAGTTGCTGTTAGATCGATTTGAACTACAGGAGCTTGCACAACGCAGATCCATACACAGTTTAATTTTCCTATACCAAATTTTTAACAACAGTTTAGATTCTACAGAAATTTTAAGCTCAATAAATTAAAGAGTTCCCAGAGTCTCATCCCGCTACCACAGCGCGTTCAATATTCCTACAGCACGAACAAATATTTTGGAATCATCTCCGATTCATAAAATTATCACTACCTACCAAAATGTGGAGAACAGAATTGATTTATTTTTCTGCAACATAAAACAGATAAAAGATATTTATACCTAACCAATTCTATTATTATGTTTCATAGTTTTCTTTAGATTAGTAATATAATATGTATCTATGTATTATTTGTATATTTTTGTATTTTAACCATTATGTATGTTCTGGTTGTATCCTGTAATTGGGCTTCTGCCTGTTGGGTATGTAATTAAAGTAAATAAAAAAAACCGCTGCCCAAGGAATCACTACTTCCACATCCAAAAAGAAGAATGTGTTTTATGGTGTTGTATATTTTTTATGCAAATTTTTAAGGTGTCAAAAGTGAGTGATAGGTTTGGGGAATAATACATACCTGGGACGTGCGATTAGTGATTAATTTCGTACCTAATTTGTGTTTGTATTAAAAAGAGTGATTTTGTTATGTTGCGTATTTTTTTGCAAACTTTTAAGGTGTCAAGTAAGCGGCAGGTTTAAGGAATAATACATATCTTGGGAAGTGCAATTAGTGATTAATTACGTACGATTTGTATTTGTATTGAAAAGAGTGTGTTTTTGTGGTGTTGCATTCTGCATCATAAATGCTGTAATAAACTGGTGAGGGGCTGATTCAAACGACTTTCTTCGAAAATATGAGAAGTGATTATACATCGTCGACCGCTGTCACCGTAAATTTATAGCAAGGCAATAATGGTGTTATTCCTTAAGAAAAACAGAGTTTCTTAGATGAACAAGCGTTGACTTGGGTAATAAATGGACAATCTGATCAGTGGCATACTATTGGCTTAATACGCCGGGGGCTGAATTTCTTGAAGTTCAAGGGAAATGCATAGTTTTTCTCAGGAAATGGTATCTATACACAAGAATGATGAATCGAATACAGAACATAGGACCGCAAAATCAAAGAAACGGGGGAACGAGTCAGGGGCAGCAAAGCGACGGCAGGGGGGCATACAAAAAAAATGATAACACATACACGAGAAGAGGCTTACCACAGCAACAGTGGAGATAAACTGGAGGAAGAAGAGAAAGCAAAAAATGAATGAATCAAATTAATACAAGAAGACCCTTCAATAAGCCACCATCCAAGGAATAAATGCTAGAAATCACGGTAATGATAATAAAAAATTAAACTCGAAATAATCAATGAGGTATTGTTGATATACTGCGTCAGAGCTGAGTTCGCACAGCACTTCAGCGGAGGTATGCCTAGTGAAGGTTTCTTTCAGAAAACACACATACGTCGATAATCTACTAATCGATGCAGAAGAAGAAGAGTTGGACCAGCGGAGAGGAACACAAAATAGATGAATATTCCCTAAGCACACCGAACAAATTGAAGTACCTAAAAACAGACCGGACGAACCAGCTGGAGCGGAGAGAAACACTCAAGGAGAGAATCAAAACGGCATAAGGGTAACATACCGTTCATTGAGAAAAATAAACTATCATGGGACCTTACCAAATGTATGTACATAGCCGTCATATGGACAACGATGATATATGGAGTCAAAAACGCGGCAACAACAAAAGCCAACAGAAGAAGTTTTTGAGAAGAGCAGAAAGGGCATCGTCCAACTAAAACAACAAGACGAAAACAGCGACACAATACATCAACATTATAGAAATACACGCAATGAAGTATTGGGGACATACCCAAGGAAGGGACCCAACACATTTACTAAAGAAAGCGCTAGCACCGCACTGCAACAAACTAAAAATAGAGAGACCACGTTACAGTGGAGAACGACAATCGAGAGGATCAGGATAAACAAATGAACACCACTAACAAATCGCAAGGATATATACTCTACCACAATCGGAAACCGAGGAATCAGAAGACTCAGAAAAAAGAAGATTCGAAGAAGCAAAAACGCAAAAAGAGGAGCAAAAACACTTCATATTACGACACAACACGACAACATATTTCACAAGAAGAGTCAGAATAGGCAGAAGTCCAGAACCAAACACACAAAAAAGGGAGCTTAAACGCTCCCTCACGACACAATGCGGTAACGCATCTCACAAATACCTACACCTCCCATCCCACATTCCTTTACCATGCGCCATATGGCTCTCGCTGCTGGCAACAAGCATGACCTCAGTCCAACCCAGCGTGGACGTAGCAGGCCCAGCTGTATACCTGGAAGTGGCAGCAATGTCTACCGCACGCTGGTAAATCAATCAATCAATCACTCAATCAACACAAAAATATTTCTTCATAAAAATCGCACTAAATTGAGAAATTACAAAAAATAACAATTTTGTCAAGAATGCTTGACTTGGATCGGCTGCTGTGCCGAAACTATTCAGTTAACGAAAAAATATATAGGACATATTTTGTAGAAAATTTAATGCTATTTTATTTTTATAAGAATATTTTTTGCCGTATGAGGCACCCGAAGCGAGATATTTAAAAGAAACTGTTTTTATGAGCCATTTTTCAATATGGCGACATCTGCGGCTGAGATCGCATTTTGCATTTCTTCTTACTTCATTCAGGGCATCGAAATTTACAAATTCCCAAAGCTTCAAAACTTCCGCACTTATTCAAACTAAATGATTTATGCTTTCACCACTGTATTATACAAGATTATTACCAATAATTCCTAACCATATATTAACCGAAAATTGCTCTTGGAAATGGATTTCGGTTATGACATCCACCCACACATAATTATTATAGAAATTTTGAATAGCATTCCTAGAAAAGTTTGCTTCGCCTGTGAACATAATTTGTGACTCAAACTGCGGATTTAGTGTAACATTCTGAAGGTACCACTGAGAGAAGTTCACACGCCGTTGAAAATTCCTAGAAAGTATTGCCTGTAGGTACTCTTCGAATATGGTACGGATACAAAAAAAATCAACCAAAACTCGCTGAACAATTTGATGACAAATATTCAGAGCTCTAGCAATCTTCCTCGTACTCGTCTCAGGATGCTCGTCGATTTCCTGCAGAACCGCTTCTTCAATTTTGGATGTTGTGACGGTTCGAGGTCTACCTGCCGAAGTATCTTCTAGGAAAGTACCAGTTTCACAAAGACGGCGATGACTAGTCGAAAAGAATCGGCTATCTGGCAAGGCACGATCTTTCCTGATACATACTTTTGGCTCTTGTTGCATTACCATCTGCGAGACCATATACGTAATGCAAAAGAGAGAAAAAATAAAATAAATTCAATGAAACACTGAAAATCGAAGAGATAATACAATGAGATGGTTTTGAACACCTACAACTGACCTTACGTCAACAAATATTGTTTTGAAAATGATGTTTGTAAAAACATCGTTTATTCTAGAATAACTAGTTTTATGTGTTCAATAAATAATTATTAGTAAATACTGCTAAATGAAACAATTAGAATTTAATTGTTTTAACCAAGAACTGTCCATCTGGTGAGAAAAACGCAAGAGGTTTCATATAGAATTGATCAGACTAATCAGAAAAAATATCGACATGGAAAAATGTCAGTAGCGTACCACTTTTTTGGTAAAAAATATCGGAGGACATGTTTGCAGGAACGCCATTGGTGGAGCGATAAAATAATTTTTCTAACTAAAATATGTGGTTTTAAAAGTATCCTATGTAGCAAAACATTTAAACCGTTGCGGGCATATGTTTATATGAGCTTTTCTTCATAAAATTACCTAAGGAACCACACCCTGAAATATTAGCACGTTAAGGAACACTCTGTATTTTACAATATAATTTAAAAAAATAACACCCTGTATCTAAGTATACGCGGTATATTTCTCGACACATATTTATATGAACATTTAGCCTTATGATGAAAGCAATTTATCCTAAGACTGATCCAGCAATTAACACTCTGTATACATCTTAATCAATAAACAAATTTGTTTCATAACTGTCATTTCTACAGCAATTTTGTTTTATTGCTATTTTATTACATTTATAAAATTGCAATAAAACAAAATAGTTGTATAACGAAATTTTGCTTGTTGGGTAGTTGGTGCTTGACCTATTGACCCAAGGAACAATTTAAAAGTAATTTAGACTTGAAGAAGTTTTAAGAAAGGTTTGTCAGGGTTAGGAAATGGTCATGTGCTTTATTGATGTTGTAGTTAAGGCCTTTTAGGCTTCAAGTATACTTGCTCTTAATAGTAAGTTTTAAAGCATTCTGTAAGACCTAATCATAAAGCTAATTTGCTTCTAGGATAATATGTATTTGTAATGGATTTATCATAACCTGCATAAAACTCTCCATAAAGCTAATTAGTTTTATGAACGTCTTAAATTCCATTTAGATTTAAAGAGGCTTTAAATTATTCTTTACGGTTTTAACATATTTGCAATAAATGCATTTTAAATCATTTTTAAAACTAGACATTTTCAATGTCTATTAGTACATATTAAAGGCCATTACAAAACTAGACTCTTAAAACATCCTTGATAAATGTTGTGATGAAACCGTTATGAAGAAAAAAAGGCCTCTATAAATCTAAAAGGCAAATTTTAATTCCGTAAAACACTTTCCAAAACCTCAATAAAACATTTATTATAAAAATAATAAACAATATGTCTGCCTGAAGTGTCGTTGATGCATATGTGTGTGTGTTAATTAAAAGCATTTCACGACTTACTGATGTGTAATTAAGTCTTTTCTGGAAAGGTGGAAGAAAATAAATAAGAGTGGCCATTTTAAAAGTATTGTTAAAATACACACACACATACAAATTATTTTGAGGTTAAGTTTTAAGTTTTTTGTATCAAATGTCAACGTCCCAAACGTTTTATTACAGCTTTTATCAAGTCCATGTGATCTTCGCCAAGTGCATTTGCATTTTTGTAAGGAAGGGATTATTTGTGATAGTATACAAAAAGACTAACAGGGCTTCATTTAGAGTAAATGTTCTAGGTCATTACCATTATTAGAATATACAGTTTAATGAGAGGACCAGTGTTGCCAGATCAAAATTTTAAAAGTTATCAGACGACGCTCTAAAAAGTTACTTAATCTTACTAAAATTTCACTAGATTTGAAATTAAAGCTCTCATCTTTAATTTTCAAAAGTTGCAGTGTCTGTAGGACACGTAATTTTCTTGAGCTCTCTGAGCACAGCATAGCTTTGAGCATCCTCTATCTGATTATTTCGTTGCCAGACTTCGTACGCTGTATTGTATTAAATGGTTTGTCAGTAGAAAGTACTGTTTGTCTACGAGACGCTAGAGGGCAACGAGCCCAGTCTATTCGATTGTAGCGATTGACGGTCAATAAACTATACGGTTACCTCAATTAGCAGCTTTTAGACGAGAGAGACGCGCGGAGCGGGGAATCGAATGAAAGATATTCTGTTAGGGTCTACAGTCTACGTCAGCTGTAGACACTACAGGCATCTTTGTCTGTGTCTTTTGCACGGAAATCAGATATGTCTGTCTCTTTCATTCGATTCCCCGCTCCGCGCGTCTCTCTCGTCTAAGAGCTGCTGATCGAGATAACCGTAGAGTTTACTGACTGTGGTAGCGATTAACGCCAATATTCTTGGCTAAAGATGTCGGTCTCGGATGACTGGGGCCGGGCAGGACTATTGCCCTTTACCCCAATACGTCGCTGTAGACCGGGGACCAGCCTCGTGCAGGGCGGGCGAGCTTACTTTACGTCGGCCCCACTCACAAATGTGAGCGGTGCAGACGATTTCGGCCCACCTCCCTGGGTCCTGGCTCGTTGGACCTTGCTGGCTAAGGCCTCTTCTGGCGTTCTTCTGTCTTCGTCTTCTTTTCTTCGCCAGCTTGTTTGCCCCCCGAGGGGTAGTCATCGGTCTGTTGGGTGTTTTGGGTTTGTGGCGGGAGTGACTGCCGGTACACAAGATGCCAAGAGGCATCCTGTCATCCGGATCATCGGTAGGGTAAGGATGAGCTGTGTAGCTCGAGGAAGGGCAGACCTAACTGCTTTGGTAGCATTTTCGGCCTGCCCGGAGCTAGGGGGACTACAGGTACTGGACGGTTGTTTGTCCGGTACCCGCAGGGTCTTGGGTGGGTGGTTGGGTGATCGTCATGTCTCTTCCGTGGGGGTGGATCGTCGGTTGGTGGCGATTAACGTGAGCAGTTTTGTATTAAATGGATCGCAACTCGAATTTAATATTTGTCTGCCTACCAGTAGAGGGCACTAAATTGGATGATTCAAAAATCATTAAAAATGGCCATTTTCATAAAAGTTTTCACTAAATCACTAGATTTAAAAAAAAATCACCAGATTTAGTGAAATTTCACTAGACCTGGCAACACTGGAGAGGACTGTAAAATGACGATTAGGTTTTTAGTTGGCCGGCCATGTTTTTCTTGTTATATAAAAATAGTCAAGGTCAATCTCACAATTATAATTATCAATAATTTTCACTTTTTCGTTAGCAAATTAAGGTAGAATTGCAAGAAACGACTGAAAATTACCGTGGGAACCGAGAAGCAGCCCACTTTTTTAAATTTGCTGATTACGTGTGTCTATGCAAATTTTGTATGGATATTAAAATCATTATTATTTCTGAGGGGCTCTTGTTTGTTGGGCTTTTCTTATGTAGTTTTAACGATAAACTGCCGTTGGTTTTAATTTTTTTGTCATACCTGATGGCTTTTTATTACCTTTTAAATCGAGGTTATAGTGCTCTACGCTTTATACATTTCAAATTCCATTTTATCTTCATTAAGTCTGATGGTGTGTTTGCTTAAATCAGTTTAGAAGAAATAAATGCAATAATAAAATTATTTGGATTCCTTCGTGGACATTCTTATAGCTTCTCAGTTCTAACATGGACTTATAAGAGTTTTAAAAACCAGTTTTAAGGTAGCCTTCTAGGTGTTTTCTAGAAATGCAGGAAGCTAATAGAAAAGCTTCTGACAGCTTTAAAATAGGTTTTAAGAAAG
Source organism: Rutpela maculata (assembly GCA_936432065.2). Classification (NCBI taxonomy): domain Eukaryota; kingdom Metazoa; phylum Arthropoda; class Insecta; order Coleoptera; family Cerambycidae; genus Rutpela; species Rutpela maculata. The sequence continues at coordinate 119,372,788 of OW386291.2, forward strand.
GTTTTAAAATGGCCCGAACAAGGTTTTCAAGAGCAGTACTATGCCTCACTAAGGAGTTTTATGATGGAATTTAAAAAGGCCTTAACAACCTTCATAAGGGTGGGCCCGTTTAGTCTACAAGTCGCTTTATGATGGTATTAAGGATATCGTTACAGCAAAATAGATTTTTCAAGGCATTTTATAAATAGTTTTATAGCACCCTTGTATACATTTAAGAAACTAAAATTGTTCCTTGGGAGTGTAAATAAATAAAATGTAAATTGACACAGTATTGCAACGAATTAATGTCACTCGCAGAAGGTATAAGATAATATTGAAATTCTGCCAATATTTTAGTTGCATTAGTGAATTCACTGACATTCCTGCGAAGTTGCCCTGAAGTTACCTACTATCATCTAAATTTGTATTCGCTATATATGTTCAACAACCCAGACATTGAAACTTAAAATAATCCAGGTATTTTAAGACGCTAATTACTCTTCGGTTTATATGAAACACCGGCCAAATAAAATTGCGCGTCTGAGTGTTTTCTGTCTTTCTAATATATATTTATGCATAATGCGTCGCTTAAAGTGCAACTGCATAAGGTGTGATAAAAGTAGAATGTACGAGTCGATTATGCTAATTCTGGTAATTCTAAACTTGGAAAACTGACAGATGATCATGCAGAATATTTCTCTAGTAGATTGTGTAGATTGCCGATAGCGGAACATATGGACCTCCCATGTATCGTGTTAACGATATATTATTTAGATATTATAAAAAGGTATCTATTTATTTTTACCGCTTGTGAACGTAAAACGTGCTATTTGAGAAATATTATACATTATAGTAGTTTTATAATTGCTTATAAATTAAAAGAAATTTTCAAATAGAAAGTTTTATGGACAATTTAGGGTGGCCCATCTTTTTCGAAATCGAAATTTTTTATTTCTCACCCCTGCAAATGGTTCCATTTGAAGAAAAAACAATCCCCTCAAAATATTATTGAGGCAAATTGAAGGCAATGGGTGCCGCAGAATGCATTATTATGCAATAATAAAAGTAAATGGAATTATTTACATTCTTTGGTTGATGCATTGTTTTTTTTTTAATCAGCAACATTTAACTTTAGAATGACTAATCAAGTCATACAAATATCAAAGACATTATCTGTTGAGACTATGATATGTGTCATACTACTGTAAATTCGTAGTCTAAGAAAACTAGACTAGAAGTTTTTGAAATAAAACTCTCGTTTTATCTTTGTGTATTTTATTATGAAACATTTTTTTCATACATAGTACCAAATATTATCCTAAATCTACAAGACATATAGTAATAAAAACAATATTTTTTGCACTAGGCCAAAGCATGCGACAGGGTTTCTTTTTTTACATTTGGAAACTGTGATTTATAATCATTTACAACTTGGAGTAAAAACTGTTTTTGGTCTTCATTTTTTGTTAAAATGTCATTATAGTCAGTAATAAGTTTGATTCCTCTCTCAGCGGCATCATTTACAACTTTAATTTTGTTTACAATATTGAAACATCGGGTATAACTTTCATTTTTCCTCCATGTTGTTGGATCATTTTCCAAAAATTCCATAGACAAACCTAATTTTTGAAAAAACTGTTTAGTGTTCTCGCATATGAAGTCCTGAATTTCCTTGTTTTCAACGTCAGTAATGTTACTAATCATAAGTCGTTTAATACCCTCTTGATTTGGTGCTTTCCTATTCAAAGCTTTAACCATTTCTCTTTTAGTGGTAACTGAAATATCGTCATCAAAGAAAGATAAGCCAACATTTACTGAATTAAGGTACCACAAATGGTTCACTATTTTCCTACTTGCGGCTTGAGATATTTCTTTGTCAATATTTTGATAATTAATGAGTTCTTTACAAAAGTCTAAGTCATGAAGCGGTGCTTTACTAGCAAATGACGCTGTAAACCAGGCCTTTACATAAACCTTTACAATAAAGAGACATATATCTTCAATACCTATTTTTTCTTTTTTAGTTAGTTGGAACTGATCTTGGAAAAAAAATATTTTTAGACAGTAAATGGCTTTGGCCATCCAACGTGCATGATGAAATGCCCCTGGTTGATAGAATGTCGTGTGAGTGGGCTCTTCTTCAACAAAAAGTTTAGAAAGCATTAAAAATTCTTTATAATCATCACGAGGCTGTTGCAAAGTTAAAGCTGCATTTAGAAACTTTACAATTTCGGCTTTAACTGGTTGTAAAATTTTTGATACCTGAAATCCAGTTTTTAGTTTATTTTGATCTATTTTAGGCCAAAATTCCCTAAAACGTTTAAATAGTGGCACATTTGGACCAGATGAGGAAGGCATTTTTGTGTCAAACACACTTCTCAAAACCACTTCAAAAATATGATGTCTACAAGGAAAATATAGAATATCTCTTTCTAATTTTTGTTGCAATAGTGTGGCTGTCCCATTTATATAACCCATATTTGATGCTGTTGTATCACAACACAAAGCTATTACCTTTTCGTCCAAATTCCATTCACAAAGCACATCATAAACTGCTTCAGTGTGTTCTCTTCCAGTTGAATTGGGCAAAGCTGGTACTCCAAGTAGTTGTTCAATATCTCCACTAGTAACTAAGATAACAAGTCTATCGATATTTCCCATTCCAGTGAGAGAAGGTAAAAGTTTTCCATCCCAATGGATGACTGGGGCCGGCAATTCAGAATTACCGAAGGCAGTTTTTAATATTTCAGCTCTTTCTTCGCGGATGCGTTGTCTAGACCGCTGAAGTGTGGTTCTGCTGATGGACAAAGATCTGGTGTCATGTCCTAGTGCTTCTGCTACTGCCGTCAAAATATGGACTCCATACCTGTCGCTTATTTTGCAAGCATCAAATGCAGCGGCTATTTTTGGTATGATGATGTTACATGTTCCATACAATCTCCTCTTTTTTGGCTGTGACGGGCCAGGCTGGTCTTGTAACAACTCTTCTTGGGCTTCGATTATTTCATCTTCATTTTCGTTGGAGTCGGCTGAATTACTACTTGATGATGGACAGGTGACTGTTTCCTCTAATCTAGCTTTTTCTTGTTGACTTCGTTGGATTCGTTCGGATAATTTCTGTAATTTTTCCTCAGCTAATTTTTCTTGAGAAGCAAGTTGGTAATCAATACCATGCATAAATCCAGGACGTCCTTTTTTTCTTTGATTAATTAAAAACTGCTCATCTTCATCTATTTTCATCAACTCCAATGCATTTGCATGAGAAATGTCAAAGAGATCGTCCAATTTTTCAACGAAATTTTTTTCTTTACCTCCCGCACTGGCCCTTTTAGCCGATTTTTGTAAGTTCCTCCACTCTGCATAAAGTTTATCTAGTTGTTTACCACAATGAAAATCCTGACGTGTCGGAATGCGAGCTTTATCCCAAAAAACTGACACCTCTTTTATTGTTAATTTAGCTTCACTTCACGAATGTTATAAAAGAGCACTTGTAATACTTGTCTATTAGACGGCAATTTATTGCCAATGATTTGTGACGAATAGTGTCCAACTAAGTAAATGAAAGTATCCTTTCGTAAGGATCTAACATCTACCATCGTTAAATGTTTTTTCAAAAAGGAACGTATGCTAGAACTTATAATGTCACCACTGTAAAACACAATTGCAAAGTGACATAAAAACCTACCGTAGGTGCATTATATTTCCAAACTTCCAAAACAAATAATTTCTAGGAAATAATTACACCAATAAAACATTATGAGAAAAGAGGTAGATATTTGTATTTTAAGTAAAATTTAAGTGTATTACCGTAATAAAATCTTATCTACAAATTTCTATCTGAATGCGGCACGGGTTACCGTTCACCGAATTATCTGAAACTTTGACATAAATTATTCCTAGCATAATAGTATATTTTCGTGGGGTGAGACTTAAAAAATACGCAAAAAAAATTCACCCCCTATAGAGATGGGCCACCCTAATGGACATACAAGAGGCCCATTTAAAGAAGATGTACTAATTTAAATATATTGTGTATAATTATTTAATTGATTGGGGCTTATTATACTCTTCGCAAAAACGAAGAGTATATTGCATTTGATCAGCACATTTCTAAAACAGTAAATATCGCGCAGAGAAAAAAATTGCATATCATTGTGTTAGTGAACTAATTCTAAACAACTTTCAAAATGTCCGTATGTCCGTCCGTCCGTCACGTTTCTTGTAAGCACGATAACTTAAGAAAGAAAAATCCGATTATATTGAAATTTGGAAAGTAAGTTAGTGTTAGTTAGAGAAAGAACCCTATTTTCAAGAAAATCAATCCTAAATAAGAAAGTTATTATTCATATAATTTAAAAAAATATATTTTCTTAATTTTTGTCGCTTGTACTTGAATAGAAATCTTGCGAAATGTTATCTCTTTAATACATTTCTTTTGTTTATGTATTTTACTAATATATATTTCATAATAATATATTTAATACTTACGTTGAAATATGATTCTCGGAAGATATATATTACAGACATTCAATTTTCTGGTAATGTGTAATGGTGCAGTGGCTAAAGTTTTGCAACATCCCGCCTAGGACAATGCAGAAACTATCAGTTTCAGAACACAAATTTATGCGCCTCATTTCTGATTCCCTCAGAGATTTATACGCACGTTGCCACGACATAACCCCACTAGCGGACTACGTCCGAGAAATATCTCAAAAGTTCTATTCCTTCAAACTGGGTGATAGTCCGTCAACCCGCAACATAACCCAAATCAGAATGCATAATGTCCCATTCCAGATAATACACCAGGCGTTCCTTTTAGACCGATAAATTCTATAAAAATTCAAACATTTTAATCTTAACTTTTATCCACCACATTTTCCTGGAGGCAGGGAGACCATCCGGGTGACAGTTGTCTCGAACGGGTTTTTTCGTTCAGCTTTTTCCCGTGCCAATAGCCCTTTCTAAGTGTTCTGCCAAGTGTTGTTCAGTGTTGCTTTTAATTATTTTTTAAGTCTCTTTGTAGATTGTTTGTAAATCGTATTGTTAATTTTAAACCTGCCATATGCAGGTAGGAGTTTTTAACTATGTCTATTATTATTATTATTAAGCCAAACTGGACCTGCCCCGTCCAGTCCCGCGTTGTCTGACTAGCTCCGGGCCAGGATCAGGCGAGGCACTGTACATGCAATTTTAAATAAATGTATGTTTGCTTTTGCTTTTTGCAATCCAAAGATCGTGTGTTCAAATCAATTTTTTTTCATATTTTTTTTTTTTTTCACAACAAAGTTGGTATCACAAAATTTAGGATGTCTAAAAACTAACATTATTTACAAGAAAACTGCGAAGAGTATCCTATAGAATGTGCAACAAGTATATAAAAAGCTCAATAAATTGACGAAAAGTACGTTTTTAGCTTGTTATATTTTCTTTAACCCCCGATAAAACAGAGTTGGTGTATAATGCGTTTAATCTGTAAGTGTGATTGCGTCTCTCATTTTGTAACTCGAAAACGGTTAGGCTTTCTTTGGCGAATGAGATAGTTTATCGAGCATTTTCTTAGATATGTAGGTAGCATCACGTTAGTTTCTCAAGATCCTGAGTAGTAAAAAAATTAATGTCACACGGTGGCGGCACGGCATAGATCCAAGCTTTTTACATGCTTTTACCTACGATCACTACTGTAAATAGTAAAAAACACACTACCTACCATCTATGTAAGTTGTATTTTACATATTGTAAACAAAACGCACTGTAAACAAATCGCACGGTAAACAAAACGCACGGGACACGCAAATATGGGTGGCTTAGTTCGCTGAATTAAATCGCTTGCAACAGATACAAAGTGGTTGTTAAATGTGTCTGGTGAAATACTTGAACTGACGACGTTATCCCGACAATTGTTTATTTCAAAATGTATAATTTTCCAACTATCTCTCGCCGTATTGGTAGAGTCATTGATGAATTTGTTGCAAGCCCTTTGCAATTTTAATATCGTTTATGTACTCTCTATGCAGAGCACTATAAATAGAGTAATCAGCCGGATTTCTAGTGATATTACAAATTAGTTTAACAGAGGAGAGCGTGTCCCTTTTATTTCGTAAAGAATTGGTAAACTAATTGATTGGCATCTTCTTATTTAAAGTACATTTTTTTAAAGGAAAAATTCGAATTATCAAATTACGAAATCTATTTACCAGAAGCTCGGACAAATACGTACTATTATTATTATTACTATTATTACTGCTATAAAAGATGCTCCAGTCAGTTTCAAGCAATTGGTCTCTAAGCTTTACTAAACCAAGGTTAGTAAATCTCCTACGAAAAACGACAGGCGATGTGTCATTGTTACTATATATTTTAATAAATTGTCCAAAATGGTCAGACAGACAAGGAACTATAACACCTACCTCATAGCCATCCTTGTCCAAGTTTGTCACAATATTGTCAGTACAGCTGGCGGAGTGGGTGTCACCCGAGTAAATTCTGAAATTGTTGCTGTAACTCCGAAAGAATTTAATAAGCATATAAGGTCATTAAGATTACCAGAGGCAGACCTAAAGTTTATATTGAAGTCCCCGACAAGCACTATTTTATTATATTTATCAAATAGAAATTTCAAGAGTGCCTCCAGCCTCTTCAAAAATATAGAAAAATCCCCAACACATGATCTATATAAGATGATAACCGCCATCTTGATACTAGGAATCTCACTACCACAGAATTACAGATAAAAACAATATAAACATGGTTTCTAAATTTGCATTAAACATGTTTACTTAAAGATGATAGCAAAACCCAATACACTGCAGCAAACTTAATTGACCCATCCAAATACCTTTCTCTAATTTTAACTTTAAGGGCCCTTAAGGATATTACAATCTGTAGGTTTACAAGAAAGACATAATAGTAGTATGCTCACTAATCCTAAATAAACATATTAATATTGACTGATAAGAAAAGATGGATAAATGGAATTATTTTAGGAGATAGCTACATATATGGGGACTGGAATATAACATGTTGGCATTGCTGTTATGTTTTAGCAAATATTTTATCTTATGTGAGTCAGACTTCCCCTCTGACCGTTTTGGTACTATCCGCCCCAGAAAATGTTCAATTGTGGAACAGAGTATAACACTTTGGGGCGTGGTGTTAGTTGAAGAGGGTATCTTGGTGACCAACATTCGATATATGTCAACTATAGCGGAGTATAACACTATACTAATAATGTAGAATGATATTTCAAAGGATTTATTTGAATGTTAACATTTTTGTAAAATATATAATATAAATTGTTTTTGTTATTTTTTCTATATCCATGGTTATATGTAGATATATAGTATGTACCCTACATTACTCCCCCCTACAACGAAGAAACCAACTTACCAAGGTTATCAGATTTAAAATAAAAGTTATATCACGTCGGGGTCACCAATATAGCGAAGTATAACGCTATAATAATGTAGAATGATATTTCAAAGGATTTATTTGAATGTTAACATTTTTGTAAAATATATAATATAAATTGTTTTTGTTATTTTTTCTATATCCATGGTTATATGTAGATATGTAGTATGTACCCTACATCAACATTTTTTCATTTTCTAGATTTTTTGGCAAAAAATTGGACTTTTGGCCCAAAATGGGCTAAAACTGGTGCTTTTCAAAAAAAATTTTTGTACCTTCTCAAACTTGTAGTTTTTGTACCAAAGAATAGTCTCTGTGAGTGTCAACATTTTTTTCTCAATGTAACACTTATTTGGATTGAAATCATATTTTTTGTTTAAAGAAATGTCAAACTAATGTCTTCAGGATTTCTTTAGTCATCAATCAAAAAGTTTTGTTGCATTAGTTAGCTGGTAGTACCTAACAGTAATCATCATCATCATTGGCAACTACAGCCCGTTGTGGGCCTTGACCTCCTCTAACACTTTTCTCCATTCTTTTCTATCCGCCCCCGCCGGCATTCTCCATCTTCTTATTCCCACTGCATTAAGGTCTCGTTTTACTTCGTCCAAGTATCGTAGTCTTGGTCTTCCTACTGCTCGTTTACCCACCGGGCCTCTCCTAGTGAATATCTTCGCCAGGGTGCTATTTAGGTCTAAACGTTGCACGAGGCCTATCCATCTTAGGCGTGCCAGTTGAATATGCTTCACAATGTCCGGGTCCTGGAAGAGCTGGTGTAATTCAAAATTGTAGCGCCTGCGCCACAAGCCGTTATCGTTTACAGCACCAAATATTTTCCTCAGGATCTTCCTTTTGAAACATCCTAAGATGGCCTTATCGTTTTCTGTGAGTGCCCAGGTTTCTGAGTCATAAGCTAGTACAGGTCTAATGAGTTTCTTGTACAGAGTACATTTGATCTTCCTCGACAGGCTTGATGATGACATGTGTTTCATTAGACTGTAGTAGCATCTGTTGGCCAGGAGAATTCTTCGTTCGACTTCGTCGCTTACGATGTTTGTGCTGTTGACTAAATATATAAATTCCTTAACCGTTTTCAGGGTACAACCGTCGATGTCTATATTGGGTGCCTCTCGTTCTTGTTGTTGGGAGGTAGCGAGCACATATTTTGTCTTTTTCTCGTTTATCGTGAGCCCCATGTCTGTTGCAGATCGTTTCAGTCGGGTAAAAGTTTATGTCTATGTCATCGGCGTATGCTATTATTTGCACCGATTTATAGAAGATTGTTCCCTTAGCATCGATTTCCGCGTCTCGTAGTACCTTTTTCGGTCAATGTTGAACAGTAGGCAGGACAGGGCGTCGCCCTGGCGGAGACCACTGCGGTCCTCAAAAATTCTTGTCATGTCCTTCTGTATTCGTACTTTACAGGCTACATTTTTCATTGTCAGTTCGATCAATCATTAGGTGAGCTGGTATAAGGAATTCTCGCATGGCCTGGTAGAGCTTTTTTCTATTTATAGTGTCATAGGCACAGCTAAAATCGATAAATATGTGGTGTGTCTCTTGTTTTTTCTAATATCTGTCTTAGAGTAAAGATCTGGTCTACTGTTCCTTTACCAGTGCGAAAACCGCATTGGTAATCTCCTAGGATACGCCCTGCGTAAGGCTGTAACCTGGCATATATGATATTGGAGAGGATTTTATACGCTGTGTTTAGTAGCGTAACTCCTCTAAAATTATTCATCATATCCCCCTTTTTATGTATTGGGCATATTATGCCAACATTCCATTCTGGAGGGATTACAGTTTGTGTCCAGATCTTCGTGAGCAAATTGTGTATATATGCAACAAGGTTATCTCCCCCGTGTTTGTATAGTTCTGCGGGCAAGTCGTCGGAGCCAGCTGCCTTGTTGTTCTTAAGCAGCTTTAGTCTCTTCAGTACACACAACGTAATAGTAATATAGTCGTCGAATTCAATAAACGTAAAAAACCGCTGCCCAAGGAATCACTACTTCCACATCCAGATTTGTTACCCAAGTCTCTAACAACGAAAAAATTTTTTATGTGAAAATAATTGTTTATGGAACTTTAATAATATAATATTTGAATTCGTCTACCCCAAAAACCCATAAAACTATATCCTACATCGGTAGTGGAGAGGAGGTAGTGATAGGAGGGTGGTAGTGGGGATGGATGAAGTAGAGTGAAATTAAATAGAAAAGATAACATCGTCATAGAATGCGCAGAAACCGAAATCGTTACCACGTGCTCGTTACCTAGGTAAGGATCCTATTTTTACGGCCGCATGGGCGTCGCACTGCCTATTATCATTAATATTTAAATAAAAAATGGATGGCACGGCACTGATATTATGCGAACTGTTGTACGCTGTGCGCGAACCCGTGACGTATGTTATCTTTTCTATTTAATTTCACTCTAAAAAAATATTTTAGGGCTTTGGTTCTTGTACACACATTAAATCAGAATTTTATTTTTTTCACCCCCTTTTGTGATGAGGTGGGGGTAGTAATGGAGATGGCTAATGCCAACATTTTTTCTGAGACATTAGCTTCTCTTGTATAAACTATATATCAATTGTATGGACTTTTACCTGTTTGATTCACCTATTTACCCCAATTTACCCCCAAACCCTTCAGCGGAATAAGATGAAAATATAATCTAGTTCCAGATCTCGTTAAAATACATGTACCAAATTTCAAGTCAAATCTTAAACGGTTCCAAAGTAATAGAGCGCACTAAAACAGTTACAGACAGAAATTTTTTTTGCTCAAACTTAAAATCTCGACGTTTTATGACATTCTAAGCCTAATTTGAAAAATAATTTTTTTTTTAAATTGTGTTATACTTAAACTGGATGTGGAAATAATTCAAACATCACTGCTATTGAATACATGCGTTTAAATAAACAATTTTATTGACTATCATAAATTCAATACAAATCATCCAACAATAAGGGGACTAATTTTGTCACTTTTGTCAAAAGCAGTAAAATATCAATAGGTGATAATTGACCAATTAAACTTGCAATAACACCTACTTTTATTTGAACAGTCTCCCACGTTAGGTAAATCGCACACCTGTACGCTAGGCACGAAATCCTCTAGGGCACTTCAGAATATCTTTATTTATTTTCTTGTTTCCAATGTTATGGGTAAATTTATTCTAATAACAATATAATTAACTATTACAGCTTGACTATTTGTACCCCAGGAATTCGATATCGTGGTGTTATTATAAGGAACAAATTTATTACAACGATCCTAAAAAACGAGTAGAAGTTGCAGCCGGGCGTGGCAGACTACGAATATCTATTTGATTAATATTTTACTAGAAGACGACTCAAATCATTTTTTTCGTCATACCTCCGTCTTAAGTATATTATAATTCCATTCTTTTGTCGATCGTAAGTGACGCTTTATGTACCAAATACTTGTTGCCATTGGCAACGGGTCGTTATTTTTCATAACGTACCTATGGAAACAAAATAAATTTGGGAATATGTTCTCTTTTATATAACAGATATTAAACGTTTTTAGTCTAAGAAATAGAGTGCAAATTCAACGACGAATGGTTACCGTCTGCCAGTCGGAAATCGAACAGACCATATAAATACAAAATTTGTTCCTCTCCGGAACTTTTTGGTATGGTGGGGGGATAGGGAGGGAGGGGGGGGGGCATTTATTTTTTAATCGAATGATTACCGATATCTGTCCTGTGGACTGTGGATTTATCAATACCTTAGACATCAAAATTAAAAAAAAAATACATTTCCCATACAATAGGGGACACGTGCAAATTTTAATATCAATAAAATAAGATTCCATTTTTATCAAAATAACTATTTTGATTATTAATTTCATTAGACAATAACGAAAACGACAATATTAAAAATATAGCATTATAGTATGACTCTTCAATATGTTATAAATATAATTTCAAGATAATTTCACAGACTATATTATTGATTTTATTGTAAAATGAATATTCTTAAAATCAGAGTGGATTTAAAACAACGTAGTTTGCCGGATATCTCATGACGTAATAGCGTAATAACCTCTAAAACAGGGGCATTTTACATTCTACAGTAACCAGCTACGTTGCCACATTTCTAAAAAAAATGTGCACTACTGCACTGTCTGAAATATATTTTAATATTAATTTTTAACACTGTTTCAAATACCCGGCAAGTAAACATTTTATATATTTTTAAGACTGATTAATGACTTGCTAACCCAGAATTGTAATATTACAGATGATTTCGTATAGCAGTACAAAATATCTTACATTATTTATCGAAATATGCGTAACTTTTGATTTTTAAAATGGATAAATCTGTAATGAAATAACTTAACTCCTAGAATTTCTTCAGCATTAAAGCAATCATTTGAGCGAATGAACTCCATCAGCATAAACGAACTGGGTAAATTGTCACTCATGCTTTCACAAAATCGTTTTCTGTCATTATAATGTTTAAAAAACACTTCTAAATTAATAATTGTTGTTTTATTTAATGTATACAGTGTGCGCCACTTAAAACTCTCCAGACTTGTAACTATTTTATTTTTGAAGCGATGACCATGTTGGGCACATCAAATTGTAGACATTTTTAAAGCCTTTAAACATGCATACAGTGATTTAAAAAGAAAAATTTTGAAAAAAATTTTAAGAAAGGAAACTTAATTTCTTTGAATATTTTTTTTACCTCACCTTGTACATGAAATGTGTTAATGTTTTCTTATAAAGGTTTTAATTAGCTTCAATTTATATTATTTAAAAAAAATTTTTTTTAAATAAAAATTTTACAATTTGGTACATTTTAATAAAGTTTGTTTTTAAAAATATTTATTTCTTTTGTTTCTTGTTGCTGTTTTGTTACGTTGAGTATTGTTTGTGATATGTCTTTTATTACAAATAATGCATAAAATTATTATTTACATGTTTTCAGTTATTTAAAAAAAAATCAGTTTGGAATCGGAAGGGGTGCTTTTAATTTATTTCTCTAAAACCAAAAAGAATTTCGAATGTGACGTAATAACATAAATTGAAGCTAATTAAAACTTTTATAAGACAACATTAACGCAGTTCATGTACAGGATGAGGTAAGAAAATATTCAAGGAAATGGTTTTTTTCTTAACAATTTTTTCAAAAAAATTTTTTTTAAATCACTCTGTACATATGTTTAAATTCCTTAAAAATATCTACAATTTGATGTGCCCAACATTGTCGTCGCTTAAAAAATAAGAAACTTACAAGCCTGGGGAGTTTTAAGTGGCGCACCCTGTGTATTCGTTGAAATACCGTATAATAATCACAAAAGTTCACACTTGCTTAAAACAACTAGTAAATACTTACACCCAAAATGAATTAAATAAGGGGGTCGGATTAACTCTTCAAAACTCGCCAGTTCCTCGTAAAGATTCAAATAATTTGAATTTCAATTATTATTTATTAATTATTGGATGCGTAAACAATTTATATAAGTACTTATACATTTTCAAACATAAACTATCTGGTAATAACACTTTTGGGTGTAAAACTGACATTCGCATGTCCCCTATATTCACCTCTCAGACTTGTTGGTTTTAGTTTGACTTCATTATATGTTAAAGTTTTTCAAAAAAATCACTATTAAAATTTTTTCACACTTTACGTTATATATACGTTTCAGCTGCAACAATTTATTACCAATTCATATGAAATTTACGATATAAGTACAGGCTTGTCATATCGCTCTAATAATGGACGATGTGGGAGTTCACTTATCGCTAGGTTTCTGTCACTTAACTTTCCCTGAGGTGCATTTCAATGTTTAATTAAAATTGCAAGACCGTCGACAAATTAATTGTGCAACAATGGATCTCGAAGAATGTTAAATGAATTTATTTACTGAACGTGCAAATAAATGAGTAACTTTTTGTCATTCGCCGACACACTAAATAAAAACTAATATATGCGTATCTCCTGGCTGCTCTTAGATTCCTGACAGTGGAGTACTCCCATTTTGTTTTATTATTTTAGCTACCAATCACTCTAATAGTATTTTCTTGAGTACTACGTATGTACATACACCAAATCCCAATTTTCTGGACACTTACTTGCTTGGTTTACCTGTTTACCCCCAACCTTTGAACAGAATAAAGTTAAAAAATAATACAGTTCTAGATCAAGTTATACAACACAGACATGTCTACCAAATTTCAATTTAATGTCACAAACCGTTCCAGAGTAATCGTGCAGAAAAAACAAAGTTACAGACGGACTGACAGAAAACTTTTTAGCTCAAATTTAAAATCTCGACCTTTCGTAACATTTTAAGTATATTTCAAAAAAAAATAAATAAATTCAATATTTCTTTACCTTTAGTAGTTGGACGTGGAAGTATCACAGAAGTGGCGTCTTGGTCAGATCCACGGCCCCGCAAACGCAGACAGGGCCCTAGTCCCATCTCGGAGTCATCCACACCACACAACTCAAACGATCGATCAAACAAGTGAACAATCGACACATTTCTCTCTTATTTATTTGAAAATCGCTGTTCACCTATTGCCATAGCCATATTAAATTTAGTTATAGGAGACATAACAAATTGCTGCATTAAATAATTAATAATAATAATAATAATATGTCTCTATTTTCTATAAAAAAAAATAAATACAAGTTAATATTGAATTTTGAATACTTTGAATATTCGACGCAAAGTTTATGTAAATATAGATTTAACTAATTTGACCATTTTTTTTACTCGTTATCCTTTGGACTAATTTTCTTGCGCCTTTGCCAAAATTTTACAGATATTAATTTTTCTACATTATTTTTACAAAAATGAAAAATATTATTAGTCCGTTATTTTCTAAAACGTTTTTAGAAACTATCACAATACTTAGTGCATAAAACGAATGAAAAAAATATTGTTACTTTTTTATCTACCAATTTAAATATCTTTTATTTTATTTAAGTATGAGTACATGTTAAAAAGATATTGCATTTACATCATTAGTATCATTAGTATTAACAATATATTAAAAAGCTACGTAACAACAACGCGAGAACCGCGCGATGTCACGCAGCGGCCAGGTGTTGTGGCAGAAATGCTTCCAGGCAAGATAAAAATAGAGACAATTAGCAAGTACCTATACAGATCGCTTGCATTTTATTTTAGATGTTGAATTATAAAAATGAGACGATTAGAGCTTTTTCATTTTGTCATAGGGAAACTCAATAAAAGCCATATTCAAAAATGTCAAGTTTATAAAAATACTTTGTTGCACAATGTGCCTAATTTCTATGTTAAGGAATTTCACCGAGGGGTATCAGGAAATGGGAAGTAGATATGGAATTGTGTATGTTGGATTTATATGTTTATGAGAGGTTAGGATTTTAGGGAGGGAAGTTACGTCAGTCATTTCTAAATCGGTAAATCGTAGAGTAGTAGTCGTTTATGTAGTATTATCTACTGCGGTATACCTAAAATACTATTTGATGGGAACTCATTTGACAGAGAGAGTTCAATATGTAAGTGTCAATGGTACCAAAAATGAAATAAGGGACGTGAGCTATTGCAGGGTACAGTTCTAGGGCCAATAATGGTTATATATGAATAAACACACCCAAATCCAAAGTCAAGGCTGTCCGAAAGGGGGTTACACATTTGAGAGAACGCAGACATACATCCACACCCACCGATGTTGTCAATACCGGGGCTGGGGGTCGAACCCAGAGCGCGATAGACAGTCGATCAGCGTATTCGCCACAAAATACGTCTTAACCGATTGAACTACCGTGTGAATGTATGATAATATTGTATTGTGGTGACAGTTTGCAAACTACAGTAGAAAGTTATTCCAATAGAATAAGACAGTGATTTGATGAGTACACCCTTACACTCTTACTAAGCATATATATTTTTTTAAATTTATTTATTCAATATTGACAGAGACACTGAATTAGCCACTACTCTTATATTCATAAGTGCACATCAGATCACTCGTTAATAACAAAAAGTGGTTTGCGCCGGGGTACTGTCCATAACTATCTCTTGATTTTGAGCCGCGAGAACACAATCTCATGAATTCCCCTATTCAGATTCTTCACATTCTTCTATTATATTCCCAAAGTTATGTAGTTATGGGTTTACGGGGTTACTGGGTTATATAGTAGAAGGGTTTGCTGCTGGGGCGATATAAGCTTACTTGGTAACAAGTTAACAAGGTTCTGAGAGCACAATCTAATTGATTCCCCAATCGAGAGCCTCATATTTTTTTCATTGAATTCTCAGGGTTATGGGGCTATGAGGATAGAGGGATTGCCGTTGAAGAGCTATGGCGCCATAGGGTGCTTGATTCCAAGATCCTAATATCACAATAGCACGAATTCCCCTACTTAGAATCTCCATTTTTACCGTTGGATCTTCAGAGTTAAGGAGGTTGTGGGTGTTAAGAAAATTTATTTAATAAAACATAGTTGCAAACTTATAGTGACATCTAGTGTCACAAGGATATACTAGATTAATTAGTTATTAATTGATATGTATTGTCATAGTAACTGGGTAAAATAATAAATATATGAATAGATGTAAAATATATATGGTCCTTATTTTAATATAATATAAAGCTAACTCTAAACAGGTCATGGGTCTCAGTTAACCAAAAGGTGATATAAAACTGTAAAGTTAATAAGAAGTAAAATTAAAATCAATAAAACTAAAATTATATAAAAAATATATTCCAAAAGACAAGACGTCAAAATGAAAAGGTAAAACTTGGCCACCTCAATGGAGAACATAATGCAGATAGAAAAATTAAAAGATGCCGAAAGTTTTCAAATATGGAAATTTCAAGCAACAGTTATACTTAATGCGAATTGCTTGTGGGAAATTGTTAATGGCGAGAAGAAATTTATAAATTTAACAAAACCCGAGGAGAAAACAGATTGGTTAATAAAAGATGCAGAAGCCCAAAAAGTGATAGTTACAAGTATAGATAAGAAACTTATGATTCATGTTATGAATTGTGAGAATGCAAAAATGATGTTTACAAGCTATGTGGTATTTTTCAACAAGGCACCGAAGAACAAAAATGCAATTTATTAAAGGTGTTTTTCAGTTACAACTATAAAAAAGGTACTGATCAGTGGCCTACAAAATATAGTATATAAGCTAGAAGCATTGAACCACAAAATTGATGATGCTATATTGATATCAAAGTTATTAACGACATTACCAGATGAGTACAAATACTTCAGTACAGCATGGGAATCAACATCTGTAAATGACCAAACTAAAACAAATTTAATAGCAAGATTACTAACCGAAGAAACAAGACATAAACTGGATGTTGAAAGTGAAGGAACAATGGCTTTTAAAGCAAGTAACTCAAAATTTACGGATAAAACAAAATGCTATAAATGTGGAAAGGCAGGTAGTGCTTTAAAAAGAATAAATTGAAAGCATGCTCAATATGTAAAAAAACAAATCATGCAGAAGAAAATTGTTATTTTAGATAGAAATATCCACAAAGAAGTGAAGAAAATAACAAATTAACCTTTATTGCTGGATGTAATGAAAATACAAATGAAACATATTTTATAATAGATTCAGGAGCAACGTCACATATGGTAAAAAGCAAGAATATTCTATGCAATGATGGAATATGTGAAGAAAACATTGGTATAGCAAAGAAAAATCAAAATATAAAAGCAGAAGCGCAATTAGTGATGTATTTAAAGACGTATTATATGTCCCTGACTTAAGCAAAAACTTATTATCTGTAAGTGCTATAACTAAAAATGGAGGAAATGTTACGTTTACTAAAAATAAAGTTTTAATAACCAAAAAGAACAAAGAAATAATACAAGGAAAAAACAAGGAAAGGGACTATTTTTAGTAAAACTGCAAACTAAGAAAGAAATAGGTAGAGAAAAATCTACTGTCAGAAAAATCTACGGAAAATCATAACATTTCTTTGGTAGAAGAATGACATAGAAAACTAAGACATTTAGGTAAAAGTAACATGAAAAAGCTTATAAAATTATCAACCGGAATGAACAAGACAGAAAAAGGCTGTGAAAATTTCGACAAAATATGCGAAATATGCATGAAAGTAAAGCAAACAAGATTGCTATTTGAAAATTCTAGAAAACAAACAAGACCACTAGAAATTAGACATACAGACGTTTGTGGACCTATAGAGTCAGATACATGGGATAATAAGAAATATTTTCTTAAACTGATGGATGATTATGCACACTATACAATGATATACTTATTAAGTGGAAGATATGAAGTTGCAGAATACATAAAAAATTACATAATGGAGGTAGAAGCATTAATGAATTTAAGAGTATACAAGTTACGTTGCGATAATGGCGGAGAATACATTAACAAAGAATTAAAATCATAGTGTAAATCCAGAGGCATAACAATGGACTCGACAATCCCATATACACTGCAATTAAATGAAAAAGCTCGAACGACTCAACAGGACAATTATGGAGAAAGCTAGATCTTTAATTTTCGATTCTGAAATGGATAAAACATTTTGGAGTGAGGCTGTATAAATAGCAGCGTATTTATTGAACAGAAAATCTTGAAGTAACGCTAGCAGAAAAACGGTTGAAGAAAAACCTGATTTAACTAGATTACAAATTTTTCAATGTGATGCTCATGCAAAAGTGTTGGGTTACCTAAAAAAAATTAGAAGAAAGGAGCAAGAAATATATTTTTATAGGTTATGCAACAAATGGATACAGATTATTTGAAGAAGAGAAACAAAAGGTAGTAGTATGCAGAGATCTGATTTTTGAAAAACAACATAGAAGAAAATTTATGGAAGAATTATCAGAAAGCAAACAAAAAAATTACATACAACAAGTAAATATTGAAACAATGACTGAAGAACGTTCGGAAATTCAAATACAAGAACAACAAATCCAAAGAAGGATCGGAAGATGAAAGAAATCAAAATGAACAGGAAAGAAACCAAAATGAACAAGAAGGTCAAGTTAAATCAATAGAGAACAGACCTAAACGAATCGTAAGAAAATCAGATAGATATAATGATTATGTAATATTAAGCTACCAAGAAGCAATAAACAGTGAAGAAAAGGAAAAATGGCTACATGCAATAAATGAGGAGAAGACATCTTTAAAGAAAAATAATACGTGGGTTTATGTAAACCGAAGTGAAACAGTTAACAAAAATATTTTATCCAGTAAATGGCTATTTCGAATAAAGGACGATGGAAGATATAAAGCCAGACTGGTGATAAGAGGTTTTGAACAAAAATATGATAGACTATCAAGAGACTTTCAGTCCAGTAGTAAATATGACATGTTTACGAATTCTATTTACTCTAGCTGTAAATAAAAATTACAAAAAATTCGACATAAAAACCACCTTTTTTAAATGGACAATTGAATGAAGTAATTTACCAGAAGGATATGAAGATAAGAATAAAATATGTTTAAAAATGTAAATGATTCAAAGTTGAATTATGTTTAATAAATTTATTATAAAATTTAAAAGTATAATTTTACAATTAGGAGAAGATGTTAAGAAAATTTATTTAATAAAACATAGTTGCAAACTTATACATATAGTGACTTCTAGTATCACAAGGATATACTAGATTAATTAGTTATTAATTGATATGTAATGTCATAGTAACTGGGTAAAATAATAAATACATGAATAGACGTAAAATATATATTGTAATATGTTGCAACCCCTTAAGATTTAAGGTTATGTTAGTTGCACTGAAAAGTAGGCACAGAATTCAGTAGTTCGGATGTCTGAATGTGGAAAGAACTGACTAGAAGGTCTAGAGTGATGACATATCTGTTCTGGAACTGTCTAGAGTATGGTGACGTCATCAGAGAAGCTTCTAGATCTGTCATCTTTAGGTATATAAGGCATGGAGTAAACCAAAAGAAAAAGTTAGTGCAGTACCCGCACTTTTCGAAATTCACCGGTGGACGCACCGGGTGGATAAAATACGAAGCTTATTGGCTATGCTTTTCAAAATAGCCAATCAAATAGTGTTATTGTTAACCGGTGCGATCCACCGGTGAATTTAGAAATTTGCCCCACTAATTGTCAGTTGAAATGATCAGAGAATAAACACAGTGATAAAGTGACTGAATAACTGAATTGTAGTACATAGTGTATTATTAGTCAAGTAAATTATTGGTTGTAACTAGTAGTTAATAAATTAGTGTTTAGTGTTACCCTGTTGTTATAATTTTCGAACTCACGATACAGGGTGTTTACAAAAAGGGTGTAAGCACGTTACAATTGGTGTCAGAAGCGGAATTATAACAGAAGATTTCTGGACTGTTCAAGAAGAGGTTTCTACAGTGTTCTTCTCGGGAATTAGTGGTGACACGGAGGATTAACTTACGGGACATTGTTTAAGGACTATTTTTGGACTCAAAACTGTGAAAAAGTGCGTTTTCGGGAAAGTGACAGAGACACTGAAAAAGACTCATTTGTGCTAGTGCGTGAAAATTACTAGAACTTTTTATTTGGACATTAGTGGAGATTAGTAAATTCTCTGAACTGGATAGGTACAAAAGACTCTGGATAAGACTTTTTCGTGCTATTTCGAGATTTGTCTGGAAAGTTCCATTACCGATATTGACGTGACAGTTAAATTTATTTTATTTTCATCGTATGCCCGTAACAACGAAGTATGGCATCCGATAAACAAATACAGGACTTATTCGAACAATTCCAAAAAATGATGGCACAGCAACGGCAGGAAGAAAAAGAAGAACAGGAGAGAAAACGTCAAGAAGAGCGAGATGAATTAAAGAAAATTATGGAAGACCAGGAAAAAAGACGTCAAGAAGAACAAGAAACAAAACGTCAAGAAGAAAAGGAAGAGCAAGAAAAACGACGTCAGGATGAAGAAAGAAGACGTCAGAAAGAAAAAGAAGAACAAGAAAGAAGACGTCAAGAAGAAAGAGACGAATTAAAGAAAATTATGGAAAATCTGGAAATAAGACGCCAACAAGAAAAAGAGGAACAAGAAAAACAGCGTCAAGAAGAAAAACAGGAGCAAGAAAGACGTCAGGAAGAATTAAGGAAAATTCTGAGCGAACAAATCAAAATAAAACAGGACGCTATAATTTGTGCCAATGAAGTACTAAAATGTGAAGTCAAAGAAGAGATAAACAAGGTCGAAGACAAAGTAGGTGTGGTCGAGGCAGAAGTTAGTCAAATCAAAGGAAAAATGTGTGAGGTCGAAGGAGAGGTAGAGCGCCTTAAACGTCAGTTGAGGGAAAAAGGAGGCCAGTTAGTAACATCATCGGGTCCTCGATTAAAACCTCCTTCTTTTGACGGCCAAAGTTCCTGGACGACATACAAGAGGCAGTTTGAGGCAGCAGCGTGTGCGAACAACTGGGATAACGAGGAAAAGGCTATGGCATTAGTTTTGGCGCTAAGGGGCCAAGCCTCAGAGTTGCTTCAGACCATCCCGGTGGAGAAACAAAGAGACTTCAAAGTTTTAGAAGCTGCATTGGACTTGAGATATGGCGACCAACATCTCGCCCAAGTATACCAGGCCCAGCTAAAATCACGGACACAAAAGGCTGGAGAAAGTTTATAAGAATTCGAGGCGGCCATAGAGAGACTGGCACACCTGGCATATCCAAGTGATCCAAGAGAATTCCAAGAAGAATTAGCCGTCGGGGCCTTTTTAGATGGCATAAGGGACGAAGAGGTCAGACGAGTTCTAAGGCTAACGCGGTACCAAAGTATTAGCGAGGCTCTGGTGCTCTCGAAGTAGAAGCTGCCTTTAAAGACACCCCACGGTCAGAAGTGCGTGCTGTGACCGTTGAAAAGGCACATGCGGATCAAGAGAACATGAGCACTATACTGAAGAACATGCAGAAAATGATGAATCAATTACTGGCCAAGTCGGATTCTCAAATGAGACAGGACAAGCAACAAGGTGAAGCAAAACCAAACGGACGTATCCAGTGCTATCAGTGCGGCAAGTTAGGGCATATTAAGAGAGATTGCCGACAACAAAGCCCGGAGAAGGTAAATGCCGCAGTTGTCGAAGAGTCGTATTGGGACAAAAAGAATCTGGAGACTTTACTGAGAGACTTGCACAGAATGGTAAAGCAATTGCTGGAGAGTTTTTCAGGGAAGCAAAGCAAGCAACCAAGCAGTGGGGAGCCAAGTGGGGGTATTCGATGTTATAGCTGTGAAAAATTAGGGCATGTAAGACGAGATTGTCAACAGTGGAACCCTGAGGTTGTACATGCCACTGGAGAAGTGCTGGCTGATGAAAGCGATGCCCCCAGGGAAATAAAGGTTTGCCAGCTTCGAAGAATCCCAAGTAGTTTACCATCACAAGGCTGTGTAAGCGAAACAAAAGAGATTCCAGAGAATTGGACAAAGGAAGCTTTAAGACAAGAGCAACTGGACGATACAGAAATTGGACCTATGTTGAAAGCAGTAGAAAGAGGAACACGCCCAGAGTGGAAGGATGTTTCAGACAAAGGAGTAGGAGTGAAGGCTTTATGGTCACAATGGGGTTCACTTACGGTTGTAGACGGGCTGTTGAGGAGAACATGGGAAAACCCGGATGGGAAGCAGGTTGCCATGCGTTTAGTGATTCCCAGGTGTCGTGTACCAGAAGTACTCCAGAAAGCGCACAATGAAACATCCGGCGGACACCTTGAAGTAAACAAGACGTTGAGTAAAGTACGAGAACGATTCTATTGGGTCAATAGTCGCCAGGATGTGGAGGCTTGGTGTCGCAAATGCAAGAGTTGTGCTGCCAATAAGGAACCACTATCCGAGAGCAACTATGTGAATGAAAGTCGAAAACAGCCAAAGAATGACCGAGAACAGATTACCAAAACTGGTAACCAAATGAAGGCTCGTTATGATCGGAATGCCAGTACAGGAGGATTCAAGGTGGGAGATCGGGTCTGGCTATACAACCAACAGCGGAAAGAATGGAAGTCCTCGAAGCTTCAACCACCTTGGGAAGGACCGTATTCAGTCATTACCCGAATTAATGATGTCGTATATCGGATTCAACGAAGTAAAAAGTCCAAGATGAAGATCGTACACTTGGATAGACTGGCGAAGTATGTGAAGGAAACTGAATTGCCTGACCGGGACGTTCAGGCTTAAGGAGGGGGCAGTGTAATATGTTGCAACCCCCTCAAGATTTAAGGTTATGTTAGTTGCATTGAAAAGTAGGCACAGAATTCAGTAGTTTGGATGTCTGAATGTGGAAAGAACTGACTAGAAGGTCTAGAGTGATGACATATCTGTTCTGGAACTGTCTAGAGTATGGTGACGTTATCAGAGAAGCTTCTAGATCTGTCATCTTTAGGTATATAAGGCATGGAGTAAACCAAAAGAAGAAGTTAGTGCAGTACTAATTGTCAGTTGAAATGGTCAGAGAGTAAACTCAGTGATAAAGTGACTGAATAACTGAATTGTAGTACACAGTGTATTATTAGTCAAGTAAATTATTGGTTGTAACTAGTAGTTAATAAATTAGTGTTTAGTGTTACCCTGTTGTTATAATTTCCGAACCCACGATACAGGGTGTTTACAAAAAGGGTATAAGCACGTTACAATATGGTTCTTATTTTAATGTAATATAAAGCTAACTCTGAACAATGGGATGCTGGGGTGATGGGGATTGAAGTTGTGGATGTATGACACTCAAGCACAAGTATCCGAGGTCACAACTCATTAACTCCCCAATCAAGATCCATCATTATTTTCAACAGATTCCCAGGATTATGGGGTTAAGAAGTTATGCGGTTTTACGGTTTCTTTGAGTTATGTGGTCAATACTGAAGTACCACAATGTTATTAGGTTGAAGTTTTAAAGTTGAATCATTTTTGGAGTCTGATTGAAATAAGCTGGGTAAGCAATATTACGATAGAACAGACTTCTTTGCTGTTGAAAAAAACCTGACGTGCATGGAAAAACTAAGGTCAGATTCGTGTTCAGCGGCTCAAAATACAAGGGATAGGTATGGTCAGTACCCCGGCACAAACCACTTTTTTTTGTGAGCCTGTGTAATCTATCCCGATAAGACCCAAGTTATTCGGCCGTAATACTTATAATACAAGCAACTTTGAAATTAAACTAAACTCTGAAATAATCAAGTGGACACAAGAAGTAAAAAATCTAGGGCTAATTATGGATCAAAGCTGACATGTCAATGATGTGTATAAAAAATCTATTTCTGAGTTCTGTGAACTGTTACCAATCAATATAAAGCGTACATTATCAGATGCATTGCATATATGGACACCTAATCACTCATTGTTTTTAAAAAATTAAAATAGTTTATTGATTTATTTGTACTTGTATTTCTTTTCTCTGTATTATTACATATTCAATCATTATAATTTAATTACTTATATCTTCCAAAATAATCAATACTAAAGATACCATTAAATTGTATGAGCTATTTAAGTGTAAGAAACACATCCTTTAAATGCATAGGAAAGTGTTCCATGCTGCCACGAATCTTTCAAACAGAAATGAACCTGTTTCAGCTCTACTAGTTAAAATTGCTATTTATGTACAGCGCTGTGACATTATCCACACGGAATCTTCATCCGTCCAATTTAAGCATCCTGTTAAAATGCTATCCTAGATGCTAGCTAGATACGCCACTGTCCCTCGTCTAAATAATTAAAATCAATTCAAAGATACGGTGCATGCACATACGGTCATATTCCTTTTGAATCTTCTAGGACAGGTTTTTCTTCGGGCGTTGCCCAAGTATTTAAAGATATATTTCTGTGCGTAGGTTTGTTTCAACATATGGTATTAAATTTAATCTGTTGCAGTCGTAAGGCAAACCGATTGATTTTCTAGCCATGATTTACTGTCTAGTTCATCTACAGTTCGTTGTGTTCTTTTATTGATAAAACATAAAACAAAATCGTGAATAGGACTTCATTAAATATTTTTATTTTCATTTTATTTTAATGATCTTCTAATTCTTTCCTTTATAATGTTCCCTATTTCCTATTTCTAACCAAATTTCAAAAAGAAAGCAGTTCGATATGTATGTTTTATTTAAATATTTTTTGAATAATTGAGATTTTTACTTCAAAATTTGGCAAAGTTTGGCGAAGGCACCACTCAAATTTCGCCTAAAGGGTCTATAATGAATAATAATAATAATAATGTTTATTTGCAGAAAAATAAGACTACAAATTATCTACTATTACATACTTCTAGATGAGTATATTCTGATTGGTTTCTTATTTAAGATTATGGAGATTAAAATATTAAAAAAAGATCCATGTAAATAAATAAAGAAAAAAATGTCACAAAAGTAGAAACTTGTAAGTGGCTTAATGTATACATACACACAAACATATGCATAAATATACATACATACATATGCACGTACACACACATACATTTATTTTTCGTTCATTCAATGAATAAATAATATATACAAATCTAAATAATATAAAGTGCCATGAATGTAACTTCATTTTATTATTACATATATATTAAGACTACACAACACAGATAAACATTTTTAAATATTTAGGTGTATTAATGGCCCTCTACTATATACTAATAATTTTTCATTTCAACTAATTTATTAATTTCACATGTCTCATTACTTAGTATATATTTCCTTACTTCTTCTTTAAATGTATAAAGAAAATAAATATTTTTAATCCCAGTTGTGAGTGAATTGCATGCTTTAGGTGCAAGATATGCTAGCGACCTTTGCACCACAGTTTTTCCAGAAAAAGGACTATTAAATATGCTTTAGATTTATTTTGTGTCAGGTAAGTGTGATCTAAATATGTTAATAAATGTCTATTTTTATGCTGCATAAATCGAAGGGTACACAAAACACGATTTTCAAGAAATATTTTTCCAAGACTTCTAACTTTTGTAGATGTGTACGTGAAACTCCACCCCACCTTAAGATGCCATAACTCAATCGTGATTCTACTAACGCATAATACAAGATTTTGAGATGAGATATATCTTAAACCCTTTGGTAGAATTTAAATTTTTATAGTAGGATTCTTAAAGTATTCGTTACATTATTTATGTGCTTGCTGCATCTTAAATGTTGGTCAATAGTTACTCCTAAATATTTCGCCTTAACTGTAGATTTTATTTCTGTTAATTTACCTCTGAGATATTATATCTTGGTAATGTACTCTTGTTACAAGATATTGGCAAGAATATGGTTTTATCGAAATTTATTGTTAAAATGTTATCATTAAACCAGTCAATTATATTTCCGAGGTCAATTTCAATTTTATGCTTTAAATCGCTCCAATTGGTTCCTTTATAAAATATCGCTATGTCATCAGCAAAGCTTATAATTGTCCCGGCGGTATCTCTAGTTAATAAGTTATTTAAATAGATTGTAAAAAGGATGGGACCCAAGACAGTACCTTGCGGTACTCCACATTTAACAACTCTCTCTCTCTCTCTCTTTACTCAGTTTTGAATTAATTCTGACTTTTTTGTTTACGGTCATATAAGTAACTCGCCATAAGATTGTACGCATTTCCTCTAAAACCCAAATCCTGCAAGGCCTCCAATAACTGTGAGTGGTCCACAGTATCGAACGCCTTAGCAAAATCAAGGAAGAGGCAGATAGCTGGTGTTCCTTCGTCTAAGGTCCTATACATTTCAGTTGTTAAAGACATTATGACATCTTGTGTCGATTTGCTCTCCTGAAATCCAAATTGTTTTGGGGAGATTAAATTTTATTTTTTTCTATTTCTTAAAAAAGATCTTTGCCAAATTTGTTGTTAACGATATTGGCCTGTAGTTAGATGTTAACATTTTATCACCAGTTTTTTGTACGGGATTTATTACTGCAATTTTAAATTCAGGAGGGCAAATTCCAAACTCCATAATATTATTTTAAGATGAGCTAGAGGTAATGCTATTTCTTCTGAAATTTATTTAATATTTTCTGCCTTTACTAGATCAATGCCGGGTGACTTGTTTTTCAGAGATTGGATAATAATTAATACTTCTGTTTTATTTGTAGGTTGCAAGAATATGGAGTGCGGTTTTTGATATAATGATATATATATATATATATATATATATATATATATATATATATATATATATATATATATATATATATATATATATATATATATATATATATATATATATATATATATATATATATATATATATATATATATATATATATATATATATATATATATATATATATATATATATATATATATATATATATATATATATATATATATATATATATATATATATATATATATATATATATATATATATATATATATATATATATATATATATATGATAACCATATGAAATGTGCCCTCAGAACCGATATGACAACCATTATTTTCTTTAGTAGATTATCCATTTATACTATTATTTATATAGTTTTTACTCGCCTATCTCATAACCTTACTGAGTAACGTTAAAAAGTAAGTTAAGATGTATTTTTTAAACTTTTTTTATCTGAATCTAGAAGAAAAATAATATATTTTTTTCAATTATATCGCTTAACTATTAATATTTTTATTTAACAAAAATATTTTCAAAAGTTATTTTTATAAAGTTTCGTCAGAGTGATCACCTCAGAAAATTATTAAAGATTACAATATATATGTAGATAAACTGGTAAAAGTTTAATCAATATCAGCAACGTAGTAAAAAATAAATGAATATCGAGTTGGTCTGCGGTTTTGCGCACTATATAGGTTACAGTCATTAAGTTCAAATAATAGATACTCGCTTTATTTATATTTTGTATTAATTATCATCACTATCATGATCTATTACAATAGATACACTGTCCTTTTCCGATATTTTTGACAAAATCCCTGCTGGCTTAATTGTTCCTACCTAGCATAAGACAAATAATATATCATGGCTGCCACATGTGAACAGCAGCCCACAGTTCTATTGCGATTAAGGACAATCACAAGTATAAAGTTATTCCAATATATCAAGCGGTAGACGTCATCACTAGTGATATTCTGACGTCATCAAGTACGAACTCAAAAATATATCAGGATGCAAATTTCGTATGCGCTTAGTTGGTATTGCACTACAACTATGTTTACATGGTATGCTGCCACGCGTTGCTTCGGATAACTCGGCTTGACTTCATCGTATTGACATTTTATTGTAAGTTGTGTGTAATAACTTCGCCATCATGTAAACGAATTAAAACTGTGTCGTCAGTAGAGGAATGACGTGCATCGCTTATTATATTCGAACCACTTTAGAGTTTAATACTGTTGTAGCTCTTACCATGGAGAGCATAATCAACATAATAAGAGGTATATATAGTTTAGGTCTGAGAGTGATTTGGCTGATGAAATCATTGAACATATAGACAAGTGGAATTTATGAAATAATCTCAGCGAAGAAGTTGGAAACTAGCATTGGACTGACGAAAAAAGCTATTTAAACTATTATTGGCACCGGACGTGTCAGATTTTCCTGAACTTAGTGAATGCAGATTGAAAATATTATTTACTGGCTCTTACCAATTATCTTAAGCTGTTCAACGTTTGGCTGATTTTATCACCGAACAAAACAGTCCTGAAATACAACATGTGAAAAAATCTCCAATATACATAAAGTAGAAGTTAAATCACGGTACAAACACTGTCAGTTTTATCGTTCTTATTATGTTGATTGTGTTCTCCATTGCAAGCGTCATACCTGTGATTGTCCTTATTGGCAATAGGAGTGGGCTGTTGTTCACATGTGGCAGCCGTGACATATTATGTATCTGATAGGTATCTCTCTGAAACAATTAAGCCAGCAGGAATTTTGTCAAAAATATTCGAAAAAGACAGTGTAGTGCATTGTATTGTGTATTAAACCATGATAAAATATAAATATAAATAAAGTTATTACACAGGCCTACAAAAAAAAAGTGACCTTAGTTTTTCCCGAACACGTCAGGTTTTTTTTTAGCAAAAAAGTCTGTTGGATCGTATTATTTATATATTTATTTGCTGTTAAAAGAAAAACCTGACGTGCTGGGGAAAAACTAAGCTCAGATTCGTGTTCAGCGACTCAAAATACAAGGGATAGGTGTAGTCAGTACCCCCGCGCAGACCACTTTTTTTTTGTTGGACTGTGCCACACTGAGTGTGACGCAGTGGCCACAAAAAGTAACCACGGACCAACTGGATATTTATTTATTTTTCCCTATGTTGCAGCAATCTAATTTTGATGAAGCTTTTACCAGTTTATCTACATATGTATTACTATATTTAAGATTTTTTCTAAGATGGTCACTCTGATGAAACCCTATAAAAATTACCTTTGAAAAAATTTTTTGTTAAATAAAAATATTATCTTACGGTTATGAGAACAGTTATTTTTTTTACAAAAATATCTCATAAGTAGTAATATAAGTAATATTGAAAATTTAAATTAACATAAGCAGAATACCTAAAATATTAACTATTTACAATCTATAATGAGAAGAAAGAGGATAAAGTAAATGATAATGTTAAACCAGTACACAATAATAGAACAAATAAATTCTAATTACCTACTATTCTAACTCATCGATACTGGCTTATCTTTAGAATAATTATATCGCTAATTACCTTAGTAGGAACTAGTAAGTGAATCATAATATCAAAACTAATCATTCTAAACAATTATAGGAAACACTATTATCTAGCAAAATATATATCAAACATCGTCATTGCTATGAGAGATAATTATTTTGAGATTATCACAATCTAGGTCAAGAGTTATTTCTTCAATAAATTTTTAATTCACCATTGGTATATGGTCACGTTTTTCCTGTATATGTATTTGATAGTAAATTTTGCTCTTTTATTCCAGATAAGAATCTCACGTTGGTGTCGGTGTAAGTTTTTCTCTAGTATTACGCATTTTAGAAAAGAGGAATTATCACAATATGATCAGAACGTTTGTTTTAAGGTAATATATCTAATAAACAATTTTTCTACAACTCATGACTTTCTCAGAAACAGTGTGACTTCTTTTTCCACGATTTTTCATATCTTTCAAAAAAAGGATAAGAACTAGAGTTTTACTAATTCAATCGCCGAAGAACGGTATCGTTTTTTCCCAAATTCCCAATTTATCACTTTCGTTTCAGCTTTAGTGTTTTATAAACGAATGTTATATTTCAGAAAAAAATTGTTTTGAATACACTCTTCAATATTGATTGATTGATTGATTTACCAGCGTGCGGTAGGCATTTCTGCCACTCCCAAGGATTATACAGCTGGGCCTGCTACGTCTATGCTGGGTTGGACTAGGGTCATGCTTGTTGCCAGCAGCGAGTGCCACATGGCGCATGGTAAAGGAATGTGGGATGGGAAGTGTAGGTATTTGTGAGATGCGTTACCGCATTGTGTCGTGAGGGGGCGTTTAAGCTCCCTTTTTTGTATTTTTGGTTCTGGACCTCTGTCTCTTCTGGGTCTTCTTGTGATATATGTTGCCCCGTTGTGTCGCTGCTGTTTGTGCTCCTATTTTTATTTTTCTGCTTCTATAAATCATCTTCTTCGTCTGAGCCTTCTGATTCCTCCGTTTCTGATTCTGGTACTTCAATTTGTTCATTGTTCTTAGGGAGTATTCATCTATTTTGTGTTCCTCTCCGCTGGTCCAACTTTCTTTTTTGACGGGTCTCATTCCATTATTAGGCTTTTCTTGAAGTTTGTTTTCAGTCCAGACGTGTCCTGTGCAGGCGCGTACGCAGGAATGTGTTCGGGGGGAGGGGGGCAACCAGGGGGAACCAAATAAACACATAACACAGCACAGGGAAACTTAAAGCCTCACTTTTCTTTTTGGCATATACGTAAAAACGAAGTTAAACTAATATTTGGTATGCAAAAACAGATATGAAATAATTGTCACTATCCCAAACTTCTTAAACCACGCCGCGCCTGGGGGGACAGTTGCCATCCTTGCCCTCCTTGCCCTCCTGCGTAATATATAAATAACCGTTTTCTTTGCTGATTATCAAATTGTGGACGTTTGTGATAACATTTAAAATACTATCGCATATTGGTAGTCACATTAACGAAATATTTGCTCCTGCTTGCTGCTGGATAAAATCTTTTATAGGTCTTATGTCGTCGGTCCTGTTTCTGATGTTTCTCAGCCAAGACGTGTTTTCTTTCAACGCAAGACTTTCTTTCAATTATACCTTCGACAAATAAGTGCAACGTTTCGTGCTTTTGTTTTCGCTATGTGTGTGCTTGATAGTTATAAGCAGCTATCTCTGTCTGTTTGTTTGTTTATTTGTCTGTCTATCCATTCATCCGTCCGTCAGTATGTCGGTCAGTCGCTCGGTCTACCCGCCTGTCTGTCCGTCTATCTTTAAAACGAATACATCGATTTAAATGCAGTTTTCTGTGAACGTTAGATAGTTCTTCAAAACGGGTTCTTAAATACTAATCATCGTACTGAACCACCAGTGGACGCTGCAGAGCCAACATTACCACATTAAGGCGGATTTTAATGATGTTCCCTCATAGCATAACTTTATAACAAATGCACCGGTTTTAATGCAGTTTTCTCGTAATTCTTTAGAGCAGGTTGCTAGGGTATTGATCATCGTACTGAAACGTCAAGAACGTATCGTTGGGAATGTTGAAAAGTTCCATAAAATTTTATGGTGATATGTAAGAAAAGGCTTTCTTTATTGGCAACGTAATGAAGAAATTATATAGAGATCATATTATGTAAAATTTTCTGTTTATTTTTAGTCTTGGACACTTTTGACGTATTTCTAATATTTATCATTCTATTTTAACTTCCTTCGCTTACCGAAGTATTGTAGTCGTGAAAAGTCTATAACGAAAATTAAACTCATTCAATTTCGTTAATCTGTCTGTCTGTCTGTCTGTCTGTCTGTTGGCGCTATTGCCAAGAACTGGAATACCCTTTTAGTGAAAAATCTATAAGATAGACACCCTATAAAATATAATGAAAGACAATAATATTTGGCAAGTAATTAACACACATGTTAGGAATGAAACCTGCTATAGTCTTAATAATAAATATACAAGATGAACACCCTTAAAGAAATAATTGATTGATTGGCTGATTGATTTACCACCGTGCGATAGGCATTGCTGCCACTCCTAGGTATACACCTGGGCCTGCTACATCCACGCTGGGTTGGTTTAGGGATTAGGGTCATGCTTGTTGCCAACAGCGAG
Organism: Rutpela maculata; assembly: GCA_936432065.2. NCBI lineage: Eukaryota > Metazoa > Arthropoda > Insecta > Coleoptera > Cerambycidae > Rutpela > Rutpela maculata. The sequence continues at coordinate 119,404,411 of OW386291.2, forward strand.
AGCCACATGGCGTATAGTAAAGGAATGTGGGATAAGAGGTGTAGGTATTTGTGAGATGCGTTACCACATTGTGTCGTGAGGGAGCGTTTAAGCTTCCTTTTTTATGTTTTTGGTTCTGAACTTCTACCTCTTCTGAGTCTTCTTGTGACACATGTTGCCGCGTTGTATCGCAATATGGAATGTTTATGCTCCTCTTTTTGTGCTTCTGCTTCTTCGAGTCTTCTTTTTCTGAGTCTTCTGATTTCTCGGTTTCCGATGTTGGGTTGGATTTGGGTCATGCTTGTTGTCAGCAGCGAGAGCCACATAACACATTGCAATGAAGTGGGGATGGGCAGCGTAGGTATTTGTGAAATGCGTTGCTGCATTGTGTTCGTAATATTTAATGTTTATGCTCATCATTTCGATGTTTCTGCTTCTACAGATTTTCTTCTTCTTCTGAGTCTTCTGATTCCTCCGTTTCTGGTTTTAGTAGAGTATATATCTGTAGGTATTTTGATTGGAATATTTTGTGCTCTTCTTTTTGTATTTCAGCTTCTACAGACAAAAGAACAATGCTTCTTTTTTTATCTTTTTATTATTATTTTTTAAGTGAATATAATAAATTAATATTAATACGAAATATATTATCGGTATAATTACAGTCTAGTAGAACAATTTGTTAAGTATATTATATATAATATTCTATTCCATTAAGTTATACATAAAACTCTTGTACACTGTACTATGCATAATATAAATAGTCTGTTTGTGAAAATATATATTTGCTTATTTATTTTTCCATCATTTTAATACCTCAATACCTGAAAAGTTTTATTATTATAATCTTCGCAAAAACGAAGAGTATATTGTATTTGATCGGCACATTTCTAAAATCGTAAATATCGCTCGTAGAGAAAAAAAATTTCATATCATTGTGTTAGTGAACGAATTATGAACAACTTTCAAAATACCCGTCCGTCTGTACATCCATATGTCCGTCCGTCCGTCCGTCACGTTTTTTGTGAGCACGATAACTTAGGAAAGAAAAGTCCGATTGTATTGAAATTTGGAAAGTAAGCTAGTGTTAGCTAGAGGAAGAACCCTATTGTTTGAACAAAATCGATCAGTAAATAAAGAAGTTATTAATTATTTAATTAAAAAAAAATTCTCTTAATTTTTGTCGCTTATACTTAAATAGAAATCTTGCGAAATATTATTTCCATAACATATTTTTTTTGTTTATGCATTTTACTAATATATATTTCATAGAAATATATCTAATGAGTTGAAATATGTATATATCACAGACAATCAATTTTCGTAGCAATATGTGATGGTGCAGTAGCTAAAGTTTTCCGTTGCAATCCTCTACCCTACCCTTTATCTTTCACCAACTTTACATCTTTAACCGCTTTCCCCTCTTTTTTATGTTTGTACAATTTGTTATTTTTATCCTTTTTGTTCTTTTTGTTTCCTTTTTGCTTCTCCCAAATCCCCTCTAGGCCAAAAATCGAAATCATAACTTTTTAAACCACTACCCTATTTTACCCTACCTTCCTTGCCGGCGGTCAGATTGCAAGGTCGTCATTTGCTCGAACGGGTTTTTTCGTTTGGTTCTGTTTTCCCGTATCAGCAACCAAAAATTTCGTAAAGTGAGTTTAGTCACCTATAGTGTTTATTTCTTAAATTAGTTTTGGGCCCATGTGGGCACATGTGGGCACATGTTCTTAAGTCTACCTATTGCAGACAGGTGTTGCTAATCTTACAAATATTCTTAAGCCAAATCAGACCTACCTCGCCCAGCCCCACACCCACCTCGGCGATGTTCGCCGTGGTTGTCTGGCTGGCTCCGAGGCAAGGATCTGATGCGACATGTAATACTAAAGAAACTCTTGTTGAGCTTGAGCTTGAGCTTGAGCGTTGCAATCCAAAGATCGTGTGTTCGAATCCCACACAGGTCTTTTTTTTTCATTTTTTTTTTCATATAATTTTTTTCACAACAAAGATGGTATCACAAAATTTAGGATGTCCAAAAACTAACATTATTTACAAGAAAACTGAGAAGAGTATCCTATAGAATGTGTAACAATTATATAAAAAGCTCAGTAAATTGGCGAAGAGTACGTTTTTAGCTTGTTTTTTTTTTCTGTTTAACATGTAAATTATATATAGGTCTGTAAATATATTTTATTTCAACTGTAAATTGGACATTTAAACATAATATATACATATAATTAAACGAAGAATTTTCTGACAAAATATCAAGAAAAATAAAATGTTGAAAATCAATTTTCTCAACTTTTCTATCTCTTGATATAATAATAATAATAATAATAATGTTTATTCATCTCATATAACAGTTACAAATACATAACATTTAAAGTTAATATCCTTAAATTTACGAGAAGAAATACAATAAGACATGTATACAGAAAACGACAAATAAACATAAGTAGACCCACAAAGGAATCCCTGCTCGTGGGTAGCATTCTATATTTATTTTATCAGTAGACGGTATGTTATATGTAAATATATAATTTTACAGAAATGGAGAATAAGTGAGGGTATACGAGAAAAATATATATATATATACATATATACATATATATATATACATATATATATACACATATATACACACACATATATATATATATATAATAAGGTGGAGACAAGAAAAAGAGGAAAAATAAATTCTGATAATAATACACAATATCACTTATATAGACACCGTGCAGAGGTAGTCAGTAGGTTTGGTCAAGTAGTTTGTCGGACACAACCAAGCGCCAACACACGGTGCCTATTCATTACCCTAGAGGCAAATACTACGAGTTGCTGCTAGATGCAAATAATAACAAATGTACTATATTCCAGTTTATGCAAGGAACTCTAAAAATTACATTTTTAATAATAATTTTGGATGATATAATTCTAATTCTAATGAGCTTAACAAAGAAAGGAAAGAAATAACGAAAACTGTATGTAGTGACTATTAAATACGTCCAAATGCATTTTTAATGTCAATCATATCATGAACTACGATTCTCGGCATACCAAGGATCCAGTTCTTAACTTTTATTTTAAACAGTTTAAACGAATTCAATTTTTTTATATACTCGGGCACGAGATTATATAATTTTGGTTCAAGGTAAGTATGGCTGCGTTGACCAATAGTTTTATCCATTCTTGGTACTGTAATTGCTTGTTTTTTATGTCTGGTATCATAAGTATGCTTCACCAATAGATTTTTTCTCAAATGTTTACGTTGGTGTAAGATTAGCTGGTGGCAAAATAATTGTCTGATGTCTAAAATTTTTGCTTCACTGTACAGATCATCGCTTGGGTAGGTGTAACATTTGCCAAATATTATTTTTAATAACCATTTCTGGGCAACTTCTAGTTTTTTTAGGTAGCAATTTGTTACTCCCCCCCAAACAACAATACCGTGCAATAAATGTGTTTGCACTAAAGCATAATACATTGTCGTCAGATATTTAATATCAAAAAAGTTTTTTAAATATTTAAATTTTGACAAAAGACATCTTATTTTTTTAACTAAATATTCAATGTGTTTGTCCCATCTGAGGTGGCTATCTATTATTATACCAAGGTACTTTATTGACTTAGCTGACTTTAATTCAATATCAAAATCGTTATATCTAAGACTAATGGAAGTGAAGTTTGGGAGGTTAGAAGCATAACTAGTAAAAGGTACGTACTGGGTTTTTTTCAAATTTAATGTGAGCAGTTTGCTGTTAAAAAAGTCAAGTACAATCGGAAAATCATTCTGGATAACACGTTTAAGTGAATGCCAGTCTTTGGCTCTATAAAATATGGCAGTGTCGTCGGCAAAACCTATGACCTCGCCTACGATAGGAAGTTTAAATAAGTCATTTATATATATAGTAAATAATATAGGGCCAAGGACTGTTCCTTGAGGAACTCCATAACTTACATTTTTTGTGCTGCTGATTGCGTCATTAAGTTTTACACATTGTGTTCTGTTACTTAGGTAACTCTTCATTAAATTATACGTGGTTCCTCGAAGGCCAATACTTTCTAAGGTATCCAGTAAATCCGTGTGACTTACGGTATCAAACGCTTTTGCCAGATCAACGAAGATGCACATTGCCGGCTCGGCTGCATCTACTGCCCTGTAGATTTTAGTCATTAAGTCAGACAGAGCATCTTCTGTTGATCTGGACTCTCTAAAGCCATACTGAGTTTTTGAAATTAGGTTATACTTATCTGTATAGCTACATAATCTTTTTTTGATAATTTTTTCAAGGATTTTTGAAAATATTGACAGTAGTGATATAGGTCTATAGTTGGACACATCGAACTTATCTCCGGACTTATATATGGGCTTGACAACTGCAACTTTGAATGCCTTTGGAAAAGTACCTAATTCTAATGATTTATTAATAAAGAATGTAACTGGTTTTATTAAATAGTCAGCACACTCCTTAATTGTCTCCGCCTTGATATTATCTAGACCGGGGGACTTGTTATTCTTTAATTCATGTATTACTTTCTTAACTTCACTCTCATTAGTCGGCTCCAGATATATCGAGTTTGGCACCCTTGATTTTGGATGTGGATGATTAACCCTCTTTATTTTGCTGGCTAAGTTGCTACCTACGCCACTGAAGAAGATATTAAATTGTTCAGCAATTTCAGCTGTATTTGATATTAAGTTATTATCGTCGTTTCTTATGTTTTTTATATCGCTCGTTGTTTTTGTGTTTAAGATATTTCCAACACATTTCCACATATTTTTTGGACTATTTTGGTTTTTGTTTATTTGCTGTTTATAATAATTACTTTTAGCTGTTTTTATTAAGTCGTGAACCACATTTCTATATCTCTTAAATTCATTTAGATTAATCATGTTTTGTTTGTCTTTTTTAACTTTTTTGTGTAACTGGTTTTTTTTGTTTATGGCTTTAACTAAACCTTCTGTTATCCATGGGTTTCGCTTTATTTCGATTCTTTTAAGAGGTATAGTTTTACTACAGGTTCCGATATAGTTGCTTAATTTGTCTATAAATAGTTCTACCCCTTCATCAATGTCAATTGTATTATAAATATCTAACCAGTTTTCATTTCTTAATTTTTCTTTTAGGTTGGGGTAGTTTATGAAAGTTTTATTTTTATTGTTATTGTTTGTGTTTTGTGTACTTTCGGGGGACAGATCATATTTAAGGATTGTAGAATAATGATCAGTTATACAGGATTGATATACAATAGGTACAAATAATTCCGTAGATAGCTTAGTTTTCAAAAATATATGATCTAGGCATGTGCCTGATTTTTCCCTAGTCACAGCGTTAATTGCTGATATATATCCATTTTCATATAACGTATTTAAATATTCCTGGCAGTATTCAGTATCCTCAAATAAATCTATATTTATATCACCAAGTATTATATTTACATTATAATGTTGGTTATTGTGTTGTAGGTAATTATTTAGAAGCATATTAAAATCCGTTGGGCATAATGACGGCGATCGGTATATTGCTAAAATTTGTATACTTTGAGCTTTAAATAAGATGTTTAGTTTAATGACTTTATTTTTACCTAAGGAAATGATTTCATAATTATAACTTAAGTTTTTATTAATATAAATTATAACACCATCCGATTTATTGACGTCGCCCTCATTATATATAATATCGTAACCGGGTATATGAAAATGTTCTATGTTATGTAAGTTCCAGGACTCCGTTAGGACTATGCAATCAAATATATAGTTAAACTCTTTCAAAACTACTTGTAATTCATTAAAGTTCTTTGCTAAACTTCTAATATTATTATGAAAACAAGTAAAACTGGACGACCCATTTTTTTTCAATTTATTATTACAATTCAAGATGTCATCTGTTATATATTTCCGAACAACGTTTCATTTACGAGTTATATTGCAAATAAAGCGAAAAATGACAAAAATTTACCTTTTCTGAATTTTAAAGTGTGTTGCCCCACCTGTCACGCATGCGGATAGTTGGCATGTGTTTGTGGACATCCCAAACTATACTTTAAAAAAATAAAATTGCGGGTAAACCACATTTCGTAAAATGATCCTTTTTCCATCTATTCCAACTGGCCTATTAAAATCATCTCTTGAATCTAAAAATGTACAAACATACAGTGTTACAACCGGAAGTGATGCAAACGTGTCAAATAATGAGAAATTAGCCATTTTTTGTATATATTGCCCCTGCCAAGTTTGAATCTTATACCTTGAAAACTGGAAACTATTACATATCTAATGCCTCCCGATTGACACTCTGTAGATCTTGATAAAGAGAAATTGTTAAAAAAATTTAATCATTTGAAAACTTTCTATCCATTTACTGCCACATTGTATTCAATAATGTATGTTAAGCAATATTTCTTGACTCTTCTGAGAGCATTTATAGTGCATAAATTAGATTCATGGAAATGTTATTTAAATGTCCTGTCACTATACTTATACACTTCAACACATTAATCGTGAATAAATATCATCCTGACTTTTATTGATTACCGTGTCGGATTAGCGGACCTTAAGGACTGAGACAAATTGTGGCATACAGTATACAGTATACTCCATACTTTATAATTGTGAGACTGCTTGTTTATCTTTATTTATACTAAAAATGATACAATACCATGTAATGAAGCATGAATGCCACATTTTTTGCGCTTGTATTATCTTTACTAGCACAACACCTGCACATAAATGCATAATAGAACGGAAGTAATTATAGGTACGGGGTCATGCAGAAACGTTTTAGAAAAGTTCGTCGAAAAACAGTTGGATGTAATATATCATGTGTGGATATACTCAAGTAGTGACGGAAAATCGTATCATTAATCATTATTTTTTATGATTTGATATGTTAGTCTTTTTTGTGAATGGCTCTGGTAAGGTACATCTATGTTTTCTGTTTGGTGAAGTTGCAGGATGATAAAAGAATATGAAATACGTATTCCCGGATATCCCAGTTTAGAGACTTATACACAGAATACGTGTTCTATAATGATGCATGAAAATTATATAGAGAAAAGAAAATAGAAGAAAAATGTACGCAAAATCTATATTTTGGAATATTTTTTCGATAGGGGAATAAATATCGAAAGAGTTCCCCCTATCCCCGATGGCCGATTCTTCCCTTCTAAAGTGAAAAATCACCGCCAATAGGAACCCACCGCTTGTTCTTCGTTTATATCTCCCAAATTCTTAATCCTACGATAAAATTACACAAGGATAAAAATTTTGCTTAGAATGTCATGAAACGTGAAGATTTTAAGTTTGAGCAAAACAAATTATGTCTGTAATTTTTTGTGCGCACGATTACTCTGGATAGTATTATAATATTGACTTGAAAGGTATACATACCTATGCATTTTAACGAGATCTGGAACTAGATTATATTTTGATCTTATTTCGTTGAAGGGTTGAAGGTTAAATGGCGATAAATATGTAAAGCAAGCAGAACCCATACAATTGGGATTTAGTGTATACGGGGTGTCCCAAACTGATTTAGCCAGGCTGTAGTTCCTAAACCGTTTGAGCTATTTCAGTGAGACAAAAAAATATGCTTTTAGTTATGAGGGTACTTTAAAATTATAGTGAAAAAAAAATTATAAAAAAACCACACTTAAAAATTCAACCTTTAACTCTAAAATTTTAAACGACACCCTGTATGTTTTTTTCACATTTTATTGTTTGTTTTTCAATTCTCTATCCAATCCATTTTTTTCACTATAATTTTGAAGCACCCTCAGCTAAAAGTATATTTTGTCCCACTGAAACGGTTTAGGAACTACAGCCTGGCTAAATCAGTTTGGAACACCCTGTATACGAAAAGCTAAGGTCTCAACATGTTTGTGGCATCAACCACAGCACTATCAACCCCATTCCCACCTCTACTTCATTATTAAATGCAGTAAAAAGTAATAAGTATTGTGATTTAGTGTGTCTACCACTTAGTGTGTGTACCGCTTAGAATAGTAATGGCTGCCGTTGATGGTCCAACTACTAGACCTCGTTCTTTTAGTGGACCAATTGGAAAAAGTTTAGTAGGTTGCCAGGACCTACCAGTTGTCAGTTTAAAAAAAAATTGAAAGTGTGTTACCCTCTGTTGATGTAAAAGAGTTAAGTACGAACCAAAAGTATCTGTATGCCATATCTCAAACTGTAACTACAGATGTGTGTACGCAAGAGTTGGCTAGAAGAAACCCAGGTAACATCTCGCACGCAAGATGGCTTACGAAGGCAAACAGAATCATGCGTTTATACATCGCATCAGATGATCCGAGTCCACAGCTAAACAAATTAGCTGAATTTATAATGAAAGTTTACGTTCCCTCTTGGTTCACTATTAAATGTCAGCCTACAATCATCCATGTATTCAAACATTTTTTTAAAGTGGTACAGTGCAGCAAATACTTGGACGTTGATCTTAAGCTTATTGTCCATGCAACACTACAAAGAAACGCATTTCTGCCTCATCCAAAGCATCTTCTTTTAGGAATGTTGTTTAATCAACGCAAACACATTAGAATGCTTGCATGTAAGAGGATCCAAAAAGCTCGTCAAACAAAGAACAAAGGATTGAGGATCTTTTAACCGCCCCAAGTAAATTTTGATGTTGAGGATTACATAAACTTGATTGATTGGCAAGCCACAACTGTAACAAAACCACCCCTCATTACATTACCGAGATCAGCAAGAGCTAGAATTAATTGCCGAAACTGGCGTTAGTGAAAGGAAAGAGTTCAAAATTCCTTCACACACCCAAGTCATTGAGAGGATTGTGAAGGAGGTCACGGAGGCTTCAAAACATATCTGCGGTTTTAAGGAAAAGGATCATCGGGTCAAGGTTGCTAGACCGAAAACATCTCCCAACATTTGAAACAAAAAGTAATTTCAAAACCACTACCATGGATTAAACAATAAGTGGTTAGGTTTATTTTGAAGCAAACAATACCATTCCTATTCCATAAACATTTGAAAAGTTCATGATGAACCTAATATTTGTTTATTTATTTTCTGACCTAAATATTTTTTTCTTTGAGCCCCTCAACAACAACAAATTAGCCTAATGAAGTAATAAAACAGTTAAGATTATAATATGATCTGGAAATAAATGCAAACAGTTTATATTAAAAAAAAAAACTAATCCTTCATTAAAAAAAAAATATGAAAAAATTCAGTTTCTTTAAGAAAATTATAAACTTTAGGCCTCTTGCGGGAGACCTATTTTTTTCAATTAGGCTAAATTTTTTTGTGGTGTATATGGGTTCATAGAGACAACTTTTTATCAACTTGAAATTTTTAATTTCCAAGAAAAAGTTTTTTCGATACACCCTAGTTTACAAGAACCAAAGGTCTCATGTTTTTTCTTGGCATCAGTTTGGGTTAGAGGATTTTAAATATTATAATATTGCAGTTCTATGAAGAATTATTTCCTCATAGTGGAGTGCAAATATAATTCATTTTAAGAGACTTAGATAGGAAATCTGGATTTGGAAGTAGTGATTTCTTAGGCAGAGGTTTTATTTTAAACATTTCTAAGAAAATGCATGAACAAAAATATCTCAAAAACTATTGAGTTTTGTATAGAGGACAATATGATTAAATCAATCACAATGAGCTCTACTAGCACACATCCTGAAAGTAATACATCTACTTGATAGTCACCATGTATGAGATTTTATTTCATGAAATTATTATATTTAGGTAAGGATAATTATCATAAAGTACAACAATGCATTTTAAAAGTAAATTTATGTCACTAATTTAACTTCTCTGAAAACATATGCTAGTAACCATTAAACTCAGTCAACAGTTATTAGTATTGTGAATTAAATAACATACATTCAATGAGGACTATAAAATTAAACAACACCCATAGAAAATGTCATTGTTATGGCAATTAGCTTCGTATGAATTTAAGGAATCTAACGAATGCGACACTAGATATAAACAGTTTAAACAAATTATAACTGATGATAGTACTAAATGGAATGTAATAAAAAAATATGTAAAATAGATAATTTCTGTACTTGGTTGTTCCTATATATTAAAAATTCGATATAATATCCTATACTTCATAGATGCAAGTCTTTGGTCATATACAATAAATGATTAATAAATACGTGTCTTGAAAGAGTTATAGCCACCCTTAGCAGATTTTCACGACTTATACACCAATTCTTAGCTCTCCTTGTTCAGATTCCTTTTTCTCAACTCGTATATCTTTATATTTATAAATGTTCTTATATTCTGTCGACATGCCTGAATCAGTTAATCCTTTCCAGGTCATATCTATTTCTATTATCTCATTTATTTCACATTCCTGCTTCGTTTATCTTAACTATCTTATATCAGATAACTTCAAGTCTTTGCCAAGACAATTAATATTTACTGCGATATAACAGAGTATAAATATTTAAAATATTTGCTCAATTATGTAGGAATATGTCACACAGTACATGTACAAAATTTAACTCCATTTATATTCACTATTTTTATAGGCGAAGATAGTGAAAATCCAAAATACATTGATTAAAGACAGAACATTATCTAGTTTCTCTAATTCATATAATCTTTTAAAAACAATAGTGTTGTAGTATGCGATTAAAGATATATTAAGTAAAAGAAAGTCACCTAACCAAATTCAAAACCAAGGCTGTCCGAAAGGGGGGGAAATAAAATACAACTTTGGTATAATATGATACAATCCTAATTTAGATTAGAAAAAATGAATAAATCGTGCATCTTAAATTCCCTGCAGAACTAAATAGTAGGGAAGCAGAAGCACGCAGTTGTAGGGTATATCAACAGTATCACCATTACCTAATTTTGATATTGAAGTCGGCTAAAAATATATTTAGTTTTTATTTATTTATTTAATTAACATAAATTGTTCAACAGGTACTATTCATTTACAAAGCAGGACATACAAAAAAATAGAAAAATGAACTAGTTAAAATATAAAACAGTTATAACAAATACGTACATAATGAAAAAATTAAATTAAATTATAACTAACAGTGCGGTTGAAGAATATCACATTTATCACAATTTTTGTTGTAATTTTCACTCATTAAAAACAGAATAGAAAATTTAAGTCTGTTGGTGCATGGAATGGAAAGACAAAAAGTTCACACGATTCCAGTGTTTAAGCCTGGGTCACAAAACTGTAATTTATTTAAAAATTCTTAGCAATCGACCTTGTTATGTGTTAGTTATGTGTTAGGTTACATAAATATTTGAAAGAAGCAATCCCGCTTGTTTCCCAGTGGGGCCATAGAAAAATCTACTTCTGGCTGTGGTAAACCAACTGTTGGGTATGCTCCATCACTCTTGAGCCATAATAATTTTACAAACCCCACTTCTCACTTTTTCTAGGTTACTAATATGAGTCATATAAAAAGGGTTCCAAATGAGCGACATGTATTCAAGTTTAAATCGTAAAAAAGCAAAATAAAATATTAGTAAACTCTGTGCTTGATCTAAATAGAAACGCCAAAGTCTTAAAGGCTTCTAAATTATTTGTGTGCGGTTCAAAGGAAAGTTCAGAATCAAAAATTACTCCAAGATCCTTGAAAGTCACTGGACTTTCAAGAATAATAATAATAATAATAATAATAATAATAATGTCTTTATTTTCGGTAACAATGTACAGTAATTAACAAACAAGCAATCAAATACATTGAGAACAAATAAATTACCGAAAAAAGGCGAAGTTCACAATTAACTGTGCTCTACCACTTAACCTAATATATTATAATAAAGCTAAGGACAATGGTAACTAATAAAGTATAAAAAATGTAAATATAACAAAATAAGACAGAAATTAGACAAGAAATGATAATTGACTGACACAATTAATCCTCCAAGATTACTAGTTACTATATTTGTGTGATATATTTTTTTATTTCTTTTTTAAACTTAGTTAATTTGAGGGATTTCAGTTCAAGAGGAAGACCGTTATAAAGAGAAGCAATATTGTGTCGAAAACTTCGTTCATACAGACTGGTTTTATGTATAGGAGGAGTAATTAAACCCCGAAATCTAACATTAATGTTGTGGACATCACTTCTGAAGGTAATCTTATTGTACAAATATGGAGGTGCCTTAAAGATTAATACCTTGTGATACAAGCAGAGTGTATGTACTTTAAATCTATCCTTCATTTTAAGCCAACCGAGCTCCGAGAATTTATGAGAGATGTGCTGAAATTTTCGTATTCCATAAATAAAACGAATACAAGAGTTTTGCACTCTTTGAATGCGGTTCAAATGATCTTGATCCAGACAAAGCGAATATACGGGAGAGCAATAAGTGAACTGGGAGAGCACGAGAGCATCACATAGTGATTTTTTGACCTTTGCCTGCAGATGACGCCTATGCGGATAAAGAGGTCTAAGAGCATTGTAAGCATTCTGCACATTTTTTTGGGTATGCTGACGAAAACGTAGTGAGGGGCCCAGAATAACTCCGAGATTTTTAGCACTATCTGAAATTTTTAAAGGCGTATCATTAATTATAATTTTAAAGTTATTTCTTAATACTAAACAATCTTGTTTTTTTCCGAATAGCAATAGAACAGATTTCAAAGGATTTAACAGAAGTGCGTGCTTGGAAGACAGCTCAGCTAATGCTTTTAATTCATTATTAAACCTTTGCTTGGCAATTTGTGCGTCTTTTAAAGGAAAGGAATGATAAATTTGAGTATCGTCAGCATACATGTGTATTTTTGAGTATTTGATAAATTTATGAAAGTTTGATGTGTAAATTGTGAAAAGTAAGGGTCCTAAAATGGACCCCTGTGGTACACCTGTCGAGACAGTTCTGCTAGCAGAAATAACACCCTTCAATCGCACTTGCTGGCTACGGCCTTCCAAGTACGATGATAATAAACTCGTAGCATCACCATTTGCACCACTTGACCTCGGTATCTCGATGAGTATTTCATGATCAATTGTATCAAATGCTTTACTGAAGTCAAGCAGTGCCAATGCCGTTGCGTTGCCCTCGTCTGTTGCCTGAAATATATCATCTGTAATAGTTAACAGTGCAGTTGAGCAGCTATAACCTGGTCTGAAACCTGACTGCGTGGAAGGCAATATGTCGTATTTATTGATATGTTCCCTTAGTTGCATCTCCATTACTTTTTCCATAAGTTTAGAAAGAACTGGTAAAACACTTATTGGTCTAAGTTCAGAAAAAGCATTTGGAGAGGCTACTTTAGGAACAGGGGTTATTATAGCTTTTTCCAAGCGGAAGGAAATTTTCCCTGTAGAATGACCGAATTTATAATATTAACTAAAATAGGCAGCAAATAAGGACAACAAAGTTTTAAAAATAATACCGTTAAACCGTCGGATCCAGCTGAACAAATTTTTAAATTTGAGATAATATTTTGCAGGTCTTCAGTACCAATAAGTTTAAACGAGAATTTGAACTCACATAAATGATTCGTTGAGTAGTAATTGAGAATTTCTGTTTTATCTGCGGTAATTTTTGGAATACTATCTATGAATGACGTTCTGTTCAGGGTGGACGAAGTTAAATAGGATTTGAGGCAGATAGACAAAAACCAATATGTCCTGAGCTCGATTTTCGAGAAAAAAGCAATGGCGCAAATCGTTATCGTCTATCTTTTTCGACTGCTGAGCTACAGAGTGTTTTTTGGAAAATTGGTATTTTCCGATGACCTCTATATCTTAATTAACAAGTGTCGAATCGAAAATCGAGCAACACATTCTTAAGGTACTTTTTTGAGTAGAATCTGTTGCTGATCAGAAGAAAATCATGCATGCCTCAGTTTTCGAAATATAGACATAACTTTTGTTTTTTAAATGGAACACCCTGTAAATTATTTCCTATTCGATCACAACTTGAATTAGCTAAATTCAAACCCTACAAAATTAGGATTAGTCACCATCTATACCCAGACGGCTATCAAAGGCATCTCGATTTTTGCCACTGGTTTTTGCGTCAGTGTAATGAAGTGCCAGGATTTGAAGGAACAATTATATGGACAGACGAGGCCTATATAAACGGTGTCGGAAATTTTAATCGGCAAAATATCCATAATAGAGCCTTTTCTAGACAATATGCTTGTAAGACAATTTCAAAGATTAATTTACCAACACTGTATTTTCTTGATTTAGATGTATCAGAAATAAATATCGGAAGAAAATGGCACAAGTTGATGCCATCAGCCTATTATTGCAAGTTTTTTAAAGTATTATTAATAAGAGTCTTTAAAAAATAATAAATTATTTTAAACGCGTAGCGACTTCAGTTTATTGATTTAAAAATAGGTATGGCACACAAAAGTTATGAGAAACTAAAAAGTATAAATAGGCAATATAATTTATAAACATGTCCAAAAGTTATCTTAATGCAACCATAAAACACAACTATCTATTTTATTGCAGTTAATGCCTGCCCTTGCATACAAATCGAAGTTGGCTTGACCTTAAATATAACATGTGAAATATATAATACATTTATAAAATAATCATCAAGTCATAGTTATAAGTGTATTATTTCATCATTGTTACTCAATGTTAGTAATTCACGTGATACATATTTGTTGTATTTTTATTTAGAGTCTGTTGGAAGAAAGTATTTTTATTTTCAATTCATACAAGTCGCAGGAGACATGTTAATGATTTTGTGAGTATGTCCGTACCTTCCTTCAGCATGCATTTTCGATCGGTAAGGGCAATTATTATTGTTATTATCACACGTTTTAAAAGCAAATCGTGATCAAATAAGGACTCTACTGGTACACTTAGAATCACCAGAAGTCAGATTATTGAGGTTTGGATTGTCAATACTGCGAAGAACTTTTCAAAAATGACGATCCTAAGGCAGAAGATGACTGACTGCAGGATTACGAACGCCAAACTTCAGAAGTAGCATACAAAAACTAAAAACGGGCAAAGCAGCCGGGTGGACAATATCACGGTCGAGGCGCCTAAGTTAGTTGCTGAAGGTGGGTTGAGAATTATTCACAGAATATGCGAAAAATTTACATCAGATAGTCGAGAGGATTACAACAAACAACCAAAGCCAAACTCTCTGGGTTACAGAAACAAGCATGCATAGCAGCAAGTGGTGCAATAAAGTACCACACCGTCAGCTGCTCTGGAAGTCCTCCTGGATATATTCCCTCTCCACATCTATTTGGAGAGAGGGCACGTGGGCAACATACAGACGTCAACAAGCGGTCAATATCCCGCAGGCTAATATCATCGGATCACGTAGATAGCCACGACATCCTGAGAATGCTTTCAGATATGATGCCTACTATGACCATCTACGAACTGCCTTTTAACGTCCTGTTTCCTGGAAGAGACGAATGGGATCAGAATAAAACTGACCTACAAAAAGCGGACAGTTGTTGGTTCATAGACACCTCGAAAACCCCTGAACGAACTGGAGCCGGAGTATACAGTTGCAATCTAAAGGTAACTTCGAGCCTGGGTAACAATGCAACTGTCTTTTAGGCGGAAATTTACGCCACTGAACCGTGTGCAAGGCTTGAACAGATTTCTAGACACAGATCAATAAGAATTTTTTCAGACAGCCTCATATCATTGCAATTTTATGTGGAGCACTTATTATATTTTTTTCTGTGTAATTGTTTGAAGGAACCTCCGTTTTTTAAATTTATTTTTGAATTTTGTACTTATTGCCCAACAAATCGAAAATGGGCAATGGAGGTCCCCTCCCCATTTGGTCGCCATCTTGAAAAAAGGGACGCTAACAGTTTTTGCCCTATATCTTCGTAACAGTACATCAAAAAATTTATAAAATCGAATAATTAAAAAGTTATTTATATTTTTTTTGCAATTATTAATAAAATTTTTAACGAAAAAAATCCGAAGTGTGTAGGGATTGTATGATGATTTGTCACTTTGATTCCTTCGCAGAGCTGTAAAACCTTTCAGAATTAAGTAAATTCAAAAAAATATATAAAAGAAAATTATTCGTTTTGAAATATTCTACAAAAACATATGATATATTTTTTTGTTAAAATTGAAGAAAAAAGTTTTAGCGCTTAAACGTAAATTTTGTGAAAAATTCCTATTTTCTAACTTTTTAATTATTCAATTTCCGACAAAAAGTTTCTCCAGTAAAGTGGTAGACAATTCAATTCTAAACAAAAAACCTGTTAATTTTTTTGTAAGATGCACCGTTACAAAGATATAGGGCAAAGACTGTTAGCACCCTCTTTTTCAAGATGGCGGCCAAATGAGGTGGCCGTCGACTCCAAAAACTCAATTTTAAGCTTACACCATCCCCCCCCACAATGAAAAAAAAATACCTCAAAAGATGGTGTAGCAATTATTTTGATCCAACCAATAATGCTCTTCCATCCTTTACAGGGAATCAAAATGGCTTTCACCACTGCGCAGTGGTTGGTATCTTTCTAGCAAAAGTGATGGAACCACTCAGATGAGTACTACATCTGAGGAGTAGCAATTATTCTAAAACGAAATATTTTTATGCAAAAACCCAGAACAGTAATATTCCATGCGCAGTGATTAAATAATCCCATTCTCGAGTACGCAGTTGTAGGAGGTATAAAGCAATTTGTTAAATAACATTTTTATAACTCCGAAAAATGATATTTCATACGCAATAGCATAATAACGACATTTTCGCATGCGAAGTTGTATTATGTTTAAGGCAATTTGTCAAGAAATATTTGTACAGAGAAAAATCAATTTTTCTATTATTTTTGTCGCTTAATCATTATTGTGCACTTTAGTGCTGAATCTAATTGATAAAAGGAGATCCTTTCAAGAACATACGGGGAGGAAAAATGTTTTTCAACCACTCGGAGGAGTAAGAGCTCCCTGTACCACTGCAGGAAACGTATTCTGGTACACACAAAGGTTAAGATGCAAAAGTATAAGGAAAAGTTTTGGAGAGTTAAGCAAAGCCCTCAAATATTTCAAGTACGTTATGTTTATACACACAGGATTTATGGACAATTTTACAAGTAAAAATAAAATGAATGGAGGAGCGGTAACAAACTCTTTGTACAACTCCCTCGAGGGATAACCAATCACGCTACTTATTGCAAGATCATTTTTTTTAATATACAGACGAGTTTTTGCCTAAAAAGTATCAGTAACAAGCTAAAAACTACATTTTTTATCCCTGTTGGGATGATTCAGAACTTTTTTTTTCTTTTTGCATTGACTAAAGTAAAGGCTAACTACATTTTATTAGCCTTATTAGCCTTTTTTATTAGCCTTATTTATATTAATGTCCTGGCGGAGTTCAGCCGAAGGCTGATCTTCCACTCTACCAGGACAGACACTCAAACATAGACAACATCACAACACCCATTCCCTGCGACATTACCATCTGCCGCAGCTGAGACTCGAACTCAGGAGAGGAGAGCGACTAGACCGTGTTGTCTCTCACACAACCGCAGTCTAGCCCACTGCTAAAGTAGTATTACTATGAGAAGATGCCAGCAAAAAATATGCGCAGAAACGAGTTTGTGCACTCCATCATTCTAAGCCAATGAGAAAGAATTACGTGACATTCAATGTCAACACCAGTGGCGGCGGTGCCCTGCAGTAGAGCGGCGGCGGCGGTAATAATAATAATAAAACAACTTTATTAGGCAAAGTTTAGTAGAACTTACTATTCTTACACTTCTCCTAAACAAAGGTTACTCGTAACAGTTGGCAAGTTTTAATCTACTCCATTTTCACAGTTCCTTGACCGCGAAACTTTTATTGCAATTACACATCCCTATACCCCAGATAAAGCTATGCCACTGGTAAAAATATTCGCGCATTTTGACTCCGCCTTGACATCTTCTCATAGTAATACTAGTCTACCATCTCGGTAACACGTGAAAAACGCCACTACACATCCATACCCTAGCCAGGATTCGAACCCGGGACTCTGTGGTCGCAAACCTAGCATCCTAAGCACTGCGCCACCGAGCCGGTTGAAATACAGAAAGGGCATCGGTTATATTGTGGTCATGCATCTTTGTAAATAACTCGTTTATTTTTAATTTTTCGAAAAACTCTATTTCAGGGTCCGTGCCTTATACCGGTTATAGAGATTGATCGACGGAATACTTAATTTTCGATTTTCATTAGGAAACTGTCGGGTATTTGTAGAATCTATCAAAAAAATTAAGTTTTCCAGGATTTGTAGATTCGCTTTGTTATGTCAAATTTCTCAAAAACGTCACCTAATAGACTTAATCGAACCCTACAATCGCCATTTTTGAAAATCAAAATCGGACCTTCGGTTCGGGAGTTATCAATATCTTTGGAAAATCATACTCGGCCTTGGAAAAAATACTTGCAGTCAACGGATTCGGGCCGCCAGCAATAGGCTTCATTTGTGGCTGTGTATCTTCGATCCCACCAAATCTCATCGAAATCGATCGATATCCTGAACAGTTATCGTGCTTCCTAGCCCGATTTTGAGAAAATCAGTTTTTTGCAAAAAAAATCAATTTTTCGACATTATCTCTGGTATACTTATCTGTAGATCGTTGCCAGCGGCACCATCTCTTTTTTGAAATATCTCGATCCGACTGCCTGTTACCGAGTTATTGAATTTTTCCCGAAAATCTTGAAACGTCTATATCGGGTACTTCCGGTTTCCGAACGGAGCCGAGCTTACAGCGTTAAGGTTTTCTAAAGGCCTCCTATTAACCGCCCAAGTTTCATCGAAATCTGAAAACGGATTAGGGGGGCTGAGCGTGACAGACAGACAGACCGACAGACAGACCGACAGACAGACCGAGAGACAGACCGACTGACCGACGGACGGAATTTTCTAAATTCGCTCTCGAGTCGATAGATATGACTTTCATTTCGATCCGACGTTTTTTTCGGATTTCGATGGTCCACTGGAAAAATGCAAAACCTATACTACATTTTTTTCAAAATGTAGTAACAAGTGCTCTGAGTGGCAAAACTGCTCGTACAACTACAATGCTAATCATATGAAAAAATGTACAGTTTTGCCACAGTGTATAACAAATAAACGACTACAATGTATTCCTCTTTTATTTATGCCTACTTTTCTGATCTAAACACCTGTGCCAAAAAAGTTTCTTGGAATGTTTAAGGGAGTTTCCTACCTCTCCAGGGTACTCTAAAAATAAATTCCTCCTCCCCGTGCGGTCTGGAATGCATTTTTGTTATTTTAACGTACATACATACATACGTACATAGTTAAGCAAGAAACTTTATTGATTTTTTTTTTAATAAAAAAAAATAACTAATGTCAAAAATACCCTTTTCACCAACTTTAAGTTGATATTTCGTAATCAGTTTCTTGCTACTTTCCACTAATAGGTAGACAGGTATTTACAAAACAATGAAATTTTATTTCTTCCTTTTTAGAGATTTTTTCTTAAAAAAATTTTTTTTCAACCTTTTTAGTAGCTTCACATATTTCAAGATACTTGCCTGGAGGAAAAACAAATAATACATCATAACCTCACTTCAGTTCCTTATAATAATATACTTTTAGTCCACAGTACGTAATATCAAATAGTCGTTTACTTTTCGGTTTCCTCCATTGTACGAGGTTTCACGT
Organism: Rutpela maculata; assembly: GCA_936432065.2. Taxonomy (NCBI): domain Eukaryota; kingdom Metazoa; phylum Arthropoda; class Insecta; order Coleoptera; family Cerambycidae; genus Rutpela; species Rutpela maculata. Next base: position 119,424,002 of record OW386291.2, read on the forward strand.
AAATCTACAAAAAAATTTGCTAGCATTATCGGATCTCAATTAAAAACCATCATGCAATGAAATCGGCATCATTAACTGCATTGAAAACAACGACATGAGCGAGCATGACAAGCATGTGGCTGTTAGTCTGTGTGAGCTCTCTAAGGCCTTCAACTGTGTCTCACATGAATTACTTGTGGAAAAACTAAGCTTTTATGGCATTAGAGGTCTAACTTTCAGTCTCTTTAATTATTATCTCACCAATAGTCAACAATGTGTTGCTATTGATAACGTTAATTCGGAACTTCGAACAATAAAGCATCAAGGCTCTGTAGTGGGGCTCTTATTGTTTATTTTATATTTAAAAGATTTCTTTCACTTTATGTCACCAATAAAATTCTTTGCCTATGCCGATGACACATCTATTCTAGATTTTAATTCTAACATAAATAGCTTCAATCACGATAGCCTTATTTCCGTACAGCAAGATAGTGATTGGTTTTCATCAAATAATCTTAAACTTAATGAAGATAAGACTCAGAGGCTTGTTTTTTCTACAAGTAACTCAATTGTAAAAGGTGATACTATGAAAATTCTTGGTGTCGTCTTAGATGACATTCTTACCTGGTTCAACCACGTGGAGATACTTTCTAACAAATTATCTAGTATTATCTTTATGTTACGCAAGCTAAAAAAATGTTCTGTGTTTGAGCACTTTAAGAAATTGTTATTTCTCTTTGTTCCATTCTCACATTACTTATGCAATTCTGCTTTGGGGTGGATCATCCCATGCAGTAAAAATTTTTTGGTTACAAAAGAGAGCAGTTAGGTTAATTGACAATGCTGGTTGGAGGGACTACTGTCAACCAATTTTCAAAAAACTAGGGATAATGTCAGTTTCCTGTTTACACATTACTACTTTACTTGAAATCCATAAAAATAAAGAATCTTTTTCGACTAATTCTGATTTTCATAATTATGACACCAGGGCTGCTACGCAACTCAGACAGCCTCGGCTTGGACTAACTAAGTCAATTAAAAACACGTCAAATCTCCAACTATATAATCACATTCCAAACGAGTTAAAATATCTAAATTTTAATTCTTTTAAGTTAAGTTAGATTAAAAGGCATTTTTTAAACTACTGCCTCTATTCTGTTGAGGAACTTTTTACCACCCAATTATGTTTCAACAAGTACTACTACTACTATTATTATTGTTCTTCTACTTGTTTGAGACGCTCTGAATCCCGTTTCATATGACGAATACTACTCCATCTTTTCATTTGCCTTTAATAATTGCAATTTTATTATCTGTTTTACACTTTTTAGTCCTGTTATATTTTATATTTCATATTACATATTACATATTACATATTACATATTTCATATTTCATATTTCATATTTCATATTTCATATTTCATATTTCATATTTCATATTTCATATTTCATATTTCATATTTCATATTTCATATTTCATATTTCATATTTCATATTTCATATTTCATATTTCATATTTCATATTTCATATTTCATATTTCATATTTCATATTTTATATTTCATATTTCATATTTCATATTTCATATTTCATATTTCATATTTCATATTTCATATTTCATATTTCATATTTCATATTTCATATTTCATATTTCATATTTCATATTTCATATTTCATATTTCATATTTCATATTTCATATTTCATATTTCATATTTCATATTTCATATTTCATATTTCATATTTCATATTTCATATTTCATATTTCATATTTCATATTTCATATTTCATATTTCATATTTCATCTTTCATCTTTCATCTTTCATCTTTCATCTTTCATCTTTCATCTTTCATCTTTCATCTTTCACATTTCACATTTCACATTTCACATTTCACATTTCACATCTCACATCTCACATCTCACATCTCACATCTCACATCTCACATTTCACATTTCACATTTCACATTTCACATTTCATATTTCATATTTTATATTTTGTTTCTGTTGTCTTATATATTTTTCTGTGGTTTTATACCTTGTGTTTGTTTCTACAACTTTCTGTATTTTTGTGGTGTTTTATACACCTATTTTTTTGTGACTTGCCAAAAACTCTTTTGTAATATTGGTCAAATAAATCTATTCTATTCTACCATTGTCGTAGAAAATTCTTCGGCTGAATCGCCTCCATGCAAGGCTCCCTTTCGTTGCAAACAGATATATTACATGATAGGAAGTTATAATAATGCCCTGTTGTTTGTGAAAAATTATCATTATTATAAATCGAGAACTAAGTTTTTAATTGATATCACCGGCGAACTCCGCCAAATCTTCGAATATGCTCCTAATATAAAAAATTGTTTCCAACTTTTGTTCACCTTACACTAGCTGTAGCTTGATATATTTAGTGTGGGAACCATAACCTACAGTTTGCAGTAGGCTATCATTGAACAGATGTTAAAAAACACATACGGGTCGAATTGAGAACCTCTCCCTTTTTTAAATTTTATGAAGTCGGTTAAAAAGTTGTATTGAATGCGTTTTTCTTGTGTTCCTACAAGAAACGTGGCAGCCAAACAAACTGACGGATATTTGAAAGTTAATGACATTTAGATAACTATCACAATCATATCATAAAACAAATCTCATGAGATGCATTTTCAGTTTTAGAAAAGTACCTGGCAAATACAATACACACTCTCAGTTTCTCCAAAGAGTAAAATAACGATTGGCTTATTATTTATATTAATAAGTTCCTTTTTATAGTATCAATACGTTATCAAAAGTGTAAGTACACAAGGTGATAGAAAAGTAATGGGGCATAAGTGCAAAATGCATAGCTAAATTATTTGTCAGCTTTTTTTATGGAAAAGTAAAAGCAACGAAGAATAACAAATAACTAAAGTATGATCAATTAGTAGTTGAAACGTTCAATTGATTTGGTAAAATCTTACAATGATTTCATAATTTAGCGACGTTTTAAGAAAAAAATATAGCTTCAAAATTAGAATGTTGTAATACGCAAGGAAAAAATTTCTAAAAGGCATTGTCTTCATGAAAAATAACATTTTAATTAAATTAAAAGATCATCTGGAACTAAATCAGAAATATTATGCTAATATTAACCGCTTGCAGGAAATGTAACATAGTCTGTGTTTCTCAAACATTAGTTGTAACCGCAAATGTCAATGTTAAAAAGGAAATGCGGTGTTACTTCAATGAAAGTCACGAGCTTGAAATAATAATTACTTTAAAGGTAAAGTTGTAGATTTATTTCGATAATTTGCTTTTAACACATACGCATTTTTCCAAGACACGAGTATATGAACATCTCTTATTATTCCAATGTACCTTTGGCTGTATTAATATACAGTAAGTATCATCATTCTGGTCTCGTCTAAAATAGACAATAATCGAATAGAGTCCATCATTCTAAGCCAATGAGAACGATTACGTGACATTCAAGGTCGGCACCGGTAGCGGCGGTAACAATAATAATAAAACAACTTTATTATACTACGGGAGCCCAACCTAAGTGTCCGTCCACCCCCCCCCCCCCCCCCCCCGATTCTTTAGGACAAAGTTTTTCATAAAGATTACAGCCTAAGGAACAATTTAAGATATGTCCTAAAAAAAACTTTGGCCGCACTTTCAAAATTTGCAAATATGGTTTTTGTCATTTAACACAAAAACTAAAAAAGATGGAGAAAAACTTTCTGTACAAAAAGCAAAGTACATAAAATTTTCTACAATTTTGTTCCTATACAATATTTGCACTGGAGTTACCATTTTCCAGATAAATGATTAACCTCTTAAAATAAAATATAAAATTCAATATAAAACGTAACACTACGGAAGCCCACCCTAACTGTCTGTGCACCCCCCCGATCCTTGGGGACAATGTTTTTCATGAAGATTAAAGTCTAAGGAACAATTTAAGACATGTCCTAAAAAAAAAGCTGGCTGTACTTTCAAAATGGCGTCCGTTTTAAAAAAAATGCAAATATTGTTTTTGGTCATTTAACACAAAAACTAAAAAAGATGGAGAAAAACTTTCTGTACAAAAAACAAAGTGCATAAAATTTTCTACAATTTTGTTCCTATACAATATTTGGATAGGAGTTACCGTTTTCCAGATACCACTGCACTGTTACCGTTTCCGAGATAAATGTCTGCAAATTATAATATTATTATTATTATTAATTTTTTTCAGTTCATTTTATTTAATTTTTATGTTAATAATATAAAGTTATATTATACACCTTACAATAATTGTCACAGTTATTTCCTCTAAGTGATTTACCGATATATGAATTTCCATGTTTTCTTAATTTTGGACTCATTTATCTGGAACATGGTAACTCCTATCAAAATATTGTATAGGTACAAAATTGTAGAAAATTTTATGCACGTTGTTTTTTGTGAAGAAAGTTTTTGTCCATCTTTTTTAGTTTTTGTGTTAAATGACAAAAACAACATTGGCAACAGTTTTTTTAATATATGGCCGCCATTTTGAAAGTACAGCCAATTTTTTTCTTTTAGAATATGTCTTAAATTGTTCCTTAGGCTTCAATCTTTACGAAAAACATTGTCCCCAAGGATCGGGCGGGGGGTGCACGTACAGCTAGGGAGGGCTCCCCGACTATTAGGCAAAGTTTAGAATAAATTACTATTCATACACTTCTCCTGAACAAAAGATACTCGGAACAGTTGACAAATTTTAATTCACTCCATTACACAGCTCCTTGACCACGAAACTTTCATTGCAATTTCACATATCCTTGTACCCCAGATGACATTATGCCGCTGGTAAAAATATCCGCACAGGTTGGTTCCCCCCCCGTCATCTTCTCATAATAATACCACTCTACAACTCTGTTTTTTCAACGACTGTTTGGGGAATAGGCATGTCCACAAAAAAAAAAATAATATACATTAATATTATTTAAAACCATACATTAGAGCTCCTAGTACCAAAATCAGATTTTTTTTAGTAATAAATATTGTAATTTCGTCAATTATTCGTAGTAGAAATTACCGGAACGCAGCGAGGCTAAGAAACGTTCCCAGGCAGAGGCTAGTAATATGATGTCACTTACCTTGCAGGTAGCATGCCTGTATGTGTAATGCGGGCTCGTTGTTTTTTATTGAAAGGCTAATGTAATATTATTGATCAGCATGCTTTAGAACCCCTATATCCAAATTTTGAAGATATTTTGATTCAAGATTTTCGAATTACGGCACCTTAAAATTATATTTTTCAAATATTAAATAATTAGTAATTTTTAAACGAATTGTGTTTCGAAAAAAAAGTCATTCTTCATTTTCCATTTACATTCACTTTTTCTACAACCCAGCATCATCTGTACTTTCAAATTTCATAGGCCAAGAATTTTTATTGAAAAATTACCAAAAATAATATCAAACAATTTATAACTTGAAAACGAATTTTTTTTCGAAAAAAATAACTCCTCACTTTCTATTTAAAAACACTTTTTCTACCTCCCACTGTCATCTATGCTTTCAAATTCTCAATCCTTAGGCTTAATGTACGAATAATTTACAGGGCAGCTGGTTCAAAATATTTGGTAATTTTTCAATGAAAATTCTTAGTCTATGAAATTTGAAAGTATAGATGACGCTGGGTTGTAGAAAAAGTGAATTTAACTAGAAAATGAAGAATGACTACAATTCGTTTGAAAGTTATTAATTATTTAATATTTGAAAAATATAATTTTAAGGGGCCATAATTCGAAAATCATAAATCAAAATATCTTCAAAATTTGGATGGTTCTAAAGCATGGAAATTAAATTACTTCCACAACCAGTGAAAGTATAGTAATGATAGAAAATTTTTCAAAATATTTATTGTTCAAATAGACTTAGAATGTCATGAAACGTCGAGACCTTAAGTTTGAGCAAAAAAAATCTGTCTGTCGTTCTGTCTGTCGGTAACTTTTTTGTGCGCACGATTACTCTGGAATCGTTTAAAGTATTGACTTGAAATTTGGTACACGTATATATTTTAATGAGACCTGGAACTAGATTATATTTTCAATTCATTCCGTTGAAAGGTTGGGGGTAAATTGGGGTATATGGGGGTAAATAGGTAAATCAAACAGGTAAGAGTCCATAAAATTGGTGTTTAGTATATACGTTTAAGAGAAGCTCGGTGAGATTATAGGTCTCGAAAAAAAAATTGGCATTAGTCACCCCATTACTACCCCTACCCTATTATAACAGGGGGTGAAAAAAAAATTTTGATTTAGTGTGTTTACAAGAACAAAAGGCCTCAAAATATTGTTTTTAGTTCATCCATCCCCACTACCACCCCCCCTATTACTACCCCCACCCCATTACCGATCTGAGATACCGTTTTTGGGTTTTTGGGGTAGACGATTTCAAATATTATATTATTAAAGTTCCATAAACAATTATTTCCACATACGAATTTTTTTTTGTTGTGAGAGACTTGGGTAGCAAATCTGGATGTGGATTCCTTGGGCAGCGGTTTTTACTTTTGAAAAACGTGTTTTGTCTCGTTCCTTTTTAATATCTGGAGTTCTGTTCATTGGATAAGGCCAAACGCAAAATTAAAATGTTTGTAAATAAATTATGACCAAAACTGCATGGGTGACATACGACTGCTATTTTGTTTTTTTGGAAAAATAAAGTAAAAACCACAAAAACTTCAAATTTTACATAAACCCATATTATTAAAAAAATAATAGATTTTTTTAAATAAAACTCGGTGAGATTATAGGTCTTGTAGATGTAAATTATAATGAAACATTACAAATAAAAATATTCATTATTTTTTCCAAAAAACGAGATTTTCGAAAAACGTTCATAAAAACTGTCATTTGATTACACTAAGACTATTTTTCTCTTAAATTGTATTGTTTTTAACACCCTTTGTAATGGTTATAAAAATCAATTTATTATATTGTTTTAAAATTTCATTTCATGCATTTTTGTAATGCATTTTTTAACCAAAAATGTTTCCAGTCAAATACTTTACACACTACTACTACTACTTTTATCACCTGTTAAAAGTGCTTCAAAAGCAGAACAATTACAGAAAGGTCAACCCTTCTACATTAATTTTTTTTTAAACTATTTAACATCGGCCTATTTCCGCTACCAGGGCCTATCACCGACGCCAGGAGACGACCTACCCCTAACCTGGAAATTTTGCCGAACCTCTTCCCTTAAGAAGGGATCTTTTACTTGCCTAACATTTAATAGACAAGGGACCGCCTACTTTACATCCCCTCCGAAGGATGGTATATCCACTACGTAATCCTCGTCTGAAATTACGTAACTTCCGCGTATACACTGATATACAAGCCGCTAGAAGGTGGGACGAGAACGCTGTATTTCCCAAGATGGGTCACCCATCCAAGTATTAACCGCGCTCGACGTTGTTTCCACGGAATATCGACTGACATTCACATTGAAGTCGCCTCTACGCTCGCCCCTCTACATTAATTAGAAGCTGGAATATAAGCAGGAAAGTTAAAGAAAATACGACTTATATCTTCAGCATTTGAGACGCGACTTTCCGCACGGAAATTCTCACTGTAACCACTGGCTATATGGTAGTAAAACATTTGCGGATTAGATGAAATATAGTAGAGAGAGCAAAATCCGAAGTTTTTAAACAATCAGACCTTCTTTAGTACATGAGTATGAAGGCCGTACGACGTCAATATCGAAAGAGTAAGAATGGCATTTTAAGTGCATCAAATAAATCGAAAATCTATCCAGCAGAGACTTACTAAAAATGGCATGTCAGGGCAGTCGATGTTTTGCGTAATTTTAGGTGTATTAACAATTAAAATTTATTTTATTTATTGACCAAAGTTCTCACACATTTAAATAAGTTTAAAATATATACATCTATAGATATAAATGCATGAAACGCAAAAGATACTATATCTCAACTAATTAAAGTAGAATAGTTTATTTTTTTTTGAGTTGTTCGCGTTTTGAAGCACTTTTAAATGATGATAAAAATTTTTGGATGGTTGCATTCTTTCAATAAAAAAGTGCATTATAAAAAAATGCATTTTTTAAAGATGCACGAAATGTAACTTTAAAATAATATAAAAAAATTTCATCACCATTCTAAAGCAAAAACGCTCAACTGATTGAACTGTTTAGTTTCTTCATTCGACTACAAAGAAAATACTCTACGCCAAAGCTGAAAAAACCCCAAAAGAGCAAGGGTAGCAACTAAACATGGCTTCCCCCTCGTTTTTGAGGGCGACCAATACGATGGTGATAGTCGCGCGGTTCCTACTCTCCTCGAACTACCCCTAAATACAAAAAAAGCACCCCTTCTCCCATTTTCCGTTGTCAGGCGTGCGAGGGCTTGTTGTATCGAGTTTTTTTCAGGGAGCTCAATATGTCCTGTAAGATTTTGCAACCAGACATCCTAACAACACCTGAGGGTTGAAATCACCGCCTCCGTCAATACCTAAACATGCAAAAAACATTTTCCATGCGTTTTCAAGGGCGGGAAACACGATGCTGATATTATTTAGCCTCCCACCCCCAACCAACTGCCCCTAAATGCATAAAGCCACCCCTTTCCTCCATTTTTCGTTATCAAGTATGCGAGGACTTGTTGAATCGGGTTTTTCTTTGAGGAAACTCAAAATATCGTGTAAAATTTAGCAACCATACATCCTAACGATCCCCAGGGGTTGAAACCACCCCGTCCCTCAATCCTGAAGTGTCTCACAAAGGGAAGGTTTTGAAGAATACATTCGTTTTAAGAGTAGAGAACATGATCGTGGCACCACTTTCTCTCTTATTCCTTAAAAACTACCCTTGCATGCCCAAAACCATCGGTTTTTTTATAGTGAGATCACAAGCACTCACTGAATCAGGTTTTCTAGGGAGATTGCAGCTCAAGAGGAGCTTAATAGGATGGCTTATGCACGTGTATGTGCATAGTCCACTTTTTTATTTTATATTTATTTTCACATTATGTACATGATTTTTATTCTTATGCTAGGCATGCTTCAATGATTATTATTAAATATTAATTTATTTCTCGCATGCCTAATAATGAAAAATGGGAAAAGGGGTGGTTCTATACATTTAGTTGGCTAAGGTTGGGAGGCTAAATAATATCAGTATCATGATCCTCTGCCTTGAAAACGTATAGAAAACAATTTTTAGCACTTTTAGATATTTTTTGCATGTTTCAGTATTGAGGAAAGGGGTGGTTTCAACCCCCGGGAGTCGTTAGGATGTCTGGTTGGGAAATTTTATAGGACATACTGAGTTTTCTCAAAAAAATAAAACGATCTAACAAATCCTCACATGCCTGACAACGAAAAATGGAAAAATGGGAAATAGGGATGGTTTTTGCGTTTAGGAGGGTAAGAACCGCTCAACTATCACCGTCGTGTTGGCCGCCTCGAAAACGTGAGGGTAGCCATTTTGGAGTTTAACCTCTTTTTTGCAACTTTAATATGGACTAGAATGGCGAACGTTGAAAATAAAGTGCCTTTTCTATCTGAAACTTTCTGGAAAAAAATTGCTTAGTTTAGTAGTTTACGATCGAACGCTAAAATCACTTAAATGATTCTTAAAATACAACAACAGCCATTATAGATAAATACATATTATAATAATTTTGCAGAGCTCACAATTATTGAAAAATAAATTCCAATATTTTATAAATCTAATAATTCAATCCACCTTCCAGCAAACACAATCTGATAAATTCCAATAATTCTTGGAGATTAATAGTAAGCATTGGAGATTAATAGTAAGCAATTTCTACTAATGGATACAGAAATTACAAACAACAAATAAAAATACAAAGCTATTGCTAATTTGTACATAATTTTGCAGCGCTACAGTTCAATTGTCATCTATTATAAATACACATAACCAGTTAAATAATCGCTTTATAGTGTTAATGCGCTCACAGTTTTTCTCATTTATTCATCAGTGGCCAGCCAAGCGCAGGATAAAATCGCGTAACTGAAATTCCAGCTATTTTCTAAGGATCATTAAACGCACTATTTAATAGATAATTTAGCTGCATATATATCCTTACTTGAATAATATACAGGGTGTCTTAGTTTTAATGACCATAATCTCGTGGCCATATAAAGGTGATTTCTAGCTGACTTCAACATATTATGTTACTTATATACTTCCTCGTTTCTGAGATAAATGATGTGATGAGCGTAGAACTTTTCTAAAAACTGCTTATGGGCCATATCAGGTCAGCTTTATGTTACGCATATTGCTATGGAGTCCATTAGTGCACAAGATTTCAGCTTAATCTGAAAGGCACTAGTGCCTTGCAGACATTGGGGTATTTTTTTCTAAGAGAAAAGGCCCCCACTTAATTTTTCAAGAACATTTTTGATCTTACAGTAAAAGACATAAAAAAGCTTCTTGTTTTCATATGATAATACACCAAAATTAACGACTCGTTGAAAAATATTTGCTGGTTTTTTTAATTGAAAATTAAAGATATGTGCACTAACGTTATTTTTAAAAAGTGTGTAAAAGGTGTTCATAGAATGTGCAGAAAATATATCAAAAGTTCAATAAGACGGCAAAGAGTATATAGTGTTTACGCTAATTTATTATTCTGAAGTGTATTTGTTTATTCTTCATAATTTCCTTATTCAGTTAATGTATATGATTGACTATTTCAAGGCTTACGTAAAGGGCTCTCAGCATAATTCAGACACGGGTTCTCTGTTAACTCTGGCAAAAAAACTAATGCTGTTGAATAAAAAAGAGAAAAACAATCATTTTTCAGCTTCCTTCTCTTGTGGGTACACGGTTGTGCCTTTTCCGTACAGTTAGGTATCTGGAAGAAGCTCCACACTCCAAACTGTCGTAGAGAGATCACGTGGAAGTTCAAACAAGGAAATCCTTCGCTTCCTAAATGTGCTAATGCATCTTCGGTATCAAGTGAGGAATAAGTGTGAGAATCACACTTGAGAGTATACTACTCTAGCCAAACCGTTCACATCATGCGTGAGATTGATGTGGTGGTACTTCCAGGAGCCCGTCATACAATGTAGTCCCAGAACCGCTCCACCATTACATAAATAGAGCTTTCCTATGCCCAGTTTAAAGGTTAACCGGTCTATGAATAACAAAGGCGGCCAGAACCACACCTACGATTGCTGAAGGTTGACCTTGGACCCACCACCTTGCATATTGAAGCTAAACTGAAAGCAATTAGACCATCAAATATGGAAGGGGGGATGCAACAAGGAATGAGTTAGAGTATACAAAGGCTAGCTCTAAGGTACTGTCGTGCGCAAAAAAAAAAAGGACAAGTCTTATAACGTATTTTTGTGTACATCTAACTTTAATTTTTGTGACATTGTTAGTTATTTGTCAAAATTCATTGCAAGTATGAAAAAAACTAATATGCCCCATATAAGCGGTTTAGTTAAAGCTGGAGTTATTGCTAAAGCGGAAATTATTGAGCTATTGAGACAAATTGCACTGCGTTATAATATTAACAAAGATTCGGTGTGTAACATTTAAAAAAAGTGGAGAATAAACGGTACGATTAGTAGAAATCCTGGATCAGGGTGACGAAAAATATCAACTCAACAAGATTTGCAATTGGTAAATACATTAGTAGAAAATCCATTTTACTCAGTTATTTTTGTTAATGTTATAACGCAGTGCAACTTGTCTCATTGACCATCTATCATTTGCTATAGTAATAACTACAGCATTACAATAAAAAATAAAATAAAAGTGCTAACTGTTTTATGTCGGCTACTCATTACATATTCAAATAGAGACAGATTTACATTATAAAAAAATAGTTGTCCTATTTTTTTTTGCTCACGACAGTACCAGGGCATCATTCAGTCAGAGGATGATAGATGTTTATGTAGGGAATAGTAATCTATAGGTTTATTATTCAATACAACGCGATAAAAGACATTCTGAGAGTAGGGGGCCTGAAACGGAATACAAACGGATCGAAGAAGGCAACATCTATTGGCGTACACAGATGCGAAGCAAGGTCTCATATATCGAGAAGTACCCAGGTATTGGTATATGCCAGTATACTGTGTACAAACGAATATCACATAAAAAGACGTGCATATTTACATGTGCAGCGACAGCCAGTCAGCTTCTAAACCTCTTGAAACAAAGTTACTTCTAAGCTTGTGCTGCACTGTCAACATATCTTGACTGAGTTTTGTCAAAACAACTGAGTCAAACTTATAATGGGCGAACGGATATGGTAACATAGTAGGTAATGAGGGAGCAGATCGTTTGGCAGGGAGAGGAGCAAAAATTTCTTTCCCTGGCCCTGAGCCAACTTCTTATTTGCCAAGAAGTCTTATTCAATTAGAACAACGAGAGTGGGCCCAAATTTTAAAATGAGGGAGTCAAAATAACCTACAACTGACTGCAACTGTAAAGTAGATACTTCGGCTCGATTGAGAACGAAGGAGATGGATAGTAGGAATGATAGCAGAACACTGTTCTTTGAATATAAGCACCTACTGCAATCGCCAAGAGTGTTGGCGAGCAAAGGGGAATCTCTATATAGAGAGTGGTATAGGCCCAGCGCACGCGCCGCTTCCACGATTGGTGTTGCACAGTGATAAATTATTTATTATAGGAAGTGGATTCGCAGTTCTCCGCTCCGCTCGCCAAGAACCGTGAGGGGTACAGTACATACAAAGAAGTTGAAAGTTGCCGGATGTGTGGAGTGGAGGATGAAACTATCATTCATATGGTGATCAATTGTACACCACTTGAAACGTCAAGGAAAGGAGATTTCCACAGTGGAATAGACTGATTGATTGATTTACCAACATGCGATAGGCATTGCTGCCACTCCCAGGAGACATACCGCTGGATCGGCTACGTCCACGCAGGTCATGCCAGCAGTGGAAGCCACATGACATATGGTAAAGTAATGTAGGCTGAGAAGTGTAGGTATTTATGAGATGCGTTACCGCATTGTGTGGTGATGGGGCCTTTAAGTCCTTTTTTTGTGTGGTTTTGCTTCTAAACTTCTACCGCTTGTCAGTAGAGCATATATCCTTACGATTTCTTTATCGTACACCTTTCTTTTCATGCCTTTATTCCAAAATTTTAGTATTTCTTTTACGGATTTCCTGTTTCCCATATAGTATATATTTTGGTCTGTGTTTACGTCTGTTGTAACCCCATATCCCCCAGTTTAACACCCCGTGGTTTTTACGTAGAGATGTGGTTTCCAGCCCTGCTCCGGTGATAAGTTCTAAGGGTTGCTCCTTTGTCCTTTTCGGTACATAGTGCATTAGTTTATTGTTTATTTTGTCTATTCCAGGTTGAGAAGTTCTCTTTTTCCTACAGTGTATCTGTCCAATGTTGCAGTGGCACGTATCTTCTCGTGCAGATATTATCATTTCCGCCCCTGACCCACTCCACCGTTTCTCTGGGGATGTGATTTTCTATTTCTACATTATGTATTATTGTATTGTAATAGGAAAAATATTGCTCTGCGAAAACTTTCGAACTTTCTTATTATTATAAATTGAAAAATGTATTGTCGTTCTTTTGTATATAATCCGCTACTTGTTTTCGTAAATTCTTCATGGCGTTGGTGTGTGGCTGGGTTATTATGTTTTCTCCTTCTAGCTGACGGCTTAGTACTCCATATAGGTAATTCCCTTCACCATAATTTTTTTGCACCTAGAATAGACTGATACTCTTTGTGGAGATAATTCTTCTTATAATTAAGAGAGTTAGAGATGGAGGTAGAAATCGTGGGAATGCTATATCCGGAGCCCCTAACGCCCCAGCCAATTAATTTCTGAATCCACCAAACCATCGGTCTTTTTTAGGAGAGATTATATATGTCACAAATGTACAATGGGCTGATAGGCCTAATTATTCCGGATCTTCGTTCCGTTATAATGTACATGATGATGATATTCCATTAATACGAAATTATTTTTGAATAACGGAGAAAGACAGCTTGAAATAAAATTTTATGCAGCAATGGAATACCCACCACAACAATATACACAATATCAAATTTGACACAAATGGTTCATTAGTTTTTGAAACACAGTTAAAAATTATATTTCGGAATCAAAAATGTTGTAGCAGGCATATTGCCGCCCCATAAATTATAAAATATTTTAACTTAAGCGTGAATGTCCGCGGTAGATTTAAATATATTTCTTAAAATTGCTTTTTAATTAAACACAACTGTATGCAACCAGAGTTACGCCTAAAATCAGCTTATCTTTATGAGTGGAGAGGGTAACGAAGCGATGCGATTTATACGCATCGAAAAAGAAAGCAGAACGATATAGTTTTCGGTTACTAGAAGGTTAGAACTTCGATTGCTCGATGAACTTTTAAATAGTGATGTATTTTCATTAAATTTTTCCTTGAAGACTTCAACATTGAAAGGGTTGATAGTCCCTCTTCTTGATTATGAAGCAGGCCTAATTATCTTCACCGGTTTAATCCGTAAGTAATTTATAAAGAAATAATTTTTTTGGCAGCGGCCATTTTACAACTCACGCTTACACTTCATTTCTTTCCAGGGTTTCACTATTGGATAAATAATTTTATTAATGGATAAACAATTTTCATATTGAATCCAAATAATTTAGTTTTGGACGAAAAATGTTAGTATTGGACAAAGAATTTTTGTATTAGATGCAAGTTTTATTATAAAAATGCAAATCTTCTAAAATTGGAAGCAAGTTTTATCAATCTTGGGATGCACATCGTAGTTATGCATTGCTTATTAACGTCATATTAAATTTTGGGTTGGCAACAAATTTTGTATGGAGATCGCGACGATAGTATGGTAGGATAGTTGGGATTTGTCCTTATGGAATTTCTGGAAGCGTCGAATATGGTATTGGAAACTTCTAAACCTGATCCCGAGCTCTTCTAGAAACCAACAATTATATCACTGTGGGTTGGATTTCACCAACATCATCCCCTACTAAAGTCACCATTTTCATTCACAGAAAAATTCCAGATAAGTGTCACAAATAAGTTTTTTTATCTAACGTTTTTTATATAAATACTTCATATTTTTACCTTTTAACATTTTTAGAGTTTTTAAAGTATCATGTTCTATTTTTTTTAAAAAACTATTTCTATTTTCAATTTTATTATTAACATGTTTCAATGAACAGTTAATATATACTATTTTTATTAAGGTATAAATTATCGACGTTACGTCTAATTAAAAACAAATTATATAAAAGGTTCTGTAAAGACTTTGTGATCACAATTTCTACGAAACATTTAGGTATAGTTATATAATAAAATTTGACTTTTAAACACCATATTGTCGGTTCATGTTTTAGACAATATTATAAATAATATCTGCATAACATTTTATTCCATAAGGACAAATCCCAACTATCCTACCATACTATCGTCGCGATCTCCATACAAAATTTGTTTCCAACCCAAAATTTAATATGACGTTAATAAGCAATGCATAACTACGATGTGCATCCCAAGATTGATAAAACTTGCTTCCAATTTTAGAAGATTTGCATTTTTATAATAAAACTTGCATCTAATACAAAAATTCTTTGTCCAATACTAATATTTTTCGTCCAAAACTAAATTATTTGGATTCAATATGAAAATTGTTTATCCATTAATAAAATTATTTATCCAATAGTGAAACCCTGGAAAGAAATGAAGTGTAAGCGTGAGTTGTAAAATGGCCGCTGCCAAAAAAATTATTTCTTTATAAATTACTTACGGATTAAACCGGTGAAGATAATTAGGCCTGCTTCATAATCAAGAAGAGGGACTATCAACCCTTTCAATGTTGAAGTCTTCAAGGAAAAATTTAATGAAAATACATCACTATTTAAAAGTTCATCGAGCAATCGAAGTTCTAACCTTCTAGTAACGGAAAACTATATCGTTCTGCTTTCTTTTTCGATGCGTATAAATCGCATCGCTTCGTTACCCTCTCCACTCATAAAGATAAGCTGATTTTAGGCGTAACTCTGGTTGCATACAGTTGTGTTTAATTAAAAAGCAATTTTAAGAAATATATTTAAATCTACCGCGGACATTCACGCTTAAGTTAAAATATTTTATAATTTATGGGGCGGCAATATGCCTGCTACAATGTGCGAAGCATACAAATATATGTTCATTGATCTATTTTAGCTCAAAATTTTCTACTCCATACCTCATCGAAATCCTGCTTATCGAAGGTGAGACACCCGGTATAAATAGAGAATATAAAGCAGTTACCGTGCGGGAATGAATTTATTAGTAGATTTTTACTGTTACTGTTAAGTCCGCAGTGTAGTACTCGTATCCCATTCCAGACTTTCATCAAACATAAATATGCAGTTGGCTGTAAAAGATAAAGTGCCAGTTTCAATAAAAACACTTGACACCTGCATGCGAGTTATGTTCACATATTGTCCTATACAAGTTATATACTGAAAGTAGTTAGCTGGATAAGAAATAATATACTGAGATATTCGCAGCGTTTGATTTATGGTCTTTATAGAAACTAGAAACAAAACCCACGTATTAATACTGATTCGCATCAAGCATTTTCTTAATCATTTGGATACGAAATACATATTTTTGTAATTAATAAGGGAATGTAGCGACCTTCTAATTAATTATGATGCTTTTTTAATATTATTATTATAATATTTAATTTTCAGGCGTGCCCCCCCCCATTGGCTTGGTGTTTCTTCAATAATATGACAATCAAATAAAAACCAAAATCACCAATCACCAAAAAGTCATTGATCGTTTTGTAGCAATAAAGCCAAGACGAATGCAATTGAAGGATTGGAGTTAGTAGTTCTATAGATATAACTTGTTTTTATTTATATTTTATTTGGTTTGCAATGTTTTCATGAATAATGAATACAGGATGCAATCAGTTTCATGTTATTAAAAAAAAAACTGGTGGTGGGGAACGACTAAACGAACAAAAAAACCTTATATAATATGGGGTCTAAAGCCCATAGTTTTAGAAAAAATAAATAAAGAAAAATTTCGAAAATTTTTAATAATATTGTTTGAGAACCAGTGGAATATTGAGGTAGGTTTAGATCGTCGCGTGTCTGCCTATGATACTTGATATTTGTACAGATAGCTATAAAATGTCGGCGGTCTTTAGCGGTGCGGTAAAGATGAAAGACGTTGACGTTTTCTGAGTGTTTAGGAGACCTGAAGAGACTTATACTCTGACTCTCCCTTGTGCAATATTTTAGTTACTGTGTACACACGCCCAACCGTTCGTTGTTTTTATTATTTTTGAATTTCGGGTCACTGTATTTATAGTTAAGATTTATTTTATTGACTTACCGTTCAAGTCGTTAAGTTCTCGATTACGTACAGACACAACTTACTTCTTCGTTCTTTTTGTGTTTCTTTTTGGATTTTGGACAAAGTTTTTCTTTTATTTTTCTTTATTGACAACGTTAGTTGATAGTTTAGTGTTTAGTGTTGAACGGAGTGCATATGCCCTTAGTTCGACGTGTCGAACTGTGTATTGATGCAGATGCAGAGATTTCGAATAATTTATGTAGGTAAGCTTTTAACCCAGAACACTCATTTATGTTACAAATGTTAATAAACCACATTTAAATTTTTTAAATTATAAACAACAATCCAATATTTTGTTCCAAATTAAAAAACACACATGTAAATAAATGCTCTGTTTAAACATCTATGGAAATTATTTGCTTGCAGTTGTGCAGAAAAAAATAACGAATTATTTACCTCTTTATAATTGCCTGAGTTCTGTTGAGGCGGTCCATCAAAGGGGGTCCACCAAAGGCTGCTTTGACACCGCGGACCACCGCGTGTGCCGGCGAGGACTTAGCACTTTTTTGTGACAATTTAAAAGTTGTATAATTGGGAACTACAAGTCCATTGACCAAGAAAAATAGTGGTTCTCAAATGATTTCTACCTTAATATTCAAATTGTTGACCTAGGTCAGTTTTTTCAAAGTGGCCCTAGAGGGAAAAGTCATAAAGGTTTTTGTTTGTCTAATCGGTCCCCATTACCAGTTTTTTTAATGACATGAAACTGATTACACCCTGTATATCTTATTTTAAATATACAACAATTTTTTTCCTTCTTCATTTTTTTTTCGAGTTCGGCCCCCCCCCAAAATGAAATCCTGGGACCGCCACTGATTTTAACTTACATTTAAAATCCTCTAATTTGCATTCTGTGGGTAAATAATAAACATCTTTGGACCCATGTAATTTGGGGAATTGCAAGTTATATTTAGTCTTGCATATGATATTCTAAAATCTTCCTTGCTACGAGTATTTATGTCATGAATATTTTTAATTACAATCAATACATTCTTATTTTGATAAACATAAACACACATTTCAAAAATGTATAAACATGGCAAGGTTAAAATATTACACTCTCTAAATACCCCTTTACAAGGTACTAGAAATATTAGCTATACAACGCAATATTCGTTTTTGAGCAATAAAAATGTTCTGTGATAGAGTGGAGCTCCCCCAGAAACAGACACCATACCTCAATCTAAAATCTACTATGCTCAAGTAGATCCTAGATAAATTAACTAATTGTTGCATTGTTTTAATATTATTAAAAAAAAATGAAATTGATGCTAGTTTGGAAATCAGATATTCACAATGCGATTTCCAGCTTAAACATTCATCAATACGTAAACCCAAAAACTTTATACTCTCATGGGTACGTGTTATAAATGATTCATTGACCTTAAGTGAAATAGACTCGCAGTTTTTCTATCTATTATGGAACTGAGTTATTTGAGTTTTTTCTGCACTGAAATACAACTGATGTTGATTGATAAATGTAGATAATTTTTCTGCAACATTGTTACACTTATTTTCTAACACATTATGCATAGAGTCTGAAATAATCATAGAAAGATGATCAGCATGCATTGAAAAGAATTCATTACATAGAATAAAATCAAGCTCATTAATGTACAATATAAATAATACAGGGCCCAATATTGAACCCTATGGAACTACCATACTTAAAAACGAACGTTCAGAATTGGCTCTGTATACGTTATTTTCACCGACGTGTTGTATGCTCAAATACTGTTGACGATTAGTCAAAAATTAATTGATCAAGTTTAGTGGTTGTCCTCTAATCCCACAGTTATACAATGTTGTCAACAATTTTGTATGATTGATGCAGTCAAACGCCCTGCTGAAATAAAAAAATATTCCAACAACAGGTTCAATGTAATAAAGGAATCCATATTGAATTAAATGCCGACGTTACTAAAAATATATTTTTTTCATTTTCAAAGGCTCGCTGTCAATTTTTGCAATTATTAATTTTAAATCAATTTTACGATTTTCATTAACTAATTATATTCAAATAGTTGTTTTTATCAAATTGACAGGTAGTCCATTGATGTTAGACCTAAAATCAGTGAATAGAGGAAATAAATTATAATCTTTTGCCCTTTGGGATTATACTCACCAGTGGGCTACTTTTAAGGGTGGCGGTGCCGTGCTTAAGAAAATGATTTCGTAATTCGACAATTTCTCCTGTATCCCTGAACCGATTGAAAAAAATATTTGATGGTCTTTAAGGAAAACTTGATAGAATGACACCAGACTATTGAAATCAACAAAAAAAATTTTTTGATTTTCGTACGAGAAAAAAATTTTTTCCTTCTTTGGTTTTCAATAGCCTAGTACTATTTTATAAAGTTGTCTCTAAAAGCCCATCAAAAAATTTTTTGAATCGGTTCAGGGATGTAGGAGAAATTGTCGAATTACCTTCTCCGAACCGCCCAGCTTAAGGTGGGCGGTTTCGTGAACGTAATTCGAAATCAAAAAAAAAATTTTTTGACTTTTCAATATTCTGGTACCATTCTATAATGTTGTCTTTAAAAATTTTCAAAAAAATTTTTGAATCGGTTCAGGGATGTAAGAGAAATTCTCGAACTACGAAATCATTTTCTTAAGCACGGCACCGGCCGTAAGAAACTTAAAATCTTGACGTTTCATAAATAACATTCTAAGCCTATTTAAACAAAGGAAAACAAACTAAAACAAACTTTCACTGTTACTATACTTCCACTCCACTACGTAGATGTGGAAGTAACAATAACAAAATCACCATAACTTAAAAGAATGAAAATTTAAGATTACAATGTTATAAAAAATTAAAGACAAGGACGCCTAAGTTGGAGAAATCAAATGTAATTTATGAAATAGAGTGTAACCATACTGACTGTAGTGGTGTGTACATTGGTTAAACAAAAAGATATCTTAGAGATCGAATAAAGGAACATGAATATGATCTTAGAACGTCAGATACCACCAAAAATAAATATACAGCACAACAAAATCCTACCCATAGCTTTGATTTTAATAACTGTAGAATTTAAGTTAAAGAATAGATTACACATGCCCACAAGAAAAAGAAGGTAGTATGTGCAGGGGTACAAAATACATTCGCACCACCGCCCGTTCGAGCGAGTGCGTGAACCAAATGCCCGAACCTGCGGCTCCTCTCGTACTGAGCAGGATTACTATCGCAATGACGAGTCATAAGTAGGTTAAAACTAACCCATCTCACGGCGTCTAAACCCAGCTCACGTTCACTATTAGCGGGTGTATTTTGTGTCGCTAAACACGAATATGACCTTAGTTTTTCCCCAACACGTCAGATTTTTTCGAGGGTTTAACACCAAAAAAGTCGATAGTGATATTGCTTACCCAGCTCATTTCAATCAGACTCCAAAAGCGATTCAGCTTTAAAACTTCACTCTAATAACATTGTGGTGCTTCAGTATTGACCTCATAACTCAAAAAAACCATAAAACCATAAAACCACATAATTTTGTGAGAGGTTATGAGGTTAAGTTATTTCCTTAACCTCATAACCTCTCAACCCCATAACTTAGAATTGGATGAAAAGAGTGAGGAATCTTGATTGGGGAGTTAATGAGATTGTGACTTTGGATCCTTGTGCTTGAGTATCATACATCCACAACCTCATCATCCCATAACCTCAGCATTCCATAACTCCGTAACACCTTAACTGGGTTCTAAGTAGGGGAATTGTGTCATTGTGACATCAAGCATCCAATGCAAGATATCAAATGAAGTCACCAAAACAGAAATCACTTGAAAAGATACTCCACTTCCAAAGTTACATTCTCACCAAATCCCCAATTAAGATTCCTTAATTTGCATTTATTAAATTCCGATAATCACGGGGTTAAACGGCTAACAGTTTTGCTGGTCAAGAGCTAAAGGGTCACGAACTACTTGATTCTAAGAACACAATCTCATGAATTATCCTGTTCAGAGTTTTCACATTCTTCTGTTATATTCCCAGAGATATGAAGTTTTGGATTTACGGGGTTACTGGGTTATGTAGTAGAAGGATAAGCACAGACCACTTTTTTTGTGGGCCTATGTTATTTTTAGAAATAATTTAGATTAAAAGAATAAAAACAGAGCCAATAAACACAGATATTTGAAGAACTTAAATGTAATATATTTTAATATTTTGACAAGAAACAATAGTTTTAAGATTTGATCGAATATGCCAAATAATTTTACTTTTAATATTAACATGCATACATATATTTTTTATGTTGTACCTTTTCAGTTTATTTATGCCATTTTTTTAAAAACGTTAAATTAATTTACTCTCGCTGATTTTATTTCCAACTTTCCGTTATATACAGTCGTTCATATGATTGATAAAATGTGTCAAATAGTCATAATTATAGCAAACTTTCAGTATGAATTGTTCTTCCATCAATAGTCATTAACTTTTGTATACAACTTTTATTTTTTATTTTTATAATTATAATAATATTATGAGATCGTCTTTCGTAACTTATAACTACAAAATTGACAAAACAACTACTTCGTTGCAAGTGATTAATGCAAATTGTGAAGTATATGAGTCTTTTCAAAATGAAAAAATAAATTTTTCGAAACATCGACATTTAATTCAGTAAGTTAAACTGTAGCTGTAAACTAAGTTTATCCAGTTTTGAGGTAGGTGCTTTCTTACATTGAGATATTTATTGGCCTTTACTTCTGAAACCGTTTACCGTAAACTTTTCGATTCAACAATAATACACTAGTAATTTGCACCTTCCCATTATTCTTCAGGTTTCTTTCAGTCTGATTTGTAGTACTGTAGTTGAACGCCCATTTCTATTCACACTACATGGATGTTGCCAAGAAATTAATAGTACCTTGTCAGCGTTTAATACACAGTTATTAAATAAAAGTAACCTAAAAACAATAATTATCTAGAACGCATCTAGTACTTTGATGGTTTTGGATATCTCCATTCAGCCACAAAGTTGTGTATTTGATATACAAAATACAATGCTAACGCAGCTAAATATTAATCTAAGTATGCAACCAGAAACCCTTAATAACTGTTTTCACAAATATTACCATCTACCACTTTTCAAACATAACATTAGGGAATCTATTAATATAGCAAGACATTACAACTTGGGGATTATTGGATAACGATAAAGTATTGTTTTATTTAAAACAGAGTTTGAAGTAGAAATGTTGTTTTTCTCCAGCACTCTTTGAGTTCGCAGGGACGGACATATGGGAGGGATGAGGGGGGAAGGCTTGCCTGTTGGCAAAATAAAAAAATTCTTGGATTTTGTTCTAGTTCTGTGCCCGCGATTATCCCCCTCCTTGTGGTTCATCAAAAATATTTTGCTTGCTCTGAGGGTCAAAGTTTCTAACAAGGACACTGTTAGTAATACAATTTTTTGTTAGTATGATTGTATTACCCCCCCAATAATTTCACTTCGGTCCGTCTCTGTGAGTTCGTACAGTTTTTCATTAATTCATGCATTTATGGAAACATTATTTTGTTTTCATAAAGCTTTTCCATTCTGGGCACCAATTTTCTTTTAGCAGCACTAAATAGCGCCAATAGAGAGCTAAATGATCTATATATTTTTTAACGTCGGCCTATTTCCGCTACCATGGCCTATCACCAACAAAAGAAGTCACCTACTTGCAAAACCATTAGGAGTAAAGCAACGACATAAAACGTCAGCATAACAGGAGGAAAGGCAATTACAAAGTGGATAGAAATATGAAGTACTGGGGACATAACCAAAGAAGATCCGACACATTTACTGAAGGAAGCGCTAATATTAACAGGCACAAACTAAAAAGAGGAAGACCATTCTACACATGGATAACACAAATAGAGAGGGACAATCTGGGAAAGGACCAAGCGTACTGGGAAAGAACGGCAAGAAAAAATGTATACAATAAAGAAATCGCAAGCTATATTGCGGCAACGCATCTCACAGATACCTATTGACTGCTAAGTAGAGAGTGAAGCAAAAGTTCTATTTTCGAAAAAGTGTGGGTTAGTTGGTAACTAAAAAAAATACTTAAAAATTATGAAATAAAATTACACCGTCGCCCAGTTAATTGAACCTTGTTACCTAATCTATAATAAAGTCGATTAAAAATACGTTTGATTTGGTTATTTGCTCATTTTTGCGCCAATTTATTTAGCTTCTACACAGTAAAGTGCCCGCTGTTATGACTTTTTAAGCTTTAACGTTAAGCTCGTTATCAGAGAATCCTGAAATCACTATGTATCAAATTTCGTGTATATCTGCAAATATAATAGACTTACCGAGGCCGTATTAACCTCCCCACAAAATTGTGGGAGGTTACTAAAATTGGTCCAAAATCAAAAATTGAGATAACATCAGATCTGAGGTCCCAGAACCCAAAAAAGTGGATTTTGAAAAATGTCTGTGTGTGTGTCCGTGAAAAAAATTAAAAAACAAAGCAAATGTGATGCATAAAATCTCTTTTCGCGTGGTATGGTCGATGCACGGAGCCGTTGCGCCGTGAAACTCATCACGTCACGTTCATTCCTATTCAACAACTTTGAGATCAGGATTTACCATCGCGGCGCTGGTATTGTTGTAGAACCTTCCAGAATTGACCTAAGTCGAAGCCAAAATAAAAGTTCGACTTAGGCAAAAATTTTATTTAAGAACATTTTCAAGAGTCTGAGAGACTCAGAGCCAGTCAAAACTAGTCAAAAAAGACCGTTATGAGTTCGATAAGATATTAGGCACAACCGGATAAGAATCCGAAGAAACACCGTCATTTTATTTAGGAAAATATATTTTGGTCGAGTATATGAGAGTGAAAGTATATCGTGGACTCGCTGTCATTTTTCTTATATTGAACCTGCATGGGGATAAGTATGTCGTAAGACTGACCGAATGTTACTAAACTCATGCATTTGTCCATTTGATAAAATCACGATCTGGGATCTTTAAGCTATTCATAAGCGAACCAAGATTTTTTAAGTAAAATATTTTTATATTATTTTCAGTCAGCCATAACTACCAAAACACCAAATTTTTAAATTCTTTTTTAAAAGGCATGCATTAAATCCTGAGGAGGTTAAAAGAATCTTTTCTACCAAATCAATTGTTAGGTCACGCTCTCACTTGTATGGTTAAAAAGTAATTTGCCTTAGCTGGGAAGTCGTGATTCTTTCACATTTTACTGTATTATTTTATAGTTATTAAATAAATGATATTCTTTTAACTAATTGCATTTTATTCATGTAAGGGCTTGTTGCTAGTCTTATTCCCTGGAGTTTTCGTTTGGAAGATCTAAACAACTAAGTTAATCGGGATCTCATGATTCCCTGTCTGATACTCAGTGTTCTGGTCACCTTATGGGAGCTTGATAGGGATTTTCTTATGTGATTTCTCCAGAAATCTTTAAGTGTAGGGACCATTATTAGTAGGTAAATACATACAGATCACGTCAAGTTCCAATCCCGTCGGAGAGAAATCTTCGACAAGGATTTTTTTATGCAAAAATAGCAGAAACCAAAACACGTCAGACCACTTATTACTCTATAAGCAGACCAATATCACGTCAAATTCCAATCCCGTCGGAGAGAAATCTTCGATGGGGATTTTTTTATGCAAAAATCGCAATAATCTAAAGACGTAAAGGCCCTTATTGTCAGTGAAAAATTGAAATCACGTCTTAAAAGAGCGTCGTTAACGATCTGAGGTAGTGCAGCCTTGACCCATTATTCGTCTATCGAAGTATATCTTATCTCGAACCCGCTTGGCAGTAAAAGAACGGGGCAAAACGCGACTGGCTCCCTTCTAAATATAAATCGATGTTGCATCAATTTGACGCCTGGTAGTGTGTTCTTCCACAGTAGCAACGGCAATTTGGCCGCAAACTGGCGTAAAGTCGTACCATTTGTTTACAAAACACAGTGTTATTCAATGAAGGTTATGGTTGAGATCGGATTACGTTTAGTGCCGTTATGGCACACAATTTAGTGCTCTTTTCGGCTTTAAAGATCCACCGGGTGGGGAGGTTCCAGCTTCTTCCAGTAGCTGCCGTCATTTTGAATTTTCAACTTTTGACATCAGATTCTTATCAGCTACTTCTAAAATACATACCTACCAACTTTAATGCAATTACGACGGAATTTGAATTTTAATCAAAAATGAAATTTTGACATTAAATTAACAACGGTGACTTCGCCATAATCTCGAATAATCTCGACTAAAAAATTTCCAATTTTTGCTCACCTTACACTAGACGTAGCTTGTTGAAATTAATATGTGACTACCGCCGAGTGGGGAAGGTTTCATAGAAATCGTTTAAGCGAATCTATATGCAATGATTGAACAAATATCTATAAAAAATACTCGAGAATTGAGAACCTTTTTTTTTAATTCTATGAAGTCGGTTATAAAATCGAAGTAACTAAATATAAACCAAATCCTAAACGAACTGGACTATAAATTCACTTTACAGTTAGTACATATATAATAAATAGTTATGATTACGCAAAACGTATGTGGGTTCGTTCAGTCTTTCATTCATTCACGCATTTGTGGAAGCATAGTATTCTATTATAATAAATCCAACTTTTCCACTTTGAGCAATAATATTCTTTCAGCGGCTCTGTATCGCGCTAATGGGGAACTAAATAATAAATAAAATATAAAAAGTGTGGGCCAGTTTCACGTTACGTTTTCATTTATTCAATAAGATTGTTATACTTTGGACGCAATTTTTTTCAGCAGCGTTTAAAGGCGTTAATTATGAGGCGAAACAAATTTCCATTTTCAAAAAAGAGTCGATCAGTTGGGTAACTAAATATCGGAGTAACTAAAGACAAATCAGATCCGAAATGGACTGGACTATAGACTTACTTTACAGTTTGTGCATAAATAACAAATAGTTATGATTACGCAAGACGTATGTGGGTTCGTACAGTTTTTCATTCATTCATGCATTTATGGAGGCATAGTATTTTATTATCATAAAGCTAACGGAAATTGTCAGTTAATTCCTACTGTTAAGCTTTATTTACCATACATACATTAAATAATGTATACCGGAGGATGCAGTCTGTATTTACCCAAGTTAATAGGTAGGTACTCGTGAATTTTTTGTACAAATGTTTATCTTATTATTACAATACATTGTAGAATGCATAGGTGATACAAAAGGTTATTGCCACATTCTGTGGGATGTGGGATATTAAGAAGTCACTGAAACTATACATACATATGGTTAAATACTTACATCTTGTCGAATATAGGAAAAATTGTGAGATTCTTGCTGCCTGTGTAGAAGAAAGAGTGGAGCGAGACTTGGAAGGGAAAGGATGCAAAATTAGTATCCTGAAGTCTTTTCTCTCAACTGAGATTTACCGATATATTTCACATGCCGCTGGGTGTGGGTTCTATTTTGGCTCAGCGCACAGGCACTCAGTTTCGTTGATAGACTAATATTACTATAAGAAATTAAGAAGAAGCCAGCAAATAATATGCGCAGGCATATTCTAAGCCAATTTCTGGTGACATTCAATATCGACACCAGTGGCGGCGCACAGTGGGGCAGGAATTCGAAAACGTGGCTTTTAATCGGAAAATGAAACGAGCTAAAGGCCTATATGTTGTTGACATATGCAAGAAAACATATCAGTATATTATTTGCGCCACTATCTAACTTCATTCATAGTCCCCCGCCTACTACCACCTCCATGAAACTGCTAGTGTTAAGTAGTATTTGCGTATGCTCGATGCGCTAAATTTGATAGAACTTTAAGTGGAAAAACTCATTTATATCTGTAGTTTTTGACTTAATTAACTATGGATCCAAAACAGTCAGGTATGTACTCAATATATAACGTTATTTTACTATAACTGTTTAAGTTATATAGTAATCATAATTTCAAAAACAAGCCTTTGCAAATATATCAATAAACTACAATATATTTTGTAACCAAAGGAAAAGTTTACTTTCACATACATCCCTTTTGTAAATTTGATATATTATTGTAGATGAACTGTTCTAGTTTAAAGAAACCGTTGCCCAAGGAATCACTACTTCAACATCCAGATTTTCTATCCAAGTCACTCACAACGAAAAAATTTTGTATGTGGAAATAATTGTTTATGGAACTTTAATAATATAATATTTGAAATTCTCTACCCCAAAAACCCATAAAACGATACCCCACATCGGTAGAGGGGTGGGTTGGTGATAGGGGGTGGCAGTGGGGGTGGATGAAGTAAAAAAATATTTTGAGGTTTCTGGTTCTTATACACACACTAAATCACAATTTTTTTCATCCCCTTTAATAATGGGGTGGAGGTGGTAATGGGGGTGGCTAATGCCAATATTTTTTTGAGATATTAGCTTCTCTTGTATATACTAAATACCAATTTTATGAATTCTTACCTGCTTGATTTACCTATTTACCCCAAATTTACCCCCCAACCCTTCGATGGAACAAGATGGAAAGATAATCTAGTTCCAGATCTCGTTAAAGTACATATGTGTACCAAATTTCAAGTCAATATCTTAAACGGTTCCAGAGTAAACGTGCGTACAAAAAAAAGTTACAGATAGACAGACCGACAGACAGAAATTATTTTTCGCTCAAACTTAAAATGTCGACGTTTCATAATATTCTAAGCCTATTTGAACAATAAAAATTTTTAAACATTTTTTTATCGTTTCTATACTTCCACTGGATGTGGAAGTAATTAAAGTTAAACTGTACTCAAAATTTAAATTGAGTTCCTGAAAATGTGTTTCATGAATATTTTTGAAACATGTAGTACAGTCGAATTGATTTAATTCAATTTCTTTCAGCGACAACATTCCACTAGAAATATTGTGTTGATTCTTATGTACTTATGATCTCCTGATTACGAAAAAAATATTTGCATCTAAAAATTCGTAATGCGTCAAAAGTTATATGCACTTTTTGACGCATTTTCGCGAATTTTCTGCTTATATGCTCAATATTTTTGTACTAGTAATCGAGTGGGAATTTTAAAAATACTGACTTGAAATAAAATTCTTAAAAATTATAGACTTATCCGATATGTATATATCAATCCGCCATCTTGGAAAAAATATAAAACACCAAAAATCAAAATTGAATATTTTTACTAAAGTTGGCAAAAACAAAACTCATCTATAGTCAAATATAATGCACCAAACCCCAGGACGCTCTAAATCAAATAGAACGCTTAAAGATGGCGGATAAAACAATTTTTTTTTAATTCTTCGTCAAGTACCAAGGAGGCTTTGTGCGTCACTTTTTTTTCGATTATAGGTTCTTTTAGGTATTTTAAGTGGATAAAGTTCTTTTTTTACTTTAAATAAAAGTATATTTTCTACAATTTTTAAAAATGCATTTTTTTTGACCTTCCTTTTTTAATATAATATTATTACCATGCGTATGTTTAATAAATTGCGTTATCAAATTAATGGAGTTTCATTTTGTATTATATTTTTGATGAAAGAGACTTTCTATAGTATATTTCATTTTTGCTCCGATGAAAATTGGGAAAATGCATTTTTGAAAATTGTAAAAAATGGATTTTTTGAAAATAAAAAAAAATGAACTTTCTCCCCTTTATGTAACTAAAAGAACCTACAATAGAAAAAAACAAAAAATGGCGCACAACACCTCCCTGATACTTGACGAAGAATTAAAGAATTTTATTTCGTCCGCCATCTTTGACCGTTTCATTTGACTTCCGGGTTTAGTGCGTTATATTTAGCCATAAATGAGTTTTATTTTTGCCAACTTTGGTGAAATTACTCCTTCTTATAGACAAGATATTGTATTTTGATTTTTTTCGGCAATTTTTTGTGTTTTTTATTTTTCCAAGATGGCAGATTGACCTTTACATATCGAACATTTCAATGTCAGTTTTAAAATGAACACCCTCAGAAACCCGTATAAATGAAATTATAATTATTACCACGTTTTCGAATTCCTGCCCCACTGTGGGGTGGTGCTCTGCAGTAGAGGTGTGTTCGGAGCTAGAGATGAGCTGCTATTTAACAACCTGTTATTTTATAATTGTTATTTGTAAATAGCATTAACAGACTCTTATTTCTGTTCAAAAATAACAGGTGAGAAAATAACAAATAAGAACAGCAGCAGATAATGAAATCGCAACGAAACCGCGTAGACTTATTTAAATATTGTCATTGCATACGCTGTGTTTGGCGTGTTTTGCTATTTGTTGGCGGTAGGCGATCGACGAGTTAAATTGATTGTTATTTAATCTTAATCACAGCGAGCGCTGGGTTTATATAGCATAGATAAACCACAAATAGATATTATTATTATGTACGTATAACATTGTCAAATGTCAAAAGAGTTTTGTGTTCGAAACCCTTTCTATTATTATTATTATATCGATATTCATAGGCAATTAATATATACATACCTACACGTATCTATGCTGGTATTTCTTTATTAATTTAACATGAAATAATAATAATTAAAGATTGAGTCTTAAAAAATGATTTATGTAAATAAAATTATTTATATTTTATTTATATGTACATGAACGTAAAGAAAATCATAAACATAAAAACGAAAGACTTTTTTCTGCCCGTTGGCCAGCGCCAGCGGCAGCGGCAGCAGCATGACAGTGGCGGCTCGTCAGGGGAGACTGAGCCTCCCTTTGGAAGAAGCAGTATATCTTCCAATCTTCCAAATTAATATCTTTTACTCGTAGAAATTTCTCTAATTGTCTTTCAAAATATAAAGCCTCCTCTGCAGACAATAGCACGAGCCGCCACTGCAGCATGATCTGTAGAATAACGTCCCTGAAATAGCATTTACAAACTGCGCGCTGCGGTGTGCGAATGCCAGTACTTCTCAGCGATCTGTTATTTTTAAACTGTTATTTTAAACTGTTATTTCAAAATAGTAGTATCAGTTTAAATCTGTTATTAAAAAATAACAGCTTTACCCATCACTATTCGGAGCGATAGACAGTGTTGCCAACACTACTGTTTCTTCAGTAGATCTACAGTTTTTTGCATTTAGATCAATTATTTTATTACGGTGTTACCTAAATTTATATATAATTTTTTCTAATGAATTACTTGAAGATATTAATTTTTTAATTTATTCCTGAATTTTGTACTTATTGCCCAATAAAGCGAAAATGGTTGCAATTAGCCATAGGGAAGTACTTACAAAAAAATGTTCATTTCTCATTTCTACATCACATCGTCGAAAAATATACAGGGTGTTCCATTTGAAAAAAAAATGAGAAAATTCAATTTAAAAAGTTTTTAATTGAAAAATAATTTTTGGGCACCCTGTACATCTTTAGGAAGTGAAAATGTGTCAAAAACATCAATTAGATGTCTCGTAACAAGTATTCACATAAGTTTTTCTTAAATCACATAATTGTGACTTTTGGTGATTTTTTCAATATGCATCTGCGTTATGCATTTCAACAAAAAAATTCATTACATCCAAGTGTTGGTGAGATAGTCAATAGTAATTTAGGAATGAACAGAGTCTAGAAAGATGCTTCAAAAAATATACTGATATACATAACATTCCATAAAAAAAAGGCACTTGATCCTGTAATTTCGTCTTGGCTCGCCCTGTATATCCGAAAATAATTTCCGGTTATAGACTTTTTATGTAGTGTACTTGTATCTTTTTTATTTCCAGCTATCGTAGAACACGAAATATCGAAGTTCGACGCACTATTGCCTCACCCTGTATAGTAAAAAAAAAACAGTAGATTAATAGTTTCACTAAAATAAATTGCCAGTTTTTTACAGTTTTTTTTTGCTTATCTACAGTTTCTTCGTTTAACAGAGTTGGTAACACTGGCGGTAGACTGCAGTAGAGATGGGACTGAAGTCACAGGAGGGAGTGTTTAGTACTGAAATCTCAGAGACGGAAGTCGTCATTAGGTACACCGTCGATGACTAATTATTTTGGAATGTGGTGTACTGTATTTTAGGTTATTTGATAACTTTTCACGTGTAAGTTTAAAATATATACTATAAACTAACGTATTACTTTATTTAAGAACGAGGGTCAATCTTATAATTATGTAAATTCGTTGAATTGTAATTTTAAAAAAAAAAAAGTATTATTTAGTGAAAAATATTCTTGATGACTTATTCTTGTACACACACTAAATCACAATATTTTTTCACCCCCTTTAATAATGGGGTAATAGAGGTGGCTATTGCCAAAAATGTTTTTGAGACCTTAGCTCCTCTTATATTTACTAAACACCAATTTCATGCACTCTTAATTGCTTGATTTACCTATTTACCCCCATTTACCTCAATTTACCCTTCAACTCTGCAACGGAATAAGATCAATATATAATCTAGTTCCAGATCTCGTTGAAATACATACGTGTGCCGTGTGCTATATTTTAAGTCAATATCTTAAACGGTTCCAGAGTAATCGTGAGCACCAAAAAGGTACAAGACTAACAGACAGACCGACAAATTAATTTTATTCAAACTTAAACTTAAACTCAAAATATTGACGTTTCATGACATTCCAAGCCTATTTGTACAATGAAAATTTTCAAAAATGTTTCTTGCGTTAGTATACTTCAATTGGATGTGGAAGTAATACGCAGAAAATAGCATGACAAAGATATAAAAATCATTTTGTGCCGTGGACTATACGATAGAAGTAAAGCCTCTACTTCAAGCATTTTCTTTAATGAAAACTACTACGCATCCATACTACTCGAGGTAACCCACTATGTATCCAATTTACTAGAGGAAAGCCACTACGCATTCATACTTCTTGATGAAACCCACTGCGCATCCATTTTACTCGAGGAAACCCACTACGCATCCATTTTACTCGAGGAAACCCACTACGCATCCACACCATTTGAGGTAACCTACTGCTCATCTATACACTCGTGGTAACCTACTGCGCATTCATACTACTCGAAGTAACCCACTGCGCATCCATTTGACTCGAGGAAACCCACTGCGCATCCATACTATTTGACGTAACCCATTGTACATCTATAGTACTCTAGAAAAGCCACTGTGCATCCATACTACTAGAGGTAACCTACTAAGCATCGATGGTACTCGAGGAAAGCCACTGCGCATCCATAATACTCGGGGAAACCTACTGCGCATCCATACTACTCGAAGTAACTTTAATAACATGATATTTGAAATCGCCTACCCCTATAAAACGGGTTGAGGTGGTGGTAGAGGGTGGGGGTGGATTAATTAAAAAAAAATTGAGGCCTTGGTTCTTGTATACATGCTAAATTACAATTTTATTTTTTTCACTCATTTAATAATGGGGTGGGGGTAGTAAAAAATTTTTTGAGACCTTAACTTCTTTTATATATACTAATACCAATTTTATGGACTCTTACCTGCTTGATTTACCTATTTACCCCCATTTACCTCAATTTACCCCCCCAACCCTTCAACGGAATAAGATGAAAATATAATCTAGTTCCAGGTCTCGTTAAAATACATACATGTACCAAATTTCAAGTCAATATCTTAAACGGTTCCAAAGCAATCGTGCGCACAAAAAAAAGTTACAGACAGACCGACAGACAGATTTTTTTTTTTTGCTCAAACTTAAAATCTCGACGTTACTATACTTCCACTGGATGTGGAAGTAAAATTACATTGGTCACCAGTTCGGAGTTCTTTTTGGCAAATTCAAGCACCCAGTACGATTTGTCTGCAGCGTTTGCAGCCATCTTATATTTAGGCTTGAGCAGACTACCGTCTTATCGAATCTTCTACAGTTCCTCAACCTAAGTGAAGTGAGGTACGGTACCGGTTTCAGTGACCAAGTTAAGGCATGTCGGGCGAGTTCGTCACTTGAATGGGTGACCGTATCTCATCTCGCCGTCCTGATTAAGTGGTAGAGTAGCATTAGCTAAACTTCGCTAGGACGTTAATAGAAATAAGGCATTAAAAAAATATTTGCGTGAAATTCTTGCACATATAACTTTTGTGTTACAAAATATTAAAAGTGTTTACTTCTTATGTAGTACCACTGTAGATAAAGACACATACATACGAATCGAATTGAGAACCAAATTTTTAGGGTCTGTTAAAAATAGTTTTAGACAGACAAACCTGACAAATGTTTAATTTTCGTAAACATGAAGAAAAAAAGATATTGTTAATTTAATAATTTAGATTTGAAGTGAAAGGATACATCAGCATCGCTTAGCCATCCGTAAATGAAGTATGAACATGATACCTACCAAATGGTAAATAACTAAGTAGTAAAAGAACAAAATAATTCCTAGAATCATTATCAATATACTTTAACTAATAAATCGATTAAGTTAATGACTTGTCGAGTTAGAAAATGATTTTCTGAAAGTATCAAATATCTATAACCTCATATAGAGGCGGTCATAATTTAATTTGATTAATTGGCCAAGAAGCGAGAAGCTAGCATTGCATCACTGAACAACTATAAATTACATTGTAAGTTAATAGACAGTTGTCTACCTTTTTACGGTATATAATTTAATTCAATAATAATAGGAGACTGTTAATTAAACTGTTGAATGAGACGACAGAAAAAATAGTACGGGCGTTTTAAGTATTCATACAAATTTAAGAAATTACTGTCGTTATTTGCTGTATCAGTAAGATATTAAACACGATGCCTTTTACGCTGATAAGGCAATCGTCCATTTTGAAAAACACCGCACAACGTTCCAGACTTTTTGACAGAATGGTCACTAAATTTTCGAACACCCTGTATATTACTTTTCTAGGGTGTGGGAGTGAACCACTCACGTTTCGTCGAAGAAATTAAATTCGGACGAAAAATAACTTTTTTCGTTTACTTTCTAACATAAGAAAATTTAAACTGACCATCTACCTAAAATTGAAGATCTAAGTGGATAAAGGTGTTATGTCACACTTTTAAGGTTTTGAATAAATTAAACAAAACGGTTTTGAGTTGGAACTTATTTATTTTGTCTTCGATTCAAATACCTCATAAAATAGATAATTTTGGGTTATGTTCTTTTGTTTACACTAATATTAAAGGACAATATCAAGATGTTATGAAACTAGATTTTTCTGTCCAAAACTGTGTACATCCACTAAAATTACTGGTTGTATGTATGACATGGCGCCTTTATAATTAAAAAGTTTCTATAAAATATTACAAATTTAGAATTCACCGTTTATTGGGTGTTAAATCTATATCAGAGGTGTTCAAAAATTGCATAAAGTAATTTTTTTTTAAAATGCGACATAACACCTTTATCCACTTAGGTCTTCAATTAACCCCAGTAAATCATCTGCTATAATATTTTGCAATGACAATGCACGTGAATTTGTGCCGAAAGAAATTAATATACAGACAGTAAATTATACAATTGCCTTTAATAAAAGCTCTAAAAATCTTGGTCTTATTATTGATCATAAATTAAAATTTAAACAGCATATTACGAGCAAATTAAAAACAGCATATGCTGCACTAAAAATGATATATACTCAGAGACATTTTTTAAGCATGGAAAAATAAATTATGCGATTCTCTAGTTTTGCCCCATTTTAACCATTGCGACGTGGTTTATGGCCCTTGTATTGACAGCATCGAGACCCGGCATATACAAAAGGTACAAAATTCGTATCTTCGTTTAATTCTTGGAATTCAACGCTGTCAGAGAATATCTCTCAAATTGAAGACACAGGATGGCTGAATATGTTCAATCGCCTCAAACTTCACATGGCTTATTTTTTTCATAAAATTTTAAAGTTTAGATCACCACCTCACCTCCTCAACGAGCTCTTTTAGAAATGATATCCATAACATTAATATTGGACGTAGAAATATTCTCACCATACCTCAACATCGTAAGGCAATTTTCAAAAGGTCATTGTCTTATAACATTACTGCTTGCATAAATAAGCTACCCTTTAATGGACTCACCCTTTCGTGTGTAAGTTTTAAAAAGACATTTCAAAAATATTTAATGTGAAACCACTAAAGTAAAATCTTACCTTTTCCTTTAACTTCTCTATTTTTTTCTTTGCTCCTTCTTTTATTTTTTTTTCTACTCTCATTTCTTCCTGTCCTCTCTTCTTCAGCTCCAGTCTGTCTCTTTTTCGCTCTGCTTTGATGTATTTCTTTTTTAATATAATTATGTATTATGTTTGTGTAGATATGAATATAAAGCCACATTATATGTACTTATATTTTTCTACTTCTTACATTATTTATAGGCGGTAAGTTCTTTCATCCTAACCCATCGTAATAGTCCAATGGCGTTAAAAGCAGATGCCCAGCTCACTACCGCGTAACAGTCCAAGTCTTAGATGATGAATCGGGCGTAGTGAACCTGTCCTCTGGTCTGCACGATCCCCAGATTTAATGCTACTGGAATTTTGGGAGGGGATTGAAAGAACTCACCTACAATGAGGAAATTCTAAGCTGTGCTCGAGTGATAGCAAAAATAGAGCAAGCTGCCCTGCAATTACGAACGGAAATAATACCAAGGACAACTACGGTTAAAATAAGAAGGAAATAATGGATTTCATTTTGAACACGAAAATAATAATTTTATGACCTTTTAAATAAAGTTTTTGAAAAGATAGCCCTGTTTTTGTTGAAGAACCACACATATTCAGTTTTTGATTAAACGAAAAATTATTGCCGATTGATATTATTTTGTCTTCTTTTCGTAACAGATAAAACTGGATGGTGTGCATGCTAATACCAAGAAGAGGATAAAATAGGGATATTTCCAAAATAAACTAGACGACTTTTTTTTTTAATTTTATGACAATGAAATTCGACACCTTTTACCATTGCAATTTCTTTTCTATAAATGTATAATTTAATTTTTTCTAACCAACAAAAACTTTTAACTCCTTTTTCTTTTGAAAGTTTATTTATTTAGAATAAAGAAAAAATATTTCAGAGTATAAAAAGTTAAACTTATAGACCTGTCAATGAACGTTCAATAAGGGGGTCTAGAGGAAAATGCCGAGATCACAATTTTTGACTTGGGGGCTGTATTTGGACTATTTAGGAGGTAAACATACCAAAAGTCCCCAAACGTAGGAGGTGGGGGGGTTCAGGGGGGCACGAGGAAGGTCCCGGTTTTTGGTTTTTCGCTCATATCTTGAAAACGGTTAGCTCTAATCAAACACTGACTAAATTTTCTATAATAATGTTTCTATTAATTTCTTTGGTATCTGTTATGGTTCAGTAATGAATTGTATATCTTTTGACTGTATTCTAACTTTATTATAAATTTATTATAATTTGAAAAACTCAAATTTGAACTGAAATATCGAATAAAAAATATCTTTGCGTCCGTAAGTGTGTGTGTGTGCGTGTATATGTATGAGTGCGTGTATACCGTTTCTTGTAAACACGATAACTTCTGTTAGACTTAAAATATTTAATTATAATTTGGAACATATGTAACACAGCATATTACAATAATCCCTATTGAAATTGGGCCATATCTGTAATACATGGTGATAACTAGAGGCCTACAAACTCTCACTTCATAATAATCTTGTTAACAATACCATGTTCCATATTTTAGGATAACATTGATATATGATTTAATTTAAATAAAGTTGGTTTGCCTAACATACAGGAGGTATATTGCGGTTTATAAATCTTATAAATTTTCTTATTTTTATATGCTTAGTAATATTTTGCTCTGAAATTAAAATAAAACCTATTTTACGTATGAGAGTTTGTAGGCCTCTGGCTATCTCCATGTATTACAGATATGGTGCAAATGCAATAGGGATTATTATACTCTTCGTAAATACGAAAACGAAGAGTATATTGCATTTAATCGGTACATTTCTAAAACCGTAAATATCGACAAAAAATTTTCATATCATTGTGTTAGTGAACGAATTCTGAACAACTTTCAAAATGTTCGTCTGTCTGTCCATCTGTCTGTCCGTCCGTCACGTTTCTTGTAAGCACGATAACTTAAGAAAGAAAATTCCGATTGTACTGAAATTTGGACAGTAAATTAGTGTTAGCTAGAGGAACTAAATCGATCGGTAAATAAAAATGTTATTAATGACTTAAATTTGAAAAAAAAATTTTTGATTTTTATGTTTTTGTAATTGAATAGAAATCTGGTGAAATAATATTTCATTTTAATATCTAAATATTTATATATTTTACAAATATACATTTTATAATGTAATTATACAACCGTGGAAATATGATCTTACGCGTTTGACTCAAACTGGACGGTAGCCCGCTAACCGGCAACATTACCCAAATCAGACAGCATAACGCAATACTTTTCGTTATAAGACACACCCTACCATACCAGGCGTTGCCTATCTTCCGGCAACCTACCTAGCCACACCTTCCCTTAACCTAGCTCTCCCCTACTCTTATCTTTCAGCAACTTTACATCTTCCCTCACCCCCTTTTTTATTTGTACTTTTTATTTTTATCTTTTTGTTCTTTTGTCAGTTTTTGTCTTCCAAATTCCCTTTAGGCCAATAACTTTTTGTAAATCCAAGCTTTTTAAACCACATCGTCTTAACAACCCTTACCTTCCTCGACGGCGGTCAGACCACGAGGTCGTCATTTTGCTCGAACGGGTTCTTTCGTTCAGTTCTGTTATCAGTGCGTGTTCTTATATCAGTGCGTTTGCCTATGAGTGCAGTTTTAGAGTGTTATTATTAATTAGTTTTAGGCTCATGTGAGCACATTTTCTAATCTTAAACCCAGTTTTTAAATCCACCTGCGGTGGATAGGAGCTCTGGCCAACAATCCATTGCCACCAAGCCAAACCGGACCCACCCCACCCGCTCAACCACACGCTCACCACGACGCCACACGTCGTGGTTGTCTGGTTGGCTCCAGGACGGGTTCCGGCTAGGCACATTTATTGTACTCAAAATGTTGGATAAAATCTTTTCTCTCTCTCTCTCTCTCTCTCTCTCTCTCTTTCTCTCTCGTTTGACTCGCCGGTCCGGGGTTCGAAACCCAAATTATAGTTTTTTTTTTTAATTTTTACTTCATTTTACACTGAGTATTTTATCACCTAAGTTCGTACTATAAAATTAAAAATGTCTAAAACTAACATTGTTTACAAAAAACTGCGAACAGTATCCTATCGAATGTGTAACAATTGTATAAAAAGTTCAGTGAACAGGCAAAGAGTACGTTTTCAGCTTGTTGTAATATGCTGTTTTACATATGTTCCAAATTGTAATTAAATATTTTAAGTCTAACAGAAGTTATCGTGTTTACAAGAAACGGTATACACGCACACATACGTATACACGCACATAAACACACTTACAGACGCAAAGGCATTTTTTATTCGATATTTGAGTTCAGTCTGCTGTGATATCGGTACAAGAAATTTTTTTCTACGATGATTATTAAATTTTTTTTTCAATTTATAATAAATTTATAATAAAGTTAGAATACAGTCAAAAGATATACAATTCATTACTGAACCATAACAGATACCTACGAAAAAAATTAATAGGAGCACTTTTGTAGAAAATTTAGTCAGCTTTAATTTTGCATATAGCCACTTTTTGATTAGGGCTAACTCTTCGTGCCCCCCTGCACACCTCCCTCCCCCCTCCCACCTCCTACGTTCGGGGACTTTTGGTATGTTTACCTCCTAAATAGTCCAAACACAGCCCCCAAGTCAAAAATTGTGATCTCGGCATTTCCCTCTAGAAACCATTCATTGACAGGACTATTAATGCGCAATAATATTACATAAATGATGAAAAATGGAGATTAAAAAAAAATTAAATGTAAAAACAAGCTCTTATTATTATTTAGGTGTACTAAAACGAAACAAATATGTATGTTGAATTCATTGTCTTAAAAACTTGTTGAATTATCTTGTCAATGTTCTAAGTATAACAATAATGAAGGACCACCTATTTGAACTAACAGGAAAGCAAGTGTGACCTACCTTGTAATCCCTTACTTTTACATGAAAATATCCTGGACGCCAAGGGTTCTGTCGGCGGAAAATTGTCCACAGGTCGAAGATCTCTAGAGCTGTGTTCTCGTTAATTGGCCGGATAAGTGTCCCACACCATAGATTTAGTTATAGGGAACTAAATCTGGATCGATTGACATAAACTTGCTGAACTAGCAGTACACAATGTTGACTACATGACCACACATAATGAGTTTTCAAATATCTATTTCTCGAACACGAAACACTTGTCGAGCGCGAGAAGTTCATCCAGGCATTAATTTTGTTTGACAGAGATAGTAAGTACCTATGTAAGTATTTTTTTTCTATTCACGCGACAAGGTTTTAAGACAATTAATTCAACATAACTTATTTTTTTCGTTTTAGTACACCTAAATAATAATAAAAGCTTGTTTTTAAAAAGTTTTTTTTTTTACATTTAATTTTATTTTTAAATTTTTAGTTACGTCTTAATATTTATTGCGTCGTTCATACTTAAAACAATATCGGATCCTTCGCCATTTCTTAGAACGTCTAAGTGAATACACTATCCGTTATAGTTTAAACAGGATCCTTTGCCATCCTCTTAGAATACAATCTGAGAGTAAATACAGTATGCAATTAAATGATAGTTTTAAAACTAAAATTAAAAAAACACACTTTCTGGTATCATATTATTGTACTGTCACCAGAACTACACGTGTATGCCAAATTTCAGCTCAATCGGACGTCGTTATGTGAATGAAAATTGATTTGCAAGATTTGAACTAAACATACTAACCAACATACAAACATACTAACTAACTAACTAACATACATAGAAAGTTAAATAGTAGCTTGTAAAAAATACAAAGTCGCCATCATAAAAAACGTAGCATTTGTCGTATAGGTATGTTTGGTCATATGGATGACATTAGAGTCAGCATCGCTTTACCAAATACCCTGTATATTTCTATTAGAACATTTCTTTGACTGCCTTTAAATTTTGTTTGATTACCTCAATTTATTTATCAAGAAAATCTAAAATTTTATATACATCATCTTAAAATTAAATAATTTAGACGAAAATAGTCAAGCAGTGGAGAAAATAACTTATTTCAATTTCAAATTAAAATTGCATCATAACAGATTAGTCTGATATTTGTGTGTACATACTTTAAAACTCGATAGTTATCAAAGTCAAAGTAATACACCCATAGTGTGTTATAGGCACTCTGTTAACATTAATATTTCACGCGCCACGCAGGGACGCAATGCAATGACTGAGCTAAAGCAACAATAGAAACATATCCATTCAATAAGGATAATAATAGCAATAATAAAGACAGAAATAGTAGGTGTACGCTGTACAGCGTGATTTTGTAAATCAATTCTCACTCTCATAAATGTTACAAAAATCATTGATGTAGGAGTCGCGATACTGGGTGCGTGCTCTATAACTTGTTTAAATGGTTAGTGTAAGTATGTACAAGAAAAAGTCCTAGTTGGAAACTCTGTAATCTCAACCATACGTTTAATTAACAACACCAGTATTCAATTAAACATTTATAGTTCCACTATAAGAAATTATATAGACTAGCAGACCACCGCTACTTTTTATAATTCGTGTACGATAAACGTTATAATAAAATAATT
This sequence comes from Rutpela maculata, assembly GCA_936432065.2. Classification (NCBI taxonomy): domain Eukaryota; kingdom Metazoa; phylum Arthropoda; class Insecta; order Coleoptera; family Cerambycidae; genus Rutpela; species Rutpela maculata. Next base: position 119,464,944 of record OW386291.2, read on the forward strand.
TAGCTTATTTTGTTCTAGACGTAAAACAAATTGAATTAGAATTTTAATTTCTTAATTTTAATTAATGTAATTAAGCATTATTGGAATAATAGTTACAAATCTTCCTCATTCTTTTTTCTGATAACCTCATGAAAATTATTATAGTACAACAATCCCGTCATGAGGCTTTGCATTTTGGGTAGACAGCGATTTGTTTTTGGGCGCCAATATCGTTTGGCAAAGATGACGGTCTCGGATGCCTGGGGCCGGGCAGTACATCGCTATAGACGGGCCTCGTGCAGGGCGGGCGAGCTTACTTTACATCGGCCCTACTCACAAATGTGAGCGGTGCAGATGATTTCGGCCCACCTCTCTGGATCCTGGCTTGTTGGACCTTGCTGGCTAAGGCCTTTACCTTCTGGCGTTCTTCTCTCTTGGTTTTCTTTCTTCGCCAGCTTGTCACCCCCGGGGGTAGACATATCTGTGACATCCTGTCATCCGAATCATCGGGTAGGTAAGGATGAGCTATGTACCTCGAGGAAGGGCAGGCCTAACTGCTTTAGTAGCAGTTTTGGTTTGCCCGGAACTGGGTGACTACATGTACTGGACGGGGTGTTGTCCAGTACCCGCAGGGTAGTGTGTGGGTGGTTGGGTGATCGTGATGGATTGGCTTCATCGGCGGTGGTATGGTTCTCATACTCGCCCATTATCCAGAATTTGCATCTTCGACCTCTTGTGCCTCGGAGCATCGGCGGGGTCGTAGTCAGTAGCCTCTCTAATGTGACTGGGATGTACTCCAAGTCCCTGAAGAGCCTTCGTTGCGTACGAACCTCCTGCTGGAGGTAGATGTTCGCTTGGTAGCCCCAGGCTACGGAGGCGTACGTCAGTTGGGGCCGGATGAGTGACTTGATGAACGTTGAGTCTGCTCTGTCTGCCCACCATGGCGTAGATTAGAGCTCTCATCCTCCTGGCCTTCTTGACGATGGATTATGTGTTCAGTCTCCACGTTAGGCCTTTGTCCATGATCACGCCAAAGTAGTTGGCCGTATCGTGCCATTGAATGTTTTCACCAAACACGGAAACGTGACCTGTGGGGGTTTGTTTTCTTACCTTCTTGAAGAGAACTGCCTTGCTTTTCTCGGCGTTGACGGCTATCTTCCATCTGTTGCACCAGTCCTCTAGGAGGGAGGCTGCCTCTTGGAGGTTTCTGGTGGCGATCCCTGCATTCCAGGAACTGGCAGTTAGGGTTGTCATCTGCGTAGAGGGCCAGGAAGGTCCGCTATGTCCGTGGTAGATCGGAGGTGTAGATGGAGAACAAGTGCAGGGAGAGCACTGAGTCCTGGGGGACTCCTGCCCCCATTGTTCTGTACGTGGACAGCTTGTCCACTATCTTCACCCTCATTTGTTTTCTGTATGATCTCACTAGCTTGACGAGTGCTATGGGGTAACCATACTCATAATTTTGGCTAGGAGACCATCGTGCCAGACCCTGTCAAAGGCTTTCGCGACGTCCAGGAACAGCGTTGCCGTGACTTGTCTTTGGTTAAACCCCTTCATGATTTCCTCGATGAAACGGGGCACTTGGAGTTCCGTGGAGTGTCCTATTCTGTACGCAAACTTCTCGTCCGGTAGGAGTTCTAGTTCTTCTGTCTTTTCGGCTATCCTCTTGAGTATGACTCACTCGACTACCTTGCTCATGGCTGGGGGTAAGCTTATTGGCCTGTAAGAGGAGGGAAAGATTAGGTTCTTACCTGGTTTCGGGATGACTATGACGTCGGCCTTCCTCCACCTGGAGGGGAAATGTCTCAATCTCAACATTGCATTGATGATGTTGACCAGCGCCGCTACTCCTTTCCTGGGTAGCTTCTTGAGGGCAATGTTCCCTATCCCGTCACATCCTGGAGCCTTCCTGGGTTTTAGGCTCCTTAGAATCGCCTTTACCTCCTCGGGAGTGGTCGGAAGGATTTGTTCGTCGTATGGCAGGCGGTTTGTTTTTTGGGTTTCGTAGTATCCACGCCCGGGGGTAGTGTCATTCGGCCGCCATCTTCAAAATATGGTTAATTTTTTTATTTATCTCCATAGCTGTGAGCGTGGGAAAATATCTTTCAACAACATTTTTGTAGCTAATGCTGTACAACTTTTGTTATAACATTTCCCGTAATATTAATAATAAAAGTTATTAATTTAACTTATTTATTTTTCATTTAATTAATTTCGAAAATGCCAATTATCCCATCGAAGTTCATATGCAGATATCTCCATAGGGTCGCTCCAGAGCGGAGCCGAATTACACGGCCCCTATTGGGTTATATGCCGCTGGTACGTTTGCAAAGGCAGAAAAGCCACGTACAACTTATATATTGCTGTAGAAAGCCTTTCAAAAGACACATTCCAGTAAACGATAAAATCGCTGATAAGAACTATAAAGCTAGCCACGAGCGAACCAAAATTTTATGTGAAAATTTGTTACCGTCGTCGGTCCAAGTCAAATTACACACATACTCTTCTAGGAAATTGTCAATCTTTTTATGCCAGTTGAATATTATTACTCTCCATTGTGTGGTAGTTGTGATTAACGTTCTCTAAAAGGGGCGTCCACCCTTGCCATGTTCAGTAGGCAGATTCTTACAATAGATAGGCTAGATACCAACATTTTGTACTCTTGAATTTATCCAACAAATGGTATTATTTGAACTCTATGAATTTTATTGATTGAATGATTAACTTTAAGTTTAAGCTCTCGCGCGTTTTTGAATGGTAAGTTGACAACTGAATGTATATCCAGCAAACACTAAAATATAGCATACACGTGAATGCTATATAATCTTCTTTTACCAGAAGCAACATATTATGTAACATGTGACGCATAATTATGTAAATGTTCTACTTTCAGTTAAATGTGGGCATGATTTTTATATAGCGAAGAGGTAGGCACTGTGACCTCTGGATATATGTAATCGATTTGTAAACTTTTTATCTCTTTATGACTTAGCATGTACATATATATTTCCATCTAACAATGACCTTGTGCTATATAAGATATATGTACACTTTTTCACCTTTTATGTATTTATTGTATTTATTTTTTCTACCTACCATATGTTCAAAATAGCATCCTAGCACTTTTTAAATATTGATACTAGACAATTGGATTTTTGGAAAAATATATGCAGAAAAAATTATATTTCTTTAAAAGATTATCGAAAGAGACACCAAATTTTATTTTTAAGTGGAATACCTGTAGAGAGTCGAGTAGTTTTATATTTTGAATGACAATTTTTTTGTAAAAAATAGTCAAATTAAAAATACAAAAATACCCAACTTTCTACTTAAAAATCAAAGCTGATGTCTCTCCTGATCATTTCCGAAAGAATATCATTTTTTCTGGATATTTTCTAAGGAATTTATATTCATATATTTAACTCCAAGAATCTAGATTTCTAGTATCAATACTTAAAAAGTACTAGGGTGCTATTTTGAACATATATGGGAGGTACATAAAATAAATATTAATAAATGCTAATTTGTCAACATTATATTAGCCTAGCAAAGATTCTCTAATCTTTACCGAGTTAATATAATTGAATTGAAGTCAGTTTAAACTAAGTTAATTAGTATCAACAAACTAAAGAGCTTCGTTTCCATCTTAATCCCTGCATATCCCAGTAGGTATCCCCTGCATATCCCAGTAGGTACACCAGACATTAGACATTAGGCGTTGCCCTCGGCGCTGACACTTATATTTCTTTAGAAAGCAGCTATATGATATTTTTTTCTTCTCCAATGATTTATACCTACCTCACCTTGCATTCCTAGTCCATCTCAAGTATTTCATTTTATTTTATTAGCTGTAAATAGCATATAAAATTAAAAGGAAAAGGCGACATACAGCACCTTTAATAACAATCTGGGACCCTGAGCAGCAATAACAAAGGCGGAAGTCGGCGGGGCAGCATGTGTTCGAATAATAATAAGTAGGTAATAAAGGGTGGTATAACATCAATATCAAAGAAAGAGAGTTCCCGTATTACGCAAAATCTGACTTGAAATTTGTTTTTGTAGAAGCTATTTTTCGGAAACCGAACAAAAGGAAAAAATAGTTATAAAAAATATGATTACTAAAGAGGTCTGTCTACAGGTGATCCAACTTGCCCTAGCTACGACGCTGGGTAAAACTTAGCACTTAGCTATTTTCCAACTTTTTAACAGTCTATATTATATAAGTATAGGTGTTTATAGCCAAATATCCCTATGAGGTGCAACATTGTCGGTATGCTTTGAAAATTGTCATGCCAACTCGTAAAGTGAGCTAATCTTACTGGAATTCCAGCAATCTTCAAAGCATACGGTTGGCTTCAGCAAGTTGAATCATCTGTAGACCCCTTAATATGTACCTAAAGTATTGTTCTTCCAAAAAAAAAGAAGGTTGTTCAGTGTTTAACTGGTTAATGTTTAAGTGGTATTAAATATTTTATATTTTAATTTTAATTTCAGTGGTGAAGTGACAAGAAAAAAATGGTAAATATGCAGCAAATATTTAAGTATTTTCTCAATTTTACAATAACTTGGAAAAATAAGAAAAATATATCCAAAAAATATGAAATATGACTTATTTAGTTAGATTTGTGCAACATGAAAAAAGAAAAAGCATTGGCATTCTATAACTAACTAATTACTAAGGTAGAACCAGTGTCGTATCTAGGACAGCACAATAGGGACCCACGCCAGGGGCGCGAATATGGGGGGCGCAAAATTTGAATTGTAAAGAGAGGAAGATTCGAGCTAATTAGGCTATAGCTCAGGGACGCCAATGCGTGAAGGGGCGTTTTAGTTCTCTCTGCTAGCCGAATAATTTTTTTCACCCCCCCCCCCCACTCATTAACTAATTTTCATTTTCGAAAAATCAGATGCTTACCCTGGGCGCCAAGGCGTTTAGCTACGACGCTGGGTAAAACTTAGCACTTAGCTATTTTTCCAATTTTTTTACAGTCTATATTATATAATATAGGTATAGGTGTTTATAGCCAAATATCCCCTTGAGACGCAATATTTAATTTTACACACAGGCTGCCGGATAGCTTGGCACGGCCTTGTGCCCCTCACGTGTAATATTGCACACATATTGCACACCATTGCATAATGATTACCCCCTCGGAGTGTCTTTTGTGTAACTAATCTATATTCAAGTTAACTAACTATCTACAATAAGTATTAAGCATTTCTCTGGTCGTTTCTCTTGTTACCCGTTCTTTGAGCAGCCTCTGACATTTGCTACTCGATTAATTGGTTTTTGTTCCTTTAAACATCAGTTACACAACCTGTGAAAAAAATTCAAATATAATATAAACTGTAGTAAATCTGGTTATATATCCTGTATCGCAATAAAAAAAAACAGATTGTTCTTTACTAAATTGTGAAGAAAACTACACATGCGCAGATTGATTTGTTAACTTATTAAACAATTTATGATAGCTTAATTAATAATGCATATATTTAACAAAACTTTAGGAAAACATGCCTCCAATGGAATTATATCATCACACCAAACTTCAAGTGAAAATGTTTATAACAACGCCAAAAAAACAATAAAAAGTTGAAAATTGAACCGTTGACTATTTAAGTGCATCAAGTCATAGGACAAATTTTTTTCTAGAATGTAGATTTTTTTCTTTTACTACTTCATTTTTTTAATGACGATAAGAGCCAGACAATCAGAGAAAAAAGAATAATTTTAAAAATTCACTTGTGTAAATGAATGCGTCCTTTTTACTACACTTCTTATAAGGCTTAAAAGTTTCAGCAAAAGGCAGGGGAATTCTTAGTATCGCACGATCCGTGTAATATTAGACTTGTCAAATTCCATCATATAACATAAAATTAAATTTTTACATTTTTAATAGGTTGTTCATTAATCACAGATCAACAAAAAAATGCGCTTTTTATCAGAACCATCTTATCCTATGTTTATTGACAAGCTGAAACCGATTCTGATATTAAAAAAGAAATCTATCGCAACAGTTTTTGGCTACCACCTCTTTTATCCCATTAAAAAGACCTTTTTGTCTTTTTTTTTGAAAAAAAAACTGCAGAAAAATATTATTCTGCTTTGCACATACAATACCTTGCAATATATGTACACCTGGGGCAAATCAGACAAATAAACTCTATGAGGGTACAAACAAATTCACCGATATGTGAAAATGATTACTATGAAAATTTTTAGCTCAAATAGCAGTCCTATTAAATTCATATATTTCTAATCACGTGTACTGAAACAACCAATCACAACTGAATTACACTGAAAAGATCCCTTAGGGATCTTTCCACTTATGTCATCCAGTTTGACAGTTCAATAATTTAAAATTTATTTTTTGACAATGTCGATTTGGAATTGCAAATAATGATTTAATGAATATAATAATAGAGGAAAACACACCAAATAATATATAATACATAATCTACATTTAATTTTACAAATTGCTCTTTTAATAATTGTGTTTTTAATGAATAGTGTTGAACAAATAAATAAAATAAATTGCAAAAAATTTTCTATGCGAATACCCCTCGAACGTTGATAAATAGCTCATAATTTTATCACAACTTCCTCAAGCACGTTGCTTTTAGGTAATATCCCTCCGCCTATGGCGTCGGGATATTACCAAGCAAGTGCTTTCGGAAACTGTGATAAAATTATTTCATATTATCAACGTCCTTGGGATATTATAGCTGAAAATTATTATGGATTATCGTCAACAATACGAATTGAAATTTTCTCCAAACATGAATTTGTATGTATCCAAGCAAAACCCTCACGGGGTTCTTTTGTCTGATTTGTCCGAATACAATAACGAAAACAAAATAAATTAGATGCTATAAGAAGTCGATAAACAATAACCATGCTTATTCATATATATATCAGTACTTCGCAAAAGCTCTCGGTCATTATTAAAATCTAGAATTCCTTGAATTACAACTTCTTCCGCTGGATTCAGCTGAACTTAATAATGTGGGGACAGCAACATATGGCTTCTGTGTTACAAGGTCCATGTAACTGTCTGTCGAAAATGAGGATTGTACGTGAAATAATTAACACCTAACCTAACAAAAAGATTACGTTTCGTTTAAATATCTTTAAAACCCATAACATACAAACTTACTTTTGGACATTGACTCGAAAATAGTGCTCCTCCAACTCATCTACGAATCCGTAAACAAAACACCGTTTCTCAGGTATGTTTTTGTTGACACCTAACCTACATTAATAAAAGGTCCAAATAAACTAATATTTAAAAAAGTCACAACGCTTTACGGTTCATAATTCTACATCAATGTTGTTAAAAGACATCCAGAATTTTTCACACAAACGTTACAAATTTTACTTCAGAATAAGCAATATGGTGACATGATACATGATGCATAGTGCCCTCCATGTCGTAAAGTAATAAAGCATATATAAGTAAAATTATGTACTATCGGCGTCAGCTTAAACTCACCACCGTTAGAGGTGCTCCCTTTCTAACCTTATTCGTAGTGGCGTGTGCTAGAAAGGGAGCATCTCCAACAGTGGTGACTTTAAGCTGACGCAGATTGTACAAAATATGTAAACTTGTGTATGAGTAAATAAGTTAATATATTGACTTAGATATGATATTATTTTAAGTATATGTTAACAATTTTACATAAAATTTGCGTATTGCCTAATATACAATAAACGTAAAATTATGTAATACATTAAGAAATTTTGTTAAAGTAGAACTTACTCCTTACATATTATTTGTGTACACTGGGTAGAATCCTCATAAGATCCTCAAATCTGTTATTCAGGACTCAGAAACTAGAGGGAGGAATTCAGTAAAAGTGATTAGGAAATTAAGAAGTGATTAGAACAATAAGAAGTAATTAAAATAAGACAAGTAAGAAGGCAGATACCTTGGAGAGAGCAGTAAACAATCAACAAAAATGCTCTTTAAACATTTTTTCTCCAACTCGTGGTTGCGGAGATAAATTAGAAAAAAAACTAATTGCACCCTTATTTTGAAAACGGTGGCTGAATGATAACACTCCCAGGCGCAGAGACTCAGTTTTACGATCCTCCTACAGAACCCAGAAAAAAATTGCTGCCAACCCAAAATGCACGGTTGCCAATTTTCAATGCCGGATTGACTGTACTACGTAGAGAAAAGACTGAATTAAATTAAATTGTCTTACTGAGAAAAAACTTCACTATACCGGTTCATTTTATTTTATATATTTTTTTTCATAAAATTAAAATCGATAGCAACTCAACTCCCAATGTACTATGAAAAGCATAAAGTAAATGAATACTTATTAATTTTAGCATAATTTATTAGCATAAATGTCTTACAATGCTGCTGAATTTACGAAATACACAAAATTAAACATGAGTACTGTGTCCATCAGGTATCCAAGATGAACTCTGCCACGTTTTCACACGCATGAGCGCCCACTGCATTATTCTTCCGATTGGATTATTAGATTTCAAATATTTGATCTTCCCATACATCGTTCACTTCTAGCACCATTTCACTTGCTTCTCTCTCGATGTTTTGAAAGCTACTTACGACATCGTGTCAATAACATTGATATCACTTGCATATGCTAACAGTTGTATCGATCGATTAAAACTTTTTATTTTAAATTGAACCATCTTCAAAAAAAAGTTCGCTAATAATTATGAACTAAATATCACCCAGTTGCCGGGTTAATTAGACCTTAATACATATTTAAATTGGAGCCGGTTAAAAATACCAAATATCGATATTAGGTAATAAAGTCTGAAAGATATTGGTACCGTTATGCTCCTCTTTGCACCCCAATATAATTAGCTCGAGCCCTATTCATTTTCGAATTATTAACTATTGAAGGTGGGGGGGGGGAGAACTAAATTAATGATTTTTGGTCACATTAATAAAGAAATGCAAAAATAGCCTGAACTTATAGAGAGTAGCAAGCGCCCCTTTGCACCCCCAGTAAAATAGCTGACGCACTTTCTGGGGCCATACCATACAAAAACTTATTTGCTGTAGTTTGGTAGAGGAAAACAAGTAGCAGACTATATACAAAACAACGACGAATACATTAAAATACCTAGGGACACATCTAACGAATGAACTGAAAATTAGAAAAACTGTAAATGAGAGAATTAGAATGGCATTCACAGTTACAAGTGCAATTATACCTTTTACCGACAAAAATAAACCACTACAGGGCCTGATCAAGAGAATATACATAGCCATTATACTGCCAACGATGACATATGGAGTTAGAAACGGAGCAATGACAAAAGTTAACAGAAAAAACCTGAGAAAAGCTGAAAGGACATCATTCAACTACTCGCAAAAACAAGAAGACTAAAGCAAGGACAAAAAACATTAACATTACTAGGAGGGAACACGACTAAAAAAAGGATAGAAATGTACACAATAAAGTACTGGGAACAAGTCCAACACATCTACTGAAGAAAGTGCTAATTAACTGAACAACAACTATTGCTCCTACAATATAACATCTTATGCTCTTTTCTATAGAGAATTTTGTCTTCTTCATTGTTATATATAATCTTTTTCACTCTAAAATCCACTAAAAACGAGAAATTTGTGGAAAACTGAATTTTTGTACCTATTTTGGAAAAATTCGAAATATTACGGTGTACTTTCAATGTAGAAAACTTGATATATCCATATTTCATGGCTAAACAAAGCGATTAAAGCAGTTTTCAGTTTTTTTCCTATTTTTTTAATTGAGGTCCTTTTTTGCCTCTGCCGGCTGGCCTATGACAGACGATAACAAAACATGAAAATGCTTTTATTAGAAAGATGCGCCACTTAAAACCCTCTAAAAACAAAACAAAAAAAACAAACATTTTTTTTACTAATTTTTAGTGGACGCACTAGGCGATTTCAGGGAGGAATACAAACATTGAAATAACTTTTGAACCATCAACAATTGGATAACCAGATATATAGTGATTCTGATTGAAAATGACATCCCATATCACCTCGCTTCGTTTCATCTTCGACTTCTGTGATACCTTGTATAGTATCAGAATCGATTTTGGTTTATTTAATAAATATCCTGTGCAGCACGGCAAATGCAGAGTTACTTTACTCTCAACTATCGTCTTAAGATATTTTTGTCTGAAAATAGTTCTAAGCAGATGATCTATTAACCGAAAAGATAAAATACAACTCTGCCATTTAGAACTGATTATTCCACTTAAGAAAATTATATCTTATTTTACTTGAACATGGTATGTAGTGAAGTATTATGAAGTGTTATAAATATTACAGTTGAGGGTGTAGCTTTAATTTGACCGCCAGATTGGCAGTTTGTCAAAAATTCACAGTGTCTGTGAAAGTCAGACTTGACTATTTAATTATATACACATAGTACCATCTGCAACGATTTGTTGCTTAACCTCATTGCACAGATATATAAATGTATAGGTACTAAATTCGTCTAATAGTGGTCTGGTTTTTGATTCTACAGGCAAATATTTATTATTCTTGGTCAACAGGTTTTTCCTTATATTATAATACTTCAGTAAAATAAAATAAAATTTGGACCAAACCCGGAACAAATTTGTAACAAGCTAATTTCTTAGGCTATCCAGGAGTTTCTGACTGAAAATTCCAAAAAATCCGCCGTGCAGAAATAAAGAAAAAATGCTCCGCCATGTTGAAATTAGGCACTTTTTTCCTTTAATCGGGAATAGCCCACACGGATGACACTTTAGGAAAAAAAATAAAGAGGCAAAATTTTGAGAGAAAAAGCTTCAATATGGTATAAATCGGTTAAATATTAACAAGGTTATGATCGTCAAATTCTTTCCAAAAAGGGTATTTTTTGTATTTTAACACCGTAAGAATATAATAATAGTCAACAAAAACTTTTGTTGGTAATACTAATTAAACATGGTTTATTTAAATATGAAATAAAACATATACCGGTTAGTTTATTTGACGATATTTCGTTTCGAAAAACAACAAAATCATCTCTTTTTTTCTTATTTTGATAAAAAACTTACACCAAGTCCAACTTTGCCTGAAAGTTCTAAACAATTTGTAATGGGGGTTTCTCCTTAGAGTAGTTGTGTGGCAACGCCCGGCTCAATGTAAAGATATTGTTCATCAGTGTGTTTCATTTGTTCGTTATTATGATTTAAATTGTATTATATTTTCGATGGCTATTCTAATGAAGCACTTCCGTTAAATTTACAGAATATCAAAGAAGAGCTAAAAATGCATTTCAGAAAGAAACTAATATTGACCCACAAAAAAGTAGTAGAGATATCTCAAAACGAATTTTTAGCATTAGTGTCAAATAAAGATCAGTTAATTAAACTTTTAACATAAAATTTCAATCAAAATAATGTCACGGTCAAATGTGCGAATGCAGATGCTGATTATTTAATTGTAAAAGCTGCTATTGATTGCTCAGCTGATATGTGTAACTCTGTTATAGTTGTTGGTAAAGATACAGACTTAATAACGTTACTTATTGAGCATTGCAAAACAAAAAATGTATACATGATGAGACCCGGTGATTGAGGTAAATCTGATAAAATAACGAATATCTGCAAGTTACATTCAGAACTAAGTGAAAATGTAGTAAAAAATACTCTATTTGCACATGCCATATTCGGATGTGATACCACCTCTGCATTCTATAAAAATGGCAAAAAACAGTATTTTCAGTTTTAGAAAATAATACTGAACAGACTATTAATTTTCAAAAGTTTTGCTGAAGCAAATCAGCTTGCAGTAATTGGGGAAGAATTTATTTTAAGATGGTATGGCAGTAAAAAAACTAATAGTTTAAATGATTACAGGTTCGTTAGGAATAATCAGATTTTTGCTAGGCAAAATATTTTCCAGCACTTCGATCTGACAGTTCTTCCGCCAACACCCGATGCCACTAAATATCATACTTATAGTGTGTATTGGCAAATTCAAGTATTAGGCGACAATCTTAATCTATAAAACTGGGGTTGAAAAAACGATTATCTAGAACCAATAAAAACAGTACAAAAGTGTGCCCCTGATTTCATTTTAAATATTTTATTCTGTGGATGCAAAAAAAATTGCAAACAGTCTTGAAAATGTAAAAAATATAACCTTCAGTCAGAGACTCCTGGATAGCCATATAATACAATCCTGAAGAAATCAGCTTATTACAAATTTGATACGGGTCAACTTTTAATTTTACTGTACTGTAATATCTGAGTAGAACATGAGGAGTAAACTATGACTTTTTATTTAATAGTTTCAGTTGTTTCCAAACTGACTATATTTAACATTTCCTATTAGTGAGGTGGCTTAAAGCTATATTTCAAGATTACCGTTACCTGGCGGATAGAAGCACTAAATTTGGTCTGAAGGTACCTTAGGGTATACTAATAAATGTTAGCCTCTGGATTTTCAAAAAATTTTCATGTACAGCACTAAAATCCAAAATGGCCGACAAATACGACAAAATATCACTTAACGCGCTCTGTTATACTGTTAATTTTGAATTACAGGTTTAAGCCATGTTAAGTACACTATAGTCGAGAATCTAAAGGTCCGAATTCGATCATGGGGTATGAACTCGCGGATATAAAATTTAAAAAATATGGATATTATCCAGAATTTTATGCCGAATTCGATTCCAGAGGGCGCGATGTCGGCCAAGATTGCGAAATTGCAAAAAAAGTAATAATTTCGAAAAAAATTTGGAACTTAAATATTGCATTATCTTTCGTTTACATTGCATTTACGAGCTTATTTATAAAGATTTTTTAATAATTCTTATATCAATCGAAAGCTTAATGTTTGTAGTTTCATACAAGTGTAATAAAGAGACATTATTTTCATTATAAACAACACTATAAATTGTTTAAACAATATGTGCTCGGAAAGTGTAGTGTAATTTTCGGCATCGAGGTACTTTTGTTATTATTGCAGATAGATGTGTAGTTATTCGAGATGAAATTCGTAGAATAGACCAGTGAACACTTTTTATTAAAACAATTTTTTAATACGCTGAATAATTTAGGAGATATGACTTTTTAAATGTAGGGCGCACGGCCGTAGTCATAACTCATCACAATAATAAATATAAGCGTGGCCTCGAGGTCGCGATTTGCCAGTGTGCATTTGCCGTTCGCATTGTTTATTAGTTCTAGTCTGACAGGCGAAGAACATGCATGATAACGTTTCGTTTTTAAATAGTAACGAGAAATACCTAAAAGTGTAATTTATTTGGGCAATTTTTTTCTATGTACTTACGTCTTAAGTGGTTGCGATACGGTCAGTTTTCCTTTAAGAAGAGAAAAAACTTACGTATTCAAAACATGCCTCAAATATGTAATGCCAATGATCCTAAGTGACAGTCGATATTGAATTTCTCACTCGACAATTCATTTGATACTGCTGAATTTGAAAACTCTGCACGGTATTTTTTTAGTCTTATATTGTAGACCGTTTTTCATTGGTAATTTGGACAATTTGGGAGCCCATTTATATCGCACTTGTAAATTGAATATTCTAAATTTGCCACCAACTGAAGACTCACTTCACCAGCACATTCTTAGAGCTGCCTACCAAATAATTATTTGGAAGACAGCAAGTTGCGTCAATCCAGTACTTCCCAACGAATTTGGTTGGGTTCCGAAAGACAATATATTAGTACCAAGACTTGTGACAAAAAGTGTCCGTCCAAATGTAATGCCTGGAAACATATTTTGTAAATACAAACAATTCCAAAATTGCATTGGAAACTGCAGTTGTGCTAAGGCTGGTTTGGCGTGCATAATAGGTTATTTTTGTGAAGGCCGATGTCAAAGGTGTTAGTTTAACTTTAACTTATACTATATTATCATTACATCAATACACTTAATTACAGCATTATAATATCAATCATATGTATAACGACTTACTTATAATACTCCAATTTTAGTTATATCATATGTATTATGTACACAGAATTTACAATCATTATTTTGTCAAGACGAAAAATATTTTAATTTCATTGTAGTTGTTCTTAAATTAAATATACAGATAATTTGTTCTGTTTGTAAGCGTTATTTATGATCTGTACGAACTTGAACTTGTATGAAAGACGTTACAAAAATGTTCCTTATACCTTACAAAAAAAGTAATAAAATAATATACAGTGCCCGTCACAATAATCTTGCCAACCTACATTTTTCGAAATTCTCTACATTTCCTCCAGGTGTATATTATTAGATTTTTTTGTTTATTTTGTTAATTGTCCTCTGCTGTATAAGAATAAAATGTCAATTGTGTTGTGGTAAAGGATGGCGGATTTATATAACTGATAAATCAAATAAAACTTGCCATAGGTAGCAAAATTATTGTGACGAGCACTGTACGTAATAATATATACTTTTATTATAACAGCAGTGCCTCGAAATCATGTGTAAATAGCTTACAGAGACAAGACCGTGCGCGCGGTAGACCAAAACAATGCGCTTCATTTAAAAAAAATCATATCTCCTAAATTATTCAGTGAATTAAAAAATTGTTTTAATAAAAAATGTTCGTTGGTCTAATCTACGTATTTCGTCTCGAATAACTACACATCTATCTGCAATAATAACAAAAGTACCTCGATGCCGAAAATTACACTACACTTTCCGAGCACATATTGTTTAAACAATGTATAGTGTTGTTTATAATGAAAATAATATCTCTCTATTACACTTGTATGAAATTACAAACATTAAGCTTTCGATTGATATAAGAATTATTAAAAAATCTTTATAAATAAACTCTTAAATGCAATGTAAACGAAAGATAATGAAATATTTAAGTTCCAAATTTTTTTCGAAATTATTATTTTTTTTGCAATTTCGCAATCTTGGCCGACATTGCGCCCTCTGGAATCAGATTCGGCATAAAATTCTGGATAATATCCACGTTTTTTAAATTTTATACCAGCGAGTTCAGGGTTCGACATTTTAGAGGCGTCTTTTTGGATGCTAGATTCCTTACTACTACACATCCAACTCAGGGTAGTCTACATATTAAATAAAATGTAATAAAATATATCCATATCATTTATTACAGTAATATATAAGTCCAAATATAAAGCTACTAAGAGTTCCCAATAACAAAAAATTATTTACAGTTATTCGTTCGATGGAATTATAAATAAATTACACTTGAAAATTACACTTGCAATTGCAATGTGGTGAGCAGTCCAGATTGACTTTCCTACATTTGCAGTTTTTGCTGTCTCCTTTGTAGGAACATTTAATCAATTCCCTGCATGATCGGGAAACCTCTGTAATTGTCATCTATGACTCTGAAACTTTATTCCAGGCAAAATCCTGTGAAGAAGGAATTATTTACTGTATTTGTGTGCTGGTCGCTCAAATACCTACTCGATAAACTGCCTTCGGATATGTTGAAGAAGCGCATCCTCAGTCGGT
The DNA here is from genome assembly GCA_936432065.2 of Rutpela maculata. Classification (NCBI taxonomy): domain Eukaryota; kingdom Metazoa; phylum Arthropoda; class Insecta; order Coleoptera; family Cerambycidae; genus Rutpela; species Rutpela maculata. The sequence continues at coordinate 119,480,380 of OW386291.2, forward strand.
GGAAGTTTGCCCATTGCTTGATTCTTCTGACAGAAAAGCTCTTTCCTTATCTGGTTGATACTGCTGAAACGAGTGATTTTATCATATAGAACAACAGTCAGTCGTTCCAGCTTCTTGAAGTGTTCAGAGTCGGCTTTCAGTAGTTGGAATGGATGAGTGGTTAAATACACAAATGTATCAGTGACGTCTTGAAATGCTTGCCATCCAAATAATGGACTTACTACTCTTACTGGTTGCGGAGGTTGTGTCACAACCAGAGAATGAGTGAAATACAGGTAGTGCTCGTGATTTTGGCTCCCACAGGTTTGCACAGATGGCGTTGATGTAGTAAAACCTGTAATGCTTGCACATGCTAAAGGTCACCCAGATATCGGCCAAAGGTTGAGTCACTATTAGATCATAGAATGCACTAGCAATAATGACAATCACATCTGTGTCTACAGTTCGCACAAGGATAGAAGAATACTCTATGTCCCTTGCTGTAGTGAATGGAGTACATGAACCACAAGCCTCCTATCTGCCTCTTCATGATTGCAGTTTTCCATGGGTGTGTTCAAACCGATTTGTGCAACTGTTTTCCCTGTTGTGACATACACATCTTTACCTGATGGCCAGTTGAACTCTACAACCTTGGAAGCCAAAAAGTTGAACAATTCCTTCTTATTCATTGAGTCACGGAGAAAGTCCATTCAATTTCGTTGCAGTTTGATGTTGCCAGATACTTTCCTTCGAATCCCCTCACCTATTTTTTCTCCTACTTTTAAACTGTCTGGAATGTAGGTGTGCCAAACAACATCCAATCTATGGGTATTCTCCAGCTGCTTATGAAGGTAAGGTAGAAATATCTTATCAGCATATTGATTGAAGATCTCGACACTAGTAGTGGGCAGGCAGTGGACGTTGATGGCACCATCTAGACATTTGAGTTTGGGGACTCTGATTGACCTGGCTGCAGTACTCCAGCCTTGTTGGCTGGCAAATGAAGCTTACCAAAGTCTGAAATGGAAGGAGAGAATGACTGTATCTCATGCGCAAAAAACTCACCCAAATCAGATTCCCGGTTCTGCATTCTGCATGTTTTTTGCATGTTTCGGCATTGAGGGAGGGGGTGATTTCAACCCCGTGTGTCGTCAGGATGCCTGGTTGCGAAATTTTACAGGACATATTCAGATTCCTTAAAAGAAACCCGATCCAACAAGTCCTCACATACCTGACAACGAAAATTCGAAAAAATGAGTGGTTTTTTGCATTTAGGGGGTAGTTCGAGGGGGGGTAGGGACCACGCGACTATCACCATCGTGTTGGCTGTCCTCGAAAACTGGTGGCTAGTCATATTTGCTCGCTACCCCTGCACTTTCGGGGTTTTTGCAACTTTGGCATGGACTAATATTCAGGATTGAGGGGGGAGCTAGGAGGGTGGAGGGTCGTCTGTTTAGGGTAAAATCGACTTATTATTGTTAGTAGACATTAAAAAAAATGTTTTCTGATTTTGTCATCCAAAAATAATTTATGGCAAAAACCGCCCAAATCGGACCCTCCTTCTTTACAATAAAAAATATATATAGTTGTATTCATTAGAGCAATAGCAAAATAGTTTCAAAGGTTTTACTATGTTTGATTTTTTTAATATTTACAATAAATTAAAAATAAATGCATATTTCCCTCTCACTCTGCAAAATCCTGTCCTTAAGTATCGTACCTCTGTCCTTAACCTGAACGGTAAACAGGTTCGAAATAAGTAGCCCACGACCAAAGTACTTAGTAAAGAAAACACTTATTTAAAATATAAATGGTAAATGAATAGTAAAAACAAAACAGCAAAGCTCACCTTTCCAGTTAGATCAAATATTTAACCACTCAAGTCAAGATTTTGTTTATTTATACCCAAGTGTGATTATTCAGTACGTACCTACAGAGAAATGTATTTGTTTGTTCATTCATTCATGTGCAATTACAGCGTGGAAAAAATTAGTTGTATTGTTTAAACTGTTTAAAGCAAACATAATTTCATATTTTTCTACTTTACCAAATGCGAGTAACGTGACACCAACCTGCTGCGAAGAATGCTGTTGTAATGTTTACAAAAAGTACATTTCTATGAGCAGGGAATAGATTAACAGTTTACACAGTCGTTTCACTTATTGAAAATATGACTGGCATGAACTCATTTTGTGAGACAACCTATTGCATGTTAGTGGTGTGGCATTTCCAACCTAGTTATTAATGATGAAGCGTCATTTCTTAACCTTTCTGGCTCAAACGCTTGGCTTATTATTTTATTAGATTAATAGAAGACCTAGATTCTAAAATACCAAAAGTTATGTAAAACCATATGCGGATAATGCAGTAATAACATTTTTCGAGAGGCATGTGGGAAGAGGTCTACTGTAACGTACATAGGAAAGAAATGGGACAGGAAAATTTTACTTTAACTCGAAAAAAATTCGTGCAGACTTTAAACTTTGGTTACACGTTCAAAATTGGCCAAAGTTGACGAAACAGAAAAGTTTAGGAGTTTTACGGATCCGCGGGAACCTAAAGGGGGTGAAAAGCAGTATTAACAAAAAATCGATTTTTCTCTATTTTCTCGGGAAATATGGGCATTAACAAAAAAATAGTTGAAATAAAAGTTGTTTCTGACAAAATTATATTTAACTTGGTGTTTTTAAATTTAATTTTATAGCAATAATTAACCGAAATATAAGAGGTTTAACTTCGGAATAATGTCATATGAATTAGATCTCGTTCATTTTTGGCAGTTTAAGGAAAAATGCATAAAAAAAGTTTCCATATTATGCGAGGGCTTGCTAATTTATAGGGGGCGGATGCCATCCCTTTTCAGGGGGTGAGAGAGAATTAAATTTTAATAAGAAAAGGTTCTATACAACTTTTCATATAAATTGATAGATTTAATTTAGTTTATAACTACTAGGAAATTTGGGATTTTAGCTTTAAATATTTCAAATACGTTTTGGTCAAATAACTAGAAAGGTATTACATCGAGCAAAAACATGCTAGAGACAAATCAGAAAGCTACTAAATTAAGGATGAATTTTGTTTTTTTTTTCTAATTTTTGTTGGCCGATTACTGCTGGATGCTTAAAAAAGAGATGCCAGACAGTGGCAAGAAAACGAAGAGAAATCCACTGCATAGGTCTTTTGAGTCAAAACAAGTACGGTATCACAGGAAGAAATAAGAGCGATTTCTTATGAATTATCAAGTGTCGAGATTTTCTCTTTATTTATCTTTATCAACGTAATTTGGGTTAGTCTTCGCAGGTTTTTTGAGCCTGCGTCAAAATGTAAACGTTTTAATGTGTGCATTCCATTCTGACACGTATTCGATTTTGATGACCAAAAATACGTGCTTGTATGATGGCCTGCTCATTTAAATTTGTTTATTTTACCTGTACATGCATATTAGGGTGGCCCGTATTTATAGGGGTGGGAAAAAAATTCTAGATATTTTAGTCAGGAGCCCCTCATTTTGTTCCTTTATATAATATATTAAAACGTTTGAGATCAATCGGATAACATTAACCCGTGCCGACTTTGAATCAAAATCTTATAAATCGGTTACTCTAGATTTGATTTTTTTTAAATTGATGTTTTTCTTTTTCTAGGTTCATTGTCGTTTTACATTTACGTGAGTGCTTAATAATACCACGAAATAGTGTTTTTCTTGTTAATAAAATACACAATCAAATTTTAGGAAGCAAACTTCCTTCAAAAAGAGACTGCTTAAGTGTATTATTTTATAATATGCGAATGGTGAAGTTAAATTTACACGAAAGTGCATCCCTTGTTATTGACGAGTGCTTAATTTTCTGGAGAAAGGCGAGAATTCCTACCCAAGACCGTTCGGATTGTATAAAAAAATTTAAAAAATTGTATGAGGAATTACGAACACTGGAAAAAAATAAAACCAAAAAAGCTGAAAATATAGGAAGAGGGAAAAAGAGTTCGAAAATAATTTAAACAATTTGTTGGATATCGCACATGCTAATGCCTTAAATATGATACGGCGAAGATAGGAAATTTCTACTCGCACGACGAGAAGAAGGACGTGCTGGGAATTGACATGAAATTAGCTGGCGTTGAAAAAAGAAGAAAAGATCGAGAAAAAAGGGAAGGTCAAAGAAAGGAAACGCAAGAAACAAGGGCCTCGATTTCATCACAGATAAGTTTGAATAGTTTGTAACTAAAACTTTATTTTTGTTAAATAAATGAAAATGTAATAAATATTCTTTTTAACCAATTTTTTATTTCAGGGCAAGAATTTAATACTTCTTCCTCTAGTTATGATGACGAGGAATTATTAGAAAACGTGAAAATGGAAATAGAGAACAACTCTAACGACGACAGTTCTTCTACTACAAATCAACCAGAGGTTCAAATTTCTCCCATCTCTACTAATACATCAAAAATTAAAAGAGCCAGACGTGAAATTTTGACACCTCGAGTTTCGACAGTGCTTGATAAATGCAAAATCAGTGACAGAGATGCGGTTCACTTAATCACAGCATGTATATAGAAGCAGCTGGTTTGAATCCTAATGAATTTGTTAGAAACCGAACATCATTCCGAAGTTCCCGACAAAAACTGCGAGAGAAAATTGGTATAAAAGTAAAATCTAAATTTCTTGATTTAAATCTGAAGTTTGTTATAATTCACTGGGACTCTAAATTACTTCCCGACATCACGTAGGTTACTCATAATTGCATCTGCTCCAAATATGGACCAACTTCTAGGTGTTCCACAAATTCCATCTGGAACAGGATTGAAAATATCATCGGCTGTGTATGACACTCTACAAAAGTGATCATTATTAGATAATGTGCAAGCAGTCGGGTTCGATACAACAGCATCCAATTCTGGACGACTAAATGGAGCATGTGTTCTTCTTGAACAGAAATTAGGTCGGGATATATTGTTTTTGGCTTGCCGGCACCACATACACGAACTCGTGCTTCAAGGAGTTTTCGTTGTGGTCAGAATTTGTCCTATGTCAGGTCCTGATATTCCATTGTTTAAGAGGTTCCAAAATTCTTGGAAAAGTATGAATCACGACCAATTCTCTACGTCTATGTCAGATCCTAGTCTTTACAACTGCTTAAAGGATATAAAGGAAGAAGTTATATCATTTGCGATGACAAAAATGAAAGAAGAACTTCCACGTGTGGACTACAAGGAATTTCTAGAACTAGCAATAATATTTCTCGGTGGAATTCCTCCTAAGGGAATTGATTTTACCACCTGGCGATATGGATGGCAAAGGTAATGTACTGCTTTAAAATTTATCTATTCCGGGAACAATTCAAATTAACCAAATCAGAAGAAGCAGGGCTGAGAGAAGTTTGCTGTTTTGTTTCTATGTGTTACATTCAAGCTTAGTTTTCATGCACGCACGCAGAGCAAACTGCTCAAAATGACATGACTTTTTTAAAAAAATTAAAAAATTATAAAACAGTTAACAGAACAATTGCTGATATTGCCATTAAAAAATTTGTTAACCATCTTTGGTATTTAACTGAAGAGACAGCTGTATTTGCACTGTTTGATGATAGAATAAATAATGAGAGTAAGACACAAATGGTTCAAAAACTGTCAATAATAGATGAAAACAACGATAGAACAGAAGAAGAAGAAGAAGAAGAAGAAGTTAAAAAGAGAATCATCCTAAAAGTGGAAGACGTTCCATATTTTATCAGTAAGGACCTAGCCGAACTATTCAGCCCAAGATCGTTGAAGACACTGGAAAGATTTGATATTTCTACAGAATTTTTACAAACTCATCCCAGTACGTGGAAGGACAATGAACATTACAAAAGTGCCCCAGTGCCCAAAAATCGCTGCCCAAGGAATCACTACTTCCACATTCAGATTTTTATTCAAGTCACTCACAACGAAAAAATTTTGTATGTGGAAATAATAGTTTATGGAACTTTAATAATATAATATTTGAAATCCTCTACCCCAAAAACCTATAAAACGATACCCCACATCGGTAGCGGGGTGGGGGTGGTGATAGGGGATGGTAGTGGAGGTGGATGAAGAAAAAAACATTTTGAGGTTTCTGGTTCTTGTACACACACTAAATCACAATTTTTTTTCATCCCCTTTAATAATGGGGGTGGTAATGGGGGTGGCTAATGCCAAAATTTTTTTTTGAGACCTTAGCTTCTCTTGTATATACTAAATACCAATTTTATGAACTCTTACCTGCTTGATTTACCTATTTTCCCCAAATTTACCCCCCAACCCTTCGACAGAACAAGATGAAAATATAATCTAGTTCTAGATCCCGTTAAAGTACGTGTACCAAATTTCAAGTCAATATCTCAAACGATTCCAGAGTAAACGTGCGCACAAAAAAAGTTACAGACCAACAGACAGACAGACCGACAGACAGAAATTTTTTTTCGCTCAAACTTAAAATCTCGACGTTTAGTGACATTCTAAGCCTATTTGAACAATAAAAATTTTTTAAAATTCTTTTGTCGTTACTATACTTCCACTGGATGTGGAAGTAATTACTAAAAATGAAGAGCAGAAGCAATTTTTGTTACAGGTAGGGCAGGTGCCTAGTTAGATATATGTAATTTGATTTTTTTTTCAGACAGTACAAAATTATAGGAAGCAGTACCCAGGCCACAGTCGTGCAAAACTAAATACAGCATACGTTTAATTTTCTATATAGAAATTTAAAAAATTATATTTATTTTTATTAAGGTTTTCAAATGTATTTATAATAAATTTTAATGTAATACCACTTACTTCGTTATAGAAGACCATTATTTAGACACGCACTACTAAGTATATGTAAAATAATAATAATAATAATACTAATATTTTCATATATTTTGATGAGAAGTCGGCACGGGTTGGCATTATCCGATCGATCTTAAATTTTCGCAGTTTTAATCTTTTATATAAAGGAAAAAAATGAAGGGGTCTACCTGCAAAATTCCAACTTTGGAAAATAAGGGCCACCTAATGCATATTTGACCATTTTTGAGGTGTTTTTTGAGATTTTTCTAATAGCCCAGTCGATGAAGGTATTTACCCATAAAATTTTGCAAACTAAGTAAACTTTTTTTAATGAGTACAGAACAATATCCTGAAAAGTTTACATTTCGCTCGGATGCAGAATATAAAAAAAAATTTTTTCATCCATTTTTTCAAAATTTTGAAATTAAATCAAGCTAGAAAAAAATTAAAAATACAGATTGATGATCACGTATTTATGAACAAAAAATGTCCTAACAAAATTTATCGTTAAAGCCACGGTTTTCCCGAAAAAAAATAGTCAAGTATAACGTTATAACTCGGAGCGAGATCCATGCGTGCACGCGCTTGAATACGCATGATTGTGACACCGACGCACTGAATTACATGTCACTAAATCAGAATTTGTTCAATCATATAAAAGATGGAACTTGTAGCTTTCTGATGCTTTTTTGTTTTAAACAATACAAGTAAAGGATGGATGAGAAAAATATACTTATATATATTATCACGCCCGAACTCAATCGTCGCAATAAACAATATAGAAAAAAATAAAAGCCCTTCAAAAAAATTCTTTCTTCATTGAGAACTGTTGAAAAGTATGTATAGTAGTCCAAGTCGCATTAGTAGATCGACGGGTGACACGCAAGACGCAAAACTCTTTGTACTCGCCGCTATTTCCTTTGTCGGCATACCCGGCGCTTTTGATATTTACTAAGAGGAAATACATTATATCTATTACGCCAACTATACACTTCATGATTATTATGGTTTATTCCCAGACAGCACTCGATAGCCTTAGGACAACCACTGACCATACTTGGAGGATAAGCAGGACGTCCTGGGGACGTCGTGAACTGGGTTAATCCCGATTTTGGACCTCCTGTGGATATCCTTTTGGTGCAAATCGGGTTTGCCCATGGATGTCTTCAATGGGATAGCCCATGGTCGTCCATAGGAAGAAAAAAGGACCAATTTGGGTTAAAATCGGGATAACCCACAGATGTCCACAATAGGATAGCCCGTGGTTGTCCATAGGAAGAAAAAGGGACCAATTTAGGTTAAAATCTGGACAACCACAGACATCCACACATAGTTGCATTTGATATCTACTCTGGTATCTACATAGGATCAAAATTGATCTTGGTGTAAAATCGTGATTACTGTAGACAATTTAAAATTTGGGGTATATTCACCCTCCTTGCGTAATAAATAAATCTCATATTGCAAAAAAATTAACTCTCGTAAAAAAGGCATTTGCAAGATATGTGCATTTCCTGCATAGTGGATAGATTACACAACCTGTAGTTTCAGGCTTACTAGATGAGTATCGCAACAGAAGTAATTTGCACCTTGCAAGGAGAGCCATCTAACATGAATTATTGAAACTAGCGCTAAGAATGAACTAGCCAATATCCCCATTTTGGCTGTTATTAGGACCATATTTTATAAATAATGTCTTCCGCCAATAAAATTCATTCGTCACAATGAACTAAATAAAAATATTCTCATTTGTACTTCAGGTGAATTTCTGAATTTATCAATTATCATGAATTTGGGACCTCCATTAGCCCAACAAGTTGACCTATGGATGGCCCTAGGCCCCTAGACCCCTAAAAAGGCTATCCTATAGTCATATAAGTTATCCAATGGATATCCCTATTCTGGCTATTATTAGGACCATATTTTATAAGTAATGTCTTCCGTCAATAAAATGCATTAGTCGCAATGAAAATATAATGCAAATATAAACTAAATAAAAAAATTCTCATTTGTACCTTAGGTGAATTTATCAATTATCATGAATTTGGGATCTACATTAGCCCAACAAGTTGACCTATGGATGGCCCTAGGATAGCCTTTGGTTATCCCTATATAGGTTTTAAATAGGACATCAATAACCCTATAGATAGTCATGTAGGTTATCCAATGGATATGTTTTGGCTGTTACTAGGACCAAAGGATAACCAGTGGACTTCCTATCGACATCTCAAATGAACAATCCATTTATCGGATATACAGGATCATTTTAGGATATCCTGTGGCCATCCTGTGCTGTGTGGGTTAAGTTGTAGTAACGAGGATTAAAAAAGAAGTACATCTCATATCATTATAATTTCCTTGCTGGACGATTTTTTTTGATAAATATGTATATTGGAGGCTGTAACTTGTCGAGAAATTGACCGATTGGAAAAAAACAAAATATCACTATTTCGGGAAAAATATATTTTTCGAATGTTCAAACACAAAACCATTTACTTGTATGCATTTTTTCGAAAATATGATTAATCAGATCATGATAAGAAATTGCGATTTTCACGATCTCATCCTTATAACTATGAACATATCTTTGATTGTTTTGAATATAAATTCTGGAACTTTTCCAATACATTAACAAATGTATAATAAATCCATTGAATATAGCTTAAATGTAGATAGGTGTACCTGTAATAAATACAATACAGTAAAGGCACGTAAAAATTCATTCGAGCGATTCAGCGGCTGTGTGGTGTCTGTGTATGCATTGATAATTATATATTTTCCCTCTATACTCACTATTTATCCTCTTATTCACTAAGGAAAATGTTTAAAACGTGTAACCACAAAGAGAAAAAAGCTTTATTTTACTCAATAGAACGGCTAAGAATTTTTAGCATGCATTTAACCGCGCGCTAGCCGCGCAGAGTGACAAAGTTACTTCACTATTTTTTTCCAGGAATACCGTGGCTTTAGCAATAAATTTTATTAGGATATTTTTTGTTCAAAAACACGTGGTCTATCCATCTGTACTTTTTATTTTTTCGTACCTTGACTTAATTTCATTTTGAAAAAATGGATAAAAAAAAACTTTTTTCACTTTTTTTTATGTTCTGCATCCGAGCGAAATGTAAACTTTTCAGGATATTATTCTATACACTTTCACGAACTCATTAAAAAAAAATTAATCGTTTTGCAAATTTTTATGGGTTTCACTATAAAATGTTCTCTGTCGTCTGGGCTATAAGGTTATGTCAAAGTCCTGACATGATAAGAAAATTCTGACCTCAGATTCGGTTTCAGCGCCCCAAAATGCGTATAATAACATGGGTCAACTCGTTTAATCCCCTAATTTACTTTTTACCCAGTTTCAGGCTTGTTCTAAGCTGTTTTTTGAGCTTACATGAAAATATTGACGACTAGTGACAATTCTGACCTCGGATTCGGTTTCAGTGCCCCAAAATACATAGTGATGTGATAGTCGGTAAAAAGTACATGACCTTTTTTTTGTGTGCCTGTGATTATTGAACAAATATATTTAAAAAAAAAGTTCCTTAAGGTCGAATTGAGAACTTCCTCCTTTTTTAAATATTATAAATAAGTCGGTTAAACCGGTTGAGGTTCTTTTTAATAAATTGTTAAAAATAGTAAACTGATTTATTTTCTTACAAAACAATGTTACATTTCAAATTTAAAAATAATAAGATATACAATATTCTGGTCTTATACTAGTTTAATCTTAATCAATACCTTAATATCCCTTATATATCTAATCTTTAAGTTAGTTAACCTAACCTCAATAAGGTATTCTCATATTATTTTCATTGTGTTATTGTGATTTGCAGTATCCATTTAAACTAAAAATGGACCTAATGCAGTCTTTCGGATTGAATATCATTGGCATTTAATTGATCAATACCGCCTAAACATTCCTAAATACTTTGAAATATTGTTATCACATCACATTGCCTAGAGAAAAGTGATCTGTTATTATAGGCTATTTTCATAATATCGCACTAGAAGATTTTTGCAACTCAGCGAATATATCATGTGAATATATATTGAAACATAATACAATATCACGTATGGTTTTTCCTTGATTCTTGTATAATAATTAAATTACACTCTGAGTTCATGTGTTATTCCAATTTACATGTACCATATATAAACTTCATTTCGATAACTTAACTACAGTAATTTTTATACTAAGTAGCTGTTACCGTGAAATATGCTTCTCTTGAATTATATACTAGTTATATGTCTTCAAGTGTTCTGGGATTTATGACATCGGTAGATTGCTCTAGGTAATGCTATATATACCACATTTATTTCCTAAAGGAGTATTCTTAGAATTTAAATGAATCAACATGTTCAGAGTTAAGTACCAAATATCAAATACATTGATATTCCTGAATAGAAAAAAAAGATGAGTACCTCTAGTGAAAGAGGGAACAAGGATATGGTGTTATGTTCGCCAAATATAGATGATGAGCTGAAGATGAAGATAAAGGAAAACATATTTTTCCTCATTAGTATATTTCTTTAAAATACGAGTTTAATGCAATAAACGCTTATAGATGATGTGACCGAGAATGCATGGGGCCGAAGAAGCTAAATGAATTCGTATGTCAAATCTTTAAATTGGAGTAAAATATATTGTTGCTCCAAATAAATAAAGGTAGCTGTTATTCGGATTGTATATATTTTTTAAAGTGCTAACTAATCTCACATTTATCAAAGCTCAAAGCTAACAGAAGCCTCATGGAAATTAATAAATAATAAACTCAAAACGTGAAAATATTTCATGTTGATCTTAATTCATCATTTTGGGAAGCTGCGTCTTCTTTATTATCTTAGGAAAAGGCAAATTCATATACCTCTTCATAAATTAATTTTCTTTATATATACCTTTTTCTTGATATAATATTCGCAAGATACGTTTTTAAAAATATAGTGTTAGTTACCATTTTTATTGTGAAACATGGTAACAATGTTGTTACTGGTAATACAAAGATCCCCAACCAAAAAATAGCCGTCGAAAAAACCATTGTATGCATACCCGACATGGTGCTTCCAATTGGAATAGTCGGCCAAAACATACTGTATATAATTAAAAATAAAAACCATAAAACTATAGAGCCCCAAATAGCACAATGTGTTGGCCACGTCCAACAGTCCACTTCTATACCAGCTTTTAGGCAGATAATTACAACGGCAAATGAATAAATAAGGTTTCCCAAAATTAGATATCCTCCGTCTCTTCCTTCTATCCAGAGAATGCTATGTTCGCATGTTAGCAGAGATATCCAGAATACTAAGGCAGAATGTACAATCGCCGTGGTCATCCAATACGTGAAAATCTTTATATTGAACATTGAACCGCTTTGTGATGATTTATACAGATTTGGATATTTCATCCCCTTATCTGCTGTATAGGGAATATCGAATAGACCTATGGCAAAAGGAGGTAACGCAGTAAATAAAACATTGAAAAATGCAAGAGACCAGCGTTCAAAAAGAAGTTGTCCAGACCAACCGGAATATATTGCGAACCACAAGTTTATGATGTAAAAACATATATTTTTGTAAAAACAGTAGAGTATTAATTTACATGTTCTGGTGTAGCTCCAAGCACCATGCACTAATATCAATCTTAAGAGAAATCTGAACTGTGCTATGCTAAAGTCAGAGGCACACGCTGCTTGTAAGCCTTCAGCTCCTGATATCCCCACGCCTACATGGGCAGTCTGTATCATCGCAACATCGTTGGCGCCATCTCCAATAGCAAGAGTTATCGATTTTGTATAGTTTATAACGTTTTGTACAACCTCAGCTTTCTGCATAGGTGTGACTCGACAGCAAATGACAACTTTACTATAAATGCAGAGTTTAAGGAAGTCTGTTTTTAAGCCAAAAGTTAAGGCATGTTTTAACGCGTTTCCTTGTATAACCAATGCTATATCATTTTGTCTTTCCGAATTAGCTGCAATGTCCTTACAGTGTCTTAGGAGCGATTCTCTAACTGCTTCCAACCCATCTTCGTTAAGAATTACAAATTGCATGTCTCGAGATAAAAGTTTACACGTATAACCAATATTTATAGCAGTTTCTAGTTTGTCTCCTGTAAGAACCCATATATTTATACCAGCTTGTAACAATGAAGCGATAGTATCGGGAACTCCTTCTTGAAGTTTATCTTCAATGGCTGTCGCTCCAATTAACCTAAGCCTTCTTTCTATCAAATCTGCAGCAACGTCGATTTTTTCTTCTCGGTGTTGTATGGAAGTGCAAGCTTCATGATATATCACTTTCCAAGCTGAATAGTCACTCTTATTTATATCACTAACTGCGCAACAAAGTGTTCTAAAACCTTCATTCCCAAATATTTCTAAGCGCTGAAACAAAGCTTCGCTGTTACTCGTTTCCTTATTTTTGTCTAGCCTTTTGTAGATTTCTGAATCGGCACCTTTACAAAACAATCTGATATTTCCTCGAGGATCTTTAACCACGATAGACATTCTTTTTCTGTCTGAATTGAATTTCAAAATGTCCAAAATTTCATACCGTTCTGGGACGCCCAATGCATTAATCTCCACATAATCCGATGAACGACGTTCGAGGACATAACCAAACTTTCTCACCCCACGTACTAGCGCACCTTCATCTGGAGAAGCCGCTTGATACAGCACACTACCATCAGGTTTTATTTCAGGTATAACGGTGTGACAGATACATAGTAATGTTAATAGTTCTTTTATAAGTTCTGCGTTTTTGTGTCTTTGTCTCAGATGTTGAACAATTAAAGGATCTCCATCCACTTCTTCAGTAGTATATAGTTGACTGCCAATTGCACACATTTTGAATTCCATTATGTTTCTTGTAAGTGTGCCTGTTTTATCAGAAAATATGTATTTTATTTGTCCTAACTCGTCACTTAAATTTGATGTCCTCGCCATTGCTGGTGTATCGGATTCTGTGTGATACATTTCTATATCATTGCTTATGAAAATGGCTTGTACATATCTGACTATTTCTAAAGTAACTTGCAAGGAAATTGGAATTAAATTGTTGAATAAAATTATAAAGGTCAAAAGCATAGGCAAAAATTTGGGTGGATTATTTTTTAAGTCAATATACCAAATAGTTTTAGCATAGGTATTGTTCCACAACACGCTACAAGTTGAACACATTAGGCCCATGACTAACAACACACCGAAAAGAAATAACATTTGAAAATTTGTAAGCTTATCTACAGTGGATCGTTTAAGTGGTGTTCTTATAGCATTTTTCATTATTTTAGTTTCATGGCCAGCATAAACAACAATTCCAAAAATCCACGAGTTAGTTCTTAGAATGGTTCCTCTTAGTAATAACTGTTCGGGCCCAAGCGGTTCTGGCATTTTCATAGTTTCTTTTAAAACCCCAATAAATTGATCGAAGTGCCTATGCGGCGTTTCACACTCGATGGTTCCCGATAAGCTTCTCAAGTAGTCTACAGTAGTTAGTTTCGCTGTGCTCGTCAGGGCTTGTCTAGGTTTTAAAGTCGATTCTCCATCAAGAAGAGCTGTTTCTACAAAACACGTACCATTAGGTTCACTGGACGATAAAAGCACCAGGTCAGCAGGAAAAAAGTTATTCTTTAAAATTTGTACCATATCACCTACTGTTACTTCTTTCCACCGTACTATTGTCCAATCGTCACCTCTAAGGACCACGACTTGTCTATGATTTATTTCATTATCAGCTCGATGTCTTTTTATATCTTCTACGATTTCCTTGATAGCAGTAAGAGTTAGTATAAAAATAAGGGGCACTGCAGTAATGTATCGTCCACTTGGTGAAATATCAGGTATCTGTTGGAGCACAGCAACCGTTAAAAAGAAGATGTTGGCCCATCTTCGAAACTGCTCGAAGAGGAACAGTGGTATAAATAGTATTAAACTATATTTCGCTGTCGACACTATATTATTAATAAATGTAACTCGCTGTGGTTCATTGATAAATATCACACGTTTCTCAGCATCCGCAAAAGGCCCCTCTGCTCCGCGACTGATGACGCTGTGTGGGGCATGCTGACTTGACAATCTAGCAGAGCTTTTAGTTGAACTTGAAAACTGAGATGGTTCTCCGAGCTCGACAGTCTGATCTGGTATTCGACCAGCACTCTCAACCCTTTTTCTGAAAAACCACATGAGTTAATAACAGCCAACAATTTATTTATATATTGACTGACTGATAGTTTGACACAACCCGCTGTCAGTGCTATCTGCCGACACGTCCTGTTACCTTCATGAGTGACAAGAGTAGTTAGCATTTATTTACTGCGTTCGGTATTCAAGCAAAGATGATTTAGATCCTAGATCGCCCAACTCTATCTCAATTCTGTGTACAACATATCCTGACTTTTTTAAGCAAAGAACCGCCCATTATCTCTCCCACTTGGCTCCCGGAGTGGGAGAGACAATGGGACCAACTCCAAATATGCGTGTTGTCTATGCGCATGCCTCGCTTCTAGTTGGCGTTCTGTCGCAAACCTTCGCGACGTTGTCAAAGATCAGAGACAAAGGTCGTTTAAAGCGGGGAATTTTGAAGTGGTCAAATGCAATAACGTTGAGCGATCGAAAAATGTAGAGAAAATGGTGGCAGTCTGGCAACACCGCTGGTTGCTCCAATTCAATTTAATTCAAAAAGTATTTATTTCTATTTAAGACTAGCTCATGCCCGCGACTTCGTTCGCCTGAAATTTTACCCTATTGGGGGTGGAATTTCGAAAAATCCCTTCTTAGTGGTTGCCTACGCCATTCGAGGAACCTCTATGCAAAATTTGAAGTTTCTAGACCCAACGGTTTGAGGTGTCCGTTGATAGATCAGTGAGTCAGTCAGGGTATTCTTTTATATATATAGATACAAATATGCGCCTAGCCGGAGCCCGACTGGGTGCCAACCAGACAACTACGGCGCACATCGCCGTTGTGAATCTGTTATTGGTAGGGCTGGTCCGGTTCTGCAATGTTTAAATAGATAACCATCGTGTACAACAACTTTTTATTGGTCCTGTTGAGTCCGCTACCCCGCACCAGGAGCGGATACAGACTCCTGGACATGGAGTAGACCTTGCGTATAGTCTCGTTAACGTGGGTGTTGAACGTCAGTCGCTTGTCCAAGTTAACCCCTAGATGCTTCACGCACTGTTTGATTGGAATTTGGCGACCCCCGATCGAAAGTGGCCGGTTGAGATTTGATTGCGTTTGCGCTTTAAGATCTAAAAATTTTGTTGACAAACTCGAACTGATCCGACAGTAGCAATAGTAGCAATGGCAAAGTCCGATGATTCCAGCATTGCTATTTCGCTTTTTGAGGCGTGTTAATATTGCTTTCTCCGTTGAAATGTTTGCAGCTTTGTCACAGAAGTATAGGTCTTCTGTGGCTTTGTCATATACGAATTCCTTATGGGTTAAACCATCTAGTAGTTAAAGATCTTTGTATTCAAGTGAGCTGAGGGGAGCAAGAAGACAGTACGATTTGGCAGTTCAAAAATCATAGAAACCATCCATGTTGCGATGATTTATTTTATAGTCTAAGCGCTAGCAAAGTTTATGTCACTTGATTTAACAAGGCTCATTCTTTTATATTACCTCCCTTATTATGGTGTAATAAGCATGAGGGCAGTCTGGCTGGCTGGAAACGTTGCCAGAGAACTTACACCACAAAGAAGCGACAGCAAGGCTTCCCGCGTTAGCCGTTTTCGTATGCTGAATTGCTTTCAGTGTACATCAAACTTTAAAGTTCTCTCAGTGTAAGAGGTTGTGTTTGATTCATGTTTAATGTCATTAGAACCAGGCCACAAAATATCAAACGAACCGCCGATATTGTCGCTTCTCTGTAGTATAAGTTCTCTGACGTTGCGTTTACCTGTGAGGGTAGCGACTATACAGTTGAAAAAATTACAAAATTATGACAGTATCATGACATTTAGTTGAATCATTTTTTGTTGTTAACTATTCGTGGGTTCGATCCCTAGTAATGCCCTTTTTTTTAGTAAATCCTGTTTATTTCATCCATTAACTTGAATTTATAATGCATAAATCAAATTATCTTGAATATTTCTTAAGATAAATTTCATGGATTTCAAGAGTTGAAAAATTATATGTGCAGATATTAGATATAGATAATTAAAAACACTTCAAAATACAAATGACTCACATTATTTTATAATGTATTCTAACTTGTGGCATGTATAGGCAGGAATAAGGTAACTATTTTAATGGATTCTATTAAAGTCTTTCTGTACCTACCTAATGTCTTTACTTAATATCTCTATAGTACACGGAAATTAGGCAAATTTATGTGGAATAGAAGAAAAAATTATAATAAGCTGAAATGTCTATAATAGTTAGCTTATGACTATAATAGTTAGCTTATTTGTGTAAGAATATATATCAAAAAAGTTCCCACCCCTGAGGGTTAAGCTTCATCCCTATATCACTCCCTTTAGGGACACCGCACTGGTTTTTTTACAATATCTTTTACAATATCTTAGGGAAAAAAACATAAGTATAGGAAAAGGTTTATCACAAAATTCTCTACAAAAAAGGTTGTGTATTATGTATCGATATTTCTATTACTTGTTATGTTATTAAATCGTAAACTGTAGGGTTAAACAAAAATGAAAGTCTGATTATATTGAATACGGTACCTACTTAATCGAACATAACGCAGCCTGATAATATTTCAAATGATCCAACACAATCCTAACCGCCTTATTCATAAACACGCTAGAGAGAGAGAGAAAGAGGTTGTTTTGATCTGCCTATGAGTGGCTGTGGCTAAAAAAAACTACATTTTGATATGCTTTTTATCCCTGTTGGGATAATTCAGTACCTTTTCAGCAGAGGGTCGTACTGAGTCATCACTCAGTACATTTTGACATGTTTTATTTTTCTTTTTTTTTTCTTTTTGCATTGACTAAAGTAAAGGCTAACTACATTTTGAAATGCAGAAAGGGCATCGGTTATATTGTGGTCATGCATCTTTGTAAATAACTAAGTTTATTTTTAATTTTTCGAAAACTCTTATTTCAGATTTTTTGTCCAAATAGGTCCACGCCTTATACTGGTTATAGAGATTGATCGGCGGAATACTTAATTTTCGATTTTTATTAGGAAACTGTTCGGTTTTTGTAGAATTTATCGAAAAAATCAAGTTTTCCAGGATTTGTAGATTCGCTTTTGTTTTGTCAAATTTCTCACAAGCGTCACCTAATAGACTTAATCGAGCCCTACAATCGCCATTTTTGAAAATCAAATTCGGACCTTCGGTTCGGGAGTTATCAATTTCTTTAGAAAATCATACTCGGCCTTGGAAAAAATACTTGGTACTTTGGTCCTACCAAGTCTCATCGAAATCGATCAATATCCTGGACAGTTATCGTGCTTCCTAGACCGATTTCGAGAAAACCAGTTTTTTGCAAAACAATTCAATTTCCATTTGTTTTTCGACATAGTCTCCAATATACTTATCTGTTCGGGTACTTCCGGTTTCCGAACGGAGCCGAGCTTCTAGCGTTGAGGTTTTCTACAGGCCTCCTATCAACCACCTAAGTTTCATCGAAATCCGAAAACGGATTAGGGGGGCTGAGCGTGACAGATCGACAGACCGACGGACGGAATTTTCTAAATTCGCTCTCGAGTCGATAGATACGACTTTCATTTCGATCCGACGTTTTCTTCGGGTTTCGATAGTCCACTGGAAAAATACAAAACCTATACTACATTTTTTTATTACCTACCTCTTTGCCGTCGATTAACGTAAACATCCTTAATAATCTGCAAACGACTTATAAGACATGTTTTATAGAAAATTTAATTCTCAATATTTTTCAATACCTCTAGTTTTGTCGTAGAACATCACATTTCCAAAATATTATTGAAAAACCAGCACGATGTCATTATAAGGGTGAAAAAGGGATGAAGTTAGGGATGGGAACTTTTGATCCTGTATTCCTACCCCCATCAACTGTCTATTCAGAAAATATCAGCTTATTAAAATTTTTTTCTTCTATTTTTGCTAATTTCCGTGTACTACTAGTAGTATTTTCAAAATAGAAGTCTTTATACTTATTAAAAATGAGTTAAGTAATTTCTTAATAAGTATGAAAGGTGTACTAGCTTAAATCTTAAAATAATGTATTATTTAATCAGTTTATAGCATTGAAAAAATATTTTTTCTTATAGTCACCTCTCTCTAAAACAAAATTGAACTGTTTGTTCTGAAACAAAATATTGGAATAAAAATTAAATAGTATTGCGTTTATTCTTTTTTTTTTTCAAACAGGATAAGCATGCAGAGAATTGGTTAAGTGTGGTTGCTTCGGATGCCGTACACAAGGGCGGATCTGGGCCTTGAGCTTGGGGGGAGGGGTGGTAACATAGCCGCGTGCTGAAAATAACAAGAATGTTTTTCCTCGAAAATTAAAATTCATGAGCGGGGGGGGGGGGGACGAAAATCTGTAAAAGGTATCTACTAGAATATATAAATGACTTCAGATTTGAGTAAAAATGGTTATTTTACACATTGATGTATAGATGGCGTTGCGATGCAAAGAAATTTTTCGATCCTAGGAACGATGAAATGAGTTGCACGAGATGGAGAATTATATTCTGAGCAACTTTTATAACACGAACAATTTTCGAAAAATCACTGGTTCTCGAGATATTTGAACTTCAACATAATTTTTTTGAATATAAAAATCGTCATAACTTTTTTAAAATACATTTTAGACAATGTCCTTTGGGACATTTTTCATAGTGAATCGGGCTCATTTAGATGGTAATGAAACATTTATTTCAAAACACAAAATATATATATATATATATTTTTTCAAGTAAAACAAAGGTGGGGCTGCAACTGCTATTTGGAAATTAAAGATTTTGACATTTTTGTGTATTGTCTAATTTTTGCGTCATGTTTATGTTGTATGTTCTACTAAATTTTACACTATAAATTGTAGACATATGAAAAAAAACGGGATTTTTGTTACTTGAAAAATTACATTGAAGTTCAAATATCTCGAAAACCAGTGATTTTTCGAAAATTGCTCATATTAAAAAAGTTGCTTAAAATATAATTCTCCATCTCATGCAACTCATTTCATCGCTCCTAGGATCGAAAAATTTATTTGCATCGCATCGCCATCTATACCTCAATGTGTAAAATAACCATTTTTACTCAAAACTGAAGTCTAGTAAATACCTTTTTTCTTCAAGCGTATTAAAATGTTTAAATTATGTCACCAAAAACAGAAGTAGAAGTAGGACATTGTTTTACTAGTAACAAAATGTTAGTACCGAACGCCACCGTAGTGGACATTCTTTTACTAGTAACATAATGTTAGTTCCGAAAGCGCCACCGCAGTGAGTATTGTTTTACTAGTAACATAATGTTAATACCGAAAGCCACCGGTGGCGCGCTATCCACTAGCCACTTGTCATATTGTGTCAACATGTAAGACTGTAGTTTGAATATTTGTACATTTATGATAAATAAATGAATTTTTGCATTTTAATACGCTTGAAGAAAAAATAGTATATATTACACGGAGTAGAACGCCTTTTTTTGTGTTTCGCCCAGTTTGCGGCTTCGGCTTCGCCTCAGCCGCAAATCCTGGACTCAACACAAAAAAAGAATGCGTTCTACTCCTAGTAATATAATATACTATTACAGAATTCAAATATCCTTTTTGGTTATCGAGAAATTGGCGCCGGGAGTTTTAAATGGGACACCCCGTATATTCAAAAATAATGAAATTTTAAACGAAAGTTGATGGTTTACGGAATCTTGGGAAGGGTAATTATACCGTTACCACCCCCCCCCCCCCCCCCCCCTAAAAATCCTTAATATAATAATAATATATAATTATTTTGTTCCAGGGATGAATTGGAAGATGAAAAATATAATTGCGCAATCCAGAGTCATTACAGCTGTATAGAAGCAGTTCATTTACATGGGTATTTTTTACTTTTTTAGTATTTAGTAGTTTGTTTGTAAAAATTTGTTTCTTTAATGTAATAAATTTTTTTTAAGTAATTAAAATTATAAGATTAAACGAACTTACCTTAAGTGAAGTTCGATCTTAATTATATGAACGCCTTGCTCGAAATGATCACAATTGTAGTTCTACTATCGTCCACTGTGTGGCGCCACGAATAACAAAGCTAAAATGTATTTGTCCCTCCGTGTATCACCCTTCTCACTCATCTTCAGCTGTCAGTTTCTTTAGAGCAAGATAGGTTCATTCTTTTGCACTACAAGTGTAGCGCTTAGCTGCACTGGTGTAAGATTGTCTCTCTTTGACTTATGATATCCGCATTGATGCCATTTCTGTCACTCAAAATTAGTGTCACACTTCCCGTGCAAAGGAACGGACCTAATATGATCTCAAATCAAATGATCAAGGGTTTATTTAGAGTAGCTAGAGCTGCTAAGTTTGGTCTTTGAAAATTCAGATTCGAATCAATCTAATCTTTACCAAAATAAATAATTTTTTGTATTATTATTTGATCTGCCAAATACATACTACCTACGGAATATTTGGGATTGCATAACAAATTGTAGATATTTCCATGTAAGACGAATAGGTAATTTGAATAACGGAGTTGACAATTCGATCTTGAAAATAAAATCTTTTTATTTTGAATAGCAATCTTAACAACTCTAAGTTCAGTACCGCAAAAGGTAACTCTGAGTGGGCGGGGAGGGTTTGATCATTTTGAGCAAGGCGTTCATATAATTAAGATCGAACTTCACTTAAGGTAAGTTCGTTTAATCTTATAATTATATTCACGCCTTGCTCTCATGATCACAATTGTAGATGTTCAGAGCGATTTGAGATCTTCGAGAGATTGCATTAAAATCTTTTCCATAAACAAGAATATTAATTTAAAGGTTCCGCTAAACATGTTCTGTATTTCGTTTAATGTGAGCATATTTGAATTTTTTGTTTTTTTACAATATGCCTGTTGTAACCCTTGCCAATTATTCCGAACATTTGTACTGCCCTGTTGAGCGTTTAAATATTTCATTATAATGCCCTTAAATTTTAAATCCTATCAGTCATACAGCCAGCCTCACAATCACTGGCTATCTTTTTGGTTGACTAAAACCAGAACCTGATAGTCTAAGATAGGTACGGATCCCGTACTATGAAAGTTATAATTATTAGTAAACACAACTTTACCAGACATCCTTGCCTTTATAGTAATAAATCATTGGTCAAATCCTAACTATTAATCAACCAACAATTGTAAAACTGGCTGTTAATGTAACAGATTTTTATAATAAAACTATTGGTCAAATCATAACCATTAGTTAAATAACGATTGTGAAACTGGCTGATAAAATCTCAGAACTTGTTTTCATTTGATGACTGTTATTAAGCTCAATCATAGAAATTGTTTGTGCCTTACGAATCGTTATAAGAACAAGGATGAGGGTGATTAATTCATATAATATTCAAGGAAAGTATACAAAAATGTATTTACGTAGTTTACAATTATGGTGGGGTACCATAATATACTACCATATCTTGAAGCAGTAGGCTTAAGGTTTGTACACCTTGAAAATCTCTTAATTTTATTGTTATACTCTAATTATCAAAAAGGCATCAATACTAAGGCAGAGCGAGCAATTTACGGAAGGAAACCTTTTCAGAAAAATCTGTTAAGAATGGCAGAATTCAATAAATGAAGTATTGTATGTGGGATAAGTTGATATTATATACAAGAAGGCTAAGGTTGAGTATAAGAGCGCTGCTTTTTCGATGTTCACATCGAATAAGTGCGAACTCTGCCTATTGCATTCACGCATAATTATTTCGTATATTGTTATCTTATTGTTTGTATATTTCAGCCTGAAGCAATAAAACATTTATTATTATTATTATTATTATATGCAATATCTCCACCATAATTTTAAACAACCACTGTGTTATTTTTCATTGATGTCACTTCTGGATGCCGTCCTATGTGTATTGTCTTATATGGAAGGCCCTTTAGATTAAAGTTTAGCTCCTATAGGTTAAGGTTTATGTCTAGGCATTGTAAATTTTCACTGCCATTTGAGATATGGCATCATAAATTGGGGAAACAGTGCACACATTAACCGTATATTCATTTGCAAAATATGCCTTGGAATTTTTGCAGGACTTAGGTGTTTGTGAGATGAATTGCCATGGTACATTTAGAATTTTAACTGTAATTAATTTATATACTTATATATATTTGACACGCCTACGTTTACAAGAATAAGTATAAGCATTGCTAAACAATTTTTTTTTTTTACAATGATTGTAAATATTTTAATTATTTATATGACATGGCATTAAATTTTCTAACATCCTATTTTCAAAGTAAAATATAAAAAATGTATATTATATACACCAATAAATATTATTGCTGTTATTACTCAAGATTTGTCCCATAATAGTCCTGCGACCAGGGAAAGCTTACTCACTATTCCTTTGAAGTCTGAATAAAACATCGCAATCTTTAACTTGTTTACAAAATGTGCTAATGCTAATTAGGTACAAGTCAGACATAAATAATCATTTAATTGAGAATGTTTATGATAAAATCATTTTAAATTTTAGTTTAACTTAAAAACAACAAAAGTTTGCTTATGTTGTTGTTAAGTACTTTTATGTTTATATACTTACATCTTTTATAAATTTTCAAATGATTTACCATATTTACATCTCTGGTCAAAAAAATTATTCCACACGTGCACCTATACCATGCAATTATGATATTATTTTTGTATGACCCATAGGCTTTTAAGTCAAGTACTTTAGCCTGTTAAAATTGTTTTACATAAAGCCACCTAGACTCAGCGATGGGGCATATTTTAGTTATTTTCTTTACAATCTATAGTAAGTATTTGCCAGTTCTTATATCTTTGAATGACACGTAGTCAATTATATATCTCAAGGTGCTTCTCTGGGAAACTTCCAACATCATAAATTCAGCATTGTATAAATTTCTAGAAACTTATATTGTTACTTTTCTTAAATTTGCGATAAACTTAAGCATAACATGTAATATTGTTTTACGTTATTAAGCCGTTCCCCATGGGTTACTGACCAACAGAAAAAACATACAGATACGCTACTGATGTTCCGTGGCATAAATTAAGTAGAGATGTAATAGTTTGATGCAAATAAAATAAATGGAGAAATTCTTTCCATATTTAATCAACAGAAAGTTTTGGGTGTAATATTTGACAACCCTTAAAATTCAATTCACAAGTAAACAAGGTAATTCAAAAAATCTACATGAATTTAAAACCTTTACATTCCACAGACATATATTAAATTTCAATACGTCTAAAAATCTCTGTGAAGTGTTGGTGTTAAGTAACACACTTAAATTATTGTAGTTTCATATACCTATGAACTCTGTTTGAACACAACAAACTGAAGCAGATTACAGAAATTCATGTTGTAGACTTATATATGGGCTCCGCAAACATGACAAGCCAAGATCTGCCAGAATAAATATTACATTGATTAAATGTAAATAATAGGACAAAATTACACCTCTTATCCTTTGCTTATTCCATGAGATAATGTTCAATATACCAGATTTAGAACATCCTTATTTAAAATCGTTCTCTTAAAATGCAATAAAACATAATTCTTTACCTACTTCTCCAAATCCTGTAATCCTTACCATTTAAGTGTAAGAGTAATCCTTTGGGGTCTAAACTTCACTCTGTATATTTATTATTTTTTAAAATTGTTTTAATAAAAATGTTTTATTATTACCCTTATTAAGAGTTTGTTAAAGTCTAAGAGAGTATTACAGAGACCAAGGAATTCCTGTAAATTCATACGAGGCGTTTTTAAATTCAAATCTTTCTGATAAATTGCCCCCAAATAACCAACCATTCAAGGGTGTGTTCTGCAGTAACTTCCCTGACAAATTTGTCGAGGCTACCACTAACCACGTTGGCTGAACAGAGACTGCTCATGGTATATATCTGATCTGCCAACAACCTCTAACTGCATCATTTACTGATTGGCAATTACATGCGAGAGCTTGTCCCCCCCCTTCTTCTTTCTGAATTGCCCGTTGGCTTTGTCCAAGTTTGATGGGCTTATTTCTTTTGCACCTGTACTTTTCTTATGTCGATATATACTACCTAAAATGTTAAATACATACCTGTTTTTAAATTTCTCTTTCCTAGCCAACCAACAATTTGTTATACCATGACCTTCTAGAGACGTAGTCAAGTCAAATAGGCTTATAATTTTTATAAGGGTCTGCAGCTTGTCATACACATGACCTTCTAGAAAACTTACATAAGTTAACTAGGTTTCCAATTTTTACAAGGGGGTCTGCTGCTTGTCATATACATGACCTTCTAGAAGACTTATAACGAAGTCAACTAGGTTTATAATTTATATAACCAGTCTGCTTTATTCACGACCTTCTAGTGCAATTTATCCAATCCACTATGTATAATATTTCCTATTCTCAACCAAAACCTGAAATTAAATTCTGAATTTTGCTTTCAACTTACTGTGACTAGGGACTAGCTACGTCCTCCATTTTCCCTATTTGTTGGGACGTTTAGTGATAACTTATATTTAGGAATGTATTTACATCGTTGCGTCACCTTTTCTTTTTCATTGACGAATACGTCTTTAAAAGATTATGAATCTTCGGTGATGAAATGTATTTTCGTTTATTTTCAAGCATTTTCCGGCGAGTGTATTTCGTAGCCGACCATTACAGTACACGAAAATAAAAAACTGACAGCTGAAGATGAGTGAGAAGGGTGATACAGGGAGGGACAAATACATTTTAGCTTTGTTATTCGTGGCGCCACACAGTGGACGATAGTAGAACTACAATTGTGATCATGAGAGCAAGGCGTGAATATAATCACTGTTGTTTGTGAAAACACGTCTTTCTTCATATATACGGAACCCCATGTACCCCACTTTTTTGTGGGGAGAGAAAGGAATATTGAGCATAATTAAAAACTTACTTATCAACGAAATTCGTGAGAAAAGTGAAATTTTCAGGTTTTTGAAAATTGCGCAAAACCCTTAAGGTGAAGAGATAAAATGTACATGGATAAAAAGTATCCTCCTCACAAGAGCTTTCAAACATAAAAGAAAATCGAACCATTAGGAGCTGAGATACAAAAAAAATAGTGCGGTTAATGGCCACCCACCATTTTGGTGTTCTACACGGATTTTCAAGTGGCTCCCTATCTGAAAAGTTACCTTTTACAGGGTGTTTACCAACCAGAAAAATCGGGAAAACCTGGAAAATGACTATAGGTATATTTGCATTCGCAAGATACGCGGGGTAGCTTATACTGTATTGTATTTCCCCATATGTTTGTTTATATTACCCAGTAATATGAGAATATACAGTGTGTCCATCTAAGTCTGCACCATATGGGAAACTTTTTTATTATTTGTTTTATGAAAAAAAGTTATTCTTGATAAAAAGTTTTGCATGGCCTAAAACCCAAGATGAAACAAGCTAAAAACGTACTATTCGCCAATTTACTGAGCTTTTTATATAATTGTTACAAATTCTATAGGAATCGCAGTTTTCTTGTAAATAATGTTAGTTTTTGGACATCCTCAATTTTGTGATACCATCTTTGTTGTGAAAAAAATTATATGTAAAAAAAATGAAAAAAAAATCCAACCTGTGTGGGATTCAAACACACGATCTTGGATTGCAACAACAACAACAAAACAAATTTATTTGACATTTCTTGTTACAAGAATGCACCTCATCGGATCCCGGCCCGGAGCCAACCAGACAACCACGGCGCGTAGCGTCGTGGTAAATGTGTGGTTGGATGAGGCGGGTCCGATTTGGTTTGACGATAATGCCTGCCTTAGGCAGACTTAAAACTAGGTTATGCTTAGGAAATGTGCTCGCACGAGCCTAAAACTAATGAATAAAAAACTTAAAACTGACACTTGCGCTGCACTTACAAATTTTTGGTTGCTGATACGGGAAAACAGAATTAAACGAAAAAACCCGTTCGAGCAAATGACGTCCTTGTGGTCTGACTGCCGTCAAGGAAGGTAGGGTAGTTAAAAGGGTTGAATTTAAAAAGTTTGGATTTATATATAGGATGTTATCAGCCTAGAGGAAATTTAGAAAGATAAAAAGGGGACAAAAAGAACAAAAAAGATAAAAGAACAAAATTGTACAAACATAAAAAAGAGGTTGGAAAGTTAAAGTTGAGGAAAGATAAATAGTATAGTGGGGTTAGGTTTTCGTAGAGGGAAGTGTGGCTAAGGAAGTTGCCGGAAGATAGGCAACGCCTGGTATGGTAGAGGGTGTCTTATATCGAAAAGTATTGCGTTATGCTGTCTGATTCGAGTAATGTTGCGGGTTAGCGGACTACCGTCCAGTTTAAACTGATAGAATTTTTGCGATGTTTCTCGGACGTAGTCCGCTAGTAGGGTTATGTCGTGGCAACACGTGGCAACGTGCATAGAGATCTCTGAGGGAGGTGTACCTACCAGAGTCTGAGATGAGGCGCATAAATTTGTGTTCTAATACTCCCAACTTGGATTGCAAGACAAAACTTTATCCACTGCACCACCACATGTTGCTAGGAGAATTGATTACCTGTGATATATATCACAATCATAAAATGAATAAACAAAAATAAATATATTATGGAAATAACATTTCGCAAGATTTATATTTAAGTACAAGCGACAAAAATTAAGAGAATTTTTTTTTTAATTAAATAATTAATAACTTTTTTATTTACTGATCGATTTTCTTCAAAAACAATAGGGTTCTTCCTCTAGCTAACACTAACTTATTTTTCAAATTTCAATATAATCGGACTTTTCTTTCTTAAGTTATCGTGCTTACAAGAAACGTGACGGAGGGACAGACGGATATTTTGAAAGTCGTTCAGAATTCGTTCACTAACACAATGATATGAAAATGTTTTCTCTATGAGCGATATTTACGATTTTAGAAATGTGCCGATCAAATACAATATACTCTTCGTTTTTGCGAAGAGTATAATAATCAGATATCAATTTTTTGCAGTCGTATATGAGGTTTGCCGAAAAATGTAAATTTTGCTTTATTTATTAAAATATCGACAATCGTTATTAAGAAAAGTTGATCGTAATTGAAAACTACAGTCAGATATTATCCATCCACCATGAAAAAACAGATATACCCAAAAATTATTAAAGATCGTTTTTTCATGGTAGATGAATAATATTGGATATCTGATCGTAGTTTTCAATTAGGATCAACTTTTCTTAATATCGATTGTCGATATTGTAATAAATTTTACTCTTGAGCAAAATTTCATTTTTCGACAAACCTCGTATACAGCTGTAAAAAATTGATATCTGATTATTTCATTTTGGGTTTTAAGCTATGCAAAACTTTTTATCAAGAATAACTTTTTTCATAAAACCAATAATAAAAAAGTTTCCCATATGGTGCAGACCCATACAGCACACCAAATAACGATTACGAAGTGTTCGCATTGTGACGATGTATCTAGATGCAGACACAAGGTTACACAATTCTACGATGTAAATGTGCTACGTTTACACATTGTAGGCAAACACGTATGCACAAAGGTTAAACGTCCGCCTCACAATGTAGCCACAGTATACCATTTACATACACACAAATAATTTGATCCACAGTGTGTTATCGGATGCACAGTGATTGACTTCCTAATGTGTCAGACGAATGACGTCTTATGCTAGACGTTAATTTTTTCAGGTTATATTTGGTAATCCCCCCACAGGTTTTTAGCAATGGGAACATATAAAACTACATACTAGTTAGTAAGTCTACTTGATAAAAATAAAGTAATTAATGCATATACGTTTTATCCTATGAATTTATTTGTTAGCCATCCGTATATTTTATTTACATTAACTATCTAATATTGTTTACCATCACTCCAATTTCTTCTCACAAGGGTTGCCTGTAAATTATAATGTTTATTAAGTTATTAAATTCATTTTTACTTACCTTTGCCAATTGCGGTGGGTAGGGATCGAACCTACACGTTTCTGTTGTACGTATTACAGTACTGACGCTTCTACCAACTGAGCTATCGTGGTGATTGTTATTTCGGATGCTAAAAGCAGTATTTATGATGTGTATGAAGTCTTTATTATGTGTGAAATTGAATTTCTAGCCTTATTTAAAATATATGAAAATCTTTCAAATTCTCTTTTTTTTCTATTTTTTACGTGTTCCCAAACCTGAATTTTTCGAGTTACTAATATTTTTATTTATTTATAATTATTAAGAACTTATTTAATTTAATTAAACTGTCACCAGTGTCACCTGAGTTAAGAATTAAAGTTTTAAGTTGAAGTACTTATACAAACCTGGGAAACGTGTTGGAGAAAAAACGGTCAGGTATAATATATCATTTACAACATAAATAGAATATTTAATGGTCTAAAACAGACCTAAAATTGAAAAGAAGTATATTCGTACATCGGTTTTATAAGCAATTATTACCTTGAAAAAAACAACTGAAAGTTTTTTCGCAACTATTTTAACAAAAAAAAAAAAAAAAAGACAGAGTGACTACGGATCGAACCGCGTACCTCTTGCCTCGCCGCCTAATGTTTAACTCACTCAACCACTGACTTCTGTTTGAATACCTGCTTAAAGACTTTATAGTAGAACACCCAACGACTAGATTTTGCTTTTTAATGCATTTTAATCTAATTTTATTATTAAACGAACTCGATATCTTTAAAACTGCCGAATCTTTACAAACTCTTTCGAATATAAATTGTTTTGGATATTGTTAAAAAACAAAAATGCCTGCTGTATGTGTGGCTATGACCACTCTTATAGAGGAAAGAGGACACATGAGATACACATGGCTGGTATGCTCACGCTGACGCTTTGCGCGCGCACACTGTTCCATGCTCGAATAGTCGAATGTAGACACGACAAGACACAACTAAAAAGTGTATATATAGTTATTTGTATCATGTATATATATCGCACTTTTATGTGGTGTATGCAGTAGGCACAAGTATTATATAAAGCATCACACATACATATGACTTAAACCTTGTAGGCATCTTCTACGGACGTCAAATTGCAACATTCTAATGATCCTTCTTTACGTTATATAAAAATGTTTAGAATCTTGAGTGCATACAGTATACAATTATTAAACGTTGTATCACATAAATCTGTCAATATAAACATAAGTGTATCTCATATGTGTACGTCAGTACTAGTTTAACAATTAGATCTACCTTAACATATTTTGTTTCTCATGTATATATCTTGTAGAGACGTAATTACAATTGGACGTGCTGTTTGGGGACTTAGTTGGACACACTGAATATGACCTTGTGAATGAAATATTTTTATAGATAATTGCATGTTTTCAGCTTTAATACTTTCAGGAAGTCCAGTGATAATTGCGGGGATTGCAATTTGTACCATTATTACCTCATTGCGATTTTTATTTGAAACGGCAGAATAAAGATTGTTATTTTTTATAACAAGTTACGTTTCTGTTGAGTACTCGATACTTTTGTTTACAAGTTTTCACCGATCTGAGGTCAATTTGTTAAATAAATATTTTTATTTACTGTTTAAAATCTATTTTATTGTAGTAGGGTGACTATACATCCGGAACTTCACTGGACAGTCCAGCATTTTGGAGTACTATCTGTGATAAAAAAATGTTTCCTGTTGGTCATCCAAAAATGTTGGGATCAAGAAATGATTTTTCGTATTTATGCTCCCCCCGCTCCCCGCTCATCAATTTTTTTCCCAGCAAAAGTGTCCAGAATAAAAATCTGGTCACCCCATATTGTAGACAATAAAGCATACGATATAAAACTTTTATTTTTTAAATTAATGCTTTCTCTTTTCTTGTACTTTTGGAGTTGTGACTGAGATAATTAGAAAAATCTGCTTCTCGTTCATTACTTTTTCTTTATTGTTTGTACTAGTGTGTTATCAATTGAAGCTTGGAAAAAAACGGGAAAATCGGGAAAAAAGTCCGGGAAAAACCGGGAAAAAGTCGTGAATTTCCACGTCCGGATTTGGTAGACACCAAGCTTTTAGCATCAACTATGACCACAGAAAGTGGCACATCCAATCAAAAAGTGCAGTTTTCCTTGGTGTACCCGGCGTACTAATAGGCGGTTATCGCACAAGGCCCAAGTAATTAGAAAAAAATAATCAACTACCTATATTAACTAAATCATAATGAAACATGTAAAAGATAGCCAACCTCTGCCAGAAGACTGGTAAAAAAGTACCAGAATGCTTCAATGGGCCTAGGCCAGAGCCAGAAAAGTTAAATTTGTTTGAAAGTGGCCAGACGAATCGTCACCTAACACTTGTATGTACAAGTTGAAAGATTCTTCAATTTTAATAACTAGGAGACATCTGTTAATGAATTTCTAGTACTAACACAAACAATAAGGTGTCTCGCACTAAGAAAGCCAATAGATGGCAGCAGGGATCGCCCTTGGTTTAATGGGGTTATTTAATGTGTGTAAAAAATTTAAAAATACTATTAATTTGAACAGTGAAATATACGAGGATAGCATATAACAGCAATTAAAATCACTTTGATATTTGTTATTTATTTCTTAAATCCACAAAAACTATACTAATTGTTTTAAATTTTCTTTCCATTTTATGAATTTTAGAAAATGCGAAGAGACGCATATTTGCGGTCATAACTTTGTTGTTTTTTATGGTAGAGAAAAACTAAAAAAATTGTGTGAAAGCTAAATCAATTTTCATTAGAACTGATGACAAATATTTTGAAAAAACTGATAATTATCTAAACTTTTGGGAAGGGGAAGAAACACGTTTTCCTAGAAAATGCATGTAAATCTTAAAGAAATCATTTTTCCCAGAAACGTTTGCTTCGAAGAGCCGAAGAGCGTCCGTAATACATGGTATAAGAGCATAAGAGGACATCGTGGGTATTTGAGATCAATTTCAGTTAATTACCGATTAATTACGGTGAAAGAAGGTCCTCACTTCCGCCCCTTCTATTTATTTCCTTCATTTTTTTTTGAACCAAAAGATTCGTAATAAAACGAATTCGTTTTACGGTATTTTTTATTTTGGGCTAGCTCTTACCGTTTCAGAGATATCAGTGAAAAATAGTAAAAAAACAGCATGATTTCGGAACTGAAAATAGCACAAAAATATGCAATCTTAAAATGTACATATTTTTTTAAAAACACCTGCGGGAGGACCGTACGATGTCGCAACGCAAAGAGGGGAAAGTTCTAGTTGATCCGCATCGTAAATTGCAAATCGAAAATTCGGCTCGGCACGAACGAATCAAAAGTGGTATTTTTTGACATTTAGCGAAAATGGCAAAAAAAATATCAGTCACCGTGGAGGTTAATTATTCAACCTCCTTGTCAGTCACACATGTCGAAGGTCAATATAATGGTGAAGTTTTCTATTTCATGGTTGCCACACAAATTGACACAAATTTACTGCCTGAACTTTACTGCGCATATGTAACAGTGACGTCACTGCTTTTAGCAGGAACTACCATTTTCAAATAATAAATTAAATTTAATAGCTATTTATGTAACCAGTTATGAAAGACTTTATTTTGTGTAACGAGTGGATGTTTGCGGGACGAGCGAAGAGAGATCCCGCAAAATTAAACGAGTTACACAAAATTGTCTTTCGGAATGTGTTACATACAAGATTTTTTCTAATTTTAAACGTCTAAAGTCCCTTAAAACATAAATGAAATAGGTTGTATTTAAAGATTTTAAAAATTAAGTAATCTCTTTCATAGTTAATTTTGCTACTATTATTACACATTATAATTTTAATGTCAAAATTGACAAAACGTTATTTAGCCAAATGAAATGTGAAATCCTAATTTGATGGCATAAGGTAAATCGTGTTGATGAAAAAGTTTTGTTTGCATATTTTGAAGGAAAGAAGAATTTAAAAGCTTCCACTTTATGGACTCAGTATTCAATTTTGTGTTGAATAAACATTTGTTTCTTTTTCTTTTTGAGAGTTGTTATTTTTCTTAATTAATGATACGAACTTTTCTTCACCAGTTAGGTAAAATTTAACTTTTCATGACTGGTTATGAAAAATTGGACATTTTGACACTTTATGTCAGTTTTGAAGTGTCATTTTATATGTGAAAATTACAAAAATTATTTAACATTCATAAAAAATTGACGTTACTATACTTAGTCATTATTAGTTCTAGAATGCCAACTTAATGTAAATACAAATTATGAATTATGAAATATCACTAAATGAGCCCATTGTTGAGATAAGAGTCAAATAGATAAATACACTTAACTTTTACGAGTTTTCAAAAGTCAGTTCACAAGTTATGGAAAATATGGATTCAGATTTTGAAGCGTTACAAGCAGAAATTGAAGTTGTATAATAGTGTCAATCGTAAAAATATTTTATTTAATTAATTATTGTTTGTGATATTTGTTGTAAAATTTATTAAAAAAATAATACAAAATTGATTTTGTAGTGTCGGCTGAAAAAAAAGATAGAAGAAGTTACATGACCGAAAAACAGTGTTTTGCAGGTCTACCCAAGCTTCCAGGGCGAGCCGCAGGCGAGTGAATCTGCTTGGGTCGACCTGTAAAACACCTCTTTCCGGTCTTGTATGTAAATTACTATTAATTACATTTGTAATTACAGAGTATACATTACAGTGTACAAAGTATATACAGTCCACTATGCACATACAATATGTAGTACGTGGTTTGTACCAGCATGCATTAAACGAGTCAGTTTGCATGGTGCAAACTGTGTACCACCATGCCTGAAAGAGTTAAAATTCAATGTTGGCAGTGGTTGGTAACTTTTAACTTTAAATATTAAACATTTTTGAAAAATAATCGAACGGCCTCTGAAAAAGATCGCTAAAAATTGTGAAAAAATTTCACCCTTGCATCGCCCAGTTAATTGAACCTTATTACCTAATGTTGATATTAAAGTTGGTTAAAAATATGTTTGAATTTTTTATTTGTTCATTTTTACAGAGACCTCAATATCAATATCAGATAATATGGTTCAGTTAACTGGCAGGGACTAACATAATTGGTAATGAGGAGGGACACCCATATTCTAGTCTAGTCTAGTCTGTTGGCAAAATCATATATTATATACCTTGTGCCAGTTATTTTATTTTCTTATAATAGCAAATAATATATAACTAGTTTTCAATTCAGTTGTGTCCATGTATCCCTGCAACAAACTAGATCCTAATGGGTTTCAGGGCGAACTGGAATATATTTTGAAATATTTAAGGTGTTTCATCTATGCATAACATGGACCTGACTTACAAGGAAGGGTGCACCTATACTGACATTTCAGTTAAGCCAATTTATTACAGTGCTGCATGTTCGGTGGCAAAAAATGAACGTTCTAACAGTTCGTTAAAATTTAATTAAAACGTTCTACGATCTCAAATGGGAAGAGATTGCTAAAATTCACTAATTTTGCTTAAATTCGAAAAAGATATTACAGATTATCGATACCCACATAACACAATTATATACAAAGCATGGTCATAGTACAAATCTAAAAGTATGTACTCACGCAAAGTGTACACGAATTCATATACTTTCTCCAAAGAACAACGTACTTTTTACATGCTGTTCAGGTGCAAATGTTTCCAATTCTTTGGTAATTTACATGATCTTTGGATACGTATAGCGCATGTAAAAAGCATAAAGTATGCATAAGAATAGTAGTACTAATTATATATTTTATATGAATATTTTTGCCTTTCGGATGGAAGGAAAATATATGGTAGGTCCACTCCAATTTACTCTCACAAGGGTTGCCTGCAAATTATAATGTTTATATAATTACTGAATTCGTTTTTACTTACCTTTTTACCAATTGTCGTTGGTAGGGACCTAACCTGCAATGTTTGCATTATCTCGATAACTATAGTGCATTCATATTAACTTAAAAATAGCCCAATAGAAAAAAAATGTATATAAAGTTTTGCCACTTGGGAATTAAACTTGTCAAGGGATGTACTTTCAATATAAAGAGTTCTCAAGCAACAAGTGGGAGCTTCATCCTTAAAACCCACCCCTAAAGTGCAATTCAGTATTTTTTTGCGTTTTTCTGGAAAACCGTATGAAAAATTATACTTACAAAAAATGTTCTCAGTAAAATTCTGCACAAAAAAGTGTCTATTAGCTAAATTGTTTAGACGAGAGGTTTTCGAGAAATCACTGTTGAAGTTGGGTTGCATTAACAGAGATTCACAAACATAGTATAATCATGTATTTTAGGTATAAATCTGGAACTCTGTGATTTATACCTAAAATACATGATTATACCATGTTTGTGAATCTCTGTTAATATCTGATTTCTCGAAAACCTCTCGTCTAAACAATTTAGCTAATAGACACTTTTTTATGCAGAATTTTACTAGGAACATCTTTTGTAAGTATAATTTTTTTGTAGGACAAACGGTTTTCCAGAAAAACACAAAAAACTACCGAATTGCACTTTAGTGGGGTGGGTTTTAGGGATGAAGCTCCCACTTGTTGCTTGAGAACTCTTTTTATTTTGAAAGTACATCCCTTGACAAGTTCAATTCCCTAGTGGCAAAACTTTATGATTTTTTTTCCATTTATGCTAATATGAATGTACTACTATTCTAGAAGAAATTATTAATTAACAGTTACATGCACATTTCCAGAATCTGGCCAGGAACCAACCAAACAACCAAAGTGCGTACGGTGAATGTAGGCAGAATATCACTAGTGATGACGCGCACCGCTTGATATATTTGAATTACTTTAGTAAAATGTATAAATAAATATTGTTAAGAAATAACATTTTCATAAGATTTCTAGTAAATTATAAATAGAAGATTAAGAAGCGAATTTCTTAAAAAAATAGCTTCTTTATTTATTGGTCAATTTTATTAAAAAACAAAAGCTTCCTCTAGCTAACACTAACTTAGTGTCAAAATTTCAACACAATTGGACTTTTCTTTCTTAAATTATCGTACTTACAAGAAACGCGATGGACAAACAGACGAACATTTTAAAAGTTGCTCAGAGAATTCACCCAGCAAACATTTAGGTATTATTTGACGTCAAAACTACCTAAATTATGTATAATAAATTTAGTCACAAAATTAAAATTAACCATGTTTTGGTAAAAGTTACGTTGACTCTACGTGGAATCGACATAAGTGGAGAATAAGACGACGTCGAAATTAGGTTATATCGACTAAGACAGGTAAAATTACACATAAATCGTACTTGTAGTCGCACAATATATTTGGTTAGTAATACCTGTTTAGGTAAATTTTACTTAAATTCGATGTCAATTCGACATCGAGTTGACTAGCTTTAGGTAGAACTTACGTATTTAAGTATGTGAAATTGGAAAATGACACCAAGAGGAAAAAAATAAGGTTTTTATACCTATTTGGTAATTTTCTCTATAATATTGTTGTCAGTCACCTACAAATTTGAAGAGATACCTAACTCACAATGACGATACAAGATGAATGTCGGTAACTAAAATAAATCCAATTTATAAGCGGAGTATTTGCAGTACTTGCTTGTTGAAATCAATACGACGAATTTTTTTTTGTGTATAATAGCAGCTGTACTTCGCAAAATAACAATGCGCCTCCAAAATATTATCTATAAGGAAATTCTTATTGCCAAGTAAAAAAATTATAGTAATAATTTGAGCCGAAAAGTATGCTATACTTGTTAAATATGAGTTAACTGCCTTTGTAAAGGCAACTAAAAAAGATAATTGACTTAATGATTGAAATCAGGTAGATAAGCCAGGTAGAATTTATCTATTTTGTCGACGTTAT
The DNA here is from genome assembly GCA_936432065.2 of Rutpela maculata. Lineage (NCBI taxonomy): Eukaryota > Metazoa > Arthropoda > Insecta > Coleoptera > Cerambycidae > Rutpela > Rutpela maculata. Next base: position 119,517,058 of record OW386291.2, read on the forward strand.
ATTACTTCAAAGGTGTATAATAATAATGACCAAATAGGTTGGTATTTAGGTATACATTACGTAGGATTTACAACAAAATCTACCTAGTAAGATATTCGACTATTAGGAATATTTTTAGTCGCTGAAAAGGTAAATACTACCTAATTATATTACCTATTTCTACCATATTGTAAATTTATCCTTCAGGTCATTTTTCGTAGATTTTTTTAGTAGTTTTTCACTCGCTGCTTTCGTTAAATTTACTTTCAAGGAAAATTGTGTATGAGGTAGATTGATTGGTATTATTTACGTAAACTGAAATCTAAAGTAAGACCAATTGGTAAATTTTTATCGAAAGTGTATTTTTCTAGTCAATTTTACGTCATAATTACCTTAACAAGTAAATTCCTCTTTTACCAAGTCGAATTGGAGCTAATTTTAACAAAAATGTTTGCTGGGCACTCACTATCACAATGATATGAAATTTTTTCCTCTACGAGCAACATTTATGATTTTAGAAATGTATTCTTCTTATACTAATTTACACTGACTGACTGAAGAGTACCTCTCAGTTTTGCACATTTTTGAAAAAACTATTTCTTTACATAAAACACCCTGTATCTTAAAACGAAGTCTTTTAAACTTATAAGAATTTTTTATCTTAAAATTAGTGAAGGAAGCACCTCTGGAATTTCGAAATTTTGTTTATTCAGAATATTTGTTAAAGGAACCAAATCAAAATATATGTACAAAAAAATGTATATATCATAACCTAATTGTAACTTAAACTAAAATATTTAATCGGAATCGCTAGCACTAGACTCAAAATCTCCAACGTCGATCGAAAATTTATATTCTTGATCGCATCCTAGATAGGCATCGCTCATGAAATACAAAGTATAATTATGATGACCAGGACTGGGAGCTACGAAATCTAACTTAACCCGTGCCTTTTGCTGCAAGGTTAACCTCTTAATGGACAGAAGAGAATTTGATTTAGGGTCACCAATAACCACCCACCAACCTTCTTCACGTTTCTGAAATAAAAAACAAATATGTAGATCACTTCCTTCTTTCCTCGATAAATTATAAATCAATATAAAGATAAAGTATAGAGGAATGATAGAAAATAGTTATTTTTGTAACAAGTACCTAAAAATCCTGTTTTTTGGGACGAATGCTAGCTGCAGCCGATGACTCCCAAAAAACTGATTTTCAGTACGTGTTACAAACAACGTTTTTTTGTTAAAGGTCCCTAAAACATATTTAAATTTTTGATCAGAGCAAATATTTCTTGAAAATAGTAAGCTTCAAATTTTAATTATCATGTGACCATAGTAACCAGATGTAATGTAAACAAAAAAATTTTGCCACGTTCTTTTTATACGGTATAAAATGCGTAATATACAAATTATACCTGAAAAATCGAAGGAAATAGTGTTAGATTTACTTCCAGTGAAATCTCGTCAAATTTATGAAAAGGAATATGAAGCATTCATTCGATGGAAAGAAATGAACAACATTGTAATTGTAGACAAAGATGCAATGTTGAACTATTTGCATGGAAAGGTAAGTGCCGCCATTCTTTGCCTTCAATATTAATAATATATGTAAATTATTATTGTGACTATTTTCGCATTTTCCTATTACAGTCGCAAGAAGTAAAACCATCTACTCTCTGGTCAAAGTATTCGATGATAAAAGCTGTTCTGTCTGTCAAAGAAAATATAGAAATAAACAAATTCGTCAGTCATAGCTTTTTTTAAGAGAAATTCGGTAGGCTACGAGCCCACAAAGTCAAAAGTTTTGACGCACCAAGAAATTAATATATTTTTTATAAATGCCGACGATGAGAAGTATTTATTAATCAAAGTAAGTTTAAAATCATACTTTAATGATATGCATCAGTTTCATATTTAATTTTGCAGGTTGCTCTTCTCATTGGCGTGTGTGGTGCATGCAGGCGCAAAGATCTACAATTACTAAAAATATAAGATATTGTTCAAAAAGACACACGATGTCTTCTTATAACAATTCCCAATACGAAGACCAACATTAAGAGAGTGTCTTCTGTGGTAGCTGAAGGTGAAGCTGTTAATCCCATGGAAGTGTAGCAGAAATATGTTCGACTGCGACCAGCGAATGTTAAACAGGATTATTTTTTATTTCCTATCGTAAGGGAAAATGTACGGTACAACGTGTAGGAATCCATTCTTTTGGAAAAATGCCATCTATCGTTGCTGAATTTCTTAAACTACCGAACCCGATAGAGTATTCAGGGCATTACTTCCGGCAAAGTTCTGCATCTCTTGCGGCAGATGCTGACATCGATTTAATCTCGTTGAAATGGCTAGGAGGATGGAAGCAAGTTTTTTCACAATATTATTGTTTTTTTATTCTAAATAATAACTAATTCCAGGTTGTCTTCAGTGGCAGAACCATATATCATAGGCGTACAAGGAAAATCCACCAAGTCCACTTTTAGACAATTTTTGATAATTGCAGTCACTAAGTCCATATTTCCTGATCTTTCATATGAAAAACAAACTAAGTCCATATCAGGTGTCCGTTCAATATTATAGACCGTGGGATAGTGACAGATTTTTTTAAACGTTTGGTTCCTATCTGGCCTTTTGGGAGCCTTTTGTGCCTGATTTGTACTAACCATTTTTGTGTTTATCAAACGGTTATCCAGGGCCTCTCAGCGAAAAACAAAAAAGAAAATTTCATGAAAATGAGCAATTTCAAACGTTTTGTTCCTATCTGGCGTCAAGTTAGACTTACGTTTTAAAGAAAAACATCCGACGGAAGCTTATCGCCAGGCAAATTCCGTGGGCCGGAAGGCCCGAAATTTCAATCCGAAGTTGTAAGAAAAAATGGTCAAAATCAGACGATTTGGTTCTTATCTGGGAATTGTATATATAGGTAAATAGATTATAATTATCGCGATATAACAAACGCCAGACAAATTCCGAGGGCCCAACAGTGAAAAAATTATTGTTCAAGTTGTCAACTATTCCGCGAAAATCAAACGATTTACATTCGTCTGGCATTTGTTTTTTTTGTTAATATTAGGCAATAAGTAGTTTCAATTTAAGATTCCCAGACGAATTGGCTGGGTCCCCTGGATAGCCAGACAAAAAGAAAAGCGCGAAAAAAATGCCATTTTTCAAACGATTTATTCCTGTCTGGCATTTGGATTTTAAAAAGATATGTTAATAAATAAGCCATATTTCTAGTCTCAGATAAAAAGCTTGAGCCCAGACGTAGATATGTTGAGCGAAAGTATCGAAAAATCAAAAAACAGTCGTGTAAAAATCGTTGCATTTTCAAACGATTTACACTCGTCTGGGATTTGTTTTTTTTAAAAAGATATGTTACTAAACAAACCATATTTCAAGTGCCAGACAAAAATCTGGGGCGCAGCTGTAGATATATCGCAAATTTTGAGGTTTTACAGTTGGCAACTTTTTAATCCTGGCTCCTACGCCAAAAGACTAGCTAATTTAAATAGAATAAAATTTGCTAAAACTCTTTTTTTAATTTTTTTAATTCCGACAAAAAGGAAGGAATTAGAGGGGGGCGGGATTTGGGACTTTTTTTTTCGGTAACATTTCTCCATTTTGTCACCGTAATTAATCGGTAATTAATTGAAATCGATCTCATATATGATGTTCACTTAATATCATGTACTACTTTGACGCTCCGTTAATCTCGGTCCTTCGAAACAAAGGTTTCTGAGAAAAAATATTTTTTTTAGATTTACATACATTATAGGAAATCGTGTAATTTCCTACATTTCCTCGAATATCTCGATAATTATTGTTTTTTTCAAAAAATTTGTAGATAGCTTATGTAAAGAGAATTGATTGAGCTTTCCGACACTTTTTTTATTTTTTCTCTAACATAAAGAGCAAAAGACCAAATATGCAGACGTCTCAAAGCCAACCGCCACCCAGTCTATTAATTAGGGTGAAGACATACCGCTCGGCTAAAGTACACCATCTGTGGGTCCCCACGCGAGACTAGTTTCTCGATCTGACGTCACAGTGCTTTTCGTGAGGAGTAGCGAGGATTTCAACTTTAATTATTTATTGCAAAGTAAGTACTGCAATTTAAGAGCTGATATTCGATGTGGCGTGTTTTTATACATAAACACACACTTTAATGAAATACAAAAAAAATGGGCAAGTTCCCCATTAGCAAACGATAAATAAAATCACCCCGGGACGAGCGGGGAGTATAAAAAGCAGCGTCGCTCGAAAACAATGCATACCATATATGTTTCTACCACATCACATCTTACGTGTCTTATGTCGCGTGCATTAAAATGAGAGAAGAAATCACTTTCGTGTGGTTGACTACCTACGCCAAGGGAGAATGAAACAGGTACGGACTTACGAGGACTCTCAGTTTCTATGGTGTAGTGCAGAGTTGTAAATTATATATTAATATGTAATAATTTATATTTGTCCTTTTAATCCTATCCTAGTATGTAACTTATTTATTGTAAATATTATTCGATCGAGGGATTATGAATGTGACAGTTATATTGATTCCAGTGATAAAGAAAATCAAATTCCAAATGAGTTTCAAGTGAGAGAGAAAAAAAACGGCATTTCAAGGGCGGATCTGGACCTTGAGCTTGGGGGGGGGGGGGGGTAACGTAGCCGCGTGTTGAAAATAACAAAAATGTTTTTCCTCGGGAAAAAATCTCAAAAAAAAATTATAAACACAACTAAGCTAATGAAATGCCAGACGAGTGAGAATCGTTTGAAAATGCATCGATTTTTACGCGACTGTTTTTTGATTTTTCGATACTTTCACTCAACATATCTACGGCTGGGCCTAAGCTTTTTGTCTGGGACTTGAAATATGGTTTATTTATTACCATATCTTTTTAAAATCCAAATGCCAGAGAGGAATAAATCGTTTGAAAAAATGGCTTTTTTTCGTGCACTTCTTTTAAGATTTAAAATATGTTTGGCCCATGCTTTTTGTCTGGGACTTGAAATATGGTTTATTTATTAGCATATCTTTTATCTTTTTAAAATCCAAATGCCAGACAGGAATAAATCGTTTGAAAAAATGGGTTTTTTTTCGTGCACTTCTTTTAAGATTTAAAATATGTTTGGCCCACGCTTTTTGTCTGGGACTTGAAATATGGTTTAGTTATTACCAAATCTTTTTAAAATCCAAATGCCAGACAGGAATAAATCGTTTGAAAAAATGGCTTTTTTTCGTGCACTTCTTTTAAGATTTAAAATATGTTTGGCCCACTAAAAATGTCTGTGAATGATACAATACATTTTCGTTTTGATTAATTTTTACAGAAAAAATTATTTCACATGAGAACCAATCGTTTGATTTTCGCGGAATAGTTGACAACTTGAACAATAATTTTTTCACTGTTGGGCCCTCGGAATTTGTCTGGCATTTGTTATATCGCGATAATTATAATCTATTTACCTATATATACAATTCCCAGATAAGAACCAAATCGTTTGATTTTGACCATTTTTTCTTACAACTTCGGATTGAAATTTCAGACCTTCCGGCCCACGGAATTTGTCTGGCGATAAGCTTCCGTCGGATGTTTTTCTTTAAAACGTAAGTCTAACTTGACGCCAGATAGGAACAAAACGTTTGAAATTGCTCATTTTCATGAAATTTTCTTTTTTGTTTTCCGCTGAGGGGCCCTGGATAACCTTGATAAACACGAAAATGGTTAGTACAAATCAGGCACAAAAGGCTCCCAAAAGGCCAGATAGGAACCAAACGTTTAAAAAAATCTGTCACTATCCCACGGTCTATTATAGAAGTGACCATTTAGTGTAAGTCCAGTTTACACTGAACATGGACAGCTAAAATCAACTAAGGGCACTTAGTGTGTTCTCACTGAACAAAATGTGCTGAAAAATATTGTGTAATTATCCACTAAGTCCTGACATAGTAAGGTTATGTTCGTGTTTAGTGTCAGTTCAGATTCAGACACAGTCAGACACAGATTCTGATGATGAACCCTTATCTGACTTAGCCCCTTTATCTAAAATATTGCAAGCGTCTTCTAAGTTGTAACAAGAAGAACACACTAAGTCCAGGTGTTTTTTTTTTTTTGAAAATAAAAATAAAATAATGTGTTAGGATATGTTGTCTAATTATTTTAATGTTTTTGCAAACAACTACTAAATCGAAATAAATACATTTGAAATATTTAGTTATCTCATTTGATTTTACACTTTCTAAAAATATTACTATCCATTTTTCTCTAAACTAAATATTTTGGACTTAGTTGCTTTTCCTTGTATGCCCACGATATAGAAGAATCAATTGAGAAGAAAAAAGTGTGCAGAATGTTAATGGAGAGACGAAAATCGAACCATGGAGTAACATAATATCGGTTACTAAGCTACTACCACAACATCAAAAGAAATTACCACGATACCCTCGGGTTCGGGTATTTCGTTTGGAAGGTGCTCAAAATTGTTCATTTAATTTTCATTTTGGGCCATAATCATTTAATTATCATTAATTTAACTTACAAATAACAATTAAGTCATATTGTTGTACCTATTAGATTAAATAAAGCTGTTTAATTGTTGTATGAACCATTTTGCCTTATTTACCTAAATGATCCTTAAAAGTTGCCAAGGCAACTTTTTGAGATTGAGTCCGGAAAAGAATCATTTTACAGACTCAAATGATTTTACGGACTCAAATGAGTCCGTAAAATAGCTATTTTGGGGACCAAATACAAGAAAAATATTTTTTTGCTGATATTTAACACACTAACCTGTGGGAAGAACGGTGCTATAACCGGACCGCTAACCTCGTCCTCCCTTTCTAATTGCACAGCCACATGAACAGAAGATCCTGAATGTATTTGGTCCTTGTCGAGCACTTCATAAGTCAGTTCTATATTGGGATACCGGTTGCAGAACCTCGCAACATCTGCCATTTGTGAATCATTTAGTTGGAGCAGTTTAGATCTGTCTTCATCTTCTAATTCCATTATGTCAAATACGGTTTCAACACCCTGGAAAATATAAAGCATTAAGATATACAAATTTTACTTAAGAAAATAATATTAGTAATAATAATAAAAGTTCTTTAATGGTCGCATTAGTATACAGTACCATAATATACAATCAAAAGGCCGTGGAGCTAGGTCCTTCAGTCAAGGAGATAATATATTATAATAATAACTTTATTCCCAAGAAACTATTTAGTTTATGATTAGGGATTAACATAATATTATACACATATAAATATTGAAACAAATAGTAATATGATAAATATGACAAACAATACTTATAGATAAAACAAACAAATGGCAAACAAACAAAATATGTATATATACATACATACATACACTTATTTAAATACAATAACTCATTAGGAATATACACAGTACAATCAATGTATAAATAGCTTCAAGTTAATAACATTTTTTATTTTTGTTTTGAATTTATTTAAATTTTCTATCTTTTTTATTTTCTTTGGCAAATTATTCCTTTGTAAAAAATTGAGTTTTTCCCAAATTTTGTTTTAAAAGGTGTTGTCATTATATTTTTTGCTTGCCTAGTATTATATAAATGGATTTCGTTACTTTGAACGAATGTTTATTCGAATGCTTATACTTTTTTATCACAGAATGAATAACACAAATTTTTAGTGTATATATCGAGTCAATATCAAGTAGATTATTTGGTTTATATAAATGAATTGTAAGTTCCAAGTATGGAAAATTGTAGATACATTTTATAGCTTTATTTTGTGAAGTTTTTAAAGGTTTCATAACAGAATTATCAGCAGTGGCCCAAATAGAAGTTAAATATTGTAAGTGTGAATATAAGAGGCAATAATATATATATTTTTAAATATTTTCTAGATATAAAAGTTCGTGTTCTAAAAAGAATTCCAATAACAACAGAAATTTTTTTCCTTAACGCATCAATATGATGACTCCATGACAATTTTTCATCAATATAAAGTACTAAAAATTTTGTTAACGGCGAATATTCAATTTTATCATTATTAAATGTAACAGATGGAACTAAATTTGGAATTTGATTTTTAGACATAAACATGAATGATGATTTTCTAAAATTGAGTGTTAATTTATTAATTTGCAACCAAAGTGATATTTGCCTCATGTGATATTTCATATTACTACTTATTTCATCATAATCTTTTCCAAAATATAAGTGTTGTATCATCAACATATAATACTATACTACCCTGTATATTCAACTTAGCAATAGAATTTATGTATATTACAAAAAGTACAGGTGCTAATGCTAAAATTGCACCTTGAGGAACTCCACATATATTCTGTACAGAACTAATAGTTTCCTCAATACATACAAACTATTTTCTCTCCGTAAGAAAGTTTTTAAACCATTCATATACGTTTCCCCTAAGTCCAATTTGAGAAAGTTTTTTCTGAAGAATATTGTGATCCAGTATCAAACGCTTTACACAAATCCAAAGACAATTCCACATTTATGATTTGTAATAATTTCTAATTGAATTTTAGATATTAAATCCAAAACCGCTGATTCTGTATCACAACATCTACGAAAACCATATTGTCCATCATACAAGAAATTTATTTCTTCCAAATAATCGAATAATCTTTCATTCATATTTTTTTCTATTATTTTAGACAAAACTGGTAATACTGAATATTACAGGTCTGTAGTTATTCATACTATCTTTTTTCCATTTTTAACTATTGCTGTGACTGGCAATTTTCATTTCAGTTGGAATAAGACCGGTTTCAAAATATTTATTTACCAATTTACATAACACTGGAGCCAAACAAAGTTTAACCATCTTCACTATATTCACTTGTCATAACCAGTTGCTTTTTTACTGTCTAGTTGGGAAATAATTTCTTTGACTTCTTCGACAGCTGTTGGAAACAAAAACATAGATGAAATTATATTTTCATTTGAAATGTTGTCTTCATTCACCTGATGGATCTTAGCGGCTAATTCTGCACCAACATTTACAAAATGATTATGTAAACATTCACATATTTCTTCTCGATTTTCAAATTTTCTGTCGTCAATATTCAAGTTTTTGATTGTTTCTCTGATGGGTGATTTATTATATATAATATTATTAATAGTCTTCCATATTGTTTTTGGTGTTGCATTTGAGAATTCTTTTTCGTATTAGTATTTTTAATATTTTCGTTTTGTTTCTTTTATTGTCTTCTTTACTAATTTATTATAGTTATCATACAAATTCATATAATAATTAGAATTTATATTTTGTTTCTTTTTATAAAAATAAGAATCTCTCAATTTAATTAATTTCGCAATGTGTTCACTAAACCAAGGCTTTGAAAATACTTTAATTTTAATTTTCTTCCGAAAGGAGTACGAGTTAAAAATTTGAAAAATTAATTCATATATTTCATTTGGCAATTTATCCTCATAGTTTAAAGTGCTTAATTCTTCGTTAATTCTATACACATCAAATTTCTTAAAAATTTTGTAAGTATATTTCTTTTTTATTCCAATAGTACGTATTTACTAACGCAATATTTTGTCGAAATCTATAAATTTCCTTAAATATACAGTGTGACTTACTTAAAACGAAGACATCCTTATAACTTTTTTATTTTATTTCCGATTTGAATCAAATTTTACTCAAGTATAGAACAAATTAGGATCTACTTATAACCAGAAAAACATTCGCTTGCTACAAATGCAAAGTCACCTGATGTAAAGTTTTATAAAACCAAGTTTACTCTTCCGGAATGTTGCAGATGTTGAATAGCAGGCAATAAAAGCATGCAGGAGGAGAATTTCTTTCAGTCCTAGCTGCTGCATTTGGTGGGTGGGGTAAACATTGGTTTGAACTTTTCCTCTGCCAGGTTTTATGAATAAATTATTGCAATAAACATCACTGCGATAAGAAAATGCCTAATATAATTTTTTATTTTTTTCCGCATATTTTGGTACCACAGGTGGCTTTGCATTTGTATCAGGCGTATATTTTTCTGGTCATAAGTAGATACGTCTCTGGAACCTGAGAAACGAGCCCTAATTCTTATTTGTCAAACCGATACAAAAGTATTAAACATATTTCATTTAAAATATGGCCGTCTGGAAAAAATCGCTTACCTTGTCAGTACACCTCTTGATAATCTCATTATTGAAGTGTGGTAATTGCTTCAAGTACGAATCCTTACTCCACATGGCCTGTGTCACCATCTGTGCCAGTTCCATAGCAGCCACAGCAGGCGACAACCACCCGTTTGAACTTAACACGTCCACACAAGCTTGAATCAGCCTAATAGCTTTGGCTAAAACCGTTTCGGTGTCTCCTTGAAGCTCTGCGCCCAACTGTAGCCTACACAGATGAGCCTGAAGTAAAAGGTTAGTTTTCACGTGAGGATCGTTGAACTTGGGCTGACCTCCTGAGGGTGAAGTAAGTTTGTTTGGCAGCTTCTGTGACAGTTGCCGTAGAATGTTGTCTTCGTGGTGTCGTACAGGGACGTCTTCGTACTCTGCGGCTGAGGATATAATCTCCAGCAACCCACGGATTTTTGTTTTGCTGTTAAGCGATAAGCTGAATAATTCTGAAACACAAAAATAGAACCAGATTTTAGGAATTCTTTATATAATAAATTCAAATTTTCGAGTGGCCATATTTCGAAAAATATGTATTTTTCGAAAAAATTCACAAAAGTAAAAACATCTTATTTTGGGCCAAAAAAGGTAAATATATCCTTTCTTTCCTCATTTTTGACCTAATTCTACAAGTTACGGAACCCTTTCCCATCATTTCATACTCTAATCTTCTTTTCAACTTTTTTATTAACGTCATTACAAACACATTGCACAAGGTTTAATCAAAATCCATTCATTAGCACTCAAATTAGAGATTTTGGTCATTTTAGCACTCCGTTGACTGGACTATTTGTGAATCTCTGGTCGTATTGCAAAAATAAAAAAATGCAGTTTGTTCTTAGATGAGTGAAAGAAACTTTCCAATGAAAGTTCCCAGGAAATGTTCGGGAGTTTCCAGAACGAAGTTTTGGTAGAAATGAAAGTTTCCAATAAAATATTTGAATATTCTAAAAGTTTTGAATTTTGGAAACTTTCGAATATTCAAATATTTTATTGGAAACTTTCATTTTTATCAAAATTTTAACATTTTAACCTCAAAAAAAAAAAAATGAAAAATGAAAATATCTAGTTTTTTTTTTTAATAATTTAATACAGATTTAATAATGTTATCGATTTAGATAAAATTTTGGAAAAATATGCCTTTTATGTATGTTAAAAACGGGGGTAAAGAAAACTTTCGAATAAATGTTTCCAGGAAATTTTCGGAGTTTCTGGAACGAAGTTTTGATAAAAAAAATTACTTAAGCTAACCCTGCTTTTTACGTCACATCGGCCGCCATATCTGGGGTATGGCGGTTATGGTAACTTAAATAATTTTTTTTAATTACATAAAACTATCCAAAATAAAAAACAATTTATGAAACAAAATTGGAATCACCTATAGTCGTGTAATTGATGTAATAGTAAGCTGCGATCATTCCCAAATTTAAAGGTACACAATCCATTTCTTCTTCAATGCTAATGCACTTTGACTGCTCCAAATCTGAGAGTGTATTTTCGACGAGTTCTGAAAGGTGATCGGACAAATGCCTGTGTGTAACACCTTGTAGATTGTAGTAGTTCGGATTTTGTGTCAAACGCCTGTACAAAAACGTCCAAGTCAAATAATCAACGGCATCCTGTTTGTTTTCAATCGTTTTAGTCACGATTTCTGCATTGAAGTGGTCGTGTAGTCTGTGATCTAAATGGCTCTGCAAAACAAAATTATTAAAAATTAAAAAGTAACTAATAGAATTACATTTACATGTAAACAATCTTTGTTGTTTCTATGAAAACTCAATACTCTTTTAGTTTATTTAAAAATATGTAAGGAAGATTTGTAAAATAAAACTAAAATATTCTTACCTCCACTGGCAAAGGGTCGCTCAAAAACTTTTTGAAAAAGTCTTTCTTGGAACTCTGACACATTAGGACGCATTTAGCATCGTCATCCTCCAGAGGTCTGTTTGCCCTGCCAACCATTTGCAAAACATCTGTTACTGGATAATCTTCATAGGCATGAATTTTTCCATTATAAAATTGTGTATCCATTATGATTATCAAATGAGCGAAAATATTCACTGCCCAACAGAGATCCCTAGTAACAACCGCTATTTGGACAGCCCCCGAATCGAAAAGTTGCTCAACTAATCGCAAATCGCTCGCCGTTAAGCCTTCGTGCATGTAGGCTACTCCTTGAGATAAAGTTTCTTTGAGGGTCTGCAAAAGAGAAATTTAGCTTCTCAAAATTATCGACCGATTATTAACGGCGCAACAAAAATCATTTGAAACAATTAAAAGAAAACAATTATACGACAAGACCAAGGATATAATTCCAGTTTGGATTTAAAGAAAAATGCGTGTGACCATCCATTTACTGATGACTTTCATCTCATACACTAGGGGCAAGTTGTACCAACATGCGGTTAGTCTTAACCCTGTGTTAAAAGAGGGTTAAGAGCAGTGACGGGTTTTACTAATACGCTAATCTTGAATTTTAAGGATATCGGACATTTGACACAATGTGACAAGTATTTTATATTTTAATATAACTCGACTGTCAACACCCTCGCATCTCTAGCAACTTGCATTTATACCAGAGAAAAGAGAACTACCAGAAGCTACACTTAAGCTTCCCGTCCAAATTCCATCTTTTTGTAGATATTTCCGTCAGTTCATTTATAGAGCATCTGCACGTGACGTCGCAAGGTTGTTGCCTGGAGTACAAACAAATAAATAATCTCACTTTATTTCTAAGGAAATAAAGTGAGGTTATTTATTTGTTTATCATCCAGGCAACGATCTTGTGACATATGTACAGATTGTTTTAACCTAACATTCTGTGACATAATATCCAACAATCCAACTATACGCATTTCTTTCAGAAATTAAATATGATATTCTATGTTTTAGTGAAATCTGGACACGTGATGATCAAATAAAATTAGTTGCTTTAAATAATTACATTCTGGCCGCTTACTATGGAAGGTCTATCCATATCCATGGTGAAGTAGTAATTTTTGTCAAAGTAGGTTTAGATTATAAAACATATAATTTCGCTAGTAATTATTGTGAAGAGTTAAATGTTGAATTATGTGCGATTGAATTACGCAAAATCAAGTCAGTTATTTGCTGTGCTTATCGTTCGTGTAAAGGAGACCTAAATATTTTCAATAATAAGTTAACTGCATTTCTGAATAATTTTTCCACTGAAAAATGTATTACATTTTTTGCCGATTTTAACGTTGACTTTTCAGTTAAATCTGTCAATTCTCAACTGATAACAGATTTGTTCTTGTCCTTTGGCATGCAAGAGTGTGGTAATGATTTCACAAAAGTCACTAATAGAACTGCAACCAAAATTAACAATGTGTTCTCGAATATATAGCAAAATATTAGTAAAACCAGAATATTTAATCCTCACTTATCTGATCACAACTGTTTGTGTTTTTCTTACTCGAAGTCAACAAACATCTATAGATCCAAAGAGCAGATGACTTATAGATCAATAAACAATTATACAATAGAAAATTATAAAATATCACTAACGAACTGTGATTGGTCACATTTTTACCAAACCCTTGATCCTGATCAAATGACCGAATTTTATTAAATAATAATTGCTACGATACTTCTTTTCCCATCAAACAATACAAAAAGAAAAGACATAATATTAAAAACAGTCAAAACATAAAAGTTATGAGAGATAAGCTTATAATGATATATGACTTAAGTAAATTTGACAGCAATCTTAAAGTTGATTACAATAAACTCAAAAAGATTACAAACAAGCTCTTAAAAATGAAACTATTAAGCACAATACTGATCTTACAGCCAATTCAAAAAACAAGCAAAAAACAGCATGGTCAATTTTTAAGGAAACATCAAATCATAATCAACTATCTCGCGCAATCAGTGCCGATGACCTGAATAATTATTTTGTTAACATAGCCAATGAAATTCTAGAAAATTTAAATTGCAGTAATTCTGATTATATAAATCTAAGTAGGAACAATATAGTACAGTACCTAGAGGTAAAAAATATGCAAAACTTCGCAATAATATCGTTCGTATTGAACGGATTTCGTTCATTTTTGGCAGTATAATAGTAAATGCTTCACAGAAAAGTTTCTATAGTGTGTGGGGGCTTGCTAATTAATAGGGGGTGGGTGCCACCCCCTCTCAGGGGGTGGCACTTAAAAAATATATATATTTATTGGAGCTGAAGTAGAATCAAATTTTAAGAAGAAAAGGTTCTATGTAATTTTTCACATAAATTGATAGTTTTTAAGTTCTTCACGACTTCAAAATTGAGATTTTAGCTTTAAAAAAAAGGTGTTTCCAAACGTCTTTCGTTTTACTATCTCGAAAAGTATTACTTTATGGAAAAAATGTTGCAGACCAATTACAGAAAGTACAAACTGGGAATTAATTATATTTTTTGTTTATTGATGTAGGATTAATAATTTCGGAGATATATAAGTTTACATTTGGCATCCAAGTGTTCATAAGATAATTATTTAGAGTGAGTTAAATATCTCAGAAACTGTGACATCTATGTCAAGAATGCTAATAGGTAGAATAAAAGGTTATTAATTAAGCTTTCAACTATTTTTTTATTTGTTTTTGTAACACAAAAAACAAAGAAGTTATGACCGAAGTAATGTGCGTCTACACATTTTTTTAATAACAATGTAGCCATTTTGTTACTGTAATTAGCCAATAATTAAAAAAAAGGAATTTTAAACATTGTTTCTCATTAGCATATAGCATGACGTAGATGCTCAAATTTTTTAGTTTGTATACAGCACTTGCTTTAGAAAAAAATACAGTTTAAACTATAAAGGTATTTTCAATAAAACATAATTTTTTTTTTCCTTTTCCAAGCATCTCAATAAATATTAGTTTTATTGAAAAATAGGTAGAGACCAAAAATAAAACTCATAAACTGATAATGAATTTCACTTGTTTATTTATTTCAAAATGGCGTCAAGTGAGGAGGAGAATGAAAATGCTCCTAAAGATTATTGCCATAAATTAGAAGCAAAAAGTTTTAAATGTTGTCAAAACAAACAGACTAAGATAACAGTGTGTGTAAACTGTGGAAATGTGTTTCATCAGTCCTGTTTCTTAAGAAATAAAATAAAATTTGTAAAAATATGTGACACCAGAATCATGTGTTGTGAAAATCAGCCAGAATATAAACACTTAGAAATACAAAATCTGAAAACCGAAATTGAGCTACTGAAAAAATTAATGGAAGAAAAAGACGAAAAATGTAAGTTATTATTGGACCATATTACACTATTAAAACAAAATAACCATTTACTTGAAGAGAAAATTGAATCCACAAAAAATGGTAGTATTAAAAATCACAACATCCAACAAAAACCAGGAATAAATAAATGGACCACAAAAAATGCCCAGCAGCAAACTAATGAAACAAAAAGTAGATCATCGCAAAAAACAAGTGAAAATAAAGGAAACTTTAATTACAATGTGGAAGCCAACTGTAGTAAACAAAAGGTCAATGAACTTACAACAAAACAAATAAACATAGAACAAGAACTAGATTTTCAACGGAAAATAATGGACGATATCATTCATATTGAAGAAGATAAAAGTCAATCAGTAATGAAGGAATTAATTCACATTGAATCTGATAAAACATCAAATAATGAAGAATTAAACGTACCCAGTATCAATGGTCACGGTGAAGCAGAAAAGTGGGAAACAGTACAGAGAAAAAAAAGATTTTTTAAAAGAAATATAGGCCAATCAACAGGAAATAATGAGAAATTTACCGGAGTTAAACCGAAAGTGTGGTTATATCTGTATAAAGTAACTCCTGACGTTACAGAAGAGGACATAAAGCATTACTTAAAGGCAAAAACTGCAAATGATGTTGATGAATTTATAGTCACAGATTTAAAGGAGCCAGGAAATAGTAGATTTAAGAGTTTCATGGTAGCAGCTGACTTTCAATATAAAGAGATTTTTTATCAACCATCTTTTTGGCCTAAAGGAGTCTTTTACAGAAGATTTGATTTCAACAGACACTATGAGAAATATAAAACCAGACAAGTTATAAATGATGAAAAGGAAGCTAGACCGAACTCTTTTTTAGAGGTTGCGAGCTAGAAACTGATTCAATAGTGTATAGAAATATTAATACTGAAAATAATCATTCACATCATCCTGTGAACAAATATGTCAGAATTTGCCATCTAAATATTAGGAGTATTAGAAACAAAATTCAAGAAGTCGACTTACTCCTTTATTCCCTGGACTCTCCAGAAATTGTTTGTTTGACAGAGACCTCATGTAAAAGTTTTGAAATTCATCTTATAAAATTACAATCTTATACTTTAACAGATTATCACTGTAGAGATCATGCAAATTTTGGTGGTGTTGCCATTTTTGTTATAAATAACATAAAATTCAAAATTAAGACCTGTAGCATTGCAAAAGTGGATTTCCTTTTCGAATATGCTTTTATTGAGATCTTTTTAGGTAATGTCTCTGCTTTAATAGGATGTTTTTATAGATCGCCTTCAAATTTGTTATCTGATGTTAATTATTTTATTTCTAATATTGATGAAGTGTTATATAAGCTACTTAAGCCAAATGTACCCACGTTTGTCTGTGGTGACTTTAATCTTAATTTTGATGACAATCTTGTATGTAACAGAGTTGAAAAATTATCAATTATCTTATCTTCATATGATCTCAAAAAATGTATAAACGAGTATACACGTATAGATACTAACAAGAATAGTAAAACTCTGATAGACAACATTTTTTCTAATATTAATGTAGAATCTTTACACCCGAAAGTTATTCCTTGTGACCTTTCTGATCATTTTCTTCAAATAGTAAGTTTCCCTTATGTGAATGATAAAACAAACGAGAGCGCTTATATACTCAAAAGAAATTTTAACATTGTTGAAAACATTAATTATTTTAAATACTTGCTATCTATAGAAAAATGGTCATTTCTTCTAGCCAGTGATGCTACCAGTGACGTTAAATTTACACAGTTCCACAATAAATTCACTGAAATATTTGATATTGCTTTTCCCCTAGAATTTCGCAAAGTTAAAAATCATACAAAACCTACAAAGCCCTGGTTGACACAGGACTTGATAAATGAGGGGATATTTATTAGAGATGTTTATAAAACATAAATATACAAATGATAATGAGGTTTTCATAAGATACAAAATTCTGAAAAAAAATCATCAAAGAAAAATCAATATGGCAAAAAGAGCTTTTAATGAATCACTCCTTATTAATTCTAATAATAAGTCAAAAGCAGCTTGGCAAATAATAAAAAATCAAAATCCTAATGTAAAATCAAAAAATTTTCATGATGAATTCGTAAATATCAATGGTGATGTACTAACAGATATGCAATCAGTTGCCCAGGCTTTCAATGACTTTTTCATTGATTCTATTAATCAGCTTACCCAGAGTATGTCGGTAACCATGAATTCAAAAATAAACAACAACAATCGCTCTATATTCTTATCGCCAATTACCTCCATGGAAATGAGTACAATTATAAAAACTGTGTCACTAAAGAATTCATCAGATGACGGGATACCATACTCCTTATTAAATAATATTATGGAATATATAACAGAACCCCTTACCTGTTTAGTAAACCTATCATTCCAAGAAGGTATTTTTCCCTCGATATTAAAAAAGGCACTAGTCATTCCTATTCATAAGAAGTCTGATAAATCCATTTTATCTAATTATAGAGGCATAGTACTATTGTCAATTTTTTCTAAAGTTTATGAAAAATCATATTACATTCGTCTTAGTGACTTTTTAAATAAAGAAAAAATATTAATAAACAACCAGTTTGGCTTTCGCAGTGGTTGCTCTACACAAGATGCTATCTTATCTCTATATAACTTCATACTTAAAGGTTTTGAAAATAAAGAAAAATGTACATGTGTATTCTTTGATTTGGCACGCGCTTTTGAAACTGTCGATCATAACATACTGGCCGTCAAGTTGGAAAAATATGGTATAAGGGGACCAGCTTTAAGTTGGATAAAAACCTATTTATTAAATAGGAGCCAAAAAGTATCTTTAACATCGAATAATAAAGTTTACAACTCTGATTTTAAACATGTATCCAGTGGGGTGCCTCAGGGAAGTGTTTTAGGACCATTACTATTCATTATTTTCTTTAATGACATTGAAGATTACTTGAAACCATCTTTTACATCAATTTTTGCCGATGATACAGCTACTGCTAATTCGGACAATGACACATGTAGGTTAATATCCAAAACAAACAACACAGTATCGGCGATGCATCAATACTGTTCTCTTAATGGTCTAAATATAAATGTTCAAAAAACCAACGCATTAACCTTTTCAACTAAGCCTCTCAATTTTAGTCCTCTAATAAAAATTGAGAATAAATCTATTGTTCAATGCAACACTGTCAAATACCTTGGACTCCAGATTGATTCTTGTCTCTCTTGGAATAATCAAATTGATGTACTCATAGGAAAATTATCCACTCAATGTTTTATATTATGGCAAATGCGAGTACACGTCAGTTTAAATATATTAAAAATGTATTACTATGCATATGTACAGTCCTGTCTTGGTTACTGCATAATTTGTTGGGGGAACTGTTCCAGAATAGGAGAAGTTCTTATGATGCAGAAAAAAATAATTCGTACTATTACATTTAAATCTCCACGTGAGTTTTGTAGAAATATATTTAAAGAACTGGACATATTAACTGTTACTTCATTATATATTTTCAATTGTGTATCTTATGTAAAATCTCATATCAACAACTATGTTCCAAGAGATAATAATCCAAATCATCAGCTCAGGGCAAACTATAACCTCATGCTTCCACAACATAGATTAACCATAGTAGAAAAAAGACCTAATATTATGCCTATCAAATTGTACAATAAACTCCCCATAGAAATAAAGGCGATAAGCAGTATTAAATCTTTTAAACAAAAAGTAAGATCTATTTTAATTGATAATAGTTTTTATTCTATAAATGAGTATATGAGCTCTGCCTTTTAATCCTTTTAATCTTTTAATCTTATAACCATTTACTTTTAAGTACCTATACATTTTAATTGTTCAAGAATTTTTAAACTGTTATGTAAATTTTATTTCCTTTTCTCTTTTTTTAACATACCATATTAATGATATATTAACGTTTAATCGTGTGACAATATTTCTATACTTTTTTGTAAAGTCTGTGAAAATAAATACTATTATTATTATTATTATTATTATTTACATAGATTTAATAGTTTCGGATATGAAAGTTTACAAATGGCGTCCGAACGTTTATAAGACAAAAAATGCAGTTTAAATGTTAAATATCTCAGAAATTGTGACACCTTCCTCACGCATGCTAAGAAATGAAATTGAAGACAATTAATTGCGCTTTCAAATTATTTTTTAGTCGTTCCTGTAGCATAAGAAATAAAGAAGTTATGTCGGAAAAATGTGCGTATTTATATTTTTTTATATAAAAAGGTCGCCATTTTGTTATAGACTGGCGGTAGATGACCAGTCAGGTGCAACGTTTTTAAAATGCATGCCAATCATATATATGAATGAAATTACCATGAATATGCCAGAAACGCAAATTTTAGGCAGTCGTGTGCAGAAGGGTGTGCAAATCGATTTTTTTTTGTTTTTTTTTAATTTTAAAATGGATGCCTATAGTGGCAAACGAAAAGCCGTGAGAAAGAATCCAGCGGAAATTCATTGGCATGCAGTTTCCACGCGCAAAACAACTCTTGATGCGCACATTAAATCGTAAAATTTTTTGGTGTTCTTGATTTTGGATGATTTTGATTTTGGATGATTTTGATTTTGGATTTTTTTTCAAGGCTTTTCGTTTGGCACTATTGGCATCCATTTTAAAATTAAAAAAAAACAAAAAAGAAAAACAAAAAAGAAAAACAAAAAAAATCGATTTGCACACCCTTCTGCACGCCACGACTGCCTAAAATTTGCGTTTCTGGCATATTCATGGTAATTTCATTCATATATATGATTGGCATGCATTTTAAAAACGTTGCACTTGACTGGTCATGTACCGCCAGTCTATTACTCTAATTAGCCAGGAATTTAAAAAAATTATCTCAAATACAGTTTTTCGTTAAGATGTAGCATTACCTAGAGGCTCAAATTGTTTTGTTCATTTAAAGCACTTGCTTCAGAAAAAAATGCATTTTAAACTTTAAAGGTAATTTTTAAACACTTTGGATACCAAATATAAACTTAAATATCTGCGAAATTATTAATCCCACATCAATAAACAAAAAATATAATTAATTCCCAGTTTGTACTTTTAAGATAAAATCGCAATTTTGAAGTCGTTATAACTTTAAAAACTATCAATTTATGTGAAAAATTGCATAGAACTTTTTCTTCTTAAAATCCGATTTTATTTCAGCTCCAATAAATATATATATTTTTTAAGTGCCACCCCCCGAGAGGGGGTGGCATCCACCCCCTATAAATTAGTAAGCCCCCGCAATATATAGAAACTTTTCTGTGAAGCATTTACTATTATACTGCCAAAAATGAACGAAATCCATTCAATATGACATTATTCCGAAGTTAAAACCTCTAGTTACTGTACTAATAGCGTACCTTTTTTCTACTTTTTAGAAGGGTATGAAGTTAGTTATCTAATAGACAAATTAAGTACATCTAAATCTAGAGACTATTACAGTCTAAACAGTGATACTATTAAAATGGCCAAAGATGAGCTCTTACCTTTCATAACTCATTTCATTAATTTGTGTATTGAACAAGGAATATTTCCTGACTGTCTAAAAATATCTAAAGTAACGCCTATCTTTAAAAAAGGGAATGTGGATCAAGTCAACAATCACAGACCAATATCAATTATTCCAATTCTATCTAAATTTCTTGAATTAGCTTTTAACATAAGGCTAATACTTAAAGTCCCTCAAGTTTGGCGTTCCTCGGGGGTCGATAGTAGGGCCAACGTTATTTATTGTTTATATCAACAACATCAGATCACATCTCTAGTAAAATTATTGCTTATGCTGATGATAGTACTCTTTTTTCAGCCCATATTAATATATATCTCACTAATATGTCAGCAGATTCACAACAACAAGCCGGGCAATACTTTTCTAATGTAAAACTAAGTCTAAACACTCAAAAAATGCAAAATTTAATATTTCATCTAAACACACGAATTCATATTGACAATAATAATCCAGTTAAGTGCTTAGGTATTACTTTAGATAGCAAATTGACATAGGAAAGCCACATAAATTGCATGTCCAGAAAATTGTCCAGTAGAATATATTTGCTGGAAAAACTTAAAAATCAAATCGATCAAAATATTATCTTGACTGCATATCATGGACTCTCTCATAGCCTAATGTGTTATGCAATTTTACTGTGGGGCGGCTCTGCACACGCTGTCAAGATTTTAAAATTGCAAAAGAGAGCTATCCGAGTTATTACGAATTAAAAATATAATGGAAGCTGTAGACCTTTGTTTAAAAGGTCTCATTTGCACTAATCAGTATATTTTAGAGTGCATTCTTCTTGCTAGAAACCATCTGTCTCATTACCAAACTCAAAATTGCTACAAAACAAGGAATGACTCTGTTGTAGTTCCTTTCTTCTGTCTGACTAGAAACATAAATTCATTTAGATATCTATCTGTAAAAGTCTACAACCTACTGCCAAATAGCTGAAAAATACTTAAGGATATTGCGATCGCCAAGAAAGTAAGAAATTTTCTGAAAGAAAATGTTTTTTATGAGATTGATGAATTTTTCAGGTACTTTAATTGTTTTTAAATGTATTTGTCTGTATTGTTGATCTTACTTGTTTTATTTAATGTTATATTCCAGTTTATATTTGTAGTACTTTTAGATTGATGCTCTACTACTACTATATTTTTATCAAGTTATGTGCATTTTTATTAGCAATATGACAAATAAAAGAGGTGGAACCGTTAGTGCTGTTCGGGGATTGACGCGGGATGACAGGAAAGTACATTACTTTATTTAGATCACCTAAGAACCTAAAGATCCCCAAATATATTTTGTTATTGCTGCAAATTATAAGAATTTCCAAGTAATTACGAATTTATCTATGCAAGCATAATAGTCCTAATATGTTGTAAAAATATAGCTGAATTGTTAAATATTATGTCACAAAATATTAGGTTAAAACAATAAATTAACTGATAAAAATATCTACAAAAAGATGGTGAAGGTCACAAAACTGAATCAAAAACCATCAAATGCTGTGTGGAGAGTATCGCTTCTGGTAGTTCCTTATTCTGTACTTATACCTTGTTATTTCTGGGTTTGTTAACACCAGGGTTAATTCAGATGATACAACTTACGACATTTTAAAACCACTGTTAAATTTTAATAAGGAGTTAATTTAGGATAGTGTGGTACAACTCGCCCTTAGACTGCCAAACACGAAAATTTTAAATCTGCAGCAATATTTCTTGGGATTAAAAAAAATAAAACAAAATTACAAATTTAAGAACCTCCAAACATGTTAATAACTCTTTATTACATGCAGCTCCTTGAAGGTCTACCAAGATAAAAGGAAATGCAACAGGAGTTGTGTTTACTGATTTCCATCGGGCTTTTGAAATCGGAAATTTGTATAAGCTGTGAGATGAACTGGAAGTGTATGAAGAACTTATATATGGAGTGCCACAAGGATCAGTTTTACGACCAATCCTTCACACTTTGTATATCAATAATAGTTTAATGAAGTAATTTATTCGTTGATATCATTTTACACATTAAAAACAAAATGTTAAATTAATCAAAAGCAAGTTAAATGATAATTTAAAGTTACAAATCCGGATGGCTTCTAATATTTTTAATTAATCCGTCAAATTCAAAGATGATTATTTCTAAAACTCAGATAAATAAAAAAATTGGAATGAGTTGAATAGATTGAATATTTATATTGAATAATTACTGATAGTAAATTCAGCTTTAAAAACCATATTCACTGTATGTTATAAAAAAAATATTGAAAAAAAAAATTTTTGTTCGATGCATGTAAAAATAATTCCTTACCTTGTCAGTCATGCGGTCCAAAAACGGTTTAATATCCTCCTCTTCTGCATGGAAAAACTTGTTGGGTTGTCCCTCGGAAGCAGCATAAGTAAGCAGATCAATTGCAGTCAACCTAGCTTGCTTTCT
Source organism: Rutpela maculata (assembly GCA_936432065.2). Classification (NCBI taxonomy): domain Eukaryota; kingdom Metazoa; phylum Arthropoda; class Insecta; order Coleoptera; family Cerambycidae; genus Rutpela; species Rutpela maculata. The sequence continues at coordinate 119,540,402 of OW386291.2, forward strand.
AGTTGGCACAAAAACGATCGCTGGCTTATGAGGACTGTACCTCAAAATTGCATTATAAACGGGCTTGGCCATGGCGATTAACCTCGAAGCATTATGAGTAATGTTGATGCCTTGAACGTGCAATTCCAGGGGAATCGGTCGAACGCTAGGATGGAAGTTGAAGGTAGCATTGGCGTTGCAACCTAACCACTGTGCAATATCTTTGTAGTCTGTCAACGAGGCGCTCAAAGCAATAATCCTAATTGGCTTTTCAATTTGTGATGAAATATATCTCATCCTAGAACAAACAACTTCAATGACTGGCCCGTCCTCGCCACCAATCAAATGTAACTCGTCGACGATGAACAGGTTAACATTTTGCACGTTCTTCCTCTGCTTCCATCTCCTAGACAAAACATCCCATTTCTCCGCGGTTGTTATTATTATCTGACCCTTAGCCAACAATTTTAAATCTGTTCCAGTCTCGCCTGTCAGCAACACGACCTTTTTGCCAAGGTTCTGACCGAATTTGTTGTGCCAATCGGCAAAGATCAACTCCGCTAAGGCATCTTTCGGTACTAAATACACGCATCTGCCCTCGGAGTTCCTATCAAACAATCTCAAAATAGCAAACTCTGCTATGGTCGACTTTCCCGATCCAGTCGGCGCACCGATGAATATGTTATCGTCTCCATTGTACACAGAGTTGAACACCTGAGTTTGGATAGGGTTAAACTGTGGGAATTTTTCTGAATATAACGATTCGTATTTCTCATTCCTCAAAGCCGTTATAGGCAGCGGCTGCAAATCTAACAGTTCGGTCGGAGGGAAGTTCTTCTCTGGCAAAATCAAGTGTCTGAAAGACACCGGAAGTTGAGTTTCTGCTCCTATCCAGCGGTCAGAAACTATCCGCAAGAAATACTGTGGTGGCAACGGCTCGAATATCGGGACGAAGAACTTAACCAAATGCTCATCTTGACAATATTTCGCCTTCAAAAGGAAGTACTCGTGATGAAGGATAACTTCAGAGTCGACATCCTCAACTAGGATCCAAAAGGCTTCCGACGCTCCATGAAGTTTCTCATCCCATTGAAAGTCGGGCGTTATAGTTAGTTCAACCTTCAACATGGACCTCGTAATCGGTTGAATGTGAGTGGATAACTCCAACTTGGGGAACTGATGAACATATTTATGTATAGTTTTGCCTAGTTTAGGTACTCGGATCAATTCGCCGATCTCGTTAGGACCCAAATCATACAATCTCTCCCAGGGGAAGTTTTTCTTTTCGATTTTCTTAACGATCTCCTCGGGCATCTTTCTAAACTGCCTCAGGGGCGACATCGACTGCCACATGCGTTTGTCAATCATTTTGCACAACGCCAACGATTTATCGGCCAGCTGCGCCCATCCTCTGTGCAAAACGATCTCGAATATCGCTCTCATTAGACGTGATGCTGATTGTGTTACATACACCATGTCGGACATCAACGCAAAACCTTCAAGCTTAAGCTGCGAGATATAAGCCTGCAAGAGGACGTTTACTTTAGCGCTGGGTTCTTCTATGCTCTCTTTTATAGGAATCGGCACCCGCTCCATCAACTTCTGCAACTCGAGCTTTTCCTCTTCACGTACCGAGATGTTTTTGAACTCGCCGGACAGAGAAAATACTCTGAACAATTCGATTTCGCTCAACATCGGCTTCAGCAACTGATTGTAGGTTTGCATGGTGTCGTGGGTGCAATAATAATGAGATGCTATCCTGCCGAGTTCGGTTACCTGGAACTGGCCAGTCTTTCTGTCGTATTTTATCAAGCCGCTTCGATCGAGATGCAGAGCCGCAGTGTGAATCAAGTCTGCTCGATGCTGCTCCAGCAACGGATCCTGCTTTATGTGATCGTGCGAGATAGCATACAGGGTAGGCTGGCGCAGCATACGTATGTAGAGGTAAGTGTAACCCATCCAGGTTACGGCATCTCGTAAGTTCTGGACAGTCCCCAGTACTATTTCAGCGTTGAGCATATCGGGTAGCTTGGACACCATCTGGGACTCGATGGGCAACTGTTGATTTAATAAGGACAAATAATACTGCAACTCGCTGTGGTTGGTTATCAAGATTCCTTCACCTTTAGTGTCGTACTGAGGTCTGCCGGCTCGACCCAGCATCTGAAGCACATCTAATGCTCCCAATTCAACCCATCTACCTTTCTCGGGGTTGTATATCTGCGTGCCTTTGATTATCACGGTATGCGCTGGCAAATTAACACCCCAAGCAAGTGTGGCAGTGGACACCAACACCTGAATATGCCTGTCGGCAAACAAATCCTCGACCAACGTCCTGTCAACGCGAGTCATACCGGCATGATGTATGGCGAAGCCGTACGGAAGCAGATCCTTCAATTCGTGGTTCTTTACCTGTTCAGCCTCCGTCCGCAATACCTCCATAGACGCCGAACCTTCACGCAAAAATTGACCCAGAGTGTCCTTCTCCAAGCACATGTCCCTTATTGCCCTTGCTGTTTTACCAGTTTCTTTCCTCGAGTGGACAAAAATAAGCACCTGGTTGCGGCCAGCGTGTTCCATCGTCTTCTCGTACACAATTTCGTTCATGACTTGGTATCTTTTCAAAGCTTTTTTCTCTGTCACGCCAATATACTGCTGTTCCAAAGCCACAGGTCTGAAACTGTTATCAAAATGATAGAGCCCTGTATCGGGTTTGACTCGCAGAAATGCAGCTACATCCTGATAATTGGGTAAAGTCGCAGATAAACCAACTAACCGGACATCTTCTTGAGTCGATTCAATCATTCTTATTGTTCTTGCTACCAAAGCTTCTAGGACTGGTCCACGCTCATCGTGCAACAGATGTATTTCATCAATGATAATCAATCTTACTAATGAAGTGAATGTTTTCTCTCCCCCTTTCCTCGTGATGATATCCCACTTTTCAGGAGTGCAGACAATAATTTGAGTAGCCGATATCTGTTCTCTTGTTAATTGATGATCCCCCGTTAACTCAGAAACTGTTATGTTGTAACTAGCCAGTCTTTTACCAAAGTTACCTACCATTTCTTGTACGAGAGACCTCATCGGAGCGACGTATATAATTTTAAAATCGTCAGCGTTTATGGTACCATCGGTGTTGATATGCTTACCGATCTCTCTCATCATACACAACAGAGCCACGTTAGTTTTACCCGCGCCAGTTGGGGCGCACAATAGTAAGTTTTCGTCAGACTCCAAGGCGGCTCTGTAAAGCCTGCTCTGGATACGATTGAGTGTTTTGAAACCGTCAAATACAGGTTGGACATATTTTGGCAGTTGGTCGATGGGTTGAAGTTTCTCGTTTTCTCCGAATGGTTTTTGTTTTAATGCGGGTACATGAACCTCCTCGTAACCTACATTTAAAAAGAGAACTCGGTTAACTTACATCCTTAATTTACAAACTTGTATTCTAGTAGAGGTTCAGAATTCGAAAAAGTTATCTACAAACGTGTTTGCTAGTTGGGAGTGTCAACTAAAAATGTAGTAAAATGCATAAAAGTTTAATGAACACTTACCTTTCCTTTGCTTCCTGAAAGACCCATCAGGCAATTGACACCTCTTGTTAGCCATGAAATGTGATCCCTGCTGGAAAACCAAATCCTCAAAATCGATTAAATGCCTAGCACCAGCCACTTGGGCACTTCCAGTATCCATATCCTCAGACTCATTCTTTCGCCTGTGAGACCTCGATGTTGATTCATCATCTTCATCATCATCATCCCCTTTCCCCGTCTCCAAGAGCTTTAAGATACGTTTAAGGGAAGGATCGTCAGACATCTTGTCCTTTATTTTCTGCCGCTCCGAATCACTCTGAGATTTGGCTAATAATGTGCAGTATAAAACTGAAAAAAAGAATATCATGAAAGGTTATTAACATAAATTTGTTGTTTTTCAGAAATATTTAAATCAAATTGTAAATATCCAATAACCTGGACCCATGTAGAGCTTATGTGCATTTGCTCTGAACCAATTGAAGGTAAAATTTTGTTGTAAATCGTTTGAAAAATGTTTGAAAATATCGGCTAATTATCTTCTAGATCACATTAATAATTCTTTGGTTAGCAGATCTAGAATTATGCGAGTAAAGGAGATGAGGTGATGACATATAGTGGAATTTAATCCAGTTTTTGGGAATAACTTTTTAATGAAAACTTTTTCACAGTATAGACTATTCATAGGTATAATATACTGGCTACTTCCCTGCTATTGGCACTGACATAGATCCAGAAAGGTGATTCGAATTGAATAAATAAAATTTGAAACAAACAATTATTTATATTTCCATGCATTTAAAATGTAACAAGCACAAAATATTGTTTCCTTTGCAATATCTCTATGAATATAATCAAAAAAAGGCCAAAGGAGGAGGGTCCATAAGGCCGGTTTTCGGCCTAATTTATTTTTGAACAAATAAAATTGAAAAACATTTTTTTTATATTTACTATTAACATCGAATCGATTCCATCCCATAAACTAAACTTTTCCCCATCAGCGGCGGCTGGTGAAATTTCAATATTTTTTTTCTCGTCTGTGGCGCATGGGACCCATACGAAATTTGGGAAATAACATCTAGAGAAGCACTTCTCTAATGACCCATAAAAAATTTTGAAAAAGCAGTTTGCGAAAAAATTTTTGAAAATTTGCTAGCCTCCCCTGGGTCTAGGGACCCCTGTTTACTTTTATTTTTTTTTGTCATATGCATTTGACTTTTCATAAAAATGCATCGACAGATTTTAGAGTTTGTGAAAATATTTTCATTACTAACTGAAATACAATGAACTGAAATTTTGTAATTTACAATTTAACAAATTACAATATTTCAATTCGTTGTATCTCAGTTAGTAATGAAAATATTTTCACAAACTCCAAAATCTGTCGATGCATTTTTATGAAAAGTCAAATGCATATGACAAAAAAAAATAAAAGTAAACAGGGGTCCCTAGACCCAGGGGAGGCTAGCGAATTTTCAAAAATTTTTTCGCAAACTGCTTTTTCAAAATTTTTTAGGGGTCATTAGAGAAGTGCTTCTCTAGATGTTATTTACCAAGTTTCGTATGGGTCCCATGCGCCACAGACGAGAAAAAAAATATTGAAATTTCACCAGCCGCCACTGTTCCCCATCCTCCCTTTTTACCCCGTCACACCCTCCCCCTCCTCCCACCCCTTCTGAAATAACGAAAATACACGTACAAAATCAAAAATAACGTTATTCAGCAACAGTCATGTCTTTCAATGACCTGCAAAAAATCAACTGAATGCTGATTATATTTAATAGTTTAGGGGGGGGGAGATATAAATAGAAGAGGTGAGTGCAAGAAAGTTTCGTTTGGAGTGGAATTGATTCCATATTGGTAGTAAGTAATAAAAAAGTTTTTCAGTTTTTTTTTGTTCAAAAATAAATTATGCCGAAAACTGGCCTTATGGACTCTCTTCCTTTACTCTATTTATTGCAAAAACCTGATGGACAATATAAAAAAAAGTGACACCATCTATATCAAAAGATAACATCTGAAATTTATCATACCAACATATTTTTAATTATCAGTTCATAACTTACTCATTTGCCTGTGCTTTTTAAGCTGTTTAATAAAGTCAAAACAGTCATATCCCAAAAGTAACACCAACTGATTTTCACATTCCCTGTCATCGCTAGCATCACGAAGAACATTTAAAACCTCTGTGGCTTTCGCCTGCGAAACCATTGCATCGTCATATATTTTTGACAACCTCCTCTGCAACCAATAGGCATCTATGTCCAAGGGATGCAGAGTTTTTTCCTTTTTCATTTCCTCTACGCCTCCTAACTAAAATCACAAATTTAAAGAAAATTAGTGCCAGCTTGTGTCATGAAGCAGGTTAGGCAGTGCTTAAAATATTTATAGGCCTTAGGTCTGAAAATTCATTTGGTTGACTTATTTTACCAAGTGGTATTACAAGCAGGGATCGAAAATATCATGATATTTATATAAATATCAGACAAACTGATATATATCACAAAAAACGTGATATATATCACTTTTTGATATTTATGATATTTATTTTTTTTTTTTAATTCATGTAACTTATTCATGCAAATAAAACCACGATTGAATTTAAAAGAGTGCATATCATATTTTAAATCATTGGGTTCGTACAAGTGGGAAGAGAATCATGAGTGGCAACGTGCACTTTTCATTCAGAATATTCAGAAAATTGTTACACCAACAACCTGCTGTTTGTATTTCATATCTTACATAATTTACTGTTCATAAATAAAAAAATGCCAATTCGTTCTGTGTGAAATATTAAAATAATTAAGAGGTGTTTAGATGGTGTAGATAAAAAAATTTATATCTCAAATTAATTATTATTATTAATAAAATGTTGTAAATCCACACTGATATGTAAACATAAATTACTTGGGAATGGTTTATCGAAACGCAATAAGAATGTCTTTTTTATTTCTAATGATCTGAAAATATTTTTTTTAAGATTTTTTTTTACTGATGCTATGTAAGCTGATGTCGAGACGGGCTATATCTAAACTTAAAATATGAATTTTATATTTTAAGGCGGTCGGAAGATATTGCAGAAAAACTGATATTTATTATTCCCTATCAAAGGGATATAATTTCCTTATTATTTATTTATTTATTATTTATTTTTGGATTTACTAACAGCCACAAATATCGAGAGACAGTTTTAGACCACCGTGTATAGACGATTATGTTACTCCATGTGTTAAGTTAAAAAGTAGTGATCGCGGAGTCCGAAGGGATATCCTTGCACTTTAATATGTAGTACGACCGTGAAATTTCCGTGTTACCTCAGGAAGGGGCGCCAAAAAGTGCTCCCGCCCGGGTGTAAAATTTACCTAGAGCCGCCCCTGGCCCCGTCCACCTGTAAAGCTAAGCAGCTGAAAAGAATTTGGCTTAAAAAAATATAACAAAATTGGTCTCATAGATGTTCAATATTAGAATTATAAGGACAATAAAGAAGTACCTATAAGTATTAAAATGAAACTAATTTAAAAAAATATACATATATATTTTTCACCAATGGCGTAGGTGTTTGTTTAATCGCGCACCATAGGCGTATGCGTTTTATTTTTATATTTGCGATATATATCATGATATTTATGGTGATATTTATGGTGTGATATTTTCCATAAATATCATGATATATATCATGATATATATCAAGTGATATATATCCTCGATCCCTGATTACAAGTGAAGTTTTCCAGCTTTTTGGGAAAATCCCGTGAGTGATTAGTTTGTAATTTGTGCCATCAATTTATTTATTTCATTTTGTGTTGTTATTCTGTTGTTTTTTGTAGTTTATTATCAGAATAAATATTTTATTTACTTTTTTTCTAGTTCTGATACTAAATTCTGTGCCTAACACAAAAATCTTTTCGTCACAGATCAATGTCGGCGAGTTTTGTAAGAGTTTTGAATAAAAATTCCTCAAAGAGTTAACTATTGTGCAATATGGTGTACAGAAGAAGTGAAGTATTTTCTTTAAGAAAAAGTACAACATAACACATAAATTAGATAACAAAGTACTAGATGTACTGTGAAATACTTAGAAGTAAAAAATAAGCAGTGTACAACTTTTCACAGTGGTTAACTTCGGCAATTTCTAGTCCTAATGTTAAGTATTTCACTTACATTTTCTGCATGAATAGCGCTATCCTCTTTTGCTTCCTCCCCTTCTTCATCATCCATTTCTTCTCGAACCTCACCATACATATCCTCATCGTCCTCTTCCTCTGATTCTTCAAATTGTACGTTTATTCCATATTGTTCATCAATGTTTTCTTCCCCAGTAGTGGTTTTGTTTTCTTCGTTGCCAAAATCAGTTATTTTTTTACCCAAATTAACCAATAATGCAAATCGTTCATCTGCTATGGGCCCTAAAATTAATATCAGAAATTTTTATTTTTATTAAATAAATCACCTCGGAATTAGAGAACATTATTTAGGTGTTATGCAACTCACAACTTACACACTTTTTTATCTATTATGAAATTATCTACTTTCTGTATATTTTTGCCCTAATCTGGGCACGCTAATATACTAGTTTACCGAACTAGTATATTAGCGTATATTCTTTAAAACACTTATTATTGGAGAACCAATCAAAACAACTACTTTTCTAACTAATAATGACGAAGTATTGAATTACTTGATAGGATTCTAGCATTTTCAGGCAAAAATGTATTGAAAATACTTAAATCAGTCATTAAGAACAACTATAGAACCCTACATTCTATTTCAACTCTAGAAAAGTTGTACAAGAAGTATTTTCAAACTCGATGGTTCTCATCAGTAGAGTATAGAAATAAATTAAACGTAACAGCACAAGAGGAAAAAGACTTACCTAACAGAGTTTCTGTTTCCTTCTTTTTTTCACGCTCCTTTAACCTTTCGTTTTTTAGTACTTGCAGAACTTCATCAGCAGCTCCACAGAGAATATCCCTCGGTTGATCCCCTAGTGCTTCTTGTAGAAAACTCAACAAGACTTCGTAAGTTTGCCTTGTTTCCTGTGTCTTAGGTCTATATATTATACCAACCATTTCATCTACTCCTTCTGACAATAATGTTGCACCTTTCATTCTAGCAAAATCATACTGTGCCTCGTCTCGCTTCTGGCGTCTAAAAAAATGTTTAAGTTAGCATCAAGTCACTACTGGCAATATCAAATACGTGAGTAATACTTACTTTACTTTACGTTCTTCTGCTTTCCCCGGACGTGTCCTCTGTGCTCTATCTCCCATTTTTGTTCCCGATAATTTTCCAACAAGGGACATAACCTCTCCGGTTGCCTCATCTCGACTTCTTCTTTCAATGAGTCTAACATCGGCTTGTAAAACAAGATTGGAATTCTAAAAAGAAAGTATTAAATTATGAACATTAGAAAATAAACAAATTACAATGAAAAATATCAAAACGTAGCTGAAACGTCACACCAATAATTCAATGATACTAATACAAGGGAAATAATTAATATTAATTTTCAGCGAGAAAAGACAAAAAAATATACAATTTACTATTTTTTTAAGAAATAACACTGTTTAAAACCACTTACCGCTTTATATTCATACTGAAGCTGTCTGGCAGCAGCATCCGCCATGTTTACACTCTGTTTTTATTTTTAGGGTTTTAAGTTTTAATTTTTGTTAGGTTAAACATACTGAATTTCAAATCAGTGCCGCATCAAAGAGGATTAGACAGAGGTGTAGATCCACGGACACACGCAAGAGCGCATATCAGTTTCGAAGCGGAAATACTCGATACATCATACCGGTTAACCTCAGTTTATAAATCCTCTACTGTGGTTTGACAGAATACAGATCCTAGGAAACACGCACTAATCAATCGCTCAATCGATGATGAATTATCCAATAATAAAGTTATGGCTATTTATATGCAAAAGAACTGTATTGTTTAAAGCGTAAAATATTTCCTAAAACCTCAAGTGGCTCTCTTGTCTCTTATTATCCGAATACTTATTGTGTTATTTTCGCAAATTCGTTCCACTCGTGATCATAGACAGACCAACGAAAATTATAAAAATTTGCTGCTCCAAGAAGATTTGCTAAGTTATATTGATGATTATTTCACTCATTAACGCTATAGCCAATGAGAGCCCGTTTTTTCACAACATTGCACCAATCAAACGTCATTATTAGTGGTAATTCAAGCTAGATCCGCTTTTGACAGGACCAACATGCAAAATTTATCGCTCTAATTTTTTAGGTCGCTGCAGCGGCAAATACTGCGAAAATTTTTTGACGTTTTGTGTCGTGACATGTTTTCGGCAAATAGGACAAATCGTGCTTTTATGTTATCAATAAATATCTTCTCTAGCTTATTCCTAATTGTTAACGTAAATTGTAAATTGTAGTACTGTATTAATAACCTAAAAAGCCAATGCTGTGTGGAACTTATATAGGTTCGGGACAAGTTATAGGTACACAGCTTTCAATGGCTTAATACCTAACATAATTACAAAATAATTTTCCCAACTAACATTAAATATGAATATCTACGAAACGGACAAATCAGTTATTTCATGATAAATACACAAATGTAGGTACTTATGGTAATTCATCAATCGTTACAAAGCAGCTAACACTTATTTGGAAAATCAAAACTCTGCAGTATCACTATATACATTATAATTCGTTGTACTTAAAGTCTCCCTACTTAAATAAGTAAACCTTAACTTAACTATCAAACTTCTCAAATTAGAAACAAGGATTAAATACATAAATATATATTAATAAACAGTTTAATATAATAATTCAATTCACTGTTTAGGCTATAGTAACTAAATTAAGCTAGCGTTACTAGATGGCGGTACCATACCATCTGAGCCGGCAGCCTTAGAACGTAAAAGGCTTAGATTGGTAATATGCAATTTGTGTGATTTCACCCGTAATGTGATTGGTCGAAGCGTGCTTTGTTGTGATGACTAGTCTTATAAGTTACAGTACCTATGGTTTAACGTATATTGTTTTTCTTGATTGTCATAATTTAAACCTACTTTGTTTTTTTATTAGATGAGTCGCTTTGGAAATGCATTTTTATGTGATGAAATTGAAGATAAAGGTGAGTAATCTCTAAAAAGCAACAAAGAAACGTCTGAAGGCAATTAATTACTGAACATAATTTTGAAGATACACTTAATGAATTATTTATTCGTGAAATATTCTCCACAAATACCACTCGTGCTTTAAATTTTTTCTAAAAATTTTTTCTCAAGCTAAGTTGCCCCTAGTTAATATAACTCGTGCAAATTGGCAGTTTATTATCAAAGATTAAATCCCTCCCGCTAAAGCGGTCGGGATTTAATCAGATAATAAACTGCCAATTTGCACTCTTTATATTACCAGGCAACACGCTTTCGAAAAAATTTTCGATAAAATTTTAAGCACTAGTGATATTACATACGATACAATAGGCCACTTTTTAAGGATATTTTAACCATGTCAGATTTTAATGCATTATATCTCGGAAAATACGTATTCTATACCCAATGGGCACACGTACGTTTAATAAACGTTTTTAAAACATTATAGTCGTTGATTAAACGTTTTATGTTGAAATTTTCAACGTTGCATTTGGTTGGAAATTTCAACGTCTAAATAAGACGTTTAAAATACGTATTACTACAAGAATTTTTAACCATTAGTAGAAGAAAATACTGGAATAAAACGTTTTAGTAAGCACGTTTTTTTTTTACAAATATGTAATAACGTATAAAACACGTTTATAATGTAAGGAGTTTTAACGACTCGCTAAAGGTAACGTTTATGAAACAAAAAAGTTTAATGTTTTTTATTAGGTATATTTAATACGGTTATTTAAACGTTTTATTTAAAGAAAAAAAAAAAACGTATTTTTTACAATGTTAAAATAACTGTTATTTCCAACTTACTAAATGTAAGAGAACTTTAAATCCACAGGTGAAATAGATGGTAGAAGATTACGTTATTTAAACGTTTTTCTATGAATCTATATCTATATATAAAATTAGGATATAAAATTTTATATTTAAATATAAAATACGTTACTTCTACACACATTCCCAACCTGTAGTGGAAGGGAATACTGAAATAAAACATTTTAATTACAACTTTTCTTTTACTGGTATATTAACGTATAATACACGTTCATAATATGAGAAGTCGTAACAACCCGCGGTTGTGCATGAAATGAGAAAATTAAACGGTTTTTTATTGCATTAATCAAATATAGCAATTGAAATATGTTTTATTTAAAGGGAAAAAAAATGTTAATACAATATTAAAATAACTGATGCTTTCAACTTAAAATGCACTGACGTTCTAAATCTACAGGTGAAATAAGTGGCAAATGATGACGTTTTTTTGACGTTGTTCTACTCAGCTATATTAATGCATAAAATTTGCCTACTTACCACGTAGTTTGCTGCAGAAATTATTTGTAGATGGCGCCACATGCAAACCACTGACAATAATCACTCATGCTTCATCTTATATTCTTATGAACTTATATAAAATAAATATAACGTAGATTGCAATGTTCAAATTCCTTCAGGGAACATCGATTTAATTGGATGGATCTTATAACGATCAGGTTAAAGATCATTATTTTGTGGCTTGGCCGAGATAGCATAAAGTAGTTTTATGCTATCTGTTTAATGGGTTTAAGCACCCACTGGTTTTATGATAAAACCCCAGTGGGTGTTTAACCTATTAATTAATTGTCCATTCATCTACATGGCGATTCATCTTGTAACATATCATATATATGTATATTGGAAAATGGAGACCTACAGCCTCTTTAATTTCGTTTAATTAACGTACATAATTAGTGAATATTTAACGTTATTAAAACCTTTAATAAAACGTTTATATTCCACATATACTTTCGTTTCATAAACGTTGAATATTAACGAATATTTATCGTTTCTTTTAATGTTATTCAATCGTTTTCTATCATGTTTAAAAGACGTTTATATTTGGTTAATAAGAACGTTTTTCCGCGCGACATTTTTTCGTTGAATCAACCGATGCAAAAAACCCTAGAACAACGTGCGGTTTTCAATCCTTTTTTAACGTTTATTAAATGTACGTGTGCCCATTGGGTATGAATAACATTTTAGTCATCGATATAACACAATATTTTTCGTACGGTGAAATTTTTTCATAATTTTAGATTTTGAACTTACATTTCACTCGCTTATACTAATACTCTATCTTCAATAATAAAAAAGTTTTCTCGATATAGACTTTTTCAATGCCGCTACTGAAAAATCCATGCGATTTTATGTATGGCAATCAATTCACTATGTTTCAGAATAAATTTGTCCAAATTTTCAAGTCGAGTCACTGGTCAGAAACAAAGATGGGAGATATAAAATACTTTATTTCCGAGGTATTTCATAAAAAAGTGGAAAAGTGCGATATTTTCCGATTTCGTAATTCCGAATTTTCAGACTCAGAAGAACCTTCAGTGTTTGTATGTATGTTGGCGAGTTGCATAGGCCACTTTTATTTCGCATGTTGAGAAACTTTGCGGTCTTAATACACAAATTACTATTGATTTTCTTATTTGTTGATATTTACACACTTTTTTTTATAAAATTAAATTATGCTGGCGACTCCGCCATATTCTCGAATATTATCGACTAAAGAAGTCTTGCCTCCAATTTTTGCTCACCTTATTAGTACAGTCGAGTTGATTTAATTTAATTACTTCCACGTCCAGTGGAAGTATAGTAACGACAAAAAAATTTTTAAAAATTTTTATTGTCCAAATAGGCTTAAAATGTCCTGAAACGTCGAGATTTTAAGTTTGAGCAAAAAAACATTTCTGTCTGTCTGTCTGTATGTCTGTCTGTCTGTCTAACTTTTTTTTGTGCGCACGTTTACTCTGAAACCGTTTGAGATATTGACTTGAAATTTGGTACACATATGTACATTAACGAGATCTAGAACTAGATTATATTTTCATCTTGTTCCGTCGAAGGGTTGGGGGGTAAATTGGGGTAAATTTGGGGTAAATGGATAAATCAAGCAGGTAAGAGTCCATGAAATTGGTATTTAGTATATACAAGAGAAGCCGAGGTCTCAAAAAACTTTTTGGCATTAGCCACCCCCATTACCACCCCCACCTCCTTATTAAAGGGGATGAAAAAAAAATGTGACTTAGTGCATGTACAGGAACCAGAAACCTCAAAATATGTTTTTACTTCATCCACCCCCCCCAATACCACCCCCCTATCACCACCCCCACCCCACTACCGATGTGGGGTATCGTTTTATGGGTTTTTGGGGTAGAGGATTTCAAATATTATATTATTAAAGTTCCCTAAACAATTATTTTCGCATACAAAGTTTTTTCGTTGTGAGTGACTTGGATAGAGGATTTGGATGTGGAAGTAGTGATTCCTTGGGCAGCGGTTTTTTTTTCTGCGACAACATTCCACCTGAAATTCTATTGTGGATTCTTAGGTATTATGACCTCCACCCAAGGATCGGGAGGGGGAGGGTGCACGTACAACTAGGGCAGCTCCCGACTAATAGAAAAGATATTCAATTTGGATTCTTTCGGCCATTTTTGGTGTTTTCTATTTTTTTCTAAGATGGCGGATTGACAAGTACATATCGAACAGATCTATATTACTTCCACATCCAGTGGAAGTATAGTAACGACAAAAAAAATTTTAAAAATTTTTATTGTTCAAATAGGCTTAAAATGTCATGAAACGTCGAGATTTTAAGTTTGCGCGAAAAAAATTTCTGTCAGTCGGTCTGTAACTTTTTTTGTGCGCACATTTACTCTGGAACCGTTTAAGATAGTGAATTGAAATTTGGTACACATATGTACTTTAACAAGATCTGGAACTAGATTATATTTTCATATTGTTCCGTCGAAGGGTTGGGGGGTAAATTGGGGTAAATGGATGTAAAGAGGTAAATCAAGCCGGTAAGAGTCCATAAAATTGGTATTTAGTGTATATATAAGAACTTAAAGTCTCAAAAAATTTGTTGGCATTAGCCACCCTCACCTCATTATTAAAGGGGGTGAAAAAAATAAAATTGTAATTTAGCGTGTATACAAGAACCTAAGCCTCAATTTTTTTTTTTACTTAATCCAGTAGGTTTCATTGAAGAAAATGCTTGAAGTAGATGCTTAACTTCTATCGTGTAGTCCACGGCACAGAATGATGTTTTATATCTTTGTCATGCTATTTTCTGCGTATTACTTGCACATCCAGTTGAAGTATACTAACAAAAGAAAAATTTTTGAAAATTTTCATTGTACAAATAGGCTTAGAATGTCATGAAACGTCAATATGTTAAGTTTGAATAAAATAAATTTGTCTGTCGCGTCGGTCTCTCTGTTGGTCTGGTATCTGTTTGGTGCTCACGATTACTCTGGAACCGTTTAAGATATTGACTTAAAATATGGCACGGGTATGTATTTTAACGAGATCTGGAACTAGATTATATATTGATCTTATTCAGTTGCAGAGTTGAAGGGTAAATTGAGATAAATGGTGGTAAATAGGTAAATCAAGCAATTAAGAGTGCATGAAATTGGTATTTAGTAAATATAAGAGGGGCTAAGGTCTCAAAAACATTTTTGGCAATAGCCACCTCTATGTGTGTGTACAAGAACCAGTCATCAAGAATCTTTTTCACTTCATTCACCCCCACCACCACCACTACCACCACCCCTACTACTGATGGGGCATATCATTTTATGGGTTTTTCTGGTACACGATTTCAAATATCATTAAAGTTCCATAAACAATTATCTCCACTTAGTGGAGTGCAATTATAGTATTTTCGTTGTAACATACTTAGATAGGAAGTCTGGATGTGGAAGTGGTGATTCCTTAGGCAGCGGTTTTTTTTAGAAATTTTATTCCAAATAAGCAAGTATTTTTAAAATTCCCATCCGATTACTAGTATAAGATATATTAAGCAGATAAGTTGAAAATGCGTAAAAGCGCAAATACATAAAAATCAACAATAAAATATCAGGTGGAATGTTGTCGCCGAAAAAATCAATTCAACTGCACTATGAGAACCTCGTACTCTTTCAAATTTTATGAAGGCGGTTAATGAAATAAACTTTTCCTTATCAAATTAGCAAATTGAATTTTGAAAGATTTTACGAAATTCAATATGAAAAACCTACTTATTTTATTGAAATACAACAAATATTAAACGTCTCCAAAAAAAAAAATTAATAAAAAATATGAAATAAGATTTCAGGAACTTTACTATTTATATTGTGTATGGCAACAAGGAATTGAACTTTATTCCCTAATATAAATTTGTTAATATCCTCATAAAATTCATAATTTCAAAATTATGTTTATAGTCCAGTTAACGAGGGAGTGGTAGAGGACACAGAGGAGGGAGAGAATTTTCCTCTTCAGGAATGTGTTGGGGGTAGTTAGGAGGTAAACATACAAAAAGTCACCGCCCCTAACCCTGCCGCTTCAGGGAAGAAGGAGGAATGGAAAGGTCTCTTTTTTCGGTTCTTGGCTTATAACTCAGAAACGATGAGTCGTACGGAAAAAAATATTCTGTGCAAAGTTAAACATATTTAAATTTCCCACAAGAATGCGTGTATTCATTTTCTTCCTATGTGTTATAATTTCCGAGATATTCGCCAGCGAAAATCGATAATTAACAAATAAATCAATTAGGTATCTGACATTTCTCTATTAAAACGGTTTACCGTGGTCTGCTAATAAATCACAGTCACAAAATAATCTTTATTTTACTACACTCGATGATTTTACTAACGTAATATACTGTCGAAATCTATACATTTCCTTAAGTATACAGTGTGGCTCACTTAAAATGAAGACCCCTTATTATTTTTTTATTTTGTTTCCGATTTGAATCAAATTTTAAGTATAGAACAAATTAGGATCTACTTATGACCAGAAAATCAATCGCCTGCTACAAAGGTAAAGCCACTTGAGGTACCAAAATATGCGGAAAAAATAAAAACATTTTGAATGTTAAGAATTCTTAAAAAATGCATCGGATTGGCGCAAAAAACGTACATACATACACCAAAATTTGATTTTTTTATTGATGGGGATTTCTCATACATACGCTCATCTGACAAAAAGGATCTTTAGTTTCCGCAATTTGTGATGGATTCGTCAAGACCCAATAATATTGTTTCTAATTTTTTTCCCCATATTTCGGTACCGCAGGTGGCTTTGCCATTGTAGCATGCGAATGTTTTTCTGGTCATAAGTAGATCCTAATTTGTTCTATATTTGAGTAAAATTTGATTCAAATCAGAAACAAAATAAAAAAGTTATAAAGGTGTTTTCATTTTAAGAGTCACACTGTATATTTAAGGAAATATATAGATTTCGACATAATATTAGGTTACTAAATATATCGAATATTGTAAAATAAGGATTATTTTGTGACTGTGATTTATTAGCAGACCACGGTAAACCGTTTTGATACAGAAATGTCAGATACCTAATTGATTTATTTATTAATTATCGATTTTCGCTGACGAATATCTCGGAAACTATAACACATGGAAAGAAAATGAACGAAGGCATTCTTATAGGAAATTTAATTATGTTTAATTCTCCATAGAACACATCTTCCCGTACAACGCATCGTTTCCGAATTACAAACCAAGAATCGAGAAAAACCCCTCCCCCTGAAACGGCATGGCTGGGAGCGGGAACTTTGTAGTATGTTTACCTCCTAACAACACATTCCTGAAGAGGAAAATTGTCCCACCCCCTCCATGCCCTCCACAATCCCCTTTTGGACATTCATTGATTGGACTATTAATTTACGTTATTTGTTAATTTATTTTCCAACACAAAAGAATTATAGAATCTCAGTGTAAATTTTTAAATATGACGAATGCGATGGTAATAGTGAAAATGATAATGGAAGAGATGCCCAGTGTCCACTTTCACTGATGCAACGATGCAATTACAATTAAACCACCGCACCGCCGAGACTTTATAGTTTTCAAAAAAAATCATAAAAATTACTTAAACTAATTCACGCACAATAAGTGCACAAACAAAACAAGCTCGCGCGGGTCGAATTGGAAATCATTTTGAAATCAGTAGAAATCACCTTTCCAGATGAACGTAATTTTAATACAACAATAATTTCTTTAGGTATTCATGGGAAATATATGTCATCGCCAAAATGGTGTAACAGATAAAAAATATTATTTGTGTCTGATAAGATTACAAGTACCTAAAAACATATCGGTATCTTTATTTATTTATTCGTTAGTAACACATTCAAGGGTGTGGTGTTCATCACTTGCTTTTTTAGTGACCCGAAACAGTGTAGACAAAAATATGACTAGAATAAAAAGTTCAATTTCGTTTTTAACGACAGTTATTTTAATACATTTAGTATCTACACAGGAAATTAATAGTAAGTTATACAATATAATTAATTATTTATTAAATAGATAAGAAGCTTTGTATTTACCACAGGGGAATAATTAAATTACGTTTGCGGTATTATATGGGTTAACAATATGCATAATATGACTAATGTAGGTCCTATGCAGGGAGTTGCTTTTTAGTTTTTGTTTCAATTGTTTCAATATGGGAAAAATAAAATGCAGTACCAGAAATTTCAAAATTTGCACTTTACTACTTTTATCAGTTTTACAACATGGTAAGATAACCGTTTAGGGAGTGTATGAGATAGACTTTTTAGGAAGGTCCCTATGAGTGAGGTGTTTATAAGATCGGAATACTATAAAGTCATCACGATGCATGTAGATAGAATTCCAGAAGTTGAAAATTTTTATGAAACAACTATTAATAGGCGGGGAGAGCCCGTGACATCGAAAGTACCGTCATAGCGGATTTGAAAATGAAAATTGATTAGAAAACCATACGAACAAAATGGGCAAGGATATGACGACGTTTTTCTTACAGGAAGTGTCTTTAATCAAGTTAATTATCATTAAAACACAATAATGTTTTACCGTTTTCGCGGAAATTGATTTCAACTAGAGCATTTTTTAGGATATTTCATGCTCTTTCAGAAAAACCTGGTATGACAACCTCTAGTCTGCCGAAAATGTCTGTCATACCTATTAGGCGTGCAGATCAACCCCCAATAAGAGCTCTAGAAACTGAGTAACCGATTTGTACGAGGTAACCACTTCTAACTTGGTTTTTCTTCAAGCTGACATCGAAGAGTACTTACAGTAAAAAATTAGCCAAAATTAGTTGATCGGAACATATAAATAATTGCAAAAAACTATAATTTTTTTATATCACGAATTTTGCCGAAATTCATCTTCAACTCGCGATATCTCGGAAAATAACGAATATTTTTAGATAAAATTTCAGCACGACATTGTTCAAGTTATTCGTTAAGATATTGAATTGGTCTGAACCCTTATTTATTACACATATGAAAATAGTGATTTTTCAAAAAATTTCTTTTGTCAAGCCTAATTTTTTTTTTTCAAACACAAAAATTGTGTGACGAACTTTTAATACGATAATTTTTGACAAACTTATATTAAAGTACATCATTTAAAGAAGTTTTCTGTTAAGTTTCACGTATTCATATTGTATATATAAAAAGTTATCGCACTTTGAAGTAGCGTTTCCGCGCGCAGCAGACATGTTGTTTACGCGCGGCATGTTTCATTGTGGTGGTTGCCGTAGTTCAGGCGTTTACTATCATACCAATGCAATATTTTGTTACATATTTCCTTTTTATAGGTTACTGTAAAGTGGAAATAAGTAATACTAAATTAATTGTTGATAAATTAAAAAATGCATAATACATTGGGTTGTTTTTAATATTTTTAATCTGAATCAACATCTATGGGCTGCAACGAGCAATTTGATGTAGAGTTACAAATGAGACAGCATTTTATACCAGCAGCGTAGCACGAACAAAATTCTTTATCACAAGATGTTTTTTTTAATCTGCAATTACAAATATACTTTTGAAGCAGCTCCAAACTTGTTGGTCCTTCAAAATACAATATTGGCAAAAGTTCTTCATTTTCAAATTTCCAGCCAAAATCAGTCAAATTGAGTGCTTCAAAAATGGGTATGTGAGCATTATACCATACGTGCACTTGCCAAAAACAGCATTTCATGTGTTGAACGATGGAGGTAATTTTTTAACGGAGGAGTTTTTTTTTTCGAGCTAAAATTACTCTCACATCGTTAATGTTGTCTTGTTTACTTTTGAAGTCATAAATTCCAATCACAAATTTTGTCCAAGCATTAACAATTTCAGGTGTTAATTTATTCTCAATTTGAGACATCTGGACTAAATGTTCTGTGCTCATTTTTTATGCTACGTTGAGAGCTTTTTTCTTACCAATTCCATAGAAAGCGGAAGTCGTATCGCATCCGGTTAATGCATGAATTATTGGTAATGCTAAACAAATACTACTTCTTAGTTCTTGGCATATAATATGTATTGATATAAAGCTCCGCAAATCCGTGTTGATGCTATTTTTTCCAGTTTGAAACCATACTTGAATCTTTGTATTTATTTTAAAATAATGCGCGATTAAAAGAATAAACACATCTGTATCTGAGGACTTAACGATCACTATCATGTCCTGAGTGTCTAAGTATTGTTTAGAAATGTAGATCAGATGACAAATTATTCGAAAATCAGCTTCAGCATGATTAGAAAATAAATCTGTAATCTCACGTTTAAGTGAATTAGTGATTTCTTTAGTAACAAGATGATTTTTGTATCCACCAGCCAAATATAATTTTTTATTAATAATTTCATCAGAAGTCAGAGGAATTTCAATATATTTTTCGATGTAGTCGCATAAAAATAGGTTCAAAGCATTTTTATTTGCATCTGTAGACATAACTTTATCCCAATCTGGTATAGGTCGACTAGCATTAATATCGTAAGTATTAGAATTTAGTTTATACCTTTTTCAGGGCCGTTTCTAGAAATTTGGCCGCTGGTGTGCAAAATCTAAAAAGCCGCCTCCTACTTCAATTTTCCACCGAAATAAAAATTGATGAGCGGGGGAGAGAGAAACTAAAAAAATTTCTCTAATCGGCCGCCCCAAAAATAAAACGAAGGGTGCAATCGCACACCTCGCACACCCGCTCTACACGGCCCTGTGGAATACTATATTAAGGCAGGTTTTCCTACACCTTCGCCAGTCACTGACGACTGCGACCGAGTAGCCGCGACCGGTAGTAACCACGACCTAGTTCGTCAAATTCGTTTTCATAGCCTGCGCCAATGGCTCATTTAGCACTCTTTTTTTATTTGATTATTGGGAAGATCTTATAATTTTAAGACCCTGTGCAAAAAACTAGAATTTTGTGAGACCTATAAATCGTCTAAAAAAAATCGTTACCCCCCCCCCCCCCATAAATCCGCGCTTGAAAGTGGGCAAACTCGGGTCCTGCGTGCTAGAACAGTATTCTTGGTCTCCGTGAGAATAAGTGAGAGAGATTTGAGGTTCACTTTGAAACCCTGCATGACTCTTTCTTTCTCTAGCTCCCAAAAAGTTGAAATTTGCCTATATTATAATTGGTTTATGATATTTTACTTTATATAATTCGCAACTTCAAAAAAAAACATGTGATAATTCTTTCAGTAAGACTTGAACGGATTATCTCAAATCTAAAAAAATTATATGTAGATTAACTGCTCTAAGAATCAGTCTATTTTTTATTTGCACTTGTTTAAACTTATAAAGCTTCAAATATAAGAAAAAAATTAGTCGCTTGTTTCATAAAATTTAATTAAAATAAATTCTTCTATTCATTGAATAATTTGGAAAATATTGATATGAAGATCATTGTGTATATTTTTTTAAGCTACTCTCAGACAGTCCACTCAGTACAACTGGTATGCCAGGTATTTCCGGCAGTTTTTGGTGTTTCATACCATGGTATTCTGAAAGAAGGCATAAAAACGAAAACATGTTTTCACGCCATAACGGTAAAACTTTGTTACCTATCACCTCCTTTAAATAGGTATGACAAACATTTTCGGTAGAGTAGAGGTTGTCATACCAGGTTTTTTTGAAAGAGCATGAAATTTCCTAATAAATGCTCTAATTGAAATCAGTTTCCGCGAAAACGGTAAAGCATTATTGTTTTTTAATGATAATCAATTTAATTAAAAATACTTCCTACAGGAAAAACCTCGTCATACCGGGCTCATTTTGTTCGTATGGTTTTCTACAGTCAATTTTCAATAGAATTTTTCAAATCTACGATGACGGTACTTTCGATGTTACGAACTCATGGACTATAATAATTAAGCAGCGTTCTTATAGATAGATAGATAGATAGATAGATAGATAGATAGATAGATAGATAGATAGATAGATAGATAGATAGATAGATAGATATTTATTTACCAATATAAGATACAGGTTAGTGTACATTTGGCAGGTCAGGATACATACATATAAAATTTAACATTTTCAAATATAATGGTGTATAAAAACATATTATTACAATAATATATACATACACACATGGGTAATAAATAGATAAGTAAAATAACAAAATAAAAAAATGTAGACATGGTGCAGTGTAGGTTAAAGTTTACAGACTGTTGTTAATTATATTTGTCTAGGAACTCCTTTACTGAATAGAAACCATTTTTCAGTAAAGTTTCTCTAACTTTAATTTTAAATTTGCTTAGGGGGAGGTCCCGTAAAGCTTGTGGTAAGCTATTAAATAATATGATACAGTTATATTCAGGAGAATCTTTGAAAGTTGTTGTCCTATGAGCGGGAATTAACAATTTGTCACCTTGCCTTGTATTATATACATGTCTCTCATTTAAACAAGTGAATATTAAAGGATTGCTTTTAACAAATACTAAACACTTGTATATATAAATGCAGGATGTGGTCAATGAAAATATCTCGACAGCTCTCTCTATAATTCATATTGAACATTAAACGTAGTATTCGTTTTTGAATAATAAAAACTCTTTTATAATATTTACCCCATGTCATTATATTAAAAGATATATGCGAGAAGGCCATTGCATAGTATATATTTAGTAGCCCAGATTCGTTGAGAGCATCCTTCATTTGTAGCAGTGCATAATAGGATTTATTTAGTAACTTACAAACATGGTCAACTTGATACTCCCAAGTCAACCTATTGTCAATATGGGTTCCTAAAAATTTAGTGGTATCAGAGAGCAGACGATTTTCTAAGGATATGGATCTTCTTATATTAAAGTTTACGAACACGGTCTTGGTGTCATTTAACATGAGTTTATTACGGTCACACCATACCTTCATATCATTGATGACAGGGTCTATTTTGCATTGAAGCTCATCAAGCGACATAGCAGATACAGTTATTGTTGTATCATCTGCATACATTGTAGTGAAGCCATCTCTTATATGAGCTGGCAGGTCATTTATATATATCATGAATAACAGTGGCCCCAGTATCGAGCCTTGTGGAACTCCCAAATTTACATCATAAGTTTCTGACTCGCTATTATTACATTTTACAACCAGTGTTCGTCCCAACATATAAGAACTTATCCATTTCAATAAATTTCCCCTTATACCAATGCGTGATAGCTTAATTGAGAGCATGTCATTATTTACTGTGTCAAATGCCTTTGACAAGTCAAAGAATATAGACACCACATATCTGCCTTCGTCTAATTTCTTGTATACATGACTCAAAAATTGGTAAGATGCAGTTTCAATAGATCTTCCTGGTCTGAAACCATGCTGATGTGTTGTGAGTACATTCTTCGCCTCAACAAAGGACATTATTCTAACAGATACAATTTTTTCCATTAATTTGGATAGAACACTTAATAAGGATATCTGACGGTAATTTTCAATATCATCTAAATTACCTTTTTTATGAATGGGTATAACACAGGCCTTTTTTAAAATAGAAGGAAACACTCCTTGAGCTAGTGATAGGTTGATTAAGTATAATAAAGGATCAATTATTGCATTAATTATGTGTTTAAGTACCTGGGCAGTTAAGTCATCGAAACCAGATGATTTTTTATTTTTTAAATCTTTTACAGTATCCAATAGCTCAGTTTCAGTAACTGGTGAAACAAATATTGAGTTTTCAATATAATTTGAGACTGTACAAGGTAGTGACATATTCTGACCGAAGTAAGAGATCGCTTGCCACAGTTGCAAAATGCATTGCAAAGGAATTGGCAACATTTTTTCCAGTTATCACATTATCATTTATATTTAGGGTTAATTCATCATTATCAGTGTCAGTTCTACATCTACCTAGAGTGTTATTGATGATTTTCCAGATTTCTTTACATTTGTTTGCAGCTGTGCTTATTTTTTTAGTGTAATAATCTTTTTTTGCAATTTTTATATTTCTTTTATATTCCCTTTTTCTGTCTCTATATATTAATAATAAGTCAGGGATATCTGAATGTATCACCTCTAAAAAGAGATTTTTTAGTGCTTTACCCTCACACACTATATCTTGTGTCTGATTTGTCTGACTATATTTTATGCTTTTATAGGGACAATTAACGTTTAGACACCACAATAAGGATTCAATAAAATGACAAAATGCTGTATTCAATTCAAAATAATAAATATCATTCCAATTCTTGGTTTCTAAGTGATTCTTAAGTTCGTTTAAGTTACTTTCATTTATCCTTCTTTTATATAATGGTGTAACAGTACTAGTGTTGTTACTCAAATCATTATCATTATTTTTTTTATAGGCAAATGCCAGTATGAGAGCATAATGATTTCCATGTTGAGCTAATATGCCCCCTTATATCTTTATATACCCTGGTTGGTTCATTAATAGTTTGAATTAGTTCAAATGCCTCAAATAAGTCACACAGTGACTTTTTATCAGCGCTGTCGGTGAAATAGTCGACATTGAGGTCTCCACAAACAATAATATAGTCACATTTTCTAGCTGCTAATTTTAAAACCTCACTTAAATTCTTTAAGAATAAATTAAAATATCCATTTGTAGGTCTATATATATTAATTACAATAATTTTTTTATTTGAGGTGGTGATTGAGATGGCACACATTTCTATGTGATATTCAATGGAAAGATCATTTATTTTGTTTATTACATATGAACGGAGATTATTCTTTGTCAATATTAAGGATCCACCATGAATGTGGTTAGTCCGAGAGAAATGAGTTTTAAGAACATAATTTGGCAGACATATACTGCCAGTGTTATCCCCCATTACCCAGTGTTCTGTAATACATAGAATGTCTAAGTTATTTTCCTTTACAAAAATTTCAATATTATTCAATTTATTTGTGTTGCATTGGACATTTACATGTGATATTTTGAGGGTTTCGTCATTTATATCTGTAATACTTGGGCTATAGCAGGGTCTAAAAAATGTAATGTTTGGTCTGAGCTTGATACAGATACATTTAGAATTTCATCAGGCATTGAAACAGGTTTGTCTAATATGATAATCGACTCTAAGTTATTTTGTACAAGGTGATCCTTTTCTATATTTACAAATGTTAGATTTTTATTATTATTTTTATTTATAGTCATCTTGACTATTTCATTAGAGATTTCATTTTTGCTCAATAGTTTTTTATTACCATTTATATTTAATAATCTGATTGAGCCAGGAACATAATTATCAAGTTTTATTATAAATTCCCCTAACTTTGTATTAAATATATAACAGCGTTTAAGAGTTTATAGTCGAAGAGCGAGAGTCTTGAATTCGACATATGCTATGCAACTCTCGAACATACAAAAACAGACAGTTGATTCTTATGTAAACACACCTAACAAAACATATTTTTGACGTCGTGATTTAATTTGGAATAGCGAAACAGGAAAAAGCTGCACATTTTCATTTTTTTATCTAACTTTTCTGAAGTATTTTGATGTGCTGAAGCTAATTTTGGTTAAAAAAAATTCCATCGTGCCAGTTTCTCTCTGCCACCTCTAGGAGATAACAGGGGGTTTTAGAGGAAAACTGTCACGATAACAAAAATTTTTTGTCCGAACCTGGCTTTCAACGCGTCCATGCCAAAGTTGCAAAAACCCAAGTAAGGGAGCGACCAAACATGACTAAGCCCTCGCTTTCGAGGGCGACTAATACGATGGTGATAGTCGCGCGATCCCTACTTCCTCGAACTACCCCTAAACGCAAAAACCACCCTTTTTCCCATTTTTCGTTGTCAGGCAGGGGACTTAAAGGGTCGGGTTTTTTTTTTTTTTTTTGAGGAAATTCAGTGTGCCCTGTAAGACTTCGCAACCAGACGGTATTGCGGGAGGCGGTTGAAATCACTCCCTCCCTCAATACCGAAACACGTAAAAACATCCGAACGTACTGAAAATTGTTTTCTACACTTTTTCAAGGACGGAGGACACGATTCTGATATTATTTAGCCTCCCATCCCTAATCAACTACCCCTCCCTACATGGATAAAACCACCCCTTTTCCTCATTTTTCTTTATCGGGCATGCGAGGACTTGTTGAATCGGAGTTTTTTTGAGAAAACTCACTATGCCTTGTAAAATTTAATAACCAGACATCCTAACCATCCCTGAAGCAGTGGCGCAGCCAGAAAATTCGTCTGGGGGGGGACCAATAGAACCGGCCTCCCCAGAGGATAAGAAAAATTTTTCAGAAAATGGTTGAAAACGGATGTGTATGTAGATTCCTCTATTAGATAATATTGGCATTAATTACAAAATATTTATTTCAAGGAATAATTTAGATACTGCTTTGTACTGCTTCTTTATTTTTTGGCTCATGGAAGACGGCTTGGGGGGGGGCCCGGGCCCCATGGCTCCCCCCCTGGCTGCGCCCATGCCCTGAAGTGTCCCTCATAGAGAAGGTTTTAAGAAGGTATTCCCCGTTTTCAAGGGTGGAGAACACGATCGTGGCATCACTTTCTCTTTTAGTCCTCAAAAACTACCCTTGCATGCCCAAAACTATCGGTTTTTCTTATAGTGAGATCACAACCGCTCATTTGGATCAGGTTTTCCAGGGAGAGAATTTCTTTATTGCAGCTTAATAGGGGTTTGATGTACTCGACTTTTTTATTATATATTTATTTTCACATTACGTACTTGATTTTTATTCTTATGCTAGGGATGCGTCGTATATGATTATTATTAAATATTAATTTATTCTTCAGCGTTTACAAATTAGACCACATTGTTCGGGCCAATCGGAATAGACATTACACTGTTCAATGAGACTTGCTTCCATCTGGGTACATTGTACATTCATCATCATCGACCATCGTCACTATCGTCAGTCTCATCGTCATTAACATTATTATTTTGTATTAAAATTTCCGTTATCAGTTTTTGAATATCATCAATAGTACTATCCTCATTCTGATAGATCTGGACGCTCGCTATTATCGCAGTCATTCATTACCTCTACAATGTTTACAGAATGGACTACATTTTACATCTAATTTTATTTTTCTGTTACATTCGGTCTTACAACCACAGTTATATTGGTTGAAAAATGAGTCGGAAATTAGCTTTTCGGAGGAAAATATCGGGTGTAAGAAGCCATTTCCCATTGTCTAACCTCAGTCAACGGGGTTTATTTCATTTTGTGACCACATCTCAACTTGAAAATATGCTCAATGTACATATATCTAAGTTTTATGCATTTAAAAGTAGTTGGTTAGGAGTGGGAGGCTAAATAATATCAGCATCGTATTCACCGCTCTTGAAAACGTACAGAAAACAATTTTCCGCACGTTTGGTGTTTTTTGCATGTTTCGGTATTGAAGGGGATCGTAGGGACGTCTGTCTGCGAAACTTTACAGGACATATTAAGTTTCCTCAAAACAAAGACGATCCAACAAGTCCTCGCATGCCTGATAACGAAAAATGAGAAACAAGGGTGGTTTCTTGCATTTAGTAAAAACCTGAAATGTTTAATCGCTGTGAATAAAGAAAGAAGTTCTTTGTCAAAGGCACTGTATTTTGTCTGTGCTTAGGAAGTTTTCGTGAGAAAAAGGCTAACGGAGCAAATACACCTTTGTCATCGCGCTGTTCAAGAACTGCCCCCATAGAGACATTTGAACAATCAACTGTCAGAGATAAAAACGAGCTATCGTCACAACGAGGATGAGCTAAAAAGGTTGCACCAGCTATAGCAGCTTTGGAGTTGGAAAAACTGTCAAGACAGTCGGTAGGCCTATCATTTATTATTTTAACTTTATCTTGCAGTAAACTAGTACATAGATCATGTAAAGGAATTAAGATTTCAGCGAAAGAAGGTATGAAACTATGATAAAAGTTAACCATACCTATGAAACGCTGAAGTTGTTTTACAGTATTAGGTAAGGGAAAATCATTTATGACATCAACACGTTCAGAAGAAGGTAAAATACCGGCTGAAGAAATATTGTGTCCTAAAAATGCATTTTGACGGTTTAGTATTTATATCGTATAATTCTAACCTCTGAAAAACAAGTCTCAAGTGTTCTAAATGTTCCGAACTAGATTTACTTGCAATCAGAATGTCATCTAAATAGACGAAACTTCGTTCATAAAACGTTGGAATGTTTGATCGGCGTTACGTAAGCCAAAAGGCATACGTGCAAATTCAAATAAACCAAAAGGCGTAGTAAAATGTCACTTTTTGCGACAGGTATTTGGTGATAAGCACGGGCCAAATCTATTTTTGAAAAGATAATACAATCATATAATTGTGAATTAAAGTCGTGAAGATGCGGTAATGGGTATCTATCAAGGACAGTAACTGAATTGAGCCGATGATAGTCTCCGCAAGGTCTCCAATCGTTTTTTTATTTCTTAGCTACCATGTGTAATAGTGAAGATACAGAAGAAGAAGAGGGTACACAAATGCCTAATTCTACCATAGCATTGAATTCATTCTGAGCTATCTTAAATTTAACATTATCTAACCTACATGGTCGTGAGAAAGGTAAACGACCTTCTGTTATAATATGATGCTCTACGGAATGTTTAACGGGTAAATTGTAATTAGGCGAATTTATCAAGCTTGGAAATTCTAACAATATTGCAGTGTATTCATTTGATATGCTAAATAACTTAGGAGAATGTAATGGACCATTGTTAGAAAGTAAATATGTTGATAAACTAGTCATATTGTCGATTAAACATTTATGTTTCAAATCAACAACTAAACCAAAATGCGTTAAAAAGTCGGTCCCAATTATCGGGACATCAATATCAGCGATATTAAAAACAAAAGGAAATAACCTACGTAAGTTTAAATCGATTTTCAAAAATTTTTTCAATGTATTAATAATAGACCCATTAGCGGCTGTCAGTACAATATCGGGGTTCTTCTTAATATCTGTTAAAAGATTCCGAGGTACTATCGACAAATCGGCGCCTGTGTCAATGAGAAAATTCAA
Organism: Rutpela maculata; assembly: GCA_936432065.2. NCBI lineage: Eukaryota > Metazoa > Arthropoda > Insecta > Coleoptera > Cerambycidae > Rutpela > Rutpela maculata. Next base: position 119,569,315 of record OW386291.2, read on the forward strand.
GTTATTTGTATTATCAAAAATAAAAAGACGACGTTTATTATTTGAAATATTAACGTCAGCTGTCAAAATATCATTAACTTTTAGTCATCTTTGATTGTCGACTTTGACGTCTTTGGCGAAAGTTCACCAGTCTCCAACACATTTAAATGCTTTACGACCATAAAGTTGATGGTAATATCAAACTTTGGCATTAGAAGGATTATATCTAACGCGGGTACCATTTCGACTACTATAACGGGACCTTGAGTCACTGCGATTTCCCGAGTCGAGGCGACTTTTACAATTATCGCAATAAGTGCTAGAAACTGTAGGAGTAGCGGAAGTTATTGAAGAAACTTTAGACTCTATAGCATGCAATTGAGATGAAAAAATTTAGAGGGGAATAGAGACTGCGCGACTATCACCAACGAGTTTTTCCGCCCTCGAAAACGCGAGGATAGCCATGTTTGGTCGCTACACTTTTGTGGTTTAACCCTTTGGTTACAACTTTGGTATGGACTAAATTCAGAAAAACTAGATCAGAACCGTAGGACAAGACCATTTTTTTGCCCTTTTTAGGGGATAAAAGAGGTGGTGGACAAAAATTAATGAGATAGATTTTTTTTAATATCAGAATCGGTTTCAGCATGTCAAAAGGCAGGATAGGATAATTATGATCAAAAGCGCAGCCCTCTTTTTTATTTGTTGACCTGTGTATTATGTTTCAGAATATGTGTCCAAATTTTCAAGCCTAATCAATGGTTAGAATTTATGGTATGGAGATATAAAATACTGTATTTTTGAGAAATTTCATAAGAATGTGGAAAAGTGCAATTTCACAATTCCCAATCGAATCGCGACCTAATTAATCGAATTCGGCAGGTCATTTTACATAAAAATATGACAGTTTATGTAGTTCGCCATCGGGCATAATGCTAACTAAACACGTGTTCAGTATCAGTATGATAGGGGAAAACCGTTCCCAGATGGGAAGATAAATACGATGATATTGAAACAAGTAGAGATCGATGCTGAACAATATTCTATAGTGTATCATAATTCTAACTATATTTAGAGTGTCCATTTCTAATTATAAAATCGGGTAATAATTATCTTTGGCTTTAATTAGAAACATACAGCAGAGATAAAACATAATTTTTTTCGTCACTTTATAGTGTAATATTTTAGGAAATCTTATAAGTCTGTTCAAGATCAATTTCTTGGCGGGAATATCTTAGATAACTTTCAGGTTTTTAACCCGCCACCTCAAAAAAATTTGAAATAAAGCAGGTTCTCAGTTTGGTCTGTACGTAAATTTGTTTATTTGTATGTTTCCTCAAATAACTCAGTGCCGTTAGAGATATCGAGAATGAAGGTTTTACAGGTTGCTCAGAGTCTGATGTTGAATATTTACTTCCACTTCCACGTAACTAGATGTTTTAATTTTGGAATAACGTCATATGAATTAAATTTCGTCTAGTTTTGGCAGTTTTATAGTAAATGCATCACAGAAAAGTTTATATATTTTGCTGGAGCTTTCTAATTTATAGAGGGTGGATGCCACCTCTTTTCAGAGAGTGGCATCAAAAAAAAATAAAAATATTGGAGTTGAAGAATTAAATGTTAAAAAACATTATTTTGGGTATTCATCAGATAACTTTCAAAGAAACCATTCGTTCCTTTCATATACCATTGATCCAAGTCTGATCAAGGTAGCGTATCAACAAGAGTTCCCTCTACGAAACGACTTCTCGGCTTCTTTCGTTCACTGACTAAATATTGTAACTTATACAGACTACGAAAAATTCAGTAAGGATTGTATTTGTACCTAATTTTAATAAAATCGAAATATCTAATTAAATCTATATTAATAATACTTGCAACTTATGCTCTTTGACATGATGTAAGAGTCGGTAAACTTATATACCCTAGGAATAACTGATAACGACACCTAATAGAAAATATCTAAAATGAAGGATAAAACTCGGAGATATGAAAATCATGAATCACCTGAAAAATGGAATAACTAAAGAATTAGGAAATGTTATTTTTATTTCCTCTTTGCGATGAACCGATTTTTGAAATAATATCGGTTATAATCGTGTTGAAGCTAAATTATTTTCATATTATCTTAATAATTTATTTGATACTTGGACAATTATAATTTCAACATTTAATCTCAGTTAGTCGAAATAACAAACGTTTTTAGAACTGGTGTAATCAGAGCCAAGCAATATAAGCATGTTTTATGTGCCTAAATCCTAAATATACCTTAGCAGGTGATACATAGATTTCTGAATATTAACAGGGTATTTATTATTTGTTATTTTGGCCATTATTTCGTTACCAATCATATAAAAAAAAACTGTAGAATTATTGTGTGGAAGCAATTGGTACTTGGTATACACACCGATCCTCCAAAACATCGATCGACGCTTAGGAGTGGCAGCTGTACCTTAACCACTTTATTACATTTACCTGATAATATAAGAGCTTTATTTGATTAAAAAAGTTGGTTGCCTTGATACTTTACGATTTAGGGAGGTAGGGTATTTGGTATGGTTGAACATGATGTATGCAAATATAGGAGATACAAATAATTTATTATTTTAGAAGATATCTAACTTTTTATATATTTGCTACTGCGCTATTGGTAATGATAAGGTCTATTTCTATTAAAATCTGAAAATAATTTATCTAGCTATTTACTAAACAAATACACTTGGAATTGCAGGATATATTCAAGAAAATTGCCTTTCCGATACAATGCAATTGATTCCAAATTTTTTATTAATTATATTGGAATTACTTTTATATCAGTGATCAAAATCTAATGACTCACAATGTCAATAATATGACGATATCTTATGTAAGAAAGTAGATAAATATATTTATTTAATTAATAATATTTATAAATAAAATTCGATTTAATTTTGTATAGGTAAGCATATATCGGTGCAATTTTTTATCAGAAATAGATTGTCTTTATGTAACATGATTTCTAATTAAATGTCAGATATAATATATTATACAGTGTGTCCTAGGATAGATGTAACAAGAGGTGTAATGGACTAAAGATTTTGGAATTTTGGAATGGTATTTGGGGATTGAGTCCTGCTTGTTGTAAAACTAAAGTATACCAAAAATGACTTGATTTGGTCTTCTACAGGGTGTTTTATAAGCAAAGTTGTAAAAATCACCACTAATAAAGTACCTTTATTTTTCAATGACAAAATTCCACTAAGAAAAGTTATTTAGAATGCAATTTTATACCTCTATACCACATTTCAGGAATATAAAATTATTTTTTGGAACTTCCCATTTTTTTCAATAAATTAGTATTTTATTTTGAACCATTCAATTAAAACTGCATAGAAATTATTTTTTGTGAATTAATATTTAAAGTTATGTAGAAGCTAAAAGTAAGCTGTGAGAAAAGCAGTGGATGATTAACATTTGCTCCTACACAACTTTAAATATGAATTCAACTCTTAATTTGCAAAAAATGGGAAGTTTAAAAAAAATAATTTTATATTCCTGAAATTTGGTATAGAGGTATTCTAAATAACGTTTTTTAGTGGAATTTTTTCATATTTTGAAAAATAAAGGTACTTTATTAGTGGTGATTTTTACAACTTTGATTATGAAACACCCTGTAGAACACCAAATCAAGTCGTTTTTGGTATACTTTAGTTTTACAACAAGCAGGACTCAATCCCCAAATTCCGTTCCAAAATTCCAAAATTTTTGGTCCATTACACCTCTTGTTACATCTATCCTGGGACACACCCCAGCAAACATAAATATACAGCATATACGTAAATGCTACGTAAACTAAGTTTCGCAGAAGTAACGTGCTATGTAAAATGTGACGCATAATCATATGTGCATACTCTGCGAAATGTCAGCAACATGTGCATATGATTTTTACATAGTGAAGAGGTAACACTGTGACCTCACGGTATAGAACAAATGACGTAGCGTATATGTATATTCAACCACTTGCTATGTAAAGCATACGTAACTAATTTTATCTCTTTATAATGTAGCATATACACTGAAAAAAAAATGGTTTGATTCAAGAATATATTGGTTTATATATATACGCAAATAAATATATTCTTCATATAAAACAAGTACATTTATTTCAAGAATAATTAATTTACTACCAGCTTTTGATTACTTGCCACAAATATATTTGTTTTATATGAAGAATACATTTATTTGCGTATATATAAACCAATATATGCTTGAATGAAACCATTTTTTTTTTCAGTGTATGTATATTCAACCACTTGATAGTGACCTATATGTTCTTTAGAAAGCAGCTAGACGATATTTTTTCTTCTCCACTGATGTATACCCACCTACCTATCTTGCCTTGCATTCCTAGTAAAGCTCAAATTTCATTTAATTTATTTTATTAATACTAGTGTCTTTTGTGTAACTATTCTATATTCAAGTTAACTAAGTATCTACAATAAGTGTTAAGCATTTCTCGGGTCGTTTCTGATTGTACTCGTTCTTTGGTCTTCATCACTCTGACATTTGCTATTTGAACATCAGTTACACAACCTGTGAAAATAATTGAAATATTAGTCTATTTCACATACGGTGCACCATTTAAAACTCCCCAGGCTTGTAATTTTCTTATTTTTTAAGGCACATCAAATTGTAGATATTTTTAAAGCATTTAAAAAAAAATTTTTTTTTTAAATTGTTAAGAAAGAAATCTTAATTTCCTTGAATATTTTTTTACGTCACCCTGTGCATGAACTGCGTTAATGTTTTCTTATAAAGGTTTTAATTAGCTTCAATTTATATTATTACGTCATATTCGAAATTCTTTTTGGTTTTAGAGAAAGGAATTAAAAACACTCCAAACTGATTTTTTTTTAAATTACTTTGAAAGGAATGTAAATAATAATTTTATGCTTTATCTGTAAAAGACATATCACAAACAATATTCAGCGTAATAAAACAGTAACAAAAAATAAAAAAAACTATTTTTAAAAACTAACTTATATTAAAATGTACTAAGTAGGAAATTGCAAATTTTTTATTTCTTAAGTTTTTTTATTTTAATAACATAAATTGAAGCTAATTAAAACCTTTATAAGAAAACAATAACACAGTCCAGGTACAGGGGGAGGTAAAAAAATATTCAAAGAAATTAAGTTTCCTTTCTTAACCATTCAAAAAAAAATTAATCAGTCTGTATGGATATTTAAAGGCTTTAAAAATGTCTACAAGTTGATGTGCCCAACATGGTCATCGCTTCGAAAATAAAAAAGTTACAAGTCTGGGGAGTTTTAAGTGGCGCACCCTGTATAGTGTAGTAAATCTGGTTATATAGCTTGTATCCCTTTACTAAATTGTGAAGAAAACTAGATGCAAACTATTTTGATCAATTTGTTAAGTTATTAAACAATTTATGATAGCTTAAATAATAATGTATATATTTTAACAAAACTTTACGAAAACACGCTTCCAATGGAATGGAAAATTTGAGGTCGATCCGATAAGTTTCAGAAGTATACTGCTTTAAACATGAAACGATGTGCTCAAAGTGCTGTCATTCAATCCGAAAGTCTGCCTCAAAGTTGAGTTTTCACTGTTAAAACCCAGCTATTTAAAATCAGATTTGTCTAATCTGTCAGAAATGGTGATTTGGGGACTATTGGAGTATTTCAACATAAGAGTATGCAGCATATAGGTAACTGCCAAAAAAAAAGGGGAATGAAAATGCAACTAGGAGTGAATGACTTCACGCAGCTTCTATATTCTTGATTAATTTTAAAGCCTCTTAGATCTTAGAATATCCTGGTTTTTTGAATTTCGCTCTAAAATTAAGAGATTTTTTTACAAAATGTAATAAAAAAATATGCTAAATAAGCCCATTAAATCATCACACCAAATTTCAAGTGGAAATGTTTATAACAACGCCAAAAAAACAATAACAAAGTCGAAAATTGAACCGTTGACTGTTTAAGTGCATCAAGTCATAGAACAATTTGTTTTAGAATGTAGATTTTTCTCCTACTCTTCAGTGGTGTTAACAAAATTTTTTTAAACTATTTAAAATCATTTTAAATTTTTTATAAAGAACGTTTTTTCTCAGAATTAAACAATTAAAATTATTAGAATGCTTCAAAAGATCACGAAAAAGAAACAATTTTTAAAAAACGGGGTTTTCTACGCCAATTGCGAGCCGTCAAGCATGAAAAAAATGCATTTGTTAAATAATTGCCAAAAAATTATTTTAAATAATCTTAAAATAACTACTTATTTATGCAACAAGTGTGTAAAGCAGTACTTTTTTCATGCATAAGTTGTAGACGAGTGCAGCAATCTTGTGAGAATCCCATGATAAAAGTAGTTTCTTTAACAGTCATATAAACAAATTGTTAATTAACGCCACTGAAAAGTAAACAACCAACGATTCAATTTTCGAACTTGTTACTGTTTCTTAAGCGTTTTTTGTATAAATATTAAATTATATTATACTATTACATTCACCGAGAGCCATTTGATATAAGAAAATGTGCGGGGACCTTTACCAAGATGATTTAATTCTACCAGAAGTATATTTTTAATAATGACAAATCTTAATTGTCTTAATTTATTGCAACAAAATTAACCATAAAGTTTCAGACAATTTTAGTTTTCTTCGTAGTTTTATAATGATCAAATTAATTTTTTTAATGACGATACAAGCAATATCATTAATCACAAGACAACAAGAAAAGCTTTTGATCAGAACCATCTAATCCTGTTTTTTAACATGTTGAAACCGATTCTGATATTAAAAAAAAAAATTATCAGTTTTTTATCCCCTAAAAAGGGGCAATGGTTTTGTCCTAAGGTTATGATCTAATTTTTCTGAATTATTTTGACGTACTTAAGCCAATTTTGGACAAAAGAAAAATTGCAGGAAAATATTAGCCTACTGTACACATACAAAACCTTGAAATATACGTACAATACAATAACGAACACAAAGTAGGTGCTATAAGATGTCGGTAAACAATAACCATACCTATGTATAGTACTTACTTCGCAAAAGCTTGTGATCTGGGTTTCCTTGAATTACAACTTCTTACGCTGGATTCAGTTGAACTTAATAATGTGGGAGCAGCACCAACATACAGCTTTTGTGTAACAAAATCCATGTAATGATATAATTGTCTGTCGAGAATAACGATTGCCCGTGAAATAATTCTTACCTATAAAAAGATTACGTTTCATTTAAATAAATATCTTTATAAAAACGGTACAACACAAACTTACTTTTGGGTCATTCACTGGAAAATGGTGCTGCACCTTCAATATAGGTATGTACACCAAATTCGCAAACAAGGGGGCATGTTTATGTTTGCACCTAACCTCTACACTAATAAAACGTCCAAACAAAATAATATTTAAAGAAGTCACAACGCTTTATGGTTCACAATTCTGCATCAAAGTTATTAAAAGACATCATCCACAATTTTTCACAAAAATGCTCAAAAAACACAAACATTAGATTTCACATCATTTTACACTGGCGTGCGGCACTGACGCGTTCCATGAGTTCGAGTCGTAAAATGAAGTAGGTAAACATTTTTAAGTAAAATTATGTAGCAAATATGTAAACTTGTGTATAAGTAATTAAGTTAATATGTTGACTTAAATATGATATTATTTTACGTATATGCTATGTAAAATTATGTAAAATATTGTTCTATTAATCTTACCTCTCAGAGAGGTAAAGTTACATTAATGTTTACTGGGACTGTATTTAAAACACAATGTGTTTCTTTTTCTAATTTGCCAGCGGGTCCCGCTTATTATTATTATTTATTCCATTTTTAAATTACAGCTTTCTATCCACATATTTGTCATCGCTGTTTTTATTATTATTATTATTATTATTATTATTATTATTGTCATACGAGTTGTCATACGTAAAACCAAAATACAAATTCAAATATAACTGTGCTCGTACTTTGTGTTCTGTTCTATACAGCATCACTTTCTTCAAACTTTGCATCTTTGTTTGGAACTAATTTTTCTAGACATAGTCTAATACCACAGGGCTTTTATTCTCAGCCAAGAGAATGATCGTTCCTATGAGAATGGAAAAAGAAAGAAATAGGAAACGTAGTGAGATAAAAGAGATAAAACACTATTCAATTACAATTAGAATAATTGTAAAGCTGGCTATTAATGTTACAGATTTTTATAATAAACTATTGGATAAATCCTAACCATCAGTTTACCAATGATTGTGAAACTGGCTATAAGGAAATTAATTATATTAGAATACGTTTTCGGGGAGTGGTAGCAATGCTTACCGTACGCTAGTAAATCAAATCAAATCATGTACCTATCAAAATGTATTTATCCTAAAGCTAGAGCTTAAATCGGTTGATAGTTAAGACCCTCCTTAGTGCTATTCATTTACTATTCCTTATAAAATAGATGATGCGCTAATTGTTTACTAGACTAATTTAGAACACCAGTTGCAGGCTACTGTGCGTACTTCACACCCAACAATAACCTGTGTTTGTTTTCATCACCGGTCTCGTCACCGGTTCTGTTTACCCGCCTTTTTAAAATTAAGACCCGTCTCTGTCTGAGGAAAGTAGCTTAAGTCGCGTAGTCAGCTGATTCCTGTTGTTGAATTTTGAGTCAGTAGAACACAGACCTCGTGTTAGAGTGGTTTAACATTCTACGATCTCAAGAACGTTCAGTTACTGCGGTCAGTTTTGTTCCCAACAAGAGAAAATTATAACAAATCTGGAGTGTAGTTTAAACAAAAATGTATCGCAGCAGTGCCTACTTGTTAATAGTTTTATTTGGTTCATGGCTTATCGTTGGATCCCACGGTCTTCTAAGTAAGTGTTCAGTGTTTTATCTGCTTGTAATTATAATAATAAACAAATATCATGGTCAATAGCAAATTCGCAATGATTCACCGGTTGCACTTGTTTTTTATTTAGAATTAAGTAATCGCGAAAATTTATTATATCGACAAGTTTAATCTCGAGTTTAACTTAATGATACGTAGGTGGTATTGAGATCATCTTGCCGAAAATGAGATTACCTACATGGGTATACCCACTTATACTAAAAATAGGATTTAAAAGAATACATATTGTTATTTAAATCACCTATTAGGAATAAAATTCATAGATGTAATAGTAAAATAACTATTAGAATTTTAATTGTTCGTATCTGAACTTAAAAATACCTCTATAGGTATGCAAATTAATGCAAAACGGGCGTATGCGTTTATTGTTTATGGAATGAGCTTCGACGACATTGATCTGGAAAATCTAGGACGATGCACTTCATCGGTGTACGTTCTCTTACTCTCGTGAGAATGACGCAACAGATGCCGAAACATTCGCAGTAGAGCTTAGGGGATTTGATCGCGGGAAGCCTTGCCCTTTGATCATATTATTGCCTATTAATGCACCAAAAATAAATATCCTCGGTTTTGCCTGTTGCGTATACAGTGACAGAGTGGACTAATATGAGGCCTAATATTTAATCATTTTGGCAGATTTCACAATTTTACACAAATACCGCCAAAACGAATATTTTGCGTTGTTCCTTCCTGGTCAGTCTTTTTTTCGTTTTATTTCATAATATTAGTTCACCTTCTACCATTTAATGCCTAAAGATGATCAGATGCTACCCTGCTGAGAAAATCGGCAGAAACGGAGAGAGCTTGTACATACACGCTCTTTCTTTGCATTTTTGGTGCAGTTTTGGACAGAAACGGAATTTGTCTGTTTCTGCACGAAGCTTACAGTGGCCCTGTGTAGAAGCAAGGTATTTTTATTGGTGGTATAAATTTATATTTAAAAAATGCAATACAATACAGAATATAGTGGAAAACGGTCATTTCACTGCCACGTAAGGCCACACACATAAAGTGACCATTCGTCCCCCATTAAGGGGAATAGTTCCCATTTTGATGGAGCTGTCCCCAATGTGCGTGTCCTCCAAAATGTCCCCTATTCACGTGGTTTCACTGAAAATGCCCCTCCATTCAAGTGGTTTCACTAACACAACAAAAACTATACATTTTCTCCTCGCCATTCCCGCTCATTGATTATTAAACCTGGATTTTTTTTCTATTAGCAAAATTCAAATATAGTCACTTTACACGCAACGTGTTTTCGGAGCTAGCATTCTTTAAAGGTACCTTTGCTTATCCCTTACGTAACCTTCCAAGTAAATATGCAGTAAAATAAAAATGGAATAACAACTGTAGGCTTTCGGCCCTTCAAAGTGGATACCTGATTAGGCAGTAAAACGAAAGTTGATACGAACATTTTTTAAGTTTAAATTAAAAATTCCGTTTCACAAATAGATAAAAACAAACTAAACAAGTCGTATTTAAGTCAACAATATAATAAATAAGAATAGTTACCTAATAACTAACACGGAGAAGAACTCATTAAGTTAAAAGATCCTTTCTAAAATATTTACTGACGAGTCCCTAGTTTGATAAACTTCAAAGGTTGGTTGGTTTTTTCTCTAAAGGCGCGTTATTTTTTCCTCAAAACTCTGCGACTGCTGGTCTAAGGTCGGAATTCGCTGTCTAATCCCATGGAGTGAAATTAATAGGCGATCACTAATTGTATTTTCATTTGGTGAGATTCTTCCTGGACTCCATTTTCATGTTTTTAAACAGTGAAATTATTCTCTGAGTAGTCAATGAATGGGGGCCTACTATCAACAATGAAACTAATCATTTTTGAAAGGCACCTGCAGTGCAGACAATAAGCTTTCCCAACTTGGTGCTAAGGCTTTCGCGGAGCTGGTGATCTGGCTGCTGGTTTCCGGGTCTTCTTCCGCGTAGACTTGGTTGAGTGCTTGACGTTTCGACCATCTTGTCGTGGTCTTCTTCTGAAGCGAAGTGAGCTATGCTGGACTGATCCTCTATTTATACAGGTTATCAGGAGGCGTGTTGCGGATCATTGCTCATCGTGTTGCGGATCATTGCTTTCCCAACTTGTAGCATATTTGATGCTTTTATCAGGGGTTTCTAATTTCTTGAATTATGGGCTAGCAGTCACAAATACCTCAGTCACAAATTCTGTTACTTTCTCTTAATCAAACAGATTTTCAACCAGTGGCCGTCCTACGGATATCATCTAAGTTATTGACTTTGCTGAGAAGAGGACAATCATATTTTTCCTTGTTTCATCTTGTTCAACATTTAGTTTAACATTAAGGAAATTTTTGAGGGAAACACAAATTTCCTTCCTTACCGCTGACCAATGCAAATTAATTATTTACATAGGTTATGTTAATGTTCATAGGAAACGCACTACTAGGCTAGGCCTATACGTTTCTGTTCATTTCTTCAGCAGGGTAATAACGGTAGGAATAGCATATATTTTTTGTGAAACGCAGGACTTCTCGAAAGAAATTAATATTAAAAATAATACTATTACTTAATAATAATAAGCATAAGCAAAAAAAAACGATAAGAAAGCAATAAAGCCCATGTCACGTCTTTTACAATCGCGAGACAGACTCAGTTTTCAGATGCAGAGAGACTGAAACTACCAATAAGCAAACAAACAGATATTCGAGTAATTATCTTAGAAAAATCTTTGGTATACAGGCCACTCACACAGCTTTGTAGACAGAAACCGTACAAGCAGGACCGGATTAAGGATTGGTGCGCCCCTAGGCTAATCATGTATTTGCGCTCTCTTATTCACAATGGAAAACAAAATTGATGAGCGGGGGAGAGAAATCTGAAAAAAACATTTTTTGTCTAGATTATAAAAAAAAAGCAGCAGAAAGAGTAAAAAGCCACCTCTTGCCCTAGCGCTCATTGTCGCCCCTAGGCTAAAGCCTGGTCAGCCTTATGGATAATCCGGCTCTGCGTACAAGCATCTGTACTATTCCGATACTGATATATTTTCTTGGTTATAATGTATAGTAGCTGAAAAATATATACCGAGGTACTAGAAGACGGGTCGTCAAAAAGATTACCATAAAGTGACCAATGCCGATAAAGCAAACAACAAAGGCGGCCGCTACATTCCTCGCTTTGTTCCTGTACTATATGCTTTTTCTCTATTATAATAGTAAGGATTTTCCTTGGTCACTTACATAATCTAGAAACATGGCAATAATCGAGTAATCCCAGGACCAAAGATTAGAGAATTAAAATCTTTGACAGAACATCGTAGTGTTGCTAGAATGGTCAGATCTCATCTCAGGGAATGACAGTATTGCCGGATCTTACTTTTAACCTAACTTAATTCAAAAGTCAACCCAGGACACTTTCTTACCCCTTAGAACGGGAAATTATATATAATGTGAAACCAGAACTATCCTGGGTAATCCAGGACCTATAGTATCTCCAAGTACAGAGATACACATCATTCTAAAAAATGACCTTTAAAGCTTTCGTTCTGAACTCTATTTTATGCATTGAGCAACAAAATCCATATAGATCATACCACCTATTCAATCAGTAAAATGAAACCATTTTATAGATAGTTTAGCAGATACCGAGGCGCCAAAGTTACGCCCGCAATAAGTACTTAAGAACGGCACTTTCTTTGAGTACATCGAATTAAAAAAATGCATAGAGTAAATTCAGAATCTTATGAGATTTGATCTTCATATGCGGAGAGGCATGACTCCATCCTTCTTCTTAGTTACACAACTTCCTAAAAACAGGATAACGATTTAGATTTGTTAATGAGGCACATGGCAGATAGCTGAGTCATGTTTTAAAAAATAATTATAATAGTAAGTACTAGAGTTATGTATGCCTCTGCGTAGGTACAAGAAGGTGAAAGCTCATAAGGTTCTGAATTTAATCTACTACAAGATGAATAAACGTAGACTATACAACGAGAATATTGAGTACAAGTTCGTTTCCTTATGAGTAATTTCTAAGAATGTGCCAAAGCTAGTTCCACAAAGCGTAAAAATGAGGCCAACTTATAACCGATCCGTTTTGAAATTAACACTCAGATACGTTCTAATAATTTAAGGATTCGATGACTCGATGATAGTTCCGCTGTGACCCCCGTAGGGCTCAAGGATTATAAACTATAATCCTTGCGTAGGGCTAAGCCCGCTCGCCCGGCCACACTTCAGCGCCCTCTAGGTGAGAGCAGCCGATTCTGGTGATATGCAGCTAACTTCAGCGCTCTATGGCAATTCGCAGCTACTATGACACAACCCCCTCCCTCCCCGTCCCCCTAGGCGGGAAATTCAAACTGTTATTAGTCTAGCTCCGCTCCTAAAGGCACGGCGCGTTTATTTTGAAATGGAACTAGAATATTAATGCCATAACGGCTCTGATTTTAGAGTTATAGTGTGTTTACCCTGCATCACAATCTTTGTTTGGTTGCCAAAGCAATGCAGTTGCAAACACATGCAATTCTAGGCACTATTCTTTGTAAATAATGTCAGAATCGCGACAACTCCAGTCCAGTCAACGGACCAAAATCTCTATCTTGAGTGCTAATGAATGGATTTTGATGAAACTTTGTGCAATGTGTTTGTAATGACGTTAATAAAAAAGTTAAAAAAAAAAAAGATTGGAGTAGGAAATGATCGAGTTTCGTAACTTGTAGAATTATGTCAAAAATGAAGAAAACAAAAAATGCATTTACCTTTTTTGGCCCAAAATAAGATACTTTTACTGTTGTGAATTTTTTCTAAAAATGCATGTTTTTCGAGATATGGCCACTCCAAAATTCCTAAAAGTGAAGGGAGGGGAAATGTAAAGGTTGAAAAAAAAAATCTGAAAAAATTCAGGTAAATGTATCATCGAAATACAAGACTTCTTTTTATTTGCAACTTTTCTGTAATGTGCGTTTTCACTGAGTTTTTCCGGAAAAATATGGAAAACAACCCCTTTCTATGCATTGAGGCCTTCTAATCATTTTTGGACTACTAGAATTTTTTTGTAACTTGCTAATTTTCCGTGTTACAAGCAATTTTTCACGATAAATACTGTACATTTTTTGCACATCAAAAAATACATGAAAATTCGAAAAATGAGCGTGATTTATATATATTATTATAAAAAAATATGAAACCTATATAGTTATTCCATTTTTAAAGGTTCAATATAATTTTTAAATTGAAAATGTGCAAAAAGTGTAGTACATTATTTATCGTAAAAGACTGCCTGTAACTCGGAAAATTAGCAAGTTACAAAAAAATTTCAAGAGACAAAAAATGTTTAGAAGTCCTCAATGCGTATGCCTGAATTTTTTCAAAATTTTAAATTACATATTTTTAAGGCGCTATAATTTCAAAGAAAGAGGTAGTTTTCAAGTTTTTCCGGAAAAACTCGGTGAAAACGCGCTTTACAGAAAAGTTGCAAATAAAAAAAGTCTTGTATTTCGATGATACATTCACCTGAATTTTTTCAGATTTTTTTTTCAACTTTTACATTTTCCCTCCCCCACTTTTGAGAATTTTCGAGCGGTCATATCTCGAAAAATATGCATTTTAGGAAAAAATTTACAAGAGTAAAAACATCTTATTTTGGGCAAAATAAGGTAAATATATTGTTTTTTTTTCGTTTTTGACCTAATTCTACAAGTTTACGGATCAATTCTTACTCTAAACTTTTTTTTTTTAACTTTTTTATTAACGTCATTATAAACACATTGCACAAGGTTTCATCAAAATCCATTCATTAGCACTCAAGTTAGAGGTGAAACCCCCTGTTGACTGGACTATTACGGAAAACGATTATATTGACACCGAGAAATCGATATTGAAGTCAAATGTAAAAATAACATGTGGATGCAAGTTTTAATAACAAAATTAACTGTTAGGTGGGTATACGAAATTCTCTTTTTGGCCTCTTCTTTAACGGTTTATATCTTCTACCAAAATAGTAATTGTTTCTTAAAATGGAAATAAAGATACACATAGTTTTATTTACGGGGGGAGAAATCCGTCTTGGACACCCAGCCAGCGCCTTGGATCTATACGATGGGTAGTACTGGACTAACCGAGCTAAAACTCCTCCCTCCCTGTCTTCAGTGTTTCCTCATATCCTGGAACTTCTCTCTCTTACCGTTAGAAGTTAGAATATCAGGTCAGTCTTAGTGTTAGATGTTAGAAATGATCTGCCTCCGCAGAGATGTCCTCCCCTTACTTCCCTACTTCGTTAAACTGATTAGAGGTTCAACTTTTTTTCGTCTACTTCCTCGATTTCCATGACTGATGTTATCGTGTCCGCCATAAGTTGTCAGTTTTCCTCTGATTCTAGCATCCTCAACACCATATCATCGGGTGTAACTGGACCGCCTAGCCAAGCCTTTCTTCTCTTAGCCATACTGGAACACGCTATGCTCTTCGTCGTCCATCCCTCCACAATACATGCAATCTCGAACTTCGATCTTCCCGATATCGTAGACGTACTCTGCAAAGCATCCGTGCCCTGTTAGGGCCTATGTAAGATAGTACCCAACCTCCCCGTGTCCTCTCTCCACCCACCTTTTAACATCTAGAATGAGTCTCCTCGTGCATCTTCCCTTACTCGAGATATTTTATCTTTCCTGCCACCTCTGATAGAGTCTATCGTTGACCTCCTTCCTGTCAATTCCTACATATATCTCCCACCTCTCCTTTGCTAGAAGATCTACGGGGGGATCCCTACCACTATTAGCACTGCCTCATAGGAGATCGTCTTGTAGGCACTGCAGACCACAATAGAGAAAACAACTTTCTCTACTGTGCTGCAGACTCTCAGTGCTGCACATTGCTGTACCCTGACCAGTTATTTTCACGACAGGGAGATTCCTCTTTCTGGTTATGACACCAGCTGGGTTTTTCCATAGGCAAGTTCCAGTTTCTTGCCCCTTACCCATCTCTCTATTTTTGCAATGGGCTCCTCTATTTCCCTCGCCATTCCGCCGTGACTGCTATTGCCAGATCGTCAGCATATCCGATCACCTTAACGTTCTCCGGTTGGGGTAAGCGTAATGCATCATCAAACAAAGCATACTTATGTTTTTGAGATTTATCTTTAAATACAATACTTAAATGAAGTTAATTGTATAGGCACCTTTAGTCAGGGACCGAAAACGAAATTAATTTCGGTTATGGTTAAATAACGTATACCATTTTCAGTTTTCATAGCAGCGACAATTTGGTTTTCATTTACTGTTTCGGTTGTCAAGGCAGCAACAATTCGGTTCTCGGTTATGGTTTCGATGTATAGAACCGCGGCAATTCGGTTTCTGCTAATTAGTAATTATGGTGGGGTTTTCGGTTTCGATTTTGGTTTCTGGCTTTTTACTTGCCTTTTACCTTATATAATCTTTATAATAGACGAATCGACTTAGATATGGTTTTCACCATACAATTTGGTATTTCTACATATTGGTTTAAAGATTTGAATCTTTGATTTCAACCATATTTTTTGAACTTTACTGTCGTAAGTACGGTGCGGATTTTGGTTTCGGTCCCTGCCTTTACTTAATTGGAGGTATTTGCATATGCAGAAATAATGAAAATATGTTTTTTAATTAGCACTAAATCTTGAATTGCACGAAATATTATTTGATAAAGGCAGCCTACAGAATCAATCATAAAATATTTTATTATGGTAAATATTGTTTCATTTTACATAACGTTGGAATTTGCCAGGTGCCATATGACTCAATCTCTACTGATATAGAATGTCACACGTTTTCACAACTACGTTATTGTTTATTTCAACACCGCTGCATATGATAAACGATACCACACGATGTCATCTTAACTATAGATTATACTAAACCAAGAATGCTAAACTGTGGTAGTTGAACAAAGCTTAGGTACGACATTACGCACTTATTTGATAAGCTTCATTACAACGGGGTTCTGGCACCAGGGGCGGACTGGCAAGGGAAAGGCCCGGTGGGACTTCAGAAGCCCGGCAGGCGCGTGCTGGGCAGAGCTGTGGAGAGAAAATACGGGCCCGAGGAGGAATTTCCGGGCCCGTAAAAACGAGCCCGGGCCCGCAACGCTTTAAAGGGCTCAAGATCGGTTGAAGCCTGGGACTTTGCCTCCCTGCCCCCCAGCCAGTCCGCCCCTGTCTGGCACCACAACCCATAAAGGGAAAAAAGGTAAAAGTTAAAAAAATTGATCACAAGCATTAAGCATTGCATATAAAACTCGTTGATAAAACCAAACAAGGGGATTTATCAATAAGTGGTTTTTAAATTTGTAGTCAATTCCTTGTTATAAACAATTTACCAACAGTGAAGGAGAGCTCAGATGCGATTTTCTCGAAAACTGTTAATCATTAAAAGAAAGCTTCAAATAAAATATTGCCTCAATCATTTATCTTTATTTCTTCCCCACATACTTAGTATCTATTTCGAAAAATTAAAAAAATCCGCTTGCTATACTTACCCTTGCAAACTCTCACATTTTATCAACATAGCCTTAGAAAAAAAAATTATATTTCCTACACGTTCCAAAATTTGACCTCTATATTCACACATTTTGTTAACAAATATATAGTGATAATATGGTAGAAAATTACCAATTTTTCGTTCCGTTTTTAAGTTAAAGTGAGCTAAATAAAAAAAAGGATTATTTTATTTATCCAAGATACGCAGAAAACGAGAGAAATGTTTGCGTGTGTTATAATATAATGAAGACTATGACATATATATGATATGACAGAAAAACAAATTAAAAAATCGACAGCTACTGGAAGCGGCTGGAACCTCCCCACCCGGTGAATCTTTAAAGTCGAAGAGAGCACTAAATTGTGTGCCATAGCGGTACTAAACGTAATCCGATCTCAACCTGTTTTGTTTTTTTAATTTTTTTTCTCGAAAACCAAATCGGAAGGGTGCAAGTGTGATATATCGTTGAAATCGGAATTTTTACTGCTCTTCAACGGTTCAATTACAAATTGTAAGTAATCATAAAATAAACAACTCGTTGTGCCAAAACGGCACTAAACGTAATCCGATCTCAACCAATACATTTTCAGATCTTCTGGAGCACTAAAGAAACCCCCATGCAAAGTTTCATCCAAATCCGTTTAGTAGTTTCGCCGCTATCGTGTTAACACACATACACACTTACACGCAGGCACTTTTCAAAAACCACTTTTTTGGGTTCCTGGGACCTCAAAACGTAAAGATTTGATGTTATCTTAATTTTCGATTTTGGACCAATTTTACCAACCTCTCACAATTTTGTGGGAGATTTGAATTTGTTTGGAAACAGGTAGCAAATTGATATAGCCCCCTTTCCACAGCCGACTTTAGCTGTGGAAAGAGGTTTGTGCTTTTTAACTAACGCCGATGATGAAAAGTGATGTACCTGAAGTTTCGAACGTTCACTTGAACGAATTTTAGATAAAAAAGAAAAGTTAATAAAAACCACACAACGATTTAGGCGTAAGCGCTTCATTTCCACTTTTGCTGACAATAATATCAACAATACTTAAGTTTTTACACCTAAATCGAAGTGTGGTTTTTATTAATTTTTCTTTTTCATATGAGATTCGTTCAAGTGAACGTTCGAAACTTCAGGTACATGAAAAGTGGCTATTTAATCTAGTATAGAACGAAATATATATTTAAAAGACAGTCGATCCTCAAATCGGAAGTTATGTGAGATCGCATACCTAATCAAATAATAAGCTAATATTAAATGTCAAACGCATACCCCCTTTTTGGTCGTGGGTTAAGAAACATAGCACCTTAAACATTAAAACATTGAGGATGGCAAATTATGAACAAAGTGAAGTTAATGAGTAGCCACGCAATTTGTAGCTAATGTTTCAAGAAATGATTCCTTAACTGCGCATAAAAAAAAATTCTTAACCTGTCGTTAACCTATATCAGCTCCAAGGACTTGCTCTTCAATGTTTCTGTAAGCACCAATCTCCCTAACCTCGGAATGTCGTCGATTTTCCAATTTGTCCATCAATATCTTTAACGTGCTCATATCGCTGATAAACAAAAATAGCAGTTTTATATCATTTTTGAAAGACCGTCCTTTACACTACCGAGTTGGTCTTTATCAGCTTTATCTTAGTTTCCGTGTTTGTACAAACCACAGGATTTCGTCTGTGTTAGATTAGAGTTAATTCAAAATAAGTCTATAATATTCTTAAACACTTGTCTTGCAGTCGTCTAATATATTCTAAATTAAAATGTGGTTTAGTAATTAGATGAAAACAACTATTTCCAATCCTCAACGTTGATTTGTTTCATCATGAAGGTAAAGTGCAAGCGTATATTTAACTAACTGTAAAGTATACGTACACAGGAAACAACATGATTGCAATTCGTAGCTATTTA
The DNA here is from genome assembly GCA_936432065.2 of Rutpela maculata. Classification (NCBI taxonomy): domain Eukaryota; kingdom Metazoa; phylum Arthropoda; class Insecta; order Coleoptera; family Cerambycidae; genus Rutpela; species Rutpela maculata. The sequence continues at coordinate 119,588,607 of OW386291.2, forward strand.
CTATTCCAAATCACATAAAATATTTATACATAAATAATATTAAAATATATATATTTACAATAATATGATTCATACCATAAATTAATTAATAGGATGTTAAAATACGTTTATACTTACTACTATCACTAGAAAAGTTTTTTCTTTTTAATGGCTAAGGTATTGTGTAAAATTTTTAGAATTTCAAATTTGTATTAAAAAAGTCGTTACACTAAATAATGTTTTATTTTGTTTGAAGAATGTAAAAATTGTGAAGAATAATTAATAATTATAATTCATTCATGATAGATCTCAACACGTTAAAAAGCGAAAGAAAAACCGCTGCCCAAGGAATCACTACTTCCACATCCAAGTCTCTTACAACAAAATACTATATTTGCACTCCACTATGTGGAAATAATTGTTTATGGAACTTTAATGGTATAATATTTGAAATCATGTACCCCAAAACTCCATAAAATTATATGCCACATCTGTAATAGATGTGGGGGTGAATGAAGTGAAAAAATTCTTGCTGACTTTGGCTCTTGTACACACACTAAATCACACAATTTTTTCACCACCTTTAATAATAGGGTCCAATTTCATGGACTCTTACTTGCTTAATTTACCCATTTACCCGCATTTACCTTAATTTACCCTTCAACTCTGCAACGGAATAAGATCAAAATATAATCTAGTTCCAGATCTCGTTAAAAAACATACGTGTGCCATATTTTAAGTGAATATCTTAAACGGTTTCAGAGTAATCGTGAGCACCAAAACGATACAAGACTAACAGACAGACCGACGCAACAGACAAATTAATTTTGCTCAGACTTAAAATATTGACGTTTCCTGATATTCTAAACAATGAAAATTTCGTTAATATACTTCAACTGAATGTCGAACTAATACGCAGAAAGTGGCAAGACAAAGATATATAGAAAATCGTTGTGTGCCGTAAACTACACGATAGAAGTAAAGCCTCTAATACAAGCATTTTCTTCAAGGAAACCTACTATGCATCCATACTACTCAAGGTAACTGTGCATCCAATTTACTCGAGTAAAGCCACTGCGCATTCATACTTCTTGAAGTAACCCACTCGCATCCATTTTACTCGAGGAAACCCACTGCGCATCCATATCACTTGAGGTAACCTACTGCGCATCTATAGCACTCGAGAAAAGCCACTGTGCATCCATACTACTCGTGGTAACTTACTGCACATCCATTGTACTCGAGGAAAGCCACTGCGCATCCATACTACTTAAAGTAACCCACTGCGCTTCCATACTACTTGAGGTAACCTACTACCGTCTATAATACTCGAAAAAAGTCACTGCGCATCCAAAATATTCGAGGAAAGCCACTGCGCATCCATAATACTCGGGGAAACCTACTGCGCATCCGTAGTAGTCGAGGAAAGCCACTGCGCATCCATACTACTCAAGGTAACTTTAACGACATAATATTAATTTGAAATCGTCTACTCCAAAAACCTATAAAACGATATGCTACATCGGTAGTGGGGGTGGGGGTGGTGGTAGAGGGGTGGTGGTAGAGGGTTGGTAGTGGGGGTGAATGAGGTAAAGAAATATTTTGAAGCTTTTGATTCTTGTACACACACTAAATCACAATTTTTTTTTCATCCCCTTTAACAAGGGGGTGGGGGTGGTAATGAGGGTGGCTAATGCCAAAAATGTTTATGAGACCTTAGCTTCTCTTTTGTATACTAAATACCAATTTTATGGACTCTTACCTGCTTGATTTACCCATTTACCCCAAATTTACCCCAATTTACCGTTAAAGTACATATGTGTACCAAATTTCAATATCTTAAACGGTTCCAGAGTAAACGTGCGCACAAAAAAAAAGAAGTTACAGACACACAGACAGACAGATTTTGAGCCTATTTGAACAACAAAAATTTTAAAAAATGTTTTTATCGTTACTATACTTCCACTGGATGTGGAAGTAAAATTAAAAGATAACTAGGTAACATAAGGTTGGTATAAAACAATTAACTGAACAGAACTTATGTTAAATTAATATACACACACATAATTTGTTTAAATTTTAGTTTTTAATTTGGTAATTCAGTCTAGAAAGTGACACAATATAATAGGAATTTTATATCTGCCATTCGTCTATTGTCTGTGGTCGCACCTAGAATCAAAATCACTACATTAATTTTGGTCAGATTTTACATATATGCCTCTGAAGTATAGTCCACATACCAGTGGCGCAGCCAGAAAATTCATCTGGGAGGGTGGGGGGGGGGGGGCAATAGAACCGGCCTCCCCAGAGAATGAGGAAAATTTTTCAGAAAATGGTTGAAAACGGATGTGTATGTAGATTCCTCTGTTAGATAATATTGGCATTAATTACAAAATATTTATTTCAAGGGATAATTTAGATACTGCTTTGTACTGCTTCTTTATTTTTTGGCTCATGGAAGACGGCTTGGGGGGGGGGGCATGGTTCCCCCCCCTGGCTGCGCCCATACCACATACACCAAAACACTCGACCGCTACCCTAAAATACGACGCCAGCCTTGGTGGCGTCATCTGGAGAAGATTCAATTTTGAATTGTAATCATCGAAGTTTCCAAATTCGACTTTTGCATATGTGTTCAAGGCCTCGAGAAGAAATAACAAAATCAGTCCCAGCTTAAGTATGGGGGAGTGAATCCCTAAAAACCAGTAAAAAAGTGGAAAAATAGCGCATTAGGTTGAACACATGAATGCTCCCTTACTAAGGGAGTGACGAATTGGTTCTAAAGAAGCTGGAATAGAGTAGGATTTAAAAAATTAAATAATTATTTCCTCTAAAACGGTTCTAATGATTTTTAACACATGAATCTTCTTTAGTACCGGTATGAGATGAAATAAGGAATAGCCAGTTCCTCCTAGAAAATGCTGGGAGGGGATTTGTGGGGGTTGAGGTTAAAAAAAAAAAATGATATAGGAAAGTTATGTAGAACTGTTTATTATAATAATAAATGAGTATTTACTATTTACCCATTTCACTGTTTCATAAATGAGCTTATAATTTTCGATTTTTCTATATACCTGTTATATACTTTCTAAAGAGATGTTGTGTACCTATTTTATTTGCCGGTATTATTTTTTATTTACCTTTCGGGTCATATTTAAAGTATTGGTAAAACTGTTCTTGTATTAATTCCCTACAAAATATCATCAATTAGCATGTTAGATTGAAAGTCTTGTTAGTGGTAAAGTAGGTATATTGTTTGAACACAAATTTTCAACCTGATATGATTTTTAGAAAATAGATAAATAAAAAAGAGATGGAATTTTGCAATAAAAAATAAAATAATTGTCAATAATTTTACTCCCAGCAACAAGATATACATGGATAAATGAATTGTTTGTGATTCTAATTTATGTTTCAAATTTCCGGATATCAGTTTTTTGCCGTAGTAGATTATAAATAATTCTGGGAACTTCACGGAGGTTTTTTTTATCTCTAGTACAATGATAATAAACATTAGAATCTTATTACGGTACTTACAAAATATAAGTACCACGTTTGAAGTTTTTCATCTCTAGCTTTAAATTAAAGAATAATATTTAGTGAGTTATTTATCTTTTTTGCAGATAAAATTTGCACTGAACATTACGATAGAGATGCCTGCCAACAGATTGCCCGTGACCAAGAATTTGCCTGTGCTGGAAGAATCAGATCCATGTAAGTAGACTAAGCATGGATATTATAAAAAGATAGACAAGAACACACAATAAATATAATAGAAAACGAGAAAAGCAGCACAATAAAATAGAGTGCTAATATTTGCTTCCGTTTTAAATAAATCTATCCGTATTTATTACGTCCGCTTAGCTGCTTATCATCACTTGATATGGCCAAAATGATAAAATGCGAAAGAATATGATGCTGGGTAATCGTTTTGGGAAGCGTGTTTCTTGGAACTTTTAGAGCAAGGAATATATCAAACATTTTTATTGCTGCTCAAGGTTGATATATTGTAAAATATGGAATTGTACTATCCTGCAAAGTGTTAAAACATTTTCAATCACATTCCAAAGTTTTCAGAGTAAAAATGTTAATACTAATTTTTTTACAAAAAATTCAGTCTTTCGCAAAGATGCAACCCAGGGAGGGACATTAAAAATGATGAAGTTAGATTTTTAGCCATTACCAGGCAACCTCTATAGCTTTAGTGACCTTGTCTACGTCATGCTGCAATCAGCCGTTAACAGGCAGCGTATTCCCTAAATCTAATATTGTGCAACGCAAGAAATGCAAGCAACACCTCATCGACTTTTTATTCGTCAATTCAAAATCTAATCGGTCACAACGTACTATTTTAAAGTCTAATAGGATGCAACGCAGCTACAATATCTTATGAGACTTTTAACATTAGGCTTCTAAATACACACGGCCACAACGCAACTTGACAAAGCCTAATTCATTGCAGCACAACGTGTTTCTTATAATTAGTACAATCATCCTGAAAAGAAAAATAATTTAGGTGCGTAAAGTATAAGTAAGTATAGTAATAATTATTATGTAACCCTTTGAGAACCTATTAATGAGATATTTAAACAATTTGAAACACAAAAAGAATTAAAAATTAAAAAGCGCGTCGATAAATTTTAAACACCATTCATTTTTGTCTCTGTCAAGTTTCAAAACTCATCAGTTTTTTCCTCTAATTCTTCCTATTTGACTGGAGTATACATATTTAGGATTAAAGCCTAAGGAGGATTTAAGACATGTCCTCAAAAAAAAAAAAAAATTGGCTGCACTTTCAAAATGGCGTCGTAAAAAAATTTGCCAATATTGTTTTTGTCGTTTAACACAAAAACTAAAAAAGATGGAGAAAACTTTCTACAAAAACAAAATGCATAATGCATTTTGTTCCTATGCAATATTTGGATAGGAGTTACCATTTTCCAGATAAATGATTCAACTCTTAAAATAAAATATAAAATTAAATATAAAACGTAATACTACGGGAGTCCACCCTAACTGTCCGTGCACCCCCCCGATCCTTGGGGACAACGTTTTTCATAAAGATTAAAGCCTAAGGAACAATTTAAGACATGTCCTCAAAAAGAAAAACTGGCTGAATTTTCAAAATGCCGTCCGTTTAAAAAAAAATTGCAAATATTGTTTTGGTCATTTAACACAAAAACTAAAAAAGATGGAGAAAAACTTTCTGTACAAAACACAAAGTGCATAAAATTTTATAGAATTTTGTTCCTATACAATATTTGGATAGGAGTTTTCCGTTTTCGAGATAAATGTCTGCAAATTATAATATTATTATTATTAATTTTTTTTTCAGTTTATTTTATTTTTTGTTATGTTAATAATATAAAGTTATATTATACGCCTTACAATAATTATCACAGTTATTTCCTCTAAAAGATTCCCGATGATGATATGAATTTCCATGTTTTCTTAATTTTGGACTCATTTATCTGGAAAATGGTAACTCCTATCAAAATATTGTATAGGAAAAAAATTGTAGAAAATTTTGTGCACGTCAAGTTAGCTTGACCACCCATTGAGTTTTGGTTAAAGATGAAAAAGCTTGTATCCATTCATTGCACCTAATATTAAAATCAGCTAAAGTTGAGTCTTTGTCACTTTTTTCTGGCAATTTTACATGCAACATTGCCTTGTAATTGTCCTCACTGCATATTTATATCTAATTACCCATTATTGGACACTAGTTGCTTTAATAATCAGGCTAATTTATTCATTTTACACAGAAATAAGAACAAACGCAAACAAAGGATCTTTTCAATAACACTAAAATATTGGAGGTTGGGTTATGATATTTGTTTGAAGGCAAATGAACAGAAGCTGTGCTGTAATGAATTAGGTTTTGTCAAGTTGCGTTGTACTCGTGTGTATTTGGGAGCCTAATGTTAAAAGTTCCAAGGGATATTGTGGCCGTGTTGCATCCTATTAGACTTTTAAAAAGTACGTTGTGATCGATTAGATTTTGAACTGACCAATAAAAACCGCTGCCCAAGGAATCACTACTTCCACATCCGGATTTTCTATCCAAGTCACACAACGAAAAAATTTTGTATGTGGAAATAATTGTTTATGGAACTTTAATAACATAATATTTGAAATCCTCTACCCCAAAAACCCATAAGACGATACCCCACATCGGTAGTAGGGTGGGGGTGGTGACAGGGGGTGGGAGTGGGGGGTGGATAAAGTAAAAAAATATTTTGAGGTTTCTGGTTCTTGTACACACACTAAATCACATTTTTTTTCATCCCCTTTAATAATGGGATGGGGGTGATAATGGGGGTGGCTATTGCCAAAATTTTTTTTGAGACCTTAGCTTCTCTTGTCTATACTAAATATCAATTTTATGAACTCTTACCTGCTTGATTTACCTATTTACTCCAAATTTACCCCAATTTACCCCCCAACCCTTCGACGGAACAAGATGAAAATATAATCTAGTTCTAGATCTCATTAAAGTACATATGTGTACCAAATTTCAAGTCAATATCTCAAAAGGTTCCAGAGTAAACGTGCGCACAAAAAAAGTTACAGACCGACAGACAGAAATTTTTTTTTCGCTCAAACTTGAAATCTTGACGTTTCACGACATTCTAAGCCTATTTGAACAATAAAAATTTTTAAAAATTTTTTTGTCGTTACTATACTTCCACTGGATGTGGAAGTAAAAGAGTTTCTTGCGTTGCACAATATTAGAATTAGGGAATACGATACCAAGCAACCAAAGACTGTAGTAACCTTGTCTACGTCGTGCTGCAAATGCAACATGCACTTTTCACGAATTCAAGCCCCATATAGAACAGTAGCTTGGTGATCTCACTTCGGACTAATTCTACAGCAGTTTTAAATTCAAATATTTTTGGATAGTTTGATTCAAAATGGGTCAAATATGAAATGTTAAAAATGAATAAGGGTGCCTTTTCGTTGGGGGTGAGTTTCACCCCAACTCGGGGGTTTCGAAAAAAAAGTGACTATTGGAACGTGTAGATCGTCGAATTCTATCCCAAAAAACCCTAAACGTTATTTTTGCTTTAATACCCGCTGAGTTACAGGGGATCGAAAACAGTGATTTTTGGTCAAAAAAACACTGATTTTTCAAAGGTTTTAAGCAAATTACTCAAAGAGGATCACATTTTCGAAAAAGTTTGTCATAACAAAAAGGTTAGCTTATGAAATAACAAAAATAATCCATGAAATAAAAATGTGTTTAGGCTCATCATTGCCAAGATACAGTTTATGTTAGATGCATTTGAACGCAGCCCTGCAAAGGTGACGTTCTTCAAACAGTCATAACTCTGGTTTAAAAAACCAACATGTACCTTGAACCAAAAATTAAAGCTTATTACAGTAGCTTAAAATTTTCTTTTGGCAAATTTTGATTTTTTACACAAAAAATGCCCGTTTTTTGGTTCCAGTAAATTCCAAATTGAAAAAAAAAATCCAAATCGTGTTTTTTGTTAGTCCTAACTATAATGTATATGCGCAAATTTTTTTAATCGTGATGGATGCATTATCTAAAAGATTTTACACTTAATGTATTTTGAGAATTTTTGAAAAAATGAATTTCTTTGGCTTTAAGGTTAAATAACTTAACAGGGAAGCATCTTAGTTGAATGTTACTAGAGAGAAAAAATTATGGCAATAAATTAAGGAAAATGTTGATTTTTTTATTTATTTATTTCTTTTTTTTATTAAGATAATAGCTTAGGAGATAGAAGTCTTTGAAGTTAAGTGTTAACGTTTTTTTTTAAATCGACGCATTTAAGATGAATAAAGAAAAACTGACGACCTCTGTATCATTTTGACCTATCTAATCTTAAAGAGGATTAAGAGACTTTCAAAATGGTTTTCTTGGATGATTTTTAGCATTAATTGCAAAGGTGATATGACCGAAATAAGGAACGAACCTCGTTTTAGCAAATTACGGTATTGCTTATTTGGCGGAACAATCTCTCAATATTTTAAATTACAAAGAAGTGATCATAATTTTTATACTTTTTTGATATCCATGCACTTTTCTTAAGTATATGTATAAAGATGAAAATGACTCAAACCTTGATGAATATGAACAATTATATTAAATTTCGGTTAAATCTCTATATAGTTAATAAAATTGGAAAATATGAATGATTGTTTTATTAATTTGCTACACTTTAACACAAAAACCTGATCCAAATTCGTAATCAGTCATAAATAATATTAGTTTCATTAATAAATTCCCAGTACTCCTTTTATACTATTTTTTTAACTTTAGGGTGGTTTTCAGCCTCTCGGGGGTAAGAGCACTTATTTTTCTTATTAAAGGATGATTTTTATGTCTCAAAATGTAATAATCTGCTAAGAAAGTCCTAATTTCTCAAAATAAACAAAAAATATTTGATTCATTCATATTCGTGATCATAAATAACACTGGCCGACAAAAAAAAATGTTCTGTCTTTACATTCAAACATATCATTTCCTATGTATTTTGATGCGCTGAAACCAAATTTGGCAAAAAAAATTTTTCTACTGTGTCAATTTTTCTCTCCACCCCCATATAACCCCCATAAATTCTTATAGAGGATATTTTTTGAAAAAATTTTTTAAATTATTTTTTATGATTTTTGTATTGATTTTTTGTGTCGTTGATCATGAATCTGAAGTCAAGAATAAATTTCGATTTAATGGCAGCTGTCAGCAACCTGTCAAATTTCACCAAAATGTAAAAAGTTGATATTAATTGTATATTCATAAGTATTTTAGGTCGCTAAATACAAATCCGAAGTCAGAAATAAATTATGACTTAATGACAGCTGTCAAAAAACTGTCAAATTTTTATGTTAAGCTTAACATAATTATGTTAAGCTTGGCTTAATATCAGCATATACTAAACATTATCTCTTTATCTTTTTTGGAAATTTTGACAGTTTGCTAACGCTGTCATTAATTGAAAATTCATTTTTGACTTAGAATTTGTATTCAGCGACCTCAAAAACTTAAGAATGTGCATTTAATATCAATTTTTTACATTTTAGTAAAATTTTACAGTTTTTTGACAGCTGTCATTAAGTCATAATTCATTTCTGACTTCGGATTTGTATTTAGCGACCTAAATTACGTATTTTGTATGATATGTTTGATTGTAAGGACAGAACATTTTTTTTGTCGGCCAGTGTAATATAAGTTTCATTAATTTATTCTCAGCACTTGTTAATTATTGATTTTTTGGTTTTCACCCTCTTGGAGGTAAAAGCACATCTTTCGAAGTTAGTGCCCTAAAGTTTAAGAATCCGCAAAAAAAATAAATTCCAAGCCGCTATAGAATTAGTTCGAAGTTTTTACACACTGCATGGAGTTTGCTCGCCAATATTGTTACTGCTGTTATCAGATGTAATAGCAGTGTGCAATTCAAACGTCATGTTTAAACAGTTACTTCACAATCATGTTACCTATAGCAGTTTATGAAATAAAATGTTAACGTACCATAAAATAATTTTAATGACTGCCCTAAGACTTGGGCGTTGCAGATTGTGAAACCGATGTAAATAACAATAAAAAACCGCAGCCCAAGAAATCACTACTTCCACATCCAGATTTTCTATCCAAGTCACTCGCAACGAAAAAAATTTGTATGTGGAAATAATTGTTTATGGAACTTTAATAATATAATATTTGAAATCCTCTACCCCAAAAACCCATAAAACGATACTGTAGTGGGGTAGGGGGTGGTGATAGGTTGATGGTAGTGTTGGTGGGTGAAGTTAAAAAATATTTTGAGGTTTCTGGTTTTTGTACACACACTAAATCAAAAAATTTTTTCATCCCCTTTAATAATGGGGTGGGGGTGGTAATGGGGGTGGTTAGCTTCTCTTGTATATACTAAATACCAATTTTATGGACTCTTACCTGCTTCATTTACGTATTTACCCCAAGTTTACCCCAATGTACCCCCCAACCCTTCGACGGAACAAGATGAAAATATAATCTAGTTCTAAATCTCGTTAAAGTACATATGTATACCAAATTTCAATATCTTAAACGGTTCCAGAGTAAACGTGCGCCCAAAAAAGTTACAGACAGATCGACGGACAGACCGACAGACAAAAAATTTTTTTTTCGGTCAAACTTAAAATCTCGACGTTTCATGACATTCTAAGCTCATTTGAACAATAAAAATTTTTAAATTCTTTTTTGTTACTATGCTTGCACTGGATGTGGAAGTAATTATGATATTATAGTATTTTACTGAAGATAACATCGATCGGGATATCATAAGTTTTATAAATAAAATTCATGTAATATTTTTTTCCTCCAATAAAAACATTTTCAAAACATTTTCTTACATAAAAAGTTGCAATTTAATGAATTCCAAAGAAAAAGTTTATCAATAAAGATGGATGCGAGGATGGATATGGATGTTTTTCATTAATAACTGTTATCGTGGCCTAGCTATGTATTTTTTTGGAAAGTGCACCAAAATCGATGGCATTATTTTCTTCAGAAACAATGGTAATAAGGATATGGTAGTTTTACTTCCACTTCTAGTGGAAGTATAGTAACGACAAAAAAATTTTTAAAAATTTTTATTGTCCAAATAGGCTTAAAATGTCATGAAACGTCGAGATTTTAAGTTTGAGCGAAAAAAAATTTCTGTCTGTCGGTCTGTCTGTAACTTTTTTTTGTGCGCACGTTTACTCTGGAACCGTTTAAGATATTGACTTGAAATTTGGTACACATATGTACTTTAACGAGATCTAGAACTAGATTATATTTTCATCTTGTTCCGTCGAAGGGTTGAGGGGTAAATTGGGGTAAATTTGGGGTAAATGGGTAAATCAAGCAGGTAAGAGTCCATGAAATTGGTATTTACTATATACAAGAGAAGCTAAGGTCTCAAAAAATTTTTGGCATTAGCCACCTCCATTACCACCCCCACCTCCTTATTAACGGCGATGAAAAAAAAATGTAATTTAGTGTATGTACAGGAACCAGAAACTTCAAAATATTTTTTTACTTCATCCACCCCCCTATCACCACCCCCACCCCACTACCGATGTGGGGTATCGTTTTATGAGTTTTTGGGGTAGAGGATTTCAATATTATATTATTAAAGTTCCATAAACAATTATTTTCACATACAAAGTTTTTTCGTTGTGAGTAACTTGGATAGAGAATCTGGATGTGGAAGTAGTGATTCCTTGGGCAGCGGTTTTTATTATTCACGGGTTCCAAGAGTGTAGAACGTAAATATTAGATGTCACTGTCGTTGACCAGTAACTTCAATAATTTATCAGATCTTGAGGCAATTATTATCCATAATTATTGTAACCTGCAAGGCAGAGAAAGAAAGAAAGGAAAGAAAAATAAATTATAAAACTCACTTTTGCCGCCATTAAATAAATATGTTTCATCAGGTGCTTCAATCAGAAATTGATTTATTATTTTGTAAAAATCCTTGATTTTTTTAGTTGGTATGTAACGTTTCAAAATGTATTTTATTTAGAAAACTTACTTACCTATATCTATGTTTTTCTTCACCCCCAGAGTAGTTAATGCGATTGTAAGATAGATGCTTTGAATATTTTATCCTGTTTAGGTAGGTTTCGTCGCTACAACAAATAGTCTTCTAAAAACGGCAAAATTTGAGTTTGACCTCCACTAGTTGGAACGAACTGAAACCTAAATTTAATATTTCCAAATAAGATAAGAATTTGATGTTTATATTAGGAAAGTTTTCAACATGTTAGATAGGTTTTTCTAAATATAAGTGATCGACACATAATGTACGTAATTTTCAAGAAGTTATATTTCTGGTACAAATAACTAGAGTTCAGTGTTATTAAGCTCATTTTTTTCACAATATGCCGATTGTTCATAATTTTTAAAAATCTTGGCAATCCGATGCATATAGGAGGGTTTCTATAACCCTTACATTAGACAGGATTTAAATTGTTATAACATCGAGAAAAATGTTTTGTCGTGGTTTCTGTAGCCAAAAAAATGGCTCGGATATTTACCTTGAAATAGTTTTGAGAATTTATTTCCCACCTTCCCTTCCTGACAATAATGTGGTTAAGTTGAAATTGTTGCAAAAAACCGCATGGTAGTGAGTGTTATGTTCATTACTGGCTAATTTTGTCGTCTCTATCGTCAAAAACTCTAGTAAAAATTGCTGACAATTGTAAAACTTGGTATTCTTTCTTCACATCAATTAGAAATCTGATTGTCATAGTGACAGCCACTATCAGTATTTCTTTTGTTACTTGTATCAATAATTATGACTTAGATGTGATTCTAACAATATATCTTTGCGTATAGAATAAACTGAGTTTACTAGTCCTACTACAGTAGTACATGTACATATAAATATTTATCGGCTATTTTGTTAAATCATGGATAATTATAATTTGTGCTATATCTAAAAAACTATTATGAATAATGATCTACATGAAATTTTCTTGCCTATACTTAGTAGCATAATAGGAAAAGTAATTTCTATACATGTATATTTAATGAACATGACACCTTTAAAACAATGATCTAGTTTTAAAGTAAGGTACAGCACTAATGAATTTTAGATAAGAGGAGCAGCAACTACGGTAGTCTTATTATACTACTCTTGATCGTATCAGTCATATATTATGTTTTAAGTTTAACGTTTGATGATCCCGTCTTCATTTTTTCCCATTTACTCGACAGAAGCATGCATGGTCGATTCGAAATCATGACAAATTAGTTTTTGAATAAATGTTTTCTTTGTTAACATAAATTACAACATCAACTGCACGTATGCAGAAGTCGTTTTTTGCTGCTATTTTCTTTATTATCTCCGGTCCCAAATCACGTCACATCGCAAAAAACAAAGTGTTAAATAAAATAATAATATAAATTAATAATTTCTCATAATTTGTTAAAAGAATAAAAATCATTAAAAATGACTGTTTTTGTATAATTTAAGAAATATAATATAAGAAACATAAATTTTAACGAAACTTGGTGCCTTCTTTTATTCTAGATAAGTACGTTGAACGATGCCTCCAGGTATTAAGTAAAAAGTTGCAAGAAAGTATCTGACATCCTCAAAGTTGTACAGAAATAGGGATTTAAATTAGGGACTCTTTTACCTGTCATAGTAAATGTACCTATATTCTTCCTTTGAAATGATGCATTTTATTACCAAAAATAGACAAGTAGATAATTCCATAATAAACCATTCAACTAATGCAGGAGCTCAAGTCTTTTAAATGCCCCCTTTGTTTATGAATCATGAATCAATTTTTTAAGATTTTTGCCAAATATTTTCGTGGATAAATACAAACTGTTTACTAAATCAGCAATCAGGTTTACAAACATTTTGTTTCTGGTAGAGCCATTAAAAGATGATACACATAACCAAATAAAAATGATCTTTAGTTCAATTAATGAACAAATAGATACATTTTTAAAAGCAAAAAATAAATAGCTGATAAGTACAAAGGACAATTAAATAAAAACAGATAGTCTATTATTAAAATGTACTAAAAAGGTAATCACATCATTTTTTATTAATGTTGCAATATTGTAATTGACCTAAAAACTTGTCGCGAGTTTAACGGTATTTAATTCCAAAGAAATACCATTTTATTTTAATCTGGAATTAGTCGGTATATCGAATAAGAAAATAAACGAGGTTATTTCCACTTGTCGACGTTTCGAATAAAATTTTATTCTTCCTCAGGACTTTAGTGAAACAAAACCACAAATATACTTCTTAAGAAAGAAGAGTCATAATAATGAACAACAAGCGAGTTAAACAATGAGAACATAACATATAATTACTAAATGTAAATGTATGAAACTGTTCACGTTCATACATTTACATTTGCATTTAGTAATTATATCTTATGTTTTCATTGGATTTTTTAACTCGCTTGTTGTTCATTATTATGACTCTTTCTTACGTTATGTTAAATTTTCAGAAAAATCATACTTAAATAGAGCGTCGTCTTTCTCTATTACATTTAGTACCCTCTCCACTTTAGGATCAATTGTTACAGGGTGTTACCTAGACGATATTGTCATCTGATACGCTCGGTCTGACATCACGTTTCAAGAGTAGGCAGATTTTAATCGCTTATTTCTGCAAGAGATCTTTTTTTTTTAGTTTTTATTGTTGTCTTCTACACACCTGATACTGTTTTATAAGGGCGTTGATGTTCTGTTGTTTCTGATGGTGTTAATGTCGATGGGTTGAATTTGCTTTTTTTAATTGATTTCGTGAAGCGCTTAAACCGTAAATGATGTGTTAATTTTTCAGGACAACATTTTTCAGCCCATTCTTCCGCTATAAAGCATAAAAAATTTATCCTACGAAAAAAAGTCAAAATTATAGAGAATTTCAAACTCTACAAAACTGTGTCTGTATTTCTTTCACAATTTTGACAGAAGGCGAGATATTAAAAAAAACGAAGACGAAACTCAACCATTTACTTACCCTGGTTGGGATTAACAACAGCTACTCGCTGACACCCCGCCAGGCTAAATAAAGGCATTTATTATTATTATTATTATTTTTTTTTTTTTCATGATGGCGGCGTTTCCGTGGAGGTCAGAAACTTGCATACATACTTGGGATAGACCCCCTACAAGTCCTCAAAGCGGTATGGTGTTAAATTCACTTTCATTACCACCAATTATTTCAGGATATGCAGACTGGCTAATAGTAGCACTTTTTTTTTAATTACATGCTTTCCGCGTTATGAACATTGTATAGGTATATCCGATTTAACACTTTTTTTATGGTATTTCAGGGTCGATTGTTTCCTGAACATAGATCAAGGATTACCACAGTTTGCTATTGTTAAACCCGAGGAAGCTCTATTGGCTGCTCCGTTGGTATCTGAAAAAGTGGTTGTTATTGGGGAAGTATTTCCAGGTAGGTAAATAGTTATTTTATAATGTGAGTACTACTATATTTATATACAATTATTGGTCATTTGTATTTCGCACGCTGGTTCTGTAAAAATAGCATTTCACTTATAAAGTCGGTCAATGTTAAATTATTCTAAATATAATTTTTTCTATTGACTTATATCGTTTAGAGTTGAAAAGTTATGTTTAAACATATATATACAAACTTTCTATTATTAAAGGTCCACTTCAAGATGTTTCGCTTTATATGATTCAAAAACTGTTTTAATATGAAACGTTTTATTATTGGGATATGCCTTCGAAATAAAGTTCTATATCCACTGTAAACTTTCTGAGTTGGCAAAGCGCTTATTCGTTACTAATACTTTTTTAACATTAGAAATGTTTAAGAAATCGATAGTGTATCGCTAGATGTTAGGAAAATATGTTGAATCTAATAGGGGAGCCGTAGAAACTATGTAAAGTCTGTTCGCTGATAGAATCCCGGTGTGACGTCACGAACGTCTGAGCTAAGACTTGATGTATTTAATTAGATTTATTTAAAAGAAATTGATCTATAAGCATATATAATACATGTATTGTAAATTTATAGTAATTTAAGTTAAAAAAATAAATTATAATGTTGAATTGTTTTGGTTTAAAGTAAAAAATATGGTAAAATATACAAAATAAATACACTTAAATAGTTTCAGCTAAAGCTTTTTTATTCATTAATAGAATTTTGTCAAATAAGTATATGTAATATTAAAATAAAAATATATACTTAATACTAATTATGCCGAATATTAAAACCATCTTTCGCTTTAATCCTCCTCTACTAAGGATCCAAGTTTCGACCTCTTTTTAGGGTCATTACTTTTCAATTTTTTTTCGTATTTTCGTAAAAACGCGTTTTAGACAAATTTGTGGTCTTTCAGACAGTACTTTTCTATTGTCATTTTTTTTAAAGGAAAAGCATAATTTTTTAACCACTTCATATAAACTGGTACAGCCAATATCGACTATCGCTCTAGGTTTTAGCTCTTCTAAAAGGATAACCAAGAAAGTATGTTTATATCAAACCGTAAATAACATTTTTTATTTCATACCCGACTTACGAGAAACTCAACCCGCCTCTAAAATCGACAGCCGCATTCGACGACGCGTTAAGCAAATTGATTTGCTGTCGAACAATAGAAATGCCGCACGTCGGTCATAACTTGACCACAAAGATTAAAACTTACGTTACAGATTAGGTTACAAACAATATTTCAATAAAGACAAGGAAGGATAGAGCTGCGAACGATATTCCTTTCACTATACGACCGGGATTCTATCAACGAACAGACTTTATGGTATATGCTATGAGTCCTATGTATAGGGTGGTATAAACGTCTAAAGTGTAACAAATGTTTGGTCGCAACCGCTGGGCTCAGGGGTGGTTCAATCGGAAAGCTTTTGGTATCGTTGTGTAGGTTGATTCTTTCTGCGTCTCATAAAAGTGGTCCGGGGGTTCCAAGATCACGGGGGTGGCAGTGGGGGGAGGAAAATGTTGGACCCCTACGTTTTGGCTATTTTTATAAGACTGTGTCAATGTTTAAGTATGCTATAAGTGAACTTATCGTGAAAAGAAATTGTCCAAGACACTTAGGGTAAGGGGTAATTTCGCTTGTAGGGGTGGCAAGTCAGTATATGATTCTCAAACGCGAGATGGATATTTCGAGTGAATTTTAAAAAAATGCGAATAACCCATATAAAATATAATAGCAGGCTTGAATTCTTATATAGAATTGAGTTGTGAGTTACCGTACGTGTTAAGTTTAACCTTTATCTGAAAAGTGTTTATTAGGGGTCCAAAATTTTAAGTGAACTCCTTCAAAAATTACCCCAAAACCACCCTCAGAGATACATATATTTGTTTTTTTCAAATTTTTTGAAACAATTGATCTGTTGAGACAAAGCCAAGAGTGCCAATTTAAAGAGCACAACATTCGCCATCAATTGAGTATATATTGCCTATATTCGTATTGGATC
The DNA here is from genome assembly GCA_936432065.2 of Rutpela maculata. Lineage (NCBI taxonomy): Eukaryota > Metazoa > Arthropoda > Insecta > Coleoptera > Cerambycidae > Rutpela > Rutpela maculata. The sequence goes on from OW386291.2 coordinate 119,605,528, forward strand.
GAGACGATTATTACTGATACCAGGCCGCTCGCGCGTTACATCGCGCCAGTTACGCCACGAACACTTTGGCTTTATATCTAACTGGCTTTGGTTATACTCGGTATATACGCCAATTAAAGGAGTATGGTGGTAAATACGAATCAACATAAACGATAAGAGACAGATCCAAAAGAAAGTCATTTTCTACGCCAAAAGAACACGAGAGTCAGTTACCTTTTCAATGTGTGAGATTTTGAACACATACCATTTTCAGTGCTAGAATTAGGTTCGCCAATATTTAAATATTTGGAAGCTTTTTGTTAAAATTTACGAGAATCATTTTGTCACCTACACAGTAATCCTGAAACTATATCTCCCACGCGAGATGCTCTTTTGCAGCACAGTGAAATTGCCGTATTTCTAGCGAGTATGTGAGTTTCTGCTTGCAAACTATTAATTTGATAATGAACCAGACACATGCGATTTCGGCTGGATAAATTTAACTAAAGGCCGACTGACTCCAAAATGGTATCAAATCCTCAAGTGAGTAAAGAGTGAGAGGTACTGGTCAAATGTAGCTGCACGAAGAGTTATTTAAAATGCTGCAGTTGTAAAAATTTACATTATTTACTTAATTTTACTTTACTGCGCATGTGTGTGTATTCGAAATCTTGATTTTATTTGTTATTTTCATATTTTAATTTTTGAAATTTATTTCTAAACTAGTTTTTTCCTTAACTAGTGTTCTCTTTTTCATATATTCATTGAATATAGACAATATATAACTTAATCGGTAGGGAATTTAAATTAACACTCTTGATGGATCAATTGTTTTCGAGGAAGGTGTAAATTAGTCTGTGATTTGGTTCTGTATATATTGAACCTGCTTCCATGATACCAGTGTACATGCACAAATGGTCCCATTAATATGAGGATTTTCCGCAACTTCTTGCCACTTATCCGTTGACAGGAAAATGTAATAATCCAGAATCTTGTGTGACTTAAACTAAATGATTTATTTTTGAGAATTTTTATTTGAAATTAGGTACCATTGTAAGATAACCCTTTTTACATTTGTAGCACAGAGACCGTACCAGACTGCTGTGATAATTAGGAAGCCTTATGATGGGGGATTCGAAAATTTAAGAGGAAAGCGCCTATGCCATCCTGGCTTTAAACATGATGAATTGGTTACTAAATTAGTATTGGAGGAGTTTGAATCGAAAATAATCAGCTTGGAAGGCAGATATTGTGATACCGGAGATAATACTTCTACTATCGTCGAAAAAAGAATAAGAACTATTGCCAATTTCTTTGGACCCTCATGTAGACCTGGATCGTGGACAGAATCTGATGAACTGGATGGAAAATTAAGTAAGTGTAATTTAGCTTTGAGGGACTATCATGATCAATGTTTATGTAAAATTGTAGTAAAAACTGAGAGATGACGGCGGAAAAATGAATTAGTCTTTTGGTTTTAAAATAGATTGCAGTAGTTTTGGAACGTAAAGATTGTTTACATGCAACAATTTCCAACGTTGTTATACTCTACAATATTTTCTTATTTGTCATGAATGCCGGTAATCCTTGACCTTCTTTTACTGCAAAAAGCACACTACACCATATAATTTAGACACCCCCAAAAACTGATGCACAGAGTCATTGTGCATTCGAAGAGTAAACGAATACACAACTAACAATCAATATTAACAATTTTTGTATCTACTAGGGCTCGTATCCAGAAGCACTTAAAACGCTGCAGTTGTAAAAATTTACATTATTTACTTAATTTTACTTTACTGCGTTTATCACGTGATTCACTCTTTAGCTGCACTCAAAATGAAATTTCTTCTTCTACACCAAGAGGAAATATGCATATTGTATTTTTGCGTGTAGTTATTGATAACACAAAAAAAATATCTTGTCCTAAGGTTCACATCTAACTTTTCTGAAGTATCTTGACGCGTTTTGGACAATTTTTTTTGTATCGTGTCAGATTTTTAGGGAAACTAACAAGATAAAAAAAATTGTCCAAAATTGGCTTCAGCTCGCCAAAATACTTTAGAAAAATTGGATCGGAACCTTAGGACAGGACGTTTTTTTTTGCCCTTTTTAGGAGATAAAACTGACACGATAAAATTTTGTTTTCTCCAAAATTGGCTTCAGCGCGTCAAAATATTTCAGAAAAGTCAGATGAGAGCATTGGGACAAGACCTTTTTTTGTAGACCACTTAACGCCACTTAACGTCCTCTCCCTAACCAGGATTCGAACCTGAGGTCTCAAGGCTAACATTTATCGTTAACATTAACGATTGTTAATTCTCGTTCACATTTTAACATGTATTTATATTATGTCTTACAATATGATTTAGCCCCGATAATTCAGTTACTTGATTTTTATTGTATGGCACATTTCGAAACGATGCAGTGAATTGTCTTCATGTTTTGCTTCGGCTTTCTATTTTGGTATTAATTTTGTAGGGTATTGTAGGATTTGCTTTAAAATTTTCAATATGCCAACGATTCTTGGGAGGGGGAAGTTATATCAGTTGTCAAATAATGTTATGTTCGTTATTGGTCGTAGAAGTGGAACGTGTGTAGTGTCAGATCTGATTGTTGCGTGTTGTCTCCTTGATATAACCTTTAATCATAGGTGTGTTAGTAATCCTACGTAGTTCTTCAATAGTGTTAGAGTTGGTCAAGATTGTTGTGCATAACTTGGACTCTTTTAACTGCGTGTCTGAAACGATATTTCGATCCACATAGTCATATATTAAGAAAGGTCTAAAAATTTCCTCATATAGATAGAGTAAGTTCGTGAACGGTTGTGCATACACTATACAGTCTACTAAGAGATACATAGGATTTGTTTATGGAATTAGTTGTTTGAGGTACCTACAAAGCACAATCCTTGGTCTAGGGAGACTCTTAGATATTTTACTATCATATTTTCTGCCACTTTATCATTTATTTTCAACTTTATATGGTCCTTATAACCCCACGTTAGTAAATTTTCTTCTAAAGGTGATATTCTTGGTCTTGATTTCGTTTATTTTTATTTTCCAGTTTTTATAATAATGTTAGTTTTGGTAGCTGCCTCTGCAATGTCCATATATGTGGTGTTGTTTGCGTATAATAGTACGGTCTTTGTTAGGTACGTAAAATATCGGATGCAAGACATATAAACTGAATATCTACTGTTTATTCACACAGTTATTCACACGCACGGATATATACCCGCGCGCAGGAGCGATATTACATAATCAGGTAATGCTCTGATGCGGTAATTCGAATTACGGAGGTATAATCTTAAACAATGGCTGATATTTGGTAAGTTTATGTTACAAATATCTCTGTTATTATCAGCAGACCAGTAGACCTTTTGTCTGTACCAGGTTGTAATATGTTCCAATTTATCTCAGAGTAAGCTCACTGATAACATAAAATCGCATAGTCTTAAATTTGTCTATCCAGATTTGAATACTGGCTGTAGTTGTATATACTTGCTAGATAACAGTCACACACAATTTTACGGAGCTTCTGGTCACGATACCATACTTACTTATGTTGTCTTTTTACTGCATGAATATCACTAGAATTTGAGTGATTACTAAACACTACCGGTAACACGACACTTGTGTATGCCTAAAGACATGTTGAAAGAGCACTACATTCAGAGATATTCAAAGAAACATGGTATGCTCAGTAACTAAGATATATAGCATGTTTTTTTGCATAAAGATATTTGTTGTGAACGAAGTTCTGTTTCATTAACAATTCAAAAAATTGTAGGTACTCCTCCTGTACCTATATCTCCTCCTACTTCTTTAATATAGTTAAAATGGTAAAAAAAGTCAAAAATAGAATTCGTAACTGAAATTTATTTTCGAACAAGTCTTAAAGAAGTTTTTCTTCAAAAAATCGATGAACCTCAAGCCATCAATCAAAAGTATTGCTTTATATGTTGCAAGAGAGCTAATATGGGCCAAATGGATTTTTTGTAAATATTTTACAAAATATTGTTTTCAGCAAAGAACTTTTCGAAAATTCTTTAAAAATTTTTTTTCTTACTGTACAATAAAAATTGTCCAGGACAGAATCGTTTGAAGTGCGGCAATTTTTAATTGTTTTAAGATGCGTTTTTACTCGCACATTTTTCACATTTTACCCAAATGATAGACTTGTACGTAAAAATAGGATTCGGATTCGGTTCCAGTAGGTCCAAATACATAAGGATACACTGATCTGGTCCGCAGGCCACTTTTTTTGGTGTAGGGTGATTTTTGGGGTTAGGGGTGAAAAACGAGCGAATCTGACAATTCTGACTTCGGATTCGGTTTCAGAGGGTCATAAGGATACATTGATATAGTCCGCAGGCCAGACCACTTTTTTTTTGGGGGGGGGATGTTTTTTTGGGGTTGGGGGTGAAAAAAGAAGTAATTTGACAATTGCGACATCGGATTCGGTTTCAGCGGATCCAAATACATAGGAATACACTGGTCTGGTCTGGTCTGCAGGCCAGACCACTTTTTTTTTGTACGGCGGTGTAATTCGTTGAACTAAGTCTCAAACCTGCCTTTCATTTGCAGGAAAAGTAAAGTCTCCACAAATATTACCAGCAATCAAGCGAATTTAATCCAAATTAAATATAAATTAATCTATAACATACTACTCAATTATCTCATGCCAAAACTGAATTTCTCCAGGGTTTCAGTGGAAGCACACACGCGTTATACAAATATGTTCTCAGAAAACTCAAAATCAATGAATCAATTACAGAACGTAGGGACGAATCACACCAAGCAACCAATGGTGCAAAATATCGAAGTACGCAGAAATGGAAACGAGGTACACGCAAGACGCAAATTGCATGCACACAAGCATGCAACTTATGCATGCGTACTCTTACCTCGCCGCTTGCACAGAGGCATGCGAAGAGGTACAAATAGAAACGAAAATATGCTCCACGATTGTTTTTTCTCTGTACGAACTTTTTCTCTTAAATTAATGTGTGCCACTTGACCAAGCATATGTGAGACAACTTGTATATTTAAGCATTTCTGTTCTGTTGTTTCGTAACATCAACCAAGATAGTGCAAATAATATTGATTCTTAACAGGCTATGTCTGTTTAAGTATTTTCTATTTGTCGAAGAAATTACAAGAAACTGTGTTATACGAGATTTGTTTAGATTCATTATAATGTAATGAAAACCACAAATAACTTTCATGTCCAATTACCACATCTCTTTTCGTGTTAGGTACATTAACCATAATTTTGGGCGGTTAACATTAAAATATCCTTTTAAAAATTGTCCAGTATGAAATTAACCCATTTAATTGCCACTAAACCGTTAAACAAAACACATTTTAAAATATACATATATTTTAAAATGTTTTTGCACAGAAACCTGCATTAAAATCTTACCTAAGGATCAAGGAAATTTTATTTTGCTTTACATTTCAAATAGTGTCAATATATTGTTCTAAAGGTAGCGACTAAACATGTATACCCCCCCCCGTCTTTTCGAAGACGGCCAACACGATGGTGATAGTCGCGAGGTCCCCCCCGTCCCCCCGAACTACCTCTAAACGCAAAAAAACACTCCTTTTTCCCATTTTTAGTTGTTAGGCATGCGAGAACTTGTTAGATCGTTTTTTTTTTTGAGAAAACTCAATTTGTCCTGTAAAATCTCGCAACCAGGCATCCTAACGACCCTCGGGACTTGAAACCATGAAACCATCCCCTCGTTCAATACCGAAACATGCAAAATACTTCCAAACGTGCTGAAAATTATTTTCTACACATTTTCAAGGGTGGGGAACACAATACTGATATTATTTAACCTCCCACCCCCAACCAACTACTCCTAAATGCATAAAACCACCCTTTCTCCCGTTTTTTGTCCACAACAAAGAAAATAAAATTCAACAAACCAATGTATTTATTTTACTCATGATTATTACACGTTACATCTACAACTTACCAACAAGCAATATGTTTTTTTTAACACCTATTTTATATTACAGTTATTGTTTACAATTTTCATCAGTTTTAAAATGAACACCTCGTACAGGTATTTACGAATTATAGTGACATCGGCACAAGTGCAGGAAAAGTAAAATTAAATTGATTCTTACTAAAGTAGCTAATCATATTTAAAAATTAGAAAGTTGTAAATGGTCTGACTCCCCAATTTTCATAAATTTTCTTCCATGCTTGATAACTTTTCTCTTTGGGGTTAGTTTTTATTTCCAAATTATGACCAATGTCAACGTATTGAAAATTATCCGGCTTTACTTTTGGCCAAATTATATTTTGCAGCAACTCAGTTTTTTCAGGAGTAGGATTCCTGCAAAAAAACGTCCTTTAGAGATTATAAACTCTCTGAAAACAAATCACTTACATTGTTTTGGCGAAGTTGGTCCAAATTTTTACCATGCGATAATGAGTCAGAATATCTGATACAGGAAACTGACTCAAATCAGAGTTATCGTAGGATGTCGACTGAGTTCTGAAATAGTAATTCCTCTCCTCACTGTGGCCTACAGATTCAGCACCTGAAATTTTTACCGAAATTAATATTTTTTGTCTGTTTTCGAACAAACATTATACTGTTACGAACTTTTAAAGCAATAATTGTCCACCGAAATCATTTTTTCTCTATTATATTTAGATTTTTGTTAAATATTATGCGATTTCATAAATCGATAACAGTTGATATTTTAATGCAAGTATGAGTGTATCTTTTGGTTTTTCCTAAATAAATTTATCATCTTATTCGTCGCTTGTTTGTTTTGTTTATCTTTTTAACGTTTTTTATGATGTTGGGTTTAACATAGATTTATACGAAAACATCTAAATATAATAATGTACCTTACAACCTCATAGATCGTTTCAAGTTTTATTGTTTTTTTAATTACTTCCACACCGTGAAAGTATAGTAACGGAAAAAACATAAAAAAAATGTTTATTCACATGTCATGAGTGTCGAGATTTTGATTTCGAGCAAAAAAATATTTCTGTCTGTCTGCAACTTTTTTAGTGGGCACATTTACACTGGAACGGTTTATGATATTGACTAGAAATTTGGTACACGTATGTATTATTTTATTCTGTTGAAGAGGTGGGGTGTAAATGAGGGTAAAAAGGTAAAGCAAGCAAGAGTTCATAGAATTGGTATTGCACGAGAAGCTAATATTTCAAAAAATGTTTTTGGGATTAGCCATTATCACCCCCTAACGGGGATGGTAGTGAAGATAATGCAACCCCACCCCTTATTAAAGGGAGGAAAAAAATAAAATTGTGATTTATTGTGTGTACAAGAACCAAAGGCCTCATTTTTTTTACATCAGTCTCTCCCACTACCACTCCCACCCGACTACCGCGGTGTCATATCGTTATATGGGTTTTTGGGTAACGATTTTAAATATTAAGTCAGTCAGCGAAAGAGTTGTAGAGGACATGGAGGAGGGGAGAATTTTCCTCTTCAGAAATGTGTTGGGGGGTAGTTAGGAGGTAAACATACTAAATGTTCCCTCCCCTGGCCCCGCCGCTTCGGGGGAGAGGGGGTGAAAAGGTTCATTCAATTCTTCGCTTATAACTCGGAAACGATGCGTCGTACTGGAAAAGGTAATATATGCCAAATTAAACATAATTACATTTCCTACAAGAATGTCATTTTCTTCTTATATGTTATAGTTTACGAGATATTCGCCAGCCAAAATAGATAATTAATTAATTAATTAATTAGTTCTATCAAAGCGGTTTACTGTAGTCTGTTACTAAATCACAGACTTAAAACAATCTTCATTTTACAACACTCGACGTATTTACTAACGTAATATTTTTCCGAAATCTATACATTTCCTTAAAATACAGTGTGACTCACTTAAACTGAAGACATCCCCATAACTTCTTGATTTTGTTTTT